>CM029518.1:7925163-9125163 GCA_017140615.1 Eucalyptus cladocalyx
GCATAAACAATCAAGAGCTCACACAGCCGCCCATGCCATTAAAACTCTTTTCTCCTAGAAAATTAGTAGGCACTTTCTACTTTTGGAATGCATCGGACTTGGGTAATAAATTTGGACTCCACTTCCACCTAACCCACTACTAAATAAGGTATAATAACAAAAATCTCACGAGATACCTAACTGAACGAGAAAAATCTCGTGTTTCTTACGTGCTACTTTTGCGTCACGTCACACATCAAGTAAGATTCCATCCTTAGGTAGCAAGACTTAACTTTCATTCAAATGCTTAATCACTAGACCAATTCAAAAAGAGCACAGGTGGCAAAGCCTGACGAATATCCTCGACCAGGCAGCAGCCAAAACCTGCTGCCGCCCCTCGACATCGGACGAAAGTTATGGACGACGCCGCGGCTTGACCAGACCGCAAGGAAGGAAGTTATCCGTTGTTTCTTTCCGCTTCAGTCGACAAGCTCCCTCCCTTTAGCCGCCCTTCGACCCCCCCTGCCATGTCACCTCTCTCTCTCTCTCTCTCTCTAAAAAAGCGAGTGGGAACAGGGATTCGATTTCGCTTTAAATGCGTCGCATAAAAAAAACGACGAGAAAACACACGGCATAATTCGCCTTCAATACCCTCGACTCCCCGAGAACAGACAAACAATCCTTCGAAAGCATAACCCCACAAAAGATCGCCCCACGCACGCGCCGCGACAACTACAGACAAAGACCAATCCCATCATCCCCTCTATTCCATCCCCTATTCACCGCTTTGCCACCCTCCCCTCGTATATATAAATACGCCACGCCCCGTCATTCCCTTCATCCTCAACTTCACACTTGACACTTCACACTCCACTCGAGCAAAGCTTCACTCCTTCGATCCTACAGCTTCCTTTCCTCTTCCTCTTCCTCTTCCTTTGATCGATCGATCGATCCCGACCTCGAGTTCGAGCCCGGTCGAGCCTGTTCGTTCGTCAGCACGAGAAAGATGCAATACCAATCAGAGTCCAGCTGGGGGTACCACATGAGCGGATCCATGAGGAGGAGCGGCCGCGGCGTGGCCGGGATGGGGGGCAACTCGTCGGACCCGCTGGAGCGGGTGGCGAGGCTGGCGTCGGAGAGCGCGGTGGTGGTGTTCAGCGTGAGCAGCTGCTGCATGTGCCACGCCGTGAAGAGCCTGTTCTGCGGGATGGGGGTGAGCCCGGTGGTGCACGAGCTGGACCAGGACCCGAGGGGAAGGAGATGGAGCAGGCGCTGGCCCTGCTGCTCGGGAGCTACGGGGTCGCCCCAGCCGTCCCCGTGGTGTTCATCGGCGGGAAGCTGATCGGCGCCATGGACCGGGTCATGGCCTCACATCAACGGCACCCTGGTGCCGCTCCTCAGGAAGCCGGTGCACTCTGGCTCTAAATCCAAGGATGGGGGAAAGGGATGAGTTTATTTTTACGTGTCTTCTCTCCATAATGTATCGTTCATAGTTTCGTTTAATGAAACACGAGCTTTGTCCATGCACGACTTCATTACATGTTCGACTTACACATTGCGTACAACGACATTTATTGCCGCATGCCATTGATGCAAAGTCTTATTATAACCCTGCCAAGATCGAAAAACAATGCGTGGTCAAAGCTGTTCGAGAGGTTCATCGCTCGAGAACCAGATTTTTCTGTGAACAAATCGTATCTTGAAGGCGTAAACTTGGCTCGGATGAACTCGTCTGAATCGAGAGAAGATCGATCGATACGTAATCATTGCTCACGGGAGTCTTGATACGTACATATATGGAGCGCCAATCATCTCCTTCGAATCCGAGCTCTTTGATTTGACGCGACGTATTCGTTCGACAGGTCGAGATACCTACGAAAAGAAATTCACCCCCTCCCCGAGGGACAAGATCGATTCACTGATGACCGAGGTCTCCCCACGTCCACACGTGAAGGGAGCCCTCGTCCGACAGAGCCTCATGCAGCGAATGATGATGCCTGCGGTTTCGCCTGCCGTTTGACTGAATCCTTGGAAAAGCTCGGACAAAATCGTGACGGGAATTGATGAAAGTTTGGTTTGATGAGGCGAGGGGAGATTGGTCCCGCGATGGCGACCCTTTTTCCGGACGTTATCATAAGAGTGTTCACCCACCTGGGGTGCTGAGCGCGAGGTTGGAAGCGTTCGTACACATGAAGGGAATGATTGCTTATGTGTTGTGAAGGTTTCCATAAAGTGAATCGCATGTGTCTATCTACAACTGTGAAGGTTTCCATAAAGTGAATCGCGTGTGTCCATCTACAACTTATCCGTTGGCAAGGATCTATTTTCTTGGAAAAATGAGAAATTAAAAAAAAAAAATCTTAAATCTATTATACTTACCAAGTCAATCCCAAATCTCTTGATTTAGTCAATTCAATTCTAAACTTTTTAGGATTTGTTAATTTAGTCATTCCACAAATTTTTATCAAAAATTGCTGGAGTGGTAGTCTAGTCAGTGGTGGGACAAGTTGTGGAAAAAACCCTTTAGGCCAAAATAGGGATTTTGTCCTTAAAATCACAAACTTCATATGGACTATAGAGAAGAATATCATTAATGTAAATTTGGGCATTGGCCATGATAAGCTGGAAAATTCTATCCATACTAATGTCCTCATGACAATTGATACGATCTTCAACCATCCAAGCTTGAACCTCGTTATCTTTATGGTTGACCCCTCAAGGCGGAAATGCAATCAAAATCATCGACTAAAAAGTAGTAAATATTCATGATCCACTTGGTGTTAATATTTTTTCCTATTTTTTAAAAATTTCTGAATTTATTATTATTTTTCTTTTTTTCATTTGCTTTTTCTCCTCTTCTTCTTCTTCTTTTGTTTTCCTTTTTTTTTCCAACTCCACAACTCCCCTAGTTCTAAGCTCGCGTCAGCTAGCGACATCATTGGCTCCAATTGGAAAAAGAAAAAAGAGAAGAAAACAAAACAAAAAATAATATAAAAATAGAAATAAATAATAAAAATTATGAAAAAAAATTCAAAATTTAAAAATTGCAAAGATTTTTCAGGTCAACACTAGTTATGCCACATAGGATAACCAATGTCAACTAGACCTTAACGTCAATAATTTCTAACCAAAATTAGTCGAAATGACTAAACTTGCAAATCGTCTAAATGTTTAGGAGTAAATTGATACAATTGAAGAATTTATAACTAAATTGACACGTTATGAAAAATGTATAGGGTTTAAATAGCTAAATTGAAAGGTCTAGGACAAGTGCAATAGCTTTAGAACTTTTTAGGTAATTTCCCTTCCATGTTTTTTGTTCTATAATTTCCCCTTCCATGTTGGGTGCTTGATCATGCTCATCATTTGAAACACGCATAATGCTTATTTCAACACTTAATTGAAACAAGCCTTAATCATTTAAAAAAAAATAGTTTATGAAATTTTTTTAGAACATGTGGAGTCCAAGCAATGGAAAGAGTAGCTAAATGAACACAATGACCTTCGATTATACTATGATCAAGTTTTCATAAGGGGTAAAATGATGGAATTTCATGGACCATTTTGTTAATCTAAGGTTCCGTTTGTTTCGTAGAAAGTCAATGATTTAAAAATATTTTACTAAAAATAATCATTTATATAGATTGACATAGTCAATTAATGAAAAAAGTTCATCATCAACAACAATTTATATCTAATTATTTTCATGAACGATGAAAATATTTTCATACAAGCTACTATTAATTTTTTTTTTAAATTATTGACTTTTTGCAAAATAAACTTATCCTAAAAGAATAGATAAATGAAGGTTAAAAGATGAAGGGTCTGAGCGAGCTGGATGTTCCAGCCTTCCAGAGTAAGTTGTTCAAGAGAACCTCAAATTGATAATTCAAATTAGACCAATGCAGAAATACTGATTTATCGCCGGCTTGACGTTAATCTGAGAAAATATGAATCTAACGAATTATGGCCTCAAATATTCTTTAAATTCACATGGGCTTAAATTAAAGTAAAGCCCTCAAGAGTTTTCAACAATCATAAGATAAACAGTTCCATTCGGTCCAGGTTTATGATCTATAGTTTTAAACAAGGACAAAATTCAACTTTGAAGGGCCCATCAAATAGAAAAAAAGGCCCACTTAGAAGAGGCCCAAGGAAGTTGGGTATTCACACAATACACAAGTAGAAAGAGAGGAAAGGAATTCATTCTCTCCATCTCCATTTGCTAAGGGCAATATTGTCCTCTTACCTTGCCTCCAATTTGGTGGGTCACAAGATGCCAACATAATCCCACACAAACTTGACCAAAATGCAATGGGACCTACAATTGAGAGGCATGATTAGAGAAAAACCTGGCCATGTGCTGAAAAGGTCGAAATACCTTCATTAAAAGAACCAAACCAATCAGTCACTACCTAGCATCCAATTTGAACCCATCCTCACTCATGATTAGGAATCCATAAAGAATCAAGCCAAAGTTAAGAATACAGGAAAAAGAAATAGAGAATTGTGAATATTTCAATATATCTTAATGAAAAGCATATCGGTCTATTTGTAAGTTTTTGAAAGACTACCAAAAGTAATATATATTAGTTATGATATGCACAATCAAATGAAATTTCACACAATCTTGAGAGAAAAAATCAGAAAATATTTTAATTATCTTTAATATAGGAAAATATCATGAAGAGTTATCGAGTTATTTCTAACAAAGACGATTGATCTACGAGAACAGTGCATACATTGCTTGATCAGGAACCGACACGCTGCCGGCAGACATTGAATTAAGGGACCGACCCTCGGTGTATTGTCCCTCACAACGTCGCTATTCAAGATGCAATCAGCTGCTGTTCTACCTCTTCGGCGAGGTCCGTATCACCGGTGCACTTGATTTGGATTGCTGAACAAAAAAGCAGGAACGTACGTTCAGGGGTAAGAAACATTCATTCCGACTTCAGTAATCGATCTCTTCAGAACGAGAAACACGACATGATCACTTCAATTTCACTCACTGACACCATAAACCAGACCAATCCACAACCTCCACTAGAAAGAAAAGAACTTGAAATCCCACGCAATCTGTGACATCCCTTCGGTGGGTCTCGCCGCAGAAAGTAAAAGCTTCCAACCACAAATCATCTTCACGTTCTTCGCAAAGCAATAATGTTCTTCTGTATCCGTGACTTTCAGCAAGTATCGATAAGTGTCAAAAGAACGGTAAACGTAAACACGACGCATAATATATCTTAATAGCCTTTCACACATATCAAGTCTTACCAAAATTTGTCAGCACGGGAGAAGATCTGTACGTAAAATTGAAGTATTCACAATTATTAGGACATCTTGTTCTGCCACAGTCAATTGCTCTGAAAGGACAGAATGATGAGTCTCGAATCCTGTAATATGATCAAGCATTGCATCAGAAGAGTTCACTGCAATGGAACCTCTGTTCCTACAATCATTCCAACTCCTCCCGATTCATCTCTCTCTCTCTCTCTCTCTCTCTCTCTCTCTCTCTAATCAGCCAAAAGCGGATTCACATGTCTTTGTTTGGAGCGAATCAATAAAAAGGATTGTCTTTAGAGATAATCTCTGGTCACAGTTGGGTCCTCATACCAATAAACTCACGGGCAGATCACTGCTCTGAGCAACGATTTGTTTTCTAGTTCTCTTTGTAGACGCTAAGGCCAAAAAGATAAGAGCTTTGTAACAACACGCCATTCTATAGAACCTTCTCTCTCCCTCTCTCTCTTTCGCTCATCCCAAAGCTTTCCCTCAAATGGAGTCAATAATTTGCATTCTCGTTCTTCTCGCATACTTGTTCACTGCCCACTTCACATCCTAGCCCAGCAGGCGGCGCAGCGGCGTCGCCCTTGCCGACCTCTCGCATCACCGTCGTCGCGCCGTGTACTGCGACGTATGCCACACCAGCAGTTTCTCCAAGTACAGCTACTTTTGCCAGGTGCTCACAAAGTTCATTTCTTACACTAGTAGTCGCACCAATTCAATTACTTTAAGTGACTGTAGGGCTCTGGAGTTTGAATCGTTGGTGTTCTTTGTCAGGGCTGATGTGAACATCCAATGCAAGTTCAAGGCGAGCACGCGAGAGACCGCCGAGCAGATCGACTTCTCGGTAAACCGACCACCAATAGATACGGGACGTACATGTTGGACGCCCCTCGGTGGACGGGGTCGACTGCGTGGACGGCCAGGATCGTCCATGTGCCATGGAGTTGATGGAGCCGTCCTCCGCGTGTGCAGCGTGCCCGGGCTGAGGACCACGGACGAGGTGACGGTGAAGTCGAAGCAAGACAACCTGTGCATATACAGCATGAACGCTGACCTACCGGCCGGCCGAGCGCAACGTCACGTTATGCGGAACTCCCAAGGAGGGATCATCGCAGGATGATCTCAATTCCTCCCAAGTTCTTCTTGCCTTATTTTCCACCGTAATGGCTTTCCATGGCCACCGATCCCTCAATTGCCACCGCTTCCTTCTATCCCGATCCCCCCCGTTACCGCCTTTTTCCATCGATACCGCTCCCGCCATTCCCGTTCCCCATTCCCGCCCTCGCCCCCCGTTCCCACCTCCCTGCCTCTGCGTCAGGGATCAACTTAACCGATCCCCGGACATGGATCCCAAGAACCCCATTACCTCCTTCTCCTCCTCTTCTTCGCCAACGCCTCCTCCTCTTCCGTCATCACCACCGGCATATAATCCATGGGACCCGAGGACTTGGATACTGCATCTCCCTCGTATTCTCCACCGAGAGCTCAGGATCAAACACCCTAGCGTAGCGTGCACCGACATATGAAATGTAATCTTTATATGGCTTTGGTTTTGGTTTTGGGTTTTGGTTTTTGTGTATACTATGATTTATACACCATAGTTTGCCTCCTGGCAAGAATGCTTGTATGCATGTCATGTGTATCTATTGACGTATTTAGTACGAACACACAGGCAAAAAATGGGGGACAGGGAGGACGACAGCAGCCATAAGGTTCACACCTGAGTTGGCCTGTCAGTTTCACAGCTCAAGCCTCAGTTGTTTCAAGCAGAGAAATGCCTGAAAATGACTTTCAGCTGATTGAGATTCAGACTGCATACTGCTGCTAATTCATATGCAAGATTGCTGCAACGACTGAAGATTTATTGAAAATTATGGTGCAACAAAATGTGAAAAATGCAGCAACTTTTTTTCTTTTGATTCGCCTGACTCTGAGAGCAATTCATAGTAAGTTAAGGCATTTGGAAGCTTGGCTTCGTATTTGCAGCACGGATTCCACTCCAAAAGCCACCAGACAAGAACAGTTCACGCGGGTTCATTGTTTGGAGTCGAATGACTGGTAGGTCGATCTTCAAATTGGCCTCGTACAGACGATATTCATCAAGGATCAGTCCTTGAGATTAGGAAGGTGTAATTTCAATCATCACGTTTTAGAAAAGTTCGAAATAATCTTATTGCATTCGAATTGACGCCCTACTCGATGCGAGGCAATGATTTCTCCATGATCATAATGTGCTGGAGAATTACAATTCTTGGTTAGGCAAATCCAATTCCATATAAGTTCTCAGAAAATTAAGCCCAAAAGAAAACAAAAGAAGTCGTGGTTGACTTTGTCTATAACAAAAATTCATGTCGAGTTTAATAGGGCAAAATAAAATGGAATGGATTGGAGCGATGAATTCAACGTATTTTTTGGTGGATTGTAGGAACAAAATGGATTTGTGTTTCTTGTGATTAATTATAAAGAAAATTGGCAGGGGTGGAATTAAATGGGCATTTTCTAATAAAATTAATTCTCATTGTGCTTTGCTGTTAAATATAATATATCAAAATATGTACAAGGAAAATAAAAATTAATTATAAGAAAATAGTATAAATATTATATGTCTATATATAACTTATAATTGTTATTTTTTCAACATTAATCACAGTATCCATTTATTATTAATTTATTGTAACTTGTCTTATAATGTATTTCTATGATTAACTATTAGATATACTCTAGAATTAGTAATCACTTAATATCAATCGTAATTCCTTAACTATAATTCATTATTGTTAAGTATTATTTATTACCAAATAGCATGAAAACTATTTTTTTTTTTACTTGCTTATAATTTGTTTAAGAAATGAAATGAGTGAGTCATGATTCCTATTATTAGAGGTGGAATGTCGGGCGTGAGCAAAAAAGGCTGGGAGCCCAAAAGGCTGGTCCGATACGATTTTTCGACCCGAATAGGCTCGGGCTTGGATTTCGGGCTCCCCTCTTTTTTCTATTCGAGCCTGTCCAGGCCTTTGGAATGGCCCGAACTAATTTCTAAAAATAAAAAATATATATAACGAGTACAAAATACGAGAAAATACGTAAAATAGATAATATATTCACTATGCTCAAATTACGTTAGTATTTTCATAAATAAGTTGAAAAAACATAAACATATAGAAGAAGTGATTTTTTTGAAGCCAAAAATATAACAAGTAATTTGTTCATATAAATATATTTTAAAATTCGGGTTGGGTGAATCGGCCTAGCCCCAACTGTTTTAGTTCAGTCCAAGACCTAGTGTGATGACCTAGTTCAATGAGGGTAGAGGGCCATCGGGTTGAGGGCTTTAGACATTGAGTGGCTTATGTAGACTTTAGAATGGTGTAGGGGACTAGAATAAACTGCATAGCACACTAAACAAACATAGAGCATGCCTAGATATACTTATGGAGACGCCTTTTAACATAATGGCAAACTTATCACTGGAACTTCTAGGAAAGTCCTTAGGTAAGAGTAATACCATGATGAGCATTCTTTGAGAAAATTCTCACCTATTTGCCAAAAGGAAAAAAATCGTGAGGCTTGATATGACATGGGTCAAAGTGAATAATATTTCGAGTGACTTAAATCAGAGATATAGCATCTGAAAATTTCTGTTTCGTGCTTACCCTAGTGGAACAAGCTTTTCAATTTAGAAATACCCATTCCACCTCTTGTAAATGCACCAAATGCACAAATGAAGAAGTCGCACCTTCCATCAAATCAAACATGCAGTAACTAGATGAACGCAAATAGTTAGGGAAAATTATTCAAAAAGTTTTAAACATATTGCATATTTACCAATTCAATCCTAAATTTTTAATTTTATCAATTGAGTCCTAAATCTTTTCACTTTTTACTAATTGAGCCTATTCAGCCAATTTTGATCAAAATTTATTGACCTAGACAAACTTTATTATTTTTCAATTTTTTAATTTTTTTTTCCTCTCTTTTCTTCCTCTATTGGTCGTCTAGCCTCCAACGAGAACCAAAGGTTGCAACCGCGAGGGTCACCTCACCATCTCAAGCAAGGCTTGCCCTCGCCAAATCCGACGAGGTTGATTCTCGCAGGCCATCGAAGGTCGGCCTCACCAACCTCATGCAAGGTCGCACTTGTTGGGATTTGGCTAGAGATGACCTTGTCGGATCCCGGCCAGGGCAACCCTCACCGGCCTATAGAAAAAGGCACTTTCATATCTTCTTAACCAGAAATGGTTGGGGAGAGGAAAGGTTCCTTTTTTTTTTTGGTACTCCTAGAACAGATCTAACGGAGATAGGACAGCCTATAGCTCGGAGAATTAGAGCACGTGGCTATGAACCATGGTGTCGGGGTTCAAATCTCTCCCGCCTACAATTGGCCCAAACGAGAGAAGGACCTTTCCTTATGGGAGAGGCTCGATCTCACTAGATTTGCAGAGGGGCAAGCTCGCCCGAGGCCATCAAGGCCAACCTTCACAATCATAGTCTGCCCGCCGCCTGACACCGGGCGATTGGGATGAAGAAAGAGAGAGAAAAAAGAAAAAAATCAAAAATTTTTTGAAAAATTCTAAAAATATTGAAAAATAATAAAATTTGTCCATGTTAGCGCTAGCCATAAACTCACGCAAGACAGCTAACGCCCACGCTGGTGAATTCCGCCAAAATTGATTGAATGGACTCAATTGGTAAAAAGTAGAAAAGTTTATAATTCAATTGACAAAATCAAAAAGGTTTTAAATTGAATTAGTAAAAAATGTAATAGGTTTAAGGTTTTTTGGACAATTTTCCCCAAGTAGTTGGGAGGGACTTGGAAATCAGCACTTTGACAGACTTTCTTTATGTGCATGGCTGTTTCACTTCCAAGAATGTTAATTTTGTAGTCAAAAGCAGCAGGCTCCTTTGCTAATACAAGATTTCACAACCAAAAGTTAAAAAGAAGAGGGTTTGGCTATGCTAATCCCCATGCTGGGGCATGCATTATCGTACAAGCTTTTACTTGTCGACTTGATTTTCCTATGGCATCTCATCTAATTATCGACACTTGTCGCGTCCCGCCCATCAATTATATGCATTTTCTCGGCATGAAAAGTCCTTTTTTCTTGATTCTTAATTTAATGAATTTTTGAATTGAAATAGTGCGATATCGATTTCTGTCTACGAGTACGTAATCGAGTTATACTAGTGCACGCATGATGGCACGCAAAATTGGAACGATGACATTCTCTGCAGTATTTAATTAAGTAGCACAATAATTCTGGAATTTGTTTGATTAAAAAATAATTAAGCAACAAGATAGCATGCGCTTGGCCTCACTCTTTGTTTAATCTTAAAAGAATAAGACTCATGAAAGTCAGCCTGGCTCTCAGCCCTAAATTTTATGTATTTGGAGGTGATCTTAGAATGTTATTTTATGAAATTTATCAAATCTTTTAGAGTAAAAGACATAAATGGCCTTTGAACCTTGGTCTAATGTTTAATGTGTTCCTCAAACTTTTAATTTATTCAATGTGGTTTATGAACTTTAGCCTAATGTTTAATGTGGTCCATGAACTTATTAATTATTCAATGTAATTCTTTGACTTTTGGTACATATTCAAAGTAAGCCCTGAATTATATGAATATATTCAATTTAGTCTTTCCACTAATTTAAGATTAAGAATAACATTGAACATTTTCATAAGTTTAATTTCTTAAAAAAATTCCAAACTTTAGGTTCAATCTCAATTCTATCCTGAACTTTTTTTTGTCTCGGAAAAATCTTAAACTTTAGGTCAAGTCCCCAATCTGTCCCAAACTATTTTTTAGTCTTGGAAAAGACCCTGCAAAAATTTAGGTTTGGTCCCAAATTTTGTTTTGTCTAAAAAAAATACCAACTTTTAATCTATTCTCAAATCTATCCCGGTCCACTCCCAACTTAACATTGCATTTCTACATCAATGACAAATCCACATTGGCAAGGCAACATGAAAAATTATTCTCAAAATAAACCATTCTATGACATGAAAATTAGGACGACTAACTACAGGTTTTAGACAAGAGGGCCAATCTGGGCAAATTTAAGACCAAAGTAAAAATTGACGCATTTTTCTTTCAATAAAGAAAAGTTTGGGGTAGATTTGAAATTAACCCTAAGTTTGGTTTTTTTAGTAAAAAATTGGGTTTTTTATTAGACAAAAAAAAAGTTCAAGGAAAATTTGGAACTTGACTTAAAGTTTAGGGTTTTTTTTTTAGAAAAAAATTTGGGACGAAATTGGGATGAGACCCAAAGTTTGGGATTTTTTAGGGAATTAGCCCCATTTTCATATCTATTAACTAAATCAACATGTACCCAAAGTTCGATGGACTACATTAAACAATTTGGGTTCCAGGACCATATCAACAAACTAAAAGTTCAATGACCACATTGTACAATAGGCCAAAAATTCATGGATCATTTGTGTCATTTTTTCAACCTTTTATACATATATGATACATAGCCTTTTAATGAAAAGCAATCGCCTATTAATAAAATGAATTATACGAAAAAAAAAACGAATATTTGTCATTTTTTGGACCCGGAAATAACCTCTTGTCCTCTTGAATTATTTGCACCTTATTTACCAATCCAAAAGAAAAAGTCACTAAGATAAGTCAACTCTCTAACGTAACTCCCATCGTGCTTCCATTTTCTCCCAGTTGTCATCATCGAATAAGCTTTCAAATACCAAACTACATTAACCTTCTAGGTTTGGCCAAGTTATGTTTATCTTAAACAAATTTTCATATGCCGGACTAAGTTAATTACGAGTGGTTTTTCATGGGTGTAGCCCCGGAGCGAGGCTCGTTGAATAATCCTCAAGTTCAACCTCGTTTCGAGATGGAGAGCCTCTGAAAAAAAGGCTTTGCCAATTCAGCCGACTGTGGATTAACGGAGACCATAATCGATCAATTTAGTCTGTAATTGATGAGGTGGACGGAATCAATCATCACATGAGAATCTGATAAGAACTTATTCTTTTTAGTGGGATCTAGCTGGGGTCTCTATGAATTCTTAAATTACAATTAACTTGATTTAGTTATTTATATAATTATTTCTCAATTGACAGCTTTGGGTTAATAGTTTTATCGTAGTAACTCCTTCACTGACTCAGGCATTTGAGGAATGAGGACAATAAAATGATCAGGTAAGAATTCAAGAGCAGTTCTTCCTAAGTTAATTAGGGAATATCAGTTGAACCTCCTTCTTTACGCTTCTTCATCACTGGAGAACAAATGGTCATTAACAATCCATTTCCACTTCCCACATTTCGAGATATAGATCAGTGGTGGACTGAACCTAAGATTGGCAATGCAAAATGCGACTCGAATTAAACAAATGTATGATTGATTGACCAAGTCCACAAAGATGACCTCCACTATATAATGTCACTCAAGACTTTATTAAAAAGAAAAAAAATATATATATATATATATATATATATTTGTAATTTTTTTGGGCGAATAATTCCCTTTGACCTTCACTGCCTATAATGCCTATAATGACCATTTCAGAAATTAATAATAAAACGGAGTGATGTGCGTAATGCATAAACGTCGACCGGTCATTAGCCAATTAGCCGAGCCCAATATACAAGGCGTTGACGGGTATGCATCTGCAGCCATAAACGCCCACTGGCCGGAGCTTTCTATTTATCTTTTATTATATACTTGGTCCAACTAAAATTTTCGAGCCCTTCTTGAATTAGTTTATAATTTGTTAGAGGTAAGCCCCAAGATCCACCTGTTTAGGAAGCACCTGTGTAGGAAGAGGCCAGGGTGCAAACTTGTGCAGTTAAGATTTCTTATTTATTTGCAAATAATCCTGGCCTAGTACCTACAAAAGGCATTGACGCAGACTATAAAACAGTTTGGTTCTATCTTTATGGCCTTGGGTTCGGGCTTTTGGGAGTATTTCGAGAATAAAAACTCGAATGCACCAAGTTATACACCAAACCAGTTGGATTGCGTGGAAACTTATCTGACATTACTTGAGACCTAATGATTAGTTCATCTTTATACATGTAGTTTTTTGGCGGTCGAAGGAAAGTGCATGTGAAATAGGCACAATATTCAGTTAACCTTCTCGGATGGCATATTTAAATTATCCACTGAACGCAAGTAGTGTCGTGTCACAATCAAAATTTAGGAATAATTTTTTTCAAAAGTTCTAAACATATCGTACGCCAACCAATTCAATTATAAATATTTTACTTGTGCTAATTTAAGCTCTAAACTTTTCAATGTTAATTTAATACTAAATTTTTATGAGAAATTGTCAATTTAGTCATAAACCTATTATTTGATAATTGGTTAGAAGAACTATATTAACAAATTGTCAAAAGATTTAGGAATAAATTAGCAAGTTATCAAAATATTTAAAAACTAAATTGACACAATTTAAAAGTTTATGATTAAGTTGACTATTATATAGTAGATTTATGATTTTTTGAACAATTTTCTCCTAATCTAAGTGGGTATTTTATAAATTCGAATTAATGTTTCATTTGTTTCACAAAATAAATAATTTGGAAAACATATTCCTAAAATGATAGATCAGATCTTTTGAAATAATTGATCAATGAAAAATGTTTCTTTTTTACCAACAAAATTTATATCTAAACATCTTCACGACAATGAAAACATTTTCTATTCAAAAGCGATTCCAAATCATTCGCTTTTTCATGAAATAAACAAACCTAACATAGCTGCTAACCCCTTTTTATGAAGTCAGCGTCTAGAGAGAGAGAGAGAGAGAGAGAGAGAGAGAGAGAGAGAGAGAGAGAGAGACCCTATCCTCTCAAAAGCGATTCCAAATCATTCATTTTTTCGTGAAATAAACAAACCTAACATAGCTGCCAACCCCCATTTTTTGAAGCTACGCTCTAGGAGAGAGAGAGAGAGAGAGAGAGAGAGAGAGAGAGACCCAGACCCTACTCCTTCCCCCTCCCACTAGAGGTTCTCTTCAATCCTGATCTAGCCATAGATCCTGGGATTTACAGGGTCTTATCTATACTCTTCCAACCTATTGGTGTTGTTGTCGCCTTTATATGGTGATGGAGTTGGGAATGCTAAAATTAGGTGCGCACCACCTTTTCCTGACAAAGCCGTAAGTGCTAGAGAGGAAAATTATTGGGTGTGCTCATTATTAATCAATAATGCTAATTTTAGTAGTTGATTGTTGATTGTGCTTTGAAGTTATGACAGATTCATTCTTAGGAATGAGCAAGATTCTGCAAGCTGTGCTGGGTTATTTTATTTTTCAAATTTGCACCATGACTCTAATTTTTTTTAGATTTGTTTTATGTTGAAGTTATGTAATTCTCTTTAATTTTCCTCTTGGAACACCCCCCCCCCCCCCCCAAAAAAAAAAACAAAAAAAAAAAAACCTACACCAAAATAGGATTGGTTGCAAAATTGCTGCATACACTTATTAATTGCCGTCAGCCTCCTCGTTGGCACATCCCTCTCCTCTTCTCCCTCGGTTACTCACGGGCTGACTTACGCCCTACAGATTCAGCCCCAAATTCGCAATTTACCTCCCCGCGAAGGCACTGCCCAGCCGATGCTGCTGCTGCTGCCGCTGCTGCTGCTCTCCATCCATTCTACCTAATAGGCTAATACCCATCCCCGCAATTTTGCTAGCCAGATTGTACTAAGACAGACAGATGTCCTCTCCTATTCAATCAATCAATCAAAAGCAAAAACTGGAGGTGCTGTCTTTCGACAGCCACCTTAAATTCCCAGAAACTAAAAGCCAAATTTAATAATTGCAGGACAGTAGGTGTAGTTCCTATTCATCCATTAATTCATCAAAAAAATCGTTTTTTTAAAAGACGAAGGAGGTGGCGCACGCTCTGTATTTCCTAGAGCGTTGACAAATGCAATAGTCTTTTTTCCAATTATATATATCAGGGTGCTTCTCTTCCCCAAGACTATCCATGAACCTAAATCGAAGCGCAATTCCGAAACTCTTCCGCTCCCTTATTTCCTCTCCTTCGTCTTCTCCCGACGTCTCCCGGTTCGGGTTCTGCGTCGTGCCAGTCCCGATTCCTCGTTTTCTCTCGCTGGGTAATCCGCGCGTATACATGTGTCTTCGTTTCCGGCCAGCGACTCCGAAATATGAGCAACAACATCATGAGGCCGAGGCTCAAGGTCATGTTCGATTTGATTTACGACAGAGGTTATTAAAACGTCAAGAAGCCTAGGAGGGGCCAAAGTAGTTGTCCGTGGGCACCTAAACTCGAGAAAGTAACCTAGTGTTGTCGTGCGTTCTTTGATTTCATCCGACGTCCATAGTTGTTCTCTCCTCTCTCGCGTCCTTCGAACCGAACTTGCTTTGTCCGAACAAATATGGACGACACAAGAAGAAAGCCAAAGAGGGGCCTGATTTTCAAGACGTGGAGCGGTGCAAGACCTCGGCCGGGCCGGCAAGAGCTCTCCAAGCCGAGGCTGGGACGCACGGCCCGAGCCTCGCCAAGAAGAGCAAGTCCTGGAGCGGGTCGCTGCCTAGCTTGCTCAAGGAGGTCGACGCGCCGCCGCCGCGCCGCCACGGCAGCCTCGCCAGCTGCGCGCCGCCGTTCCCGAGGGCTGCTTCTCGGTCTACGTGGGCCCCGAGAAGCAGAGGTTCGTGGTGAGGACGGAATGCGCCAACCACCCCTTGTTCCAGATGCTGCTCGAGGAGGCCGAGTCCGAGTTCGGGTACAGCAGCGGGGGCCCATCGAGCTCCCCCTGCAACGTCGACCTCTTCTACCGGGTCCTGACCGAGATGGACTGGGACGGGGATGGGCACGGGCAACGGCAGGACGAGGCGGCTCGGGTGCGGTTACGGGATCGCCGCATACCAGCTCCTGAGCCCAGCTCGGATGATCGCCGTCGGCCACCACTATTAAGTTTTTAACTTTGGCTTTTAAGCGTTGATTATGTAAAGGTCAGTATCATCTCGTCATGTATGTGAACGAAACAACCAATGTAAGTTCCATACGAGTCTGGTGTCAAGCGATGAGCAGATGCAACCAGCAATCCATGTTGTAATATCAGTGTGGCATATTATATATAAATATAATCCAATATCATAGGAGTGGTTTACCAAAATCCATCCAACGCCGAATCCTGGAATTCTTTAATTTCTGTTCTGTCTAGATGGCCGCAAAAGAAAAAAAAAAAAAATTTCTTCCTTCTCTTTCAAGAAAGGATTAGGGTTTCTCGACAGGCTTGAGCCTGAGCTCGACCGATTCGTCTTTGAAGAGTATGGTCATCAGTTTTGGAACGTAAACTGTAAAAGTTGATGAAGAAAGTGTCTGGTGCAGTTGGAACTTGAAATATGGGTTGTCGAGGCTTTAAGCTGATTGAGATGTTCCATGGCGGCAATGAATAATATCAAAGCCAGATTAAGTTCTTTTATTTCGCAGCGGTCCAATCGCTGTGCTGAACAACTATGGATTCGCTGCATTCGATCAAGAATTCCTTGGACGCGCAAGATACTCTCTTGTAGAGATGCCCGCCCCGTTATCGCCCCCCAGAAAGCTTCGAAAGCCAGACGGGATTGTCAATTTATCCCGGTCGAACCCGTTATATTGTGGCGTCACGGGACTCACAGATTATGCCTGAGGCTTTGGGGATATTCTATTGCCGCCGCAAGTGTTCAAGCTGTGTTGCTTTCTCAACCACATGTATCACAGGCTCACGTCAGGCGTGACAAATCCCCCGGAAAAAGCCAAAGGAGCAGAGGAAAACTATGCACTTTGGTCGGCCTCGGCGGTACCTAATCCGGTGGAAACCTCATGACGGTGGAGGGCGTGTCCGAATGACGACATCTCCCCGTCGTCTTCTTCTTCTTCAAGGCCCGTTCTTTTCCTCCAAGCGGTGCCATGAAAAACAAGCAGAGCTCGCAGTTCAAAAGAGAGGATCGTCGAGTCGTCGTTGTCTTACATTAACTCGGAGTTTAACTGCAGAACTCCAGGGGATCGTCGATCTGACCGTGGGGTTAGACAAGGCCACCGTCGGCGAGATTCTAAATTACTTATTGCTTAATGCTGCATCGTTACTCTAAGGGGAGGACCGACAGTTATGGCACCATGAACTTCACGCGTGTCCGTGAAAAATGAGATTCTAGGGAAGGACCTAGGGAAGGACCTTTCTAGGCCGCACGTCAAGGGCCGTCTAAGGTAGCTTCTAGCCCTCTAGGGGTTGGGGTTATTGTATTGATTTGCCCCTGACCTGGTGGTCCAGGACCACCCAATTAGGGTGTGCAAAATACCCGGAACCACCGGACCGCCCGAACCGGCGGCTTGAGGGAACCTCCGTTCCCTTGCCCATTTTTCGAACCGAGTACCGGTCCGGTTCCGGTTCCATGGGCGGATCCGCCCACCCGGACCGGACCGGAACCTTTTTAATATTAAAAAAAAAATTACTAAAAGAAACCATAGATTAGATTTCATCTCCTCACTCCCTTTATCTTCGATTCTCTCTCTCTCTTTGTTTCTTCCTCGGTTCCTCCTAATCCTATCGCCATTTCAATTCCTCCCCGAGCCGATGCCCCCTCACGTCGGCCGCCACCCACCATAGTCGTGAAAATTGTTTTGCTACCATTCTATATTGAAAACCCGACCATAGACCTCCTCCTCCTTCCTAACTCATAGACCCGACCGTTCTATGTTGAAAACCAAAATTATTTTGCGTCAAGATTGATTCCATGGATCCACACGGAACCGGACCGGACCGGCGGTCCGGTTCCAGTGGATCCATGCAACAAACGGGTGGATCCCGACCAATTTTTCGGAATCGGTCCTTAGCGGCGGTTCTGGTTCTAGGTCGGAACCACCCGCCGGACCATGCACACCCCTACACCCAATGTTTTCTCCTGCTTTACCACCTCCTTCCCTTTAAAAAATTACTAAAAACATCTTGAATCTATTAAAAGTACGCCATTGGTAAACATTTCAATTGATTGATTTAATTGATTTATTTAATTCTAGACCTTTCAATGATTTATCAATATTTTCAGTTAATGTTGACTAGTAATCACTATAAATGTTGGCCATCCAATGTTGATATGAACAATTTTTTAAATATTTAAAATAATATTTAATTTTTTTTAAAAATCTTTTATTTTATTTTCTTTCCTTTCCTTTCTTTTTTCATTGTGACTGAGTGAGGCAATGTCACAAGAGTTGCCTTGCTTGTGGTCAACAAGGATGTAAAAGAAAAGGATACAAAAAAAAAATTATAAAAATTATCTATGTTAGTAATTTTTAGATAAAATTGATCGAAATTGATTATATTGACAAATCATCAAAATATTTCTGCTTAAAAAATTTAAATTTTTTTGGTAATTATATCCGTTTTTCTCCTTTCTCATTCTTTTTAGCATTTAAATAATGACTCCTATCCAATGTTCCCACTCTATGATGTAAAAATATGACTCAAAACTTAATCAATGCAATTAATTTTTTAAG
This sequence comes from Eucalyptus cladocalyx, assembly GCA_017140615.1. Lineage (NCBI taxonomy): Eukaryota > Viridiplantae > Streptophyta > Magnoliopsida > Myrtales > Myrtaceae > Eucalyptus > Eucalyptus cladocalyx. The sequence continues at coordinate 7,943,907 of CM029518.1, forward strand.
GTATTCAATGAACAGAAGATAATCAAGTCTTTGTGCTCGTATCCATGAATGAAAAAAATGGGAAAATTGTTTTGTCTCGAATGGTGTGAGAACATAGAATTCGATGCTTGTGCGACATAAAAAAATTCAATCAACTTCATTTTGTATGAATTCATATTACACTCTTCCAAATGCAAAACCTAGAAGATTGTGTTAATTCTACTTTTCCCAATTACTTCTTTTATTTTTCCGGTTGCCTTCATATGATTATAAAAGCACCTCAAACATGTCATAAACTTTTGCTTGTCCCGCCGCAACTCAAGCAAATTATCAACTTTTACCTTAAATAGTTAGAATAGATCGCATAAACTGACAAGCCGTATAAGTCAAATTCAGTTTCCTAATCGGATTTTGGTTCAACAAATGCAAATTCGTCCACTTGCAATTTAACTTGGTAGACCATGCAACATTCAATCGATCGATCCTTGGGGTCAATCATCGAGTTAACTATTCACATTATGTTGTTGATGTATGAATATACACTCACGTCGCATAAGATCGACACAAGTTTGCCAATAACAATCCAAGAATTTCACATTGGGGCGATGGTAAATTTTGACTCAAATTCTCATGTGCCTTGGGACAATCCGATCTGCCAGAGAACTTAGCTCTTAGAAGATGGGTTTAGTAGTTGAGAAACGAATTCGTGTGCAAAGATTAAGTGTAAACTATTTCTCTTATGCCGAATTTATGGGAGGATAAGGGCACATCTTAGAAAAACCAATGTATGATTACTTTTTTGGTAGAGGACTATGATCATAAGATATCTGACTTAATTTTATATTTCTTCCACTCACAAGTTGCTGATAATTCATTGTGTCACTATAAAAGTAGCGTTTTTTCCAGCGCTGAAAATAGGGATACCGTTTTTGAAGGTTTCCTCGATTTTTCATAGTTATCTATATTTATTTGGATTGGTGGGGCACTACTCTATTCCTCAAATTGGCTTTCTTGCAAAGACGTGCCCCACCCCATCCCCGAGAAGGTGTGGATTTGAACCCTCACCTCCTTCCATTGCCGAAAGTGGCCACTGGGCGAATCCCGTAGTTGGGCAGGAGCGTGTTTGGAAAAAGAGTTATTGCAGAAGTTTCATAAAGATGCATATTCTACCGGCTCAACTTTCGAACCTTGGAATTTTGTCTATGATCTTATTAACGGTAGGAGAACTTGTGTCTAAGACGTAAATTTTTATTAGATGCTTTAGGGCAGAGGGAGGGAGGGACGACTAATTCACTTAATTATTCATATTCCTTTTACTAGTTGCAACAAAACCTTGATTGGAATAGTGTGTATGTTGTGCTTTGGGAAGGGAAGGAGGGAGGGAGGGAGGAACGGAGGGAGGGCTGATTCACTTAATTATTATTCATATTCCTTTAAGTAATTACTACAAAACCTTGATTGAAATCGTGCACATGTTATACTCTAGGAATGCCACTTTGTTGATCTTATATCATATATGAGTCAAAGCTTCTAACTTTTAGCTAACTGTTTGACCAAACAAATATTGCGAAACATAGTTTGCGAAACTAGTTTGGTTATGCTTTCGATTTGAATAGCCATCACTTCAACCAAAAGTAAAGGCGCTAAATTCTAGGGATGGTATTTAGACCTACCCCCGGTAAAGGCATTGATTTATCAATCAACAAAGAAGAATTTTGAGATAACAATCAAAATGACAAGCGATTGGAGATGCTAGAATTATGATTGACAACTCTTGTAATATAATGATCTTTTTGTTTATTATTTTCCATTGTTGTATTATTTCAAAGCAAAGCATACATTGTTTGGCTCTTTTGGGTATAAACTCCATCATATGGAAATTGGCATATATTGGATTAGGCTTCACAATACCAGCACGTGCTCGCTCGAGAAATCATTGAATCATTTGGAGTGGGTACACGTGCTATTAAAGAATTAGTAAGGACATCCATAGAGGAATCTTCATTTGCAATATTGGATGGAGAATTAATCGGAGCATTTGACAAGCCACCAATTTCAACATGATTTTCGTGAACATGTGATTCACCTCCATCAACGATATCTTCATGAGAAGTATCATGGATAGTAGAATTTAAGAAGTCATCCTACGATTGATTAGAGAACACATGTTGTTGCAAATACGAAGGTGAAAATTCCCAGTGTGACGCTATCTTGTCTTGATTTAGCTAGCTTATAAATTTAGATATCCACCCGCTTTATCACTTTGATCCTGATATAATGAGTTGGGCACGAGATAAGAAAATACAGTTTCATAAAAAAAGCTATGTCGTGAAATATAGATTTGATAAGTTGGAGGATAGAGACATCGATATCCCTTATGACGATTACTATAACCGAGAAACACATGACCAATATTTAAACACGGGGCCTTTCCAAGCCCGTACCATATGCAACATCAAATATTCAAATTAATGGTATGAAAAATTTTCTAAAATAATGAATCACCACTAACCTATTAAGGCTGGTTAGAAACCAAATGAAGTATGGGAGCGCATTTCACTTTCTACGCAATCAGAAAATCTGTGAGTCTGAGATTTTATTACACTAATTAAATAAGGGTTTTGCTAGCATAATAGTATTTTGTATACTATGAAAATAATAGTCTATTATGGCCATAAATTATTGAAGAAATTGGTCCCACAACAATTTATAATTATTTATAATTTGAATATTTTGTGATCCAGAATAGATCGTTATTCTCACATATATTAAAACTTATCACGTAATTATTTCTCAATTAACTAATTATGCTACCTAATTTTGTTTATTTCAAAAAATATTTTTATCAAACAATCTAGATTGATTTTATACCTATCTACTAACATATGAAGTGCTCGCGCGGATGCAATCATTAACATCACAATCAGCAGCCAAAGGGCATTAAATAAATAGCAAGGGAAGGCAAGCACTTAACACTAAGAGATAAATAAATGCCAATCCTAACTAGTCTAATGGTAAATCGCATTATGGAAGAGCGTAATTGAGGCATTTTTTTCTAAGATCAATTGGAATGCTATGGTAGAGCCCTAGAGGCTTGTCCAATTTTGAGCACAAGTTTAGATCAAAAGGCATCCACTTTTAGAAGAAGATTGTCCAATAGACTATTTTTGAACTTTTTTGAGGAATTTCTAATTTTTTTTTGAATTTTTGAATTTTCTAATTTTTTGCGAATTTTCTGATTTTAAGAGAAAATAAAAAATCGGAATTTTTAGTTAAATTTTATAATTTTTTACAATTTTGTGAATTTTATTTTAATAATTTTAATTCCAAAAACTCCGGACCGGGTCAGGGAACGGATATGGGTCTGACCTGACCCTGGAGGTCCGGGGTGGGTCGGAATTCGGACCGGCCCCTGGGCCTAGTCCGAATATAACCAATTTCTATTCTGGCTGCGCCTACAATTCCCAACCTTTGAAGCCCATGACATCTGACCCACATTCCAGCCTAAACTGGCCCATTCTGCCAATCTAACCTCCAGCCTGTCCCCACAACCCGCCCAGCCACCTGATCCGAACTTTGGTTACTTTTCTGATTTTTTTTTTTTTTTAAATTTTCTTTTTCATCCTTTTCCTCGCATAGTCTTCTCTTTCTGATTTTCTTCCCTTGTTTGACACAACATGTATCAAACAAAATGCAACGTGGCAACTTCATTATCCAAGAAAACCGGGAAGCTTTAACAACTAATACGGATGAGCCGAATCAATCCATCCAGAGGACGAATCGACGAATATACCAAGTGGTCATTGATTTTTGTCAAAAGAACATCTAAAACGTAACAAGTTTGCATTTCAAATTAATCGGGACCACAACAACTAAAACGCTGATGTGACTTATGCATTTTGTCGACAAATGGCAGGCTTTTAGGAGAATGATTCTATCTGAGAATTTGAACCCAACAGAGAGAGGTTTGACTTGTGTAAACGCAAAATGACCTCAATCATGATCCCTTTTCAAGCACATATTTACATCGATGTTCAGCCCAAATTTTATTTTATGAACGAGCAACGCATGGTGGCTCGAACTTTACCCTTGGCAGGAAAAGTTTTGGACGAAATTGTTACTCGAGCTATCACGAGCCGGAGGGCAAAACGTTGACAACGGAGTCCTTGGGAAGTAGTACGTGAAGGTGGGCAGAGTGAGGTGGTGGTGTGTAAGGACTGAACCGCAGTGGGGCTCGAGCGTCACAGAGGAAGAAGGGCAACAAAAGAAGGATCTTGGAGCCCCTTGCAGTCGCCAATCTCGGTCCAAGAGTATTAGTATCGTGACGCAAGACACCGGCGGGAAGTCGTCGGACGAGCGGCCGGTCGGGTGCAATAGGGGGAGGAGCAGCATGTGAGGCTGGGCGTGAGAGAGGCCAAGATCCTCCTCTTTTTTGTTAGTGTACGAACTTACACAATCTTTATAACTAGACTGTCAAACAGGTTTCGTCATGTCATTTTTTTATAAAACAAACATTTTTCTAAGGTATAAGAGAGAGATAGAGTGTGAGTCTTGAGTTGAAATGGGTTCTAAGTTTAACCCATTTAGATCTATTTATTTTAAGCTCTTAATTTTAAACTCATTTAAATAATCTTTTTTGGATTTTAAGTGACTCATTTATGATTTATTTATGTTTTCCAAGACCATTTTGACCTGTCTACTCATGGTAGAGTCTTCAAAAGGACTCTCAGGTGCTTGGAGATGGTATGTACAAAGAAATAGAAAGCTCGGGGTCAACTGTGGCTAAATATGGATGTGTGGGTTAGTGAGCTAAGAGAAGAGTGGGCTGATAGTTTAAATTTGCTCAAAGAATGGGCTTAGATAAAACTGGGCCTGCTCTATTTTTGTTATACCTTTTTGTCTTTTTTTTTAAACTTTTTATTACTATTTTTTTTTATCTTTATTTTCTTTCTCTTTTTTTTTGCACTCTATATTTTTGCAAATGGATGTTTAAATGTTTGGCAAAAATTTGATCGATAATATCATTGTAGTTGCATGGACAAACTTCTAATTGTTTGCCCAAACAAATCTTGTCGAACATAGTTTGTGAAACTGGTTTGCTTCTGCTCTCAATCCGATCCCGCCCTTCAACCGAAAAGTAAAAGGTGCTCAATTCGAGTGACGGTATTAAGACCTACCCTGACCAATAAAGTCACACCACCCCAACTCCCCAAACGGGGAAATATATTAACTCAAAATTTCAAATTTGTATATTTTTAACAAATTTATCCTAAATTGATATATTCATTGATTATCACGCATCCAAGAACATATACCAATGCAAAAGAAATTTAATACAGTAATTTTATGACATGCGTGTGGATATAAAGACACTAAAAATACTAAAACTTTCATTTTACATTCACTAAATACTCCTGGCTTTTCAATTGATCACTTGAGTGTCTTAACTTTTGTATTCTATTTAGTTAAGTATCATGATTTTTCATTTGATCCCTTAAGTCACTATAATTTTCAAAATGCCTTCACCACAAGTGTCAAAAAATCCAGTGAATGTGCTTTACAAGTGATTAATTGAAAAAGTTGCGGACTCGAAAGAACGCATTATAAAATTTATGATATTTGCGACGTCTTTTTTTTCACACGCGTGATGTGCATTAGTTACCAATTGTAAAACATGCTCATGCCCATTGTGAGTCAACTCTTTACTAAGCCAAACTCTAATGCAAATGTTTTGAGCCACTCAAAGCAAAACAATGTCTCCTATCTTACTCCAGCTGTCCATCAGGAGGAACTTTTGATAGATTTTGACGCTTCCAAAGGACCACCAAAACAAAACAAAAAAAAGAGACAAAAGACAAAAGGACCTTAAAAAAGTGATAAAAAAATAAGCACTAAGAATCCTGTTAGCTTTGTGCATTTAATCATGTACTAAAGTAGAGCGTCGTTATCACGTTCTCGAAGTTGAAGCCATCGTTCTTGTTCCTCCAACCAAATCTCTAAACGACGAGTTAGACCATACCCGGCCGTCGCTTTCTGAGGTTATTTTCAATGTTTGCACGTGAGCAATTTGAATAATCGACTGATCAAGGGATTGATTGTAGCTGGAAAAAATACCAAAAACAAAAAACTTAAATTTATTATATTGGCACAAATTTAATCATGAATATTTCCAATTGACCAATACTTTCGCATAAATTTTTCACAATATATCAAATCAATCTATCGGCATCTAACCAGCTAAGTCATTGACATGATATCTATTGTCGCACGTGAATAAAACCAACGCTAAAATCGACATTGCATTCTTTTTATTTATTTTTTCCTATTTTTCTTTCTACTTAAAATCGATAATATAGACAAGTATTACCTTATATAAAGACAATATGGTCTAACGCTGATTTTTTTATAATATTTTTATTTTTCCTTTTTTTTCTTTCCCTTTTCTTTTGCCAATGGCTAGTGGCAGAATGAGAAGGGGAAATAAAAAGAAAGAAAGAATTCAAAAAATGTAAATGTTAGTGCTGAGTGTGCCATGTAAGACTACTAACATTCATTTAATGATTTTCAACCTAAGCCGGATGAAATCGGGTACTAATGTGAACAAGTTGAAAATTAATTTGGCCCATCTGAAAGGTTTACGAATGAATTATCACTGATAATTAGTTTTGGACTTTTTTAATACTTTTCCTTATTGTAGCTAGAGAGTTGGCTCTAACTGGGAGGCTTTTTCTAATTCTCTAATTTGTAATTTCTTGCGACCCTCAACAAGCCCCTCCGATTTGGGGGAAAAAAAAAAAGACCATGTTTTTTCGGTACTCGTGGTATGAAAAGATGTAAAATAATGATTGATCTTTGGTTAGAAAGAGGTATAAACTATAAACCATTTGGTGCTGTTAATATGATATAATAGAGGACAACGACTGTAGATAAAAGGATCAAGGAACAACGTGACCAAAAAGATCAGTAAGGAATTAATTAAGACCTTCATACTTGCCAAATTCATTTGGGATTCTTCCTGCAAATCGATGGATGCCGAGTTGCTAGTCAAACTAAGCGTCTTGATCATCATCCGCACATGCTTCCAATTAATATATGCATTGGATGTACTAAGTGATTCGTACTTCTAGCACTCACATAAAGCAAAATAAAAATATAATCCGAAGGATTCTCTTTGTCTTTGGAGACAAAAAGTTTCTGGTAGCGTTGTCGACTAATTATTGTCCGGATTGGCCGTGAATTATTTGTCTTTTTAACATGTCCAAGGAGATGAACTAGTCAACTCATCTATTGGTTCTTTTAAATGTACAATACTCAATCACGAAATATTATTTCAAGGAAAAAAATCATAAACCTTCTCTCTCTCTCTCTCTTTCTCTCTCTCTCTCTCATCGCCATCATAAGGTCAAAAAAAGTGTTACAATCGTGACCATGGATGGTAGAGAGAGAGAAGGTAATCGGGGACGATGTATGGTGGTCATGTCCATAAACGATAGTGCCTTGTGTGTCCACGAGAGAAGCTTTTGAATAGGAAGTGGCTGGTATAAAGAAGCGGGCTGAGTCAGAGAAAGTGAAGACATTGGTCAGGGATATCATCTTACTGAGTTTTCTTTGGTGCCAATGAGTATAAAAATCAATTATACTTTAGGTATAAAAATTTGGTCATATCAAATCAATCAATAAGAAATTGTTACGGAAAAATTACTTAATTAGTCTTAATCATATAGTACAAATGCACATTTAGTCCTTTTTTTTTGCTAATTTAATCCTAACCATTTATGCGAAATTCCAATATAGTGCTTTCGATAGATTTTCATCGAAATTCATTGACGTGGCGGTCCAATCATTCTTAGTGATCTTATGTGGTATACCGTCATGTTAGTAATTTCCCGCAAAATTTACCTGACATTACTATATTGGAATTTCACACAAAGATTTAGAACTAAATTAACAAAATTAAAATGCTCAAAACTAGATTGGCTTCTTTACATTATGGTAAGAACTAATTGGATAACTTCCCCAATTATTACCTCGTCACTCATCATACTTAGCGCAATTGAAAAATGTTTTGACACATTTGTTATTACTCTTGAAGGCCACTAAAACCTTGAATTTTCCTAAAAGAGTATGTCAAAATCGGAAAAATAATAGATTGACTTGTTCAAGTAATGATGTGGTAAATAAAATCAATCAAATCCTTGAGAAAGATTTGTGCCTTTTAAGGAGGTCTAATGTGACTTTCATTATTTCTTAATAGGTGCTTGCGTTATTCTAATAGATTAAGCTGCAAAAATCTATTCTCAACAAATTCACATTGAGAGTTTAAACTAGTCAACCATCAAATTCATGGATCCATTTGTTTAAACACTTAACGAAGATATACCCTTTTTTTTTCCTTTTTTTTTTGGAAATACGTAATGCTAAAGGGTCTTCGCACCTCTACAATTATTCTAAGTTTATAGATGTGAACGGTCCAACTTTTTATGATAAGGCCAAAAAAGAAAAAGAAAAAGCCAAGGATCAACTTCAGCGAAATTTAGCAACGCATCATGCAATCTTTACAAACAATACATTGAAGCAGAAATGAAAACGAGAAACAAGTTGGAATATTTTAAGGTGGTCGGTTGCTTCTAAAGTTAGGTCAAATCCATAATCTCTCTCGTAGAGGGTCTTAATATAATACTTTTCTATATTGCATTTGCGCGCTATATATGTTTGGCCATGACATCTTGATCTCTAAAGCTAATAAAATAAGGTAATATGCCTATCCCGTCCAATCGAGATAAAGATTTAAAGAAAGGTAGTACGTCCAAATAAAGGGAAAAGAGTAGAGCACACGGTTTTTGTGTATTTCAAGCATATTTTCCACTAAATAGGTGCACGGACTCTTTAATTTCATTATTGCACATCAACCAGTATGTGTGTTTTCAGTTCCGAAAGGGATGAAAATAGTACTAGTTAAAAAAATTATGTTTTTTAAACTTATATAGGAATTAATAACCAACGACGAAACGTTTTTGTTATAGTTTACAAGATGCAAATCAAATAATGAATTCTAATTGCATTAATCATGTCTTGGTAATCATTTTTACTATCTATATAAAACAAAGAGAATCTCTTACTTTTAAGAGACATCAACCGTTTTTTTCCTTCCCAAATATTCTTAGTTACTTATTATAGAAAAATGGAGTCCACGGTGGATGCGTAATTCGTGATTTTATTTTGTGTCTCATGTTCTTCAATATCATAATTTGGATGTCTTTTGTCCTGAAAAAACCTTCTTAATTTTTTTTTTTAAATCTCAAAGTTTTTTTTCTCTTTCCATAGGTACAATATTCTTTCTATAGTGTATTTTTACCAATAATTTATTTCGTCATTTAACGATTCAAATATTTCCTAACAAACTTAAACTTTCAAATATCAATTTCTTGCACACTCTCAACACATGTACATTTGCTAAATTAACATTGTATTCTCTTAAAACTTACCTCATAGATATTATATGTACGCTTTTGTACTTATGGCAATCTATCTTGTTTAGGTAAATTTTTAAACAATGACATGTGGATGCATGTATCTGTATCTTCACACTTTTCAGTGTTTTGGATTCAGATTGATTTTCTATGGTAAATGATTCACATTAAAATTCGATTATGGAATTTGAGAGACTTACAATATTGGCGTAAATGCTTGGCAATGTTTTGAACATACTACTTAGCCTCTACACCAAAATCTCCATATGCTCTAATACACTGGCAAGACCCTCAAAAATAGCATTTAAGTGTTATATTTCATGTACATTACTTTCTCCGTCATATCCTATGTGGTATATCCCATGACAAACTGGTGCATAGAGTCAATATGGTGTTTGGCATTGAGACTGTTTACACATACGTCTTGACTCCCTTTACTTGTATCGGGTTAGTGAAAAAGAGACAAAGGGATAGTTCTTTTGACAACTATATGTGACCTCAATTTTCTTTCATTGAAGAACTTCAAAATTGAAAATAATCGAGTAGTGAAATATGTTAGCCAAGCGTGATCCCGTAGGAATTTGCAAACTTGGAGAACAAAAGGGTTATAACTGGAAAACAATACCCAAGTACTTTATATTCTATTTTAGGGTTATCCCTTGTGAACAGGGTAAGGGTCATCATCTTTTGGGTGTCTGTATGCGTGGTTGGGGAGCTCCCACACTTGGTCCAAATAAGGTTCGAGCAAAAAAGAGTTGATCAAGAAAAAAGCAAGAATAAATCAGTTTAGAAAGAAAAGGAGCAAAGAAAGAGACAAAGCCTGAGTAATAGGTCCAAAGAGGTTGAGGGTCCAAATTGAACAGCTAAGGGTATAGTGGAATGTAGCTATAGCTCCCAAAGATGCAGGTGACCCAACCAAGATTTGGAGGAATATGCCTCCAAAGAGAGAAGGGTCCCCATCTTTCATCACTATTTTTTTTTCTTTTGATTAGTTTTCGTTCTTCATTTCTCCACCAGGGGTGCTGTTCCTCCATTTCTTTCTCGAGGTTGATGAACATGCAGATGTGCTTTCTCAGGGTATCTTGAAGCATGTTTTTATGTCAAATCACTGAAATATTCTGAGCCACATATTTAGAACACGTGACGGTCGTTCATGCGTTTCCTTTGTCATGGAAATGTGACTTTAGTTATGACATGTCTTCATACAGAAATTGGTGGAGCTAAGGCTGCTGATGATTGGGCTCAGTTATAATGAGCTAAAATAATCTAGCATCTCCTGGTTGGGAGCTAAAATAATCTAACTTGCAATCATGGTCGGATGGAGTTGCCCCTTCTGACCTGGTCTGAAGAAACATGGCCCTTACAAGTTTTATACCCATTTAGCTGGCCGGCATTGAATTCACTTGGAGCGAATTTTCTTGGTACTTTAAAAGAAAATGCAACATCAGATCTAGAAAAAGCTAACACTGTGTTTCACACAAAAATCAGAGTGGATAGGTGAGTATATTTGGAGTACCAACAGGAAACTTACTCTGGCAGCAACTGAAATTTTTTCCACCGACCAAACCTTCTTGGGGCCCGATGATCATTGCATTATTATATTTGTTTTGGTTAATTCTGGGAAAATGGAGACAAAACATATAGTCATCCTCCTCATACTTTCATGAAAGATCCATCATTTACAAAACCTGTAATTTTCCATATTTTCTTGGTGCTTGTTTGAGGCTATACAGTTGTGTGCAGCCACAGCCAATGAGACCAGAGCACCATGACATATTATAATGCGAAACCGATCCTCTTTTCCATATAATACCAAAAGGAAAAGAGGGAGACTTTAAGCAACATGCTCTTAAAGCACGCCCTCATCACATTTACTAAACTAAACCCGAAAGTAAAGGAAATGGGACAAGGACAAGAGGAGAAACAATATATTTTGCTTCTGCCACACGGTGGTCTCGGTCATCTTTCTTTGACAATCTACAAAAATGGGGTTGGTCAAGTCCTTCCTCTATCAGACCAAAAAAAACAACCAAAAAAGAAAAGCAAAGAAGTCCTCCCCCTTGATGCTGCCTGAAAGTAACAACCACCAAACACACATGATTGTGCATTATTATTCCTTTTTTTTTTACGAATGCACACATCAATGAGTTGATAATTAATGGTGAGGCAGATTCTTTGAAAACACACTTAATAATCATCCTCATGCCTCACGGCTCCCTCTCTATATAGAGGTGAGAAGCTCAGATGTTTACTTTTGTGCGTTCCTCTCTCTCTCTCTCTCTCTCTCTCTTTCTCTCTCTCTCTCATTTCTTAAAGGTTTACATCAAACGGTTTTAAGTTGCAGTTGGCCAAATGGGTTCTCCACAAGAGGGTGAGATAGAGAAAGGAGATCGAATGAGAAATAGAAACAAGGGCACAAAAAAGTCAGTGGCAATAATCTTCAGATATGCTGACTGGGTTGATGTTGTTCTCATGCTATTGGGAACATTCGGAGCTATTGGAGATGGCATGTCCACCAACTGCTTGCTGGTTTTTGCTAGCCGTCTCATGAATAGCTTAGGGTTCGGTCAGACCCAACAAAACAATGGCCACTTCATGGATGAAGTAGAACAGGTAAGTTATAGTCAACATATATAGAGAAACCCACCTCTCTCTCTCTCTCTCTCTCTCTCTCTCTCTCCCCCCCTCCCCCTCCCTCTCCCCCTCCCTCTCCCCTCCCCGAGTTACTCACAAATTTCTATTTTTGGATTTTGTGTTCACAGTGCAGCTTAAGCTTTGTGTACTTGGGATTAGCAGTCATGCTCGTGGCTTTTTTGGGTAAATTTTTCAAGCTTTCCTTTTGCTTTGCTTTCCAAGGACACGAGGTGTTTTGATTCAAAGCGTGCATGGTAAATTATTCTCACAAGACCCACAATCTATAAGTTCATCAAAGTGTTGTACTCAAATGGGGAGACACCTTTGTCACTAGAATTGACAAACAAAGTATAATTTAAAGAAAAGAAATAGACTACTTTGGAGAATGTCTTTGGTGGGTTTTCTTGGGAAACCCTAAAAGCCCAAAAAATTTCTAGAGAAAGTATCTCAAGTTACACAGACAGTAAAATTTACCCATGCTTTTAATGTTCTTGAAAAAAAGGGATCAATCTAATTGATGGAAAGTTCTTATTATAAATGCTTGCAGAAGGATATTGTTGGAGCAAAACGAGCGAGCGACAGGTACTAAAGATCCGGTATAAGTATTTGGAGGCCATTCTCAGACAAGAGGTTGGCTTCTTTGATTCGCAAGAGGCCACTACATCGGAAATCATCAATAGCATCTCAAAAGATACCTGTCTGATTGGTGAAGTTCTAAGTGAAAAGGTACTGTATTTATTGCACTAACATAAGCTTAAAAAAAAGGGCGTGTTTACCTTTTCATGAGACGACCTTATGACTATTTTCTGATTCAATGTTTTTACCTTTTTTAGAAAACATTCTCGTTCATATTTCTTTGCATCAAGGTTCAATTCACCTTGTTGTGCTCACGAAAATGATTACATTTCTATGAAATTTCACCCTTGCTAAAGTATATCAAGCCAGGAATCAAGGGGACTTTTTCTCAGTTTAGGAGAATCGCCTTTCGTGTTGTGTGAAGAAACTGAACAACAAGAGTAGACTGAAAAGTGAAAAGAATTTATGCACGAGACAGGCCTTGAAGTTCTAATTCTTGAGTTACAAGGAACTATATTCTACAAAAATCAGCAGAAGCAGCTTTTATTTATTTATTTTACCATTTTTCTTCAGATGATAGTCTGTCAAATCTTATTGTGCTTTTGTACCACAGAACGCATCAACCTTCTATCCACCTTTTTGGCTTGATTCATGTTGATCGTTTGTTTCAATCTTCTTCAGGTGCCGATATTTCTCATGCATGCGTCGGTTTTCATCTCGGGCCTCGCATTTTCCACTTACTTCTCTTGGAGGCTCTCCCTGGTGGCCTTCCCATTGTTGCTTCTCTTGATAATACCGGGATTGATATACGGCAAGTACCTTCTCTTTCTGTCGAAGAAGTGCCAAAAGGAATATGGTAAAGCCAACTCCATCATAGAGCAGGCCTTGAGCTCCATCAAAACAGTCTATTCCTTCACTGCCGAGAGACGTATTCTTGAGAGGTACTCTTCCATTTTGGAGAGAACAACAAAGCTAGGAATTAAACAAGGCATAGCCAAAGGTCTGGCCGTGGGAAGTACCGGCCTTTCTTTTGCCATTTGGGCTTTCTTGGCTTGGTACGGAAGCCGCCTGATCATGTACAAAGGCGAGAGCGGTGGCAGGATTTATGCAGCAGGCCTTTCCTTCGTCCTCAGTGGATTGTAAGTTAATTTCCTCAATTTACTCACCCAAAATACATTTGCACAATATAGGCATACACTCGCAAGTAAGAAATAAGTAAGCGCTTGTGTGCTTATATCTGTCAGTATATGTCCATATATGAGAATTGTTACATAATCTAGAATCTAGAAGAAAATGGTATATTTGATTTGTACAGACTGTACCCCAAATAGAATAGAATAGCAAATCCATGTTACCTAGACTGTGATAATAAATGAGTCAGAGAATATTCTCTCCATTTTCTCATCTGTGACTTTACTGAAGAATCATTTCCATAACACTTCTTAATTACATACATACATATATATAAACCCACTTTTCTATTTGATCAATAATTCCAGCAATTGTTTTGGACTTCAATATGCTCCTTGCTTCTTTATCTAAGCATAGGCCCGACCACCTTTTTTAATTTCACCGAATTGTGGATGCATGAGCCAGTTTAAGTGAAATTTGGTCTTGACAAAGCAAAGGATGTACATGTTCCACTTACCAGATTATAATCTTTTTATGCATTGTTTACAGTATTTCTGAATGTTCTCCACTTCAACCTGCTTTTATTGCACTTAAAAGCTTTTTCTTGATGAGATTAGCTGAAGATGAGCATAGAATAATCTTTTGCAAGAACTTACTAATTATAGACTAATATAGAATCATGAATAATACTTCAATTTAAACCAAACTCCATTAACGTTTGCCTTTTATCCTTCGTAGGGTGAAGCTCCCAAATCTAATATTGCATTAGATAGCTTAAGCACTTTTAATTTCTTAAAAGAGATCTACAGCTACAGCTTAAAGGAAAGTAAACGTATATTACAACGTATATAGAGCCAAACGTGCCTGTTCTTAACCTGCTTGCCATCAGCAATGCTTTTCAAGTTACTTCATGATTCGACAAAATTTCTTGTTTTCAGTTTTGATTCTATGGCTAGAGAATCTCATCTTACATCGGCAATTGCCAGAACTGTTGTGTTCAAAAGCATTCGAACTAAAGTTTTGGCATCGATGATTTTTCATGGAAAGGGACCCAATGTTTGGCTAATAAAGGCAAGCAATATTCTCTCCTTTTAGGCTGCTCAATGACAAACTCACTTTAAAGATCACTCTTTTGAAAAAGGCACATATGTCTAAAGAAGCTTCAGATGAAACCATATTTCATGTTTGGACAACAAATCATGCACAATTTGGAAAAAAATGACAAAATTTATATCATATCAACTAACAGCGAATTTTTCTTTTCTTTTCATTTTTTTTTAGCCTAAAATAGCAGTGAGAATTTGAATTTTTCTGATCCTTGTGTTGCAGTTCATACTATTTCCAAGTACCTATTGCTTTGCCACCATAAAGGCTAAAGATTATATCAGTTTAAGTTCTTGCTTGGTTGGATCGACGTAAGCTGTATTATGCACTGTGGACTCCTAAATTTTGGCTAAACTAGTAGCAATAATTATTGACAGTTGATTTGTTCACGCTTGAGAAAATCGAGGCATGCATAATTTGCAGAACCCTCGTATGCATATCCGCGCATATTGGTTACAAATCTGAAATTGTCGATCTTGATGTAGATCCCTCGGGATGGCGCTTCCTGACGTGAAGTACTTCACCGAAGCATCAGTTGCGGCAGCTCGAATATTCGACAGAATAGATCGAGTTCCAGAGATAGACGGTGAAAGTCCTAAAGGACGTGTCTTGGACAACATGTCAGGGGAAATAGTTTTTGACCATGTGAAGTTCACGTATCCTTCTAGGCCAGACTCGGTCGTCCTTAGGGATTTCCACCTGGAAGTTGAAGCAGGAAAAACCGTCGCCCTCGTCGGAGCGAGCGGGAGTGGTAAGTCCACTGCGATCGCGCTGCTGCAGCGATTCTACGATCCCGACGGAGGAGTTGTGCGTATAGATGGAGCTGATATAAAGACGCTGCAGCTAAAGTGGATAAGGCAAAAGATGGGATTGGTTAGCCAGGAACACGCTTTGTTCGGGGCATCGATAAAGGAGAATATAATGTTTGGGAAGTTGGATGCTACGATGGAAGAAGTCACTACTGCCGCGATCACCGCGAATGCTCATGACTTCATAAGACAGCTTCCTGATGGATATGAGACCAAGGTAACTCGAGCGCATTTTCCACATAATGCATCATTTTGAGTTAATTACTTCTAGATTTAGCCTATGCAATCGAGGGAGTGTTTTCATGGTGATTAAACTTACAGGTTGGTGAAAGAGGAGCATTCTTATCAGGTGGACAAAAGCAGAGAATCGCCATTGCGAGGGCCGTCATAAAGAACCCAGTGATTCTCCTACTAGATGAAGCGACTAGCGCGCTCGACCTGGAATCGGAAGGGCTTGTTCAGAATGCCCTTGATCAAGCCTCTTTGGGAAGAACCACACTGGTACTCATCTGTTTTTTTTTGGTTTTTTTGGCTCAATAGGTACTGAAGTCGAATCCAGATCAGACTGTAGTTGTTTTTATATCTAGATCCACATATCTAGAGAAAATATATCTCTGTTAATCTTAACAAATTAATAAATCATGCATGATAACTCTCGCTCACTTTATAATTAAGTTAATCATGCTGTTTACGATATGATGTTATTCGCACTGGAGTTTCAAATGAAAAAGATTTGAGTCAAAATCGGATTTGTTTCTATGGCCCAAATCAGCCCTGATCAGCTGCCTATTTGGCATCCTCAGGTGGTTGCACACAAGCTATCGACTGTGAAAAATGCGGACCTCATTGCTGTGGTCAATGGCGGCCGCATCGTGGAGATAGGCTCGCATGACGATCTGATCAACAGAAAAGATGGCCACTACGCAAAACTGGCAGAACTACAGAGTCAGCTCAACTGCTATGAACAAGAGCAAGGATCCGATATTCCCATATCTTCTGTCGTGAGAAGCAGCGCGGGCAGGCTGAGCGCAAAGTCGAGCCCGGGTATATTCGCTTCGCCTCTGGCGGTGTTGGATAAGCCACAGCTGGTCTCTCACCCTCCACCATCCTTTTATCGGCTCTTATCATATAGTGGTCCGGAATGGAAGCAAAGCCTTATAGGAAGCCTTTCGGCCATGGCCTTTGGGGCGGTCCAACCTGTCTACGCCATAACCATCGGTGGCATGATATCCGCCTTCTTTACACAAGATCACGCCGAAATGCAACAGAGAATCCGAACCTACGCCTTGATTTTCTCCTCTCTTTCCTTGATTTCGATCTCTGTCAATCTCTTGCAGCACTACAATTTCGCCTACATGGGAGAGCACCTCACAAGGAGAATCCGGCTGCGAATGCTGGAGAGAATCCTGACTTTCGAGCCCGCTTGGTTCGACGAGGAGGAGAACTCGAGCGGAGCATTGTGTTCTAGGCTGAGCAATGAAGCTTCCACGGTCAAGTCTCTCGTAGCCGACAGAGTCTCTCTCCTGGTCCAAACCACTTCCGCCGTCACGATAGCCATGATCATGGGTCTCGTGGTGGCTTGGAAGCTTGCGCTTGTCATGATCGCAGTGCAGCCCCTCACGATCCTGTGTTTCTACACCCGCAAAGTCCTGTTATCAAGCTTTTCAGCTAAGTTCATCAAGGCTCAAAACCAAAGTACTCAAATAGCCGTGGAGGCAGTGTACAATCACAAGGTAGTGACTTCCTTTGGGAGCATCCAGAAAGTCCTTGAACTGTTCGATAAAGCTCAAGACGAGCCCCGGAAGGAAGCCAGGAAGAAGTCGTGGCTGGCCGGGATGGGCATGGGGTCAGCACAGTGCCTAACGTTCATGTCGTGGGCGTTTGATTTCTGGTACGGTGGTACGTTAGTAGAGAAGGGACAGATATCGGCGGGCGACGTATTCAAGACGTTCTTCGTGTTGGTCAGCACCGGCAAAGTCATAGCCGAAGCCGGAAGCATGACATCCGATTTAGCCAAAGGGGCAGCCGCAGTCGCATCAGTGTTTCAAATTCTCAATCGCCAATCGCTTATCCCATGGTCCCGCCAAGTAAGTATATGTTTATCATATCATACGACCCGTGCTTTCAAATTCAGGTCTCGAAAAGAAATACCAAACGTTTGACAATGTTTTGATGAAAAAACTTATGTTTCTTTTGTTGGCTGAAACATGATCAGGCAGAGGACGGTGGTAGCGGAACCTTACTGCAGAAAGTAACTGGAAAGATAGACCTGAGGAATGTTGATTTTGCATATCCAAGCAGGCCCAAGAGCCTGATACTGAGGCAATTCTCACTGGAAGTGAAACCGGGCACGAGTGTTGGGCTTGTCGGCAAAAGCGGATGCGGGAAATCAACCGTGATCGGCTTGATCCAGAGGTTTTACGACGTCGAGAGGGGGTCGGTGAGAGTCGATGGCGTGGACATAAGAGAGGTCGATGTCCACTGGTACAGGAAGTACACGGCGCTCGTCAGCCAGGAACCTGTCATTTACTCGGGCAGCATCCGCGACAATATCGTCTTTGGCAAGCTCGATGCCACCGAAAACGAAGTGGTGGAGGCTGCAAGGGCGGCCAACGCGCACGGATTCATCTCGTGAGCTTTCTCTTCTTCTGTCATGCCCTGTTGGTCAATGACCAGAAACACTGGACTCAATTTCAGCACGTCCAAACCTAATAAAATTAAGACGCCAACAGCTAGAATACATAGGTCAAGCCACTAATTTGTGGATGAATTGTACTTAGCATGCTGGCAATTCTGCAGATTTTGACTAAGTTGGTAATTGAATTGTTCAGGTGTTTGGATGATGGGTATGAGACAGAATGCGGGGAGAGAGGAGTTCAGCTATCGGGAGGCCAGAAGCAGAGAATAGCAATTGCCAGAGCAATCATACGGAACCCGACCGTGCTGCTGCTCGACGAGGCAACCAGTGCACTCGACGTGCAGTCAGAGCAAGTGGTGCAGGAGGCGCTGGACCGGATCATGGTCGGGCGGACCACGATCGTGGTGGCTCACCGGATCAACACGATCAAGGACCTCGACTCGATCGCACTCGTTGCTGATGGCAAGGTGGTCGAGCGGGGGACCTACGCGCAGCTCGTGAACAAGCGAGGCGCTTTCTTCGACCTCGCTAACCGTCAGATTTAGGCATATGGAGCCCTGCTAGAGATGGCGTATATGAAGTATATGAAGTAAACCTAGTGTGTAAGGTTAGTACCAGACGCATCTTGTAATTGGCCTTTTTGCATCTGAGGAATCTTCAGGCCCTGCAGCAAGTAAGGAGGGGCTTGGTGTAGATGTTATCTTGGTGACTATGGCGGAGTCGGATCAGGATCGAAAGACCGGACGCCATCGCCAGCAACCGTTGTAGTGACGCAATTGGCAACTGTAATTGAATGATGTACATGTGTGCGGGCGTGCGCGAAGCCAGTGTAAGCAAGATTTCGAGACTCGTCATGTGAAGATTGGTGCAATTCGACTGCTGATCAAACCTACCGACGTCGTAAACTGTTGGATTTGTAACATAATAATGTGATATGCGATCGTGTTCGAGGACAAGCTGATGTGAGAATTGGTTATGATGCTGACTTTGTAACTTCTCTCATATCTCAATAACCCTGAACAAATTGGCAATCTTTGTCGGCAGTAGTTCTTCTCAGTTCTCGCACTTGATGTTCTCGACATTTCGGAGAAACCAGTGATTTCTAAAGCACCGACAGGATTTAAACTTAAAGGCTTCCTTGCTCGGGTTGGACTTTTCCGCGATTAAAGAAAACAGAGAGAACATGATCTCGGGTTCATAGAGAAGATCACTAATTGTAGCCCCGTAGAATTCTATTGCTCCGTGTCAAAAAGTAATGATTTTTTATTTGTCGTGTTATTAAATGTTAGGGAGATGGGTTCCTAATCCGGTCTAGTCCTACCCCGAAACTAAGAACCAATTTCCAGAACAATGACTGATCAAACCAACCAGTCCAGTCCAGTTTTTGAGTAGTTTAGTGGAACTGATCAAGTTCAAAAAAGAGAATGTCTCGAACTTCATAAGAAATTATAAGACCTAGAAAAAGGGAAAGATTCACAAAGGAGAGGAGATATGCATGAGACATTTAGAAAAAAAAAAAAAAAAAAAAAAAAACTGGTCCAGGCAATCCTTGAAATCGGAACCGGACCAATCCAACTAACCGGTTCAGTATGGTCCAAATGATTTCTAGTTTGATCAGTCTGTCTTGCTCACCTCTAGGTAAATGTCAATAAGCGTGGTTAAGCATCCACAAAATTATTATGAAAAAATGGCCAACGATTTTTAATTTCACATAACTTAACGACAACTTACAACACTTATATGAAAAATTACTAGCTTTTTTTGCCGTTTGCAAATTAGCAATTTTTGTGCTCACTAACTCTTATGTGTCGATACCAACAAAAGTCAGAATGGTTTGCCCACTTTTTTGTCATGTTAAATTACCAATTAATTTAGGATTACTAACTCTCAATTAGGTTACTTACTAATGTTTAATCGTTTTTTCTCTAATTTATTAACTTTTCTACTGGACGTACCAATTTCTATTTGCTTTGATTAGCAAACTCCGTATCACAGCTTGGGCATACATGGCTGCATCGACCTCGATTCGCCCTTGATCTAGCACGACGATCATTGCTAGCCTCAGATTTAAGGTCGACGACAGCCCTCGAAGGAGTAACAGCAGCTCGCCTGGTGGAGAGAGTAACGTGGTGGAGGGATATGTTGAACCAAGCAAGTCTCTCGTGTGGGAGACGATGGATTTTTTGGGATGAGGATGGTTTGGTAAATAAAATGACAATTCGCTCAATTATGTGTGGACAAGAGATGCAACCAATTCATTGCAAAGAGTAATCCAATCATAGTATTTGATATGGAACATAAAGACGAAATTTATTATTATTATTATTATTATAATTATTATTATTTTATTATTTGGGTAATGGATTCTTTTTAAAGAATTGTACGAATGGAATATCAACTACCCTATTTTACTTATAAATATATCAACTACCCAACTAACTGCGTACGATCGGATGCAATTCCGGGAAATTCTGGCATTTCTATGTACATAAATCTAGTTGACCTCTCTATGGCCGAAAAACTAGAACTAGTTGACATTAACATATTCATCAGGGCTTAGGAAGAAATATTCAACTTTCTGGATATATACAAAACCTGCCACGTATGATATGCGCCGCAGTTCAATAAATACATGTTCCATCCGAGTAACTTTCATTTCTCGATATTTTGCCCTTTTTCCTCATTAATTCCGCCGCTCTCGTAATTATTGAAAGTTACTTTTCCCTATCTAAATTAACCGCGGCCTCTCCTGCGCTCTGATCGTCCTCTAAATTAGAACATAAAAATCTTGAGCCTCTTTCGTGAATTTGTAGTGATGTCGTAAATGTAATTTCCACTCAATTTGGAGTCTTAATGAAGAATTAATTGACCGCCAACGTCGTTCCACCTATCCAACTTGTTATATATAATCCGTGTGACATATGACTCTCTCTGTCTCTGTCTCTGTCTCTCCCTCTCTCTCCCGCCGATCATGGCTGCAATGTCTTCGGAACCCGTCTCCCTGCCGAAGCACCCGCCCTTACCGATCGAGCTCCGGTTCGACCTCGACGAGGTCCTGACCGATCTAGCCTCCTGCTCCAGCCTCCGGCTCAACACGGGCGCGTCGCAGGCATCGATCTTGGCCATGCCGACGGTGACCTCCGCGACCGGGGCTTGCCCGATTTGCATGGAGGCCTTCCGCAGCAACGACAAGCGAGCCTCCTGCGGCCATGTCTACCACGAGCCCTGCATCGCGACATGGCTCTCGCTCAGTAGCTCCTGCCCTCTGTGCCGCTGCGACATCGTCTCCGCCGCCTGCCGACCCTAAACCGTGAGGCCGACGAACTTTCTAACTCCCCTTTCGTGTACCACTCTTCGCTTCTCCTTCTTTTTTTCCTTTTTTGGGAAGACATATTTCCCAATTTCTGTACTTATGTTGAGATCAGTCGATCGTCTTTTGTTGAGTTTTGCGTGCTTGGCCAATTTGCTAAATTATAGAATGCACGCGGTGCAAGTCAGTTCTAATGTTTCTTCTTTTCTTTTGAGAGCATGATCATGCGTATAATCCTAAGTTTAGTATTGTAGCATGTTTATTCGACTCGAAATTGCATTGAGACGATCTTTCATAGATTTACATCTATAGGTATTTGAGAGAGGTGATTAAATTCGATAATCTTGGCCAGCCAAAAAAGAAAAAGTTTCATGGAAATCTTTCTGCCGTGGATCTTGAACCGTTTGGTGTTCTTCCTTATCAGACTTGCAATAATGTCCCTCGAAATTTATGATCATGACCTGGATAAGGCACGAATTGAATATCACTCCAGCATGATCGCAATTAAACAACGGAATAAGGTTATTTTAGCACTGGAAAAAGTAATCATTTTTTTTTTTTTTGGTAAACGTAAGTATAGTATAGATTTTGCGAAAAAGAAAACAAGGGGGAGGTCCGGCACCAACAAAAAATAGACACTTAAGAAGACAGGAGTCTAAGCGAGTGTAGGGGTACCGTGGTTCCCAACAAACAGAACAAACAATGAAAAGAAAGAAAGGAAGACTAAAAATAAACTAAAGAACTACCATTAATCAAAGATAGAAGGATGAAGATCACAGCTCTGTTGAAGTCTTCTATTCTTTGGAATGTCAGCAACATGCTTAAACGTCTTCTATTCTTTGGAATGTCAGCAACATGCTTAAACGTCATTTATCTTTATTGCCTTCCGAAGGTGTGCATCTTCATTGTCGGATGGAAAAGGGTTTGATTGCGAAAATGGAAAAAGTAATCATTAAGCACCGAATTGAAGAAGATTTGTCATTCCCAACGCATTTCTCGTGCTGTGTACAGCCAGAAATATTTCTTCAATCGATAAAATTAATAAGTGCTCAAACTACTCGTTAATAAAACTTATTTTAAAAGAAAAGACAATAATTAAGACCCATCACGAACTACAAATAAAGATTCTTTTTTCTAGCCATTGGGTCGAATCCTTCAACTTGTGGTTTTTTTTTAATCTACATAAGTCAACTTTTAGAAAACGACAAAGAGCGTGCATTAAAGTCAGATCGCAAGTTGCCATCTAATCCGGATACACACGATGAATTTCACATTAAAAAGTTGGAAACAAACACCTTCTTGGTTTGCATCCGTTCGCCGCCCTGATATCAAGGTTCATTGTCCCGGAGATCACAATAGTCAAACTCAATCAAAGGGGGTTCATCTTCCTTTTTCAAATGTCAAAATCGATGCTCACGAAAGTTACCTACTAATAGGGGTGTACACGTCAGTCAGTCGCAGTCCAACTCGTGAACTGGACGGCTGGTTTTAGATAATTCCTAAGAAAATCAGTCCAGTTCTCAATTCCAAAAACCTGGAACAAAGAATAATCAATCTAGTTTCCAATTCCACGTAAGAAATCAAACCAATCTGCTAAGATTGTTTAATTTTTCTTTTTATATTTTTAATTCTGAAGCAAACCTAATTTCTTTTTTTTTTTTTATTTGTTGGAAAGCTCCCACCTTATAAAGAATAGAAGAAACCATTCCGGAATTGACCCTTTTGCCAATCTGATTCTATTCTAGGACCACTTCTCAATTCCACAAACTAGAAACCAACCTACCTACTCTGATTCTAGGTTCTAGGGTGGAAATTGACCCACCCTAGAACCGATCACCATTAGGCATTAGTATTCACATTCGGGTTCCATTGTTGTAGTATATTGTGTGGCTATGAAGAAAAAAAAAAGTAGGGACATTGAGATCCAATTTTGGAACAATCCAATATGAGCATCACACATTCCCGGTCGAGAGGGAATCGTAACGATAAGACGTGTAAATAGGTCTCTCGGGATTCTATGATCGAAAGATCTCGAAAAACCTTGGTTGCGAAAGTTTACATGGAAAAACAAACACAATTATCATGAACTACCAAAACATTGAAGGTCCCGTGTTGTAGATTGCCATGGTCAATCAAGTCTTAGGGAAAGCTCTCCGCAGCTAAGCTTATTTTCAAGTAGCTGGGCCTCCGCATGCATGTCAAGGATGATCAAAAGAAGTTATCTTCTCTGTGCTCATTCGATTTCGATTATGGTGAACTTATTCGCATCGTAAGTCTCATGAACTCTGGCAATACAGATGTACTGAAAAAATGAGTGAATGTTTCTTCACTAGAACCAGATGGGCAAGCCCCTCATCCAAAGCAAATCGGGCTCGAATTCGATCTGTTCGAAAATGGGCCTTCTCCAGCAATTGGGCTCAAATTATTCTTGACATTGAGAGGGGACATCAGAATTCTTTTCATCTTGTCTTGCGTTGCTGATCAGCGATGGCTAACGTTAATTTTTGAGGTGATGTGATTGCTGGAGAGAAAACTCTCTAATTTCGATGCTGAGATCGAGTCCGACAAATGGCTTGAATACATCAAGAAGCCTCGAGAACAAGAGCAAGAAAACCGAAAATGACACTTTTTTTCTGAGTGTATCTGCTGCGCTTTTTCTCGATGTCTCCCCCACACAATCCTGTTCCCTCGAGCTGGAAGAACCAGCAAAGAAACGTGTGCACTGTTCTAGCGAGGAAAAGAAAAACGTGTTTATTTTAGTTGATGGCTATGGTTCTCAAATGCGATTTGTCTTTTCTCAACCTTTAATTTCTGAGATAACAATAAAAATGAATTTGATTCAATGTGCAAAGTTATTTTTTTAATTTTAGTCTAACGTACAATATCATTCATAAACTTTTAGTTTATTTAAGTGGTGCGTGAATTTTTGATAAATATTTAATATATTCTTTAAATTATATGAAAATATTCAATATCATCATTACATTAATTTGAGTTTAGAGACAGTACTAAGTATTTTTATATAATTTAGAGATTACGTTGAACCTACATCAAAAGTTCAATAATAATGAGTTAAAATTCAAGAACTACATAGACTAATTAATAATTTATGAATGACGGTATATATTGAGTTAAAGTTCGAGAACCATTTGTATACTTTTTCTTTTCTTTTTTTCTCGTATAATTTATAAAGGTAGGAAAAAAAAAAAAAAACTAAGCGGAGCACAAAGGTCAAACGCACCGATGTTGTCCACCGCAAAGGGGGCCCACGACATCCTCTTTTCTTTTCCTTTGGTTCTAAAAAGCGCCCACGACAAGTTAGTGGATGACTCGAACAGGAAGCCACGTGCAAGAAAAAGCAAGCCGAAGAGACCGCGTCGTCATTGGCGGCGGGACCTTTGTCAAAGGAGGTCCTTTCATTGCTGAATATATATATATAGGGTTGTTCTTTTTTGACTTCAAATTAATTCCAGTATAATATCTAACGAAATACGAGAAATTAAAATGACTAAAAACGGCATTATTAGTCCGTTCCCAAGCTCTAAATATTCAAGAGAAAAGGAATTAAAAAATTTAAAATAAAAGCCAATGCCGAATGCCCACGTGGTCATTTGTCATTAGAGGAATGTCATTTTCGAGAGAATAATAAACAAGATATCCTCATGCATTATTAGTATTATGGTTTTGGATGTTCCTGCAGTTAATTGGACATTTCGATAGTACTAAACTACCATTTCGGCGAGCGATATTCAGGCCAATCCTTTCTGAGTTTGAAATTTCGGAATTGGCAAAGTCAAAGATTCGATGGAATTTTCTTTTCTTAAGCATTTGTGACAAAAACTTGAGTAAAATGAACGCCGTTGAATTTGAATTGCAAACTTAAAAGTCCATAGTGAGTGCATTCAAAGACTACACGTGGACCTAGAGTCGATAGACGTCGAAGACCAAATCCACAACCCTCCACGTGCCTTGAAGTGACCGGCACTAAAATTTCATCTCTCGGCGAGTTTAAATTTAAAAAAAAAAACAAAAAAAAAATGAGATAATAATAAAACCAAAACACATTCAATGATCCTCCAAAGGGAACGCTGACAATATTAGTATCTTTTTAGCATGAAATCATTGGTATTCTCTAAGCTGTTGGATAATAAAAATATTTACTGTCTACTCGGAAGTGTGAAGCATGCAGATATCGACATATAAAAATGAGGAATATAATCATGTTCGATGCCTCTTTCAGGAATCACCGAGGACGGCCCTCACAGGGGCCAACGTCCCTTGGCTTCCACCACCGGTCATTCAGCCGGCCGGGATTCCGTGGCCCCGGTTAATGAAAGAAATTATATAATTTATGTGAATTAGCAAAACTTCGCGCATAAGCATTATCCCCACTCACATACCACCATCAATTTTTCACGGAATATTTCTAAAAAGAAATTCCACACATTTAAAAAAAAAGAAGATAAATAGCGCCTTTTCACGGAGCCAACAGGTGGCTGCGACCGCTACATTCATTTCCGCCCCGCACGCGAAGAGCCAGAGCCGCCCGAGCAACGACGACGTCGTTCGCCTTTCCCCCCCCAGCCGATACAATACAAATACGAAGAGGCCCCTCGCCACCCGTTGCAACGAAGAAGAAGCAGATAGAGAGAGAGAGAAAAGAGAAAAGAGAAGAGAGAGAGAGAACGTCGGCGTGATCTGGAAAAAGCGATGGCGAAGCAGAGCGGCGGCGACGGCGCCTTCGAGGTCGCGAAGGTCTCCACCCTCAACTGCATCGACCTCTCCAGCTCCGACCTCCGCCAATCCGTCGCCCTCCTCAAGCAGGTCCCTTCCTCTCCATCCTTTCGCCGGCCGATGAGGCGGCGGCGCCGCTGGTTTCTTCTCTCTTTCCGATCTCGCGACTGATTTTCCCGAGCTCGATGTTCTTTTTTTTGGTGTTGTGCGCGCGCGCGCAGGCGTGCTTGGATTGCGGATTCTTCTACGTGATCAACCACGGGATAAGCCGGGAGTTCATGGAGGAGGTGTTCGAGCAGAGCCGGCGGTTCTTCGATCTGCCGGCGGCCGAGAAGATGAAGCTCCTGAGGAACGAGAAGCACCGGGGCTACACTCCCCTGCTCGACGAGCTCCTCGATCCTGGGAATCAGCTCCACGGTTCGGTCTCCCGACGTCTATATCGCTTAGCATCTCCTCGCGTGCGTGCGTGTCCGTGACGTGCAATGTCGGGATGTACGTGTGTTCGCGTCGCGCGCTGCAGTGCATGCGCGTCTCTGTATGTGATCTGGAGTCGGGAGAATTCTTCAGGCGCGTTAGAGAATCGGTCATAGCGGATTCTGCTTCCGGAACCAAAATCTTGTTCCTGAAAAATCGATAGGGAGAAGATTGGTAGCAGGAAAATTTTAGACGCGAGCTTTTCGGAAGTGGAAAGGCTATGAGTCATTTATAAATAGCTTGTTCTGTGGATAAGAACGCGGATGGATATAAGCCGTGACTCGAACCTGAAATAGAACAAAAGCATGTGGACAAAAGTGTGTTTATGCTTCTTTTAAAAAAACATGTCCCTGCGCATCGATTGGTGAATGGGTTGACTTGTAGCATTATCCTGATTTTTCCGGCAGATGCTAATCGATGATTTTGATGTTCCGTTATATGTCAGTAGGAGATTACAAAGAGGGGTATTATATTGGCGTGGAAGTTCCTGAGGATGATCCTGAAGCACAAAAACCCTTTTATGGGCCAAATGTTTGGCCTGCCTCTGGTGAGAAATCGAGAGGATGGATTAGTGGTTATTAGCTTCTGCAGACATGTCAGTTATCCTTCAATTGTTATTCTTCTTCCCTTCTTTGCTAGAAATATTGCCTGGATGGAGAGAAACTATGGAGAAGTATCACCAAAAGGCATTGTAAGTCTTACAAACTTACCATACCCACAATATATAATTTGCATTTTCTTTATTCTGCTGTTTTGTCGTAAAATCAGCCACTTATTTTTTCTAATGCTTGATGTGCATTTAGAGAGGTAGCAAAGTCAGTGGCAAGGATCATAGCACTTGCACTTGATCTGGAAATCGATTTCTTTGATAAGCCAGAAATGCTGGGGAAGCCTATTGCCACCTTGCGCTTACTACACTATGGAGGTGAAATTTCATTTCACAGTCTGCAGCTAAACAAGATAATTTTCTTTTAAGTTATACCGACATTTTAATTGTAATGTAGGAGAAGTTTCTGATCCCTCACAAGGACTCTATGGAGCAGGAGCTCATTCTGACTATGGTTTAATTACCCTATTGGCAACAGATGACGTGTTAGGTCTACAAGTATGAAGCATGCTGTAACATGTTATATTAATCATTTTCAGTGCACCAACTACCTTGTGTGCTTATTTTCAGTGGATTCTATCGTGTTTTGTAGATATGCAAGGATAAGGATGCAAATCCTTGTGTTTGGGAATATGTACCACCAGTCAAAGGGTAGGTCATTGTAAACTCTGCTGAAAAAAATTAAAGTTCTAGCTTTGCCCTTTTTCAGTTATATTCTCTTTAAGATACATTGATTTTATTGAATTCCTTTTCTGTGAATAAGTTATGAAATATTCTGGTTGCACACATAATATGTCATCATACCATATTTTTTTGAGCTCTTCCTCTTTTTCATACCAAGCAATTTCAGTGTTTGCCCATATTGTCTGTAATCTCATGAAAGGTTCTCTGTGTCTTGGTGAAATTAGGTCACGGTATTGGCTTGAAGTAGTGTAAATTCCCCAATGCACGTCGACATATGCATTTTCTAAAATCACAGGTTCTTGATGAACCGTAAGTCAAAGTCTTCCAGCTTGTATTGGTGTTTATTCCTTTTAAGGAAACTTCTTTGCATGACATCAGAGCTTGCTAAGTCAATAAGGTTAATTGACCTTGGAGTTTTGGTATAGAAGATATCGTAGAAAAGAACTTATTATTTTCTATGAAAAATGACAAGTTTTGCCATTGGCTTGTTGCTGGCAGAGCTTTCATTGTGAATCTTGGCGATATGCTGGAGCGGTGGAGCAACTGTATCTTCAAGTAAGCACATCTCTCAGCTTAAAAGTTAGCTGAAAATGCATCTGCATGTTAGGTGTGGCATAAGTATACTGCTAGGAGCTAGGAGTGGCTCAAGACTGAGCGCCACATTTGGCTGGTCTTAAATCATACGTCTTGTCTGGAGGAAAAAAAATGCTTTGGCCTGATCTTTTCTCCTAAATGCCAGTTTTACAGATACAGCTGGTTTTATGAGTCCCAAATGTGTGGATAGTCTTGTTTTCAGTTAAAAATTCATTTCATGAGTTTGCATTCCGAGTAAAGCAATTGTCTAGCTGTATTTCTTTCCCACCAATGTTCTCTGTATTCAATGAAGTAAAGACAGTAGTCAAGTCAGTTTCAAAATCATCTAGAAAGTTTCTAAGAACATTTTTTAGGCTCCATGCTTATTTCATGGCCATATTGTAATTCATGAAATGAGCATGAAGACCCCCCAGAAAGCTTCAGAGGAAATGGGTTTTATGGAATGCTCATCTCATTACCATGTCATATTTCCTTCACTGAACACATCTAGACCTCTTTCCTCAACTTGTTTTTATGTTCTTTCTACGTGTTTAAATTTCTTTTCCTGATGCACTTTGCTTTTGCTTTTATCAGGTCCACGTTGCACAGAGTACTAGGAAATGGCCAGCGGAGATATTCTGTAAATCTCCTGCTTTATCTCAGGCCTTGAAGGCCTCTTTAAGCATTTAACAATTTCCTCCAGGAAGTGAATCTAGTTGTTCATCTGCTTTTGAGATAAGCTCATTACAAAGATTTTTTAAATCCAAATTTCAAGTACTAACCCACCTTTTTCCTCCATTGAGAGCAATCGCTTGGTTGTTGTCATATTGGGAGAACCGTAAGATGCTGTTTCTTTAGCACTTTGATAGGTTGGTTTGAGCTTAACTTGAAATAGCACATTATCGTTGTTCAACCTACTCTTTAACTTCATATTTGTTCTTCACCATTACTTGGTATTCTGCTGTACTTATCGCTGCAATAGAAGATTGCTGCTGCTTTCTTTTCACGGTTGAGCAGATAAGATTGCTACTTGAGAAAATCAAGGATCATCCGTTCCTTACTAACTCTGCTCTTTATGCAGATTGCGTATTTTGTAGAACCTAGTCATGATTGTCTTGTGGAGTGCCTGCCGTCCTGCAAGTCAGATGATAATCCTCCCAAGTAAGTCAGAATACCATGATCCAACTAGGAGCCTGCTTGTGCTGATAATAACTGAGTACTTTGTTGTTGATTCTAACCTTAACCAAATACGTGGCCCATTTAGTCAGTGCTAGTGAATAATTTGTATAATAAGTCATGTGAGAGCATACAGTTTCTACTTTTCTAGTCCAGGATAGAATATATTTCCTGCATCATATTCTGGGAAATGGTTTTTTAATTTCTCCATACATTTCCTATAGATCTCCATAATAAATTTTCTTTCCTGCGACGCTCAGCATTTCATACACATGCCTTAATCTCCATAAATTCTGATCTTGAATTATATCTGGATTGAAGTCTTGGTGTTAGGCCTGCCAGTTTGTAAGTCACTGGGCAAGATAGATTAGGCCATTCTTGCTTAGTGCTGTATAATTTGGCGTGTACATTGTGGAAAACTCCTTGTTTTGGCTGTTCTTTTTTGCTTTTCTGGGATGTTACACCACAAATCTGGTGTGCTTGACCGGCTGCGGCTCTTGAACTGACTAGAAGTTCTCTCTATGTTTGCCAGGTTTCCTCCTATCAAATGCGGGACTTACCTGAGCCAGCGCTACAGCGATACTCATACTGACCTTAATACATACAGAGCAGGAGAGACTTGAGCGGGCCTCATCTTGGTGGCCTTGGCCATCCACACTGGTTGGTGATCTAAATAGGATTTTAGTATCATTCATTGTATCATATAGGCGCCACAAGGCACGTATCCCATAATAATCTTGATATCCCTCGGCCATTCATGGTTTGATCTTTCTCATGTAATGACTGCCATCCTGATAATTATGGGGATCACGATAGCGAGCTGTCATCTGAAATACAACCAT
Source organism: Eucalyptus cladocalyx (assembly GCA_017140615.1). Taxonomy (NCBI): domain Eukaryota; kingdom Viridiplantae; phylum Streptophyta; class Magnoliopsida; order Myrtales; family Myrtaceae; genus Eucalyptus; species Eucalyptus cladocalyx. The sequence goes on from CM029518.1 coordinate 7,974,648, forward strand.
GGCAATTTAGGCATGCCATTGCCGGGTAATTTTCGCCTTTGTTTCAAACATGGGAAACACAACTCGTGGCTTTTGCTTGTAGAAGGCTCGACATTTCCTATAAAGCAGCAAGATACCATTCAGAGGCGATTCTATTCAGACTTCAGGAGTTTTGGTCTTTAACTTATCTTAGTTCATACCCCAAAAAAAAGTTAATTCAAAAGGTAGGGCTTTTCCTTGCACTTATCTCACATTTCTCACACTTATAACTTGATCATCAATCACTTTGACAATCGATGTGGGACGATATCAATAAAGTTCACTACAAGACTACAAGGATTAATTTAGGTGTAGCTTCTTGAACACCTAAGTTAAAAGTCAATCAAGTTGAAAGAACCAAGCATCTCACTTATAAATTTTATCGCAGTCGAACGAGAACTACATAAATATAAGGGAAAAGTACCCAAAAAGTCTTAAAATATTGGTACCAATTCAATTCTAAATTTTTCAATTGAATCAATTCAGTTCTAAACATTTTAATATTGATACAAATTCAGTCCATCTGGTCAATTTTGGCCTCTAACGCTGACGTGACAATTTTTATGATTTTTTTAATTAATTTTTATTAATTTGTCTTTTTTTTTTCTTTGGTGGCCGGCGAGTCTCCGGTTGAGGCTTGCCTACTGAACAGAATCATGAAGCCCTCGCCTACCGCTAGCAAGGGTCGTGGCCCTCGCCTGCCGCCAGCAAGGGTCCTAGCTCTCGCCCGGCCTCTCCCAAGGCCATCGGCGAGGCGGCTTCACCTGGATCTGGGCGAGGCCAACCTCGCCTGTGGCTGGCAAGGCCATAGCGGCCATCGCCAGGGCGGAGGTGAGGGCCACAAAGCCCTCGCCAGCCACTAGCGAGGGTCACGACCCTCGCTTAGCCTCGCCCAAGGCCGCCTTGCCCGCAACTTAGCCCAGATCTGGGCGAGGCTAGCCTTCACCATCAGAGCAACTGGTGGGATTGCTCGCGGCTTTTTGCTCATGGAAGGAGAAGAAGAGCAAAAGCCAGCAGTGACGAAGCAAAGGAAATCAAGGTCGGGAGTTGGGCTAAGCCGCGGGCAAGGCGGCCCCGGGCAAGGCCTAGCAAGGGCCGCGACCCTTGTCGGTGGCTGGCGAGGGCTTTGTGGCCCTCACCTCCGGCCTGGCGATGGCGCCATGGCCTCACCAACCGAGGACCAGCCATTGGCCCTAGGAGAGGCCGAGCAAGGGCCGTAACCCTCGCCGATAGCAGGCGAGGGCTTTGTGGCTATCACCAGGAAGAAGACAAAAAGAAAAAAAAAATTAATAAAAAATATAAAAAAATCATGAAAATTGTCACGTCAACGTCCGGTCACCGGCCGACGTCCACGTCGGTCAAATTAAAAAATTGATCGGATGGACAAAAATTAGTTTAATATTAAAATGTTTAGGACTGAATCGGTCTAATTAAAAAGTTTAGGATTGAATTGGTATTAATGCAATAGGTTTAAGATTTTTTTGACACTTTTCCCAAAATATAATGGTCATGCTCATGTTGTGAGTCAACACTTCTGAGGTCGTTTGACTAGGAAAAGGCGTACGCCAAAGTCCATGCACAACGATCGGGGTTCGAACCGACCGGGACAGGGGGAGGGAGAAAGGGAAAACCTTTGAGATGGATGAACAGAACTGCACCGGAGCGCTCGTATTTAGAAAGATGTGGTGTCCGTGGTAACATAAGGCACCTATAGTCTTGGATATACAAAAGAACTCGACGAGACTTAGCATGACGAAAGCGAGGACAACGGCTCAGGACAGATTTATTGTTGTTACAAGCACCTCGAGAACGCGGCCGACATAACCACATAGCGGTAGCAGACGCCCGATCACTCTAGCGATACATTCGGTAGACTGGGCTGTACATGCAGCTCTCGGCATACTTGACGAGATCCACGGGGCGGGGAAGATGCGACGCCAAGCCTGTCGAACGAGAACCGTGAGCAAAGACATCATAGCAAAAGACAGCATGGCAAATCGCACATCTAGAGAGGAAGTCAGAAGGCGGAAACACGTAAAGGCTCACCGAGGTCATATGCCTTGCTCGCGACTTTCGCGGCTATGTCGGCGGAGATTTTCCTAATACTGGAGAACGGTGGGTAGATCAGTCCCTTCTCAAAGTTCTCCTGCGTCACTTGCCCAGCCAATGCTTCCGCTGTATCGTAGAGACAGACGGTGAGGGGTTGAGATAGAAGGCGCGCAACCGCGGCAGATAACTTGCACTTATGAATGTAAAGGAATAGAAAAAGGATTATGCATATGTAAGTGTCGGTATCATCGGTACGTTAATGCACTTACAGGCTGCCAGAAGCATTTCGTCGTGGACTCGGATCGCCCCGCACATGACCACGCCGAGACCGAACCCAGGGAAAATGTAAGCATTGTTGGACTGAATCGAAGGAGGCAGCCAAATCTAAGTGTCCGTAAGCCGAAAGAGTAAACTTGAAAAAGCCACAAAAGGAAAGAGGAGGATAACCTGGCCAGGGACAAAAACTTTGCCCTCGAACTCCACCGGATCGAAAGGACTTCCGCTGGCAAATATTGCACGGCCCTGCAATTCCAGAACAGGGTAAAGTAGGAACGGTACCAAGTAGAAATGCGTAAGCGGACGGCTTTGTCAGGTCGTGGAGGATAAATACTCAAAATGCCATTTCAGATTACCTTGCTCCAGGTATAAGCTTCTTCAGCAGTACACTCGGATTGCGATGTCGGGTTGGATAGAGCCATGATGAGAGGTTTCTGCGTCGAATTACATCACAGAGATGTGAGAGAGTAGAGGTTATTGAACATGCCCAACGCAAGGTCGGCATGCTGCAGCAAATCTACTGAAGGATGTTCTTCGGGCATTATTAATTAAATGCGATGGAAAACCCAAAAAAAAAAAAAACAAAAACAAAAGTTTACCTTGTTAAAGGAGCACAGTGCCTCAATGACCTCCTTCGTAAATGTTTTTCCTACTCCAGAAGATCCAATCAGAATCGTCGGCTTGATTGCCTGAGGAAGTAATTAAGTATGCATAGTTAGCGGCTTATATTAAAAAAGCAACAAAATCCGTGAAAGTTTAGAAACAGAATGCAGATTCAATTTTACACACCTTGACAGCACCTAAGAGATCCTTGACAGGTTCGTGTTCATGAGCCCATGGCTTCTTGAAGTTTTGAAGCGACTCTTTCCTAGAACTAACAATCAATCCCTGCGAGAACATTTTGACAAAATTGATGTCAAGGTTGTATTCATTCCGAATTTCGCCATTGAACAGCCAAGTCATATCAAACCAAACGCTACCTTAGAGTCGACCAGCCAGATCTTCTTACGAGCCTCCTCCACAGGAGCTTTCGCCTACAATGTACCAGGAAAAGCTACTAAAAGGGCTAAAAGTGAACTTTGTACAATTAGGAGAATGCTAGCCTGCAAGAGTCCATCGGTTAAATTACCTGCTTTGACATCTCAAGAGCTATCAGCTCGGCTATGCCTGTTCCAGCCTGGATTGGCCAAAGGATGTTTGAGTTGAGCAATGAAGCAATGTTAAGAACAAGCAATATGAACATCCCAGGTGCATAATCAAAATAAAGCCTAAACTTTATCAAAAAAGATGAAAAGGGGGAGACAAGAGAGAGCATAAACGGCAAGGAAATTCATCACATTTCAATAAAATACATCATGTCAAAATGAAAATCTAAATCCAGGTCCATCTCCTAATACAATGCTAAGAAAGGGGAAGTGCCAAATAAAAATTAACTCACTTCCCCAGCACCAAGGAACAAGAAAGTCTGATCTGCCAGGGTGCCGCCTAGTAATTTTAGTGCAGCAACAACTCCTGAGAGAACAACAGCTGCCGTTCCCTGCCAAAAAAGAAGGAAACAGCTAAGTGCTGAGGAATAGATCTGCACGCTGCCACTGAGAATGCTTAAAAGTGATACCTGTATATCATCATTGAAGACGAGATGAGTTGGGCGATATTTAGAAAGCAGTTCAAAGGCATTGTGGTTTGCAAAATCCTCAAACTGCAGAGTTCAGGAAACAATGAATCTGGACCAAATAAAATATGAAACAGCTCTGAGAACTCCGTGGGTAAAGAATGTAAAGGCTTGACCTGCACAAGGACTTTTTCTCCATAGTTCTGCTTGACAGCACTCATAAACTCATGAAGAAAATCAGCATATTCCTGCAAATTGGCAAAACCTAGCTCAATTAAGTGGAATACATAACAGGATTAACAAACATGAGAAGTAACGGAACCTGTCCAGTTGCTCTTTTCTGTCTGAGACCAATGTAAAACTCATCCTGTAACAACTGCTTGTTGTTTGTTCCCACATCAATTGTTATCGGCAAGCACTAGAAAACAAGTAAAAATAAGATCAGAGTCTTATAATGCATGCATCTGTAGCTCCAAACAGATGCCTCATTCCAAACTTTCAAATTTGTAGATTGCGGCAATGTTCTGATTTAAAAAAAAAAAAAAATCTTTCGGAAATGGAATATGGAGTTGGAATAATGAATGTAGGCAAGAATACACCATTCAAAATTACTTACTGCCGAAGGACGAACTCCTCCGAGAGCTGTGTACAGCGATAATTTCCCAACAGGGATGCCCATACCCTGGAAAGTACTATCTTGTCAGGTACCAAAGCTTGTCACACATACAATGTACCATCTATATGTTCATGTCCCTTAAAACTAAAAGAGCTTAAATTCACCTGGCACCCAAGATCACCAAGTCCTAAGATCCTCTCTCCATCAGTCACGACTATAACTTGGATGCCCCTCTCTGGCCAGTTCTTCAACACTTCCAGAATTTTACCCCTGGCAAAGCCAACAAGATTTAGTAGGTCAACATACTTACATTTGCTTGGGGAAAGTCAAAGCTCATTGAAACAGTGCATACTTCTCTTTTAAGCTTATGAACAAACCCTGAGGTCGCCGGAAGATACTTCCATATTTTTGGCAAGCCTCACCCACAGTTGGAGTATAGACAATCGGAAGTAACTCCTCGACATTATCAATAAGAAGCTTGTAGAAAAGCCGCTCATTTCTCTCCTGTAGATAAAGAACAGATGCATTTGAAAACCCCCCGAAAAACAGAAAAGATGGGAAAGAAAATCATTCTTGTCTTGATCTTCTATGAGCGCAGAATGTCTCCTACGTCTCTGGTTGCCATATTTCTTCCTTAGGATGATTGAAGCAAAACTCAACACATCACTTAGACTTAGCTACATTGAACCAAATGAACAACTGTGGATCCCAACAAGTGTGATTGTTTGCAAAACGCATACCTCCAGGTCCATCAGGGACATATACTTCTGCAATGGAACTTGATATTCTCGAAGATTTTTCATCAGTTTCTTCTCCTGTTATTACAAATTCAGGACGAACAGAATAGTCAGAACAAATTATACATAATCATGGAGTCAAGGCGCGCAGAAATAGGATGGAGACTAGGGAAACTGCACTTATCCAACCTGAGCTTGCTGAGACGAAATAGTAGGAGGCAACAGGCCACGCAAGTAGTGGGCATCCCTCTCTTTCTCAGTGAAAGCGAGCCCCTTGTTATGGCGAGGATCTCTCAATAAAGAGTACCCACTGCATCAGATCACCGAAGTCAGGAGAAGAAGTCAGATCGGAAATCAATCGGAAATATCATAATCTTGAATGGCCGATTTTCCGCATAAAATCTGTAACCATCCATCTTCAGTTTTTTTTTTTTTCTACTCTGACCATGGCGATCATCAACACTTTTGCGATGAATTTATCTTTGTTCGACACGGGGTCAACTGTCGCGTTCGTACACAACAAGAACATGAACTAACAAGACAGACAGTACTTTACTTTGTGTATTTATCTGTGTCCTCATAGGCAAACGTAAACTTTTTACTGTAGATGCATCTGCACAATCATGATATGCACATGCAGAGAGAGGGAACGCGGATGATTCCACGTGAAGATCCTCGCGATCTACGGGAAGCGATCCGACTCTGAGATCGTCTTAGTCGAATTGCATATCGACCGAGCATCCGTTACTTTTCTTAGTAGAGCATCGAAATCTCTGCGATGACATAGCAACCGAAACCATAGCACATCCCTGTCCGACGTTGACCAGATTGGAGGCGCTACGTGAGTCGACCGAGCCGCTGTGTCGGACCGGTGCCGGCGCGAAACGCATCGGAACTGTACGAGCGATGAACTCAAACCGGAAAAACAGAGCAGACAACTGAACAGAAAGCGACAGGAACCGAAGCTCGCGCAATCGAAAACCAGAAGCCACGGCCGAAGCTCGGACTACTCGCGAAACGAGAAAAAGCAGAATCCGACAGGTCGGAGATCGTCGTCATCGTCATCGTCATCATCGGTCGAAGGAGGCGGAGGAGGAAGCTGACCTGGCGACGGAGAAGGTCCAGGGAGTGAGGAGCTGGTCCTCGCTGCCGCGATCCTCGCCGTACGTGTCCCCGACGCCGCCTCCGACGGCGGCCACGTCGCTCAGATCCTTCGTCGTCCCGCTCGCCATCTCCGCCCTCCTTCCTCACTTCTTCGAAAAGCTCGAATGTCAAACGACTACCACGGCGGAACTGAGAAGAGAGGACCAGAGAGCACGCTACGCTTCCAGTGTGAACTAGAAAGAGGTACACGGATCACCAGCTCCTCTCGGCGACGAATGCGCTTCCGACACGTTGCATTTGCTCTCTTTTTGTAGGAACGATGATGAGATGATGTGCGTCGCGGGAAAGTCCGGATCGGGACAAAAGTCAAAAAACCGGATATGCTGTAATAAAATATCCTGCCCCGCTGTCGCCGTCAGGTCGGGGGGTCAAACCCGTGGCCATTTTGGAGCTGTTTGACATCAGGATTCGAGTGATTCCCGTTAAAGCGGAAGTGGTGGAGGGGATGGTGATGATCGGGTTCGATGCACATCATCGCGGCGGATAAAAAGGAATTACAGTGTTCGATCGAGAGAGAGAGAGAGAGAAAGAAGATGGCGACGTGTCGTCATTTTTTCATTTTTTTCTTTTTTGGCTGTCGGTAGGGACGGTTTCGCCGTCGGCAAAGCACGATCGTCTCTCTTTGTTTTTGGCTGCTTTCGCGGGGACCTCGTTCGTTTCGTATGTTTAATGAGTGGCCGGGGGGTGAGACGAGAGACCTGCACCGCAGCTAGCGTGTCGTCTCGACTCATCGTGGAGGTTGGACGGTCGGTAGCGCTCGAATGGTCAATTTTAGTTATAATTATTCACTTTATCTGAATTTTCAATGTTCATGATTGACGAATTGGCCGACATGTGTCAAATGTTTAAGAGAGAGAGAGAGAGTGGTGGAGTGGTCTCCCGAGATTGGTCATGACTGACAGTTAAAGTCTTATGGTGGTACCATCTTAGTGGCAGGGGTGGCACACAACCGAGTTTTAAGTATCACATCTAATGTCATTAATTTTTTTTAACGAATTGATTGTATGAAACTAATTTTGAGAAATCTGGATATTTAAACGAAATGAGAATGAGAAAGAAAGGTGCGTGAACCGACTAGGATTTGCTCATGCAAGGCAAAACAAGTCCCCCGCATTTACAAAGAAGCCACCGAACCTGACATAGATTGGGGCTTTAACATGGTTTAGTCGACACAAGATGTCCATGGCAATGATGCTCCTAATATTCGAGGTAATTTTCGGGATTTCGCAGTCCAGGGGATGCATATGTTCATCCACAAGGCGACATTTATCCAAGGAAATGATGACGATGACAATGGGTCAAATTTAGCAATTTAAGGTTCGCATCTCATTCGACACAAGAAATTTTTTGAACTGCCTTGTATATACACAGTATATCACTGTCAAGTCGCATAATCCAGATAAAACAAAGACATCCACCTATAAGTTCAAAGTAAAATAAGGGGGTTAGTAAAAAAAAATTGAGATGACTGGAATTAGGGACCTGGTCCTGTCCAGTTCAGACAATGAGAATACTTCGTATTTCCGGGGCAATCGAAAAAACGATATTTGCATTTCAAGGAATATGACTATGACTTCAAAGAATGCTGGACGAATGATTTAAGTTAGAGAGTGAAGGGCTTCCTCCACTGAGGCTTCTCGATCACCTGAGTTCTCGTGTGGAGTTTTGGTCGTCTGGAGTCTAGGTGGACACTTTCTTATCGTCTATGCCTTCTTTCAAGCCACTCTTGAGTATTTTAAGGGTAAAGAAGATATATCACGCTTAAGGACCTTCGGCTGACAAGCCCAGACAATCACGGTAACGTGGGGTTGGCAAGTCCCATAGACTCTGCGACTTCACTGGCAGAAAATTTATCTGCTTGTTCCTGTTACAAAGGCAAAATAAACAAGCAATGAGGTTGCAGGATTTGGCAGATCTAGCATATGCAGAAGTTGATGTGGCTTATCTATCTACATCCTCATTCTAAGATCAATCTATCATGGTTTCTCACTCAGAACTCTTTATCTCATCATTGATCTGATCATCTAATTTAGAAGAATGAAGAGTCGGGAGTATATCTGATCCAGTCAGTTAATCAAAAATGCTATATGCTTATTAGGAATGGCCACATATAGTAAGTACCTGAAGGTGATGCAGAAGATACATCAAGAAGAGATGTACAAATACCTGCAAAATTACAACAGCTATCATGAGAAAAACCATCCGTCAAAACTGTCCCCATCATGAATTCATGTACTAGAGTCAACTAGTTACCAGGTAAAAAAGTAGAAGCAGCCGAGCTGTTGGGTATCTCCAAAGAAATCTAGTTGCCCTTGCAGCGCCGGAATCTAACAATTTAGCTGCCTTTTGCAACTGCATTGGACATGTTAAAGCAATCAAAACAAAAAGGAAACAAAAAAGGAGGAAAATTGGATGGGCAAAGTGAGAGGAATCACTTGTATGCTTGCCCCAGCCATATGACGGTGATGCAAGGGAAGAGGCCTGCAGATTAAAGTATTGAGAGAAACTCAAATTAAACTTGTTCTGAAGTGAGGTACAACATTGTGTAAGGCTCTCTCTCTCTCTCTCCCCCCCCCCCCCAAAAAAAAAAAAATGGCCAGAACCATTTTGCTAACTACATAAGAAATACAAGACGAATCAACATACTCGAGTGCTTTCATTTCAGCGTCCTCTTCCCATGACGATGAAGCTCTGCGTGAAACCCTATTTCTTTCTGCCTCAACCTGGTCAATCAAGCAGTTCATAAACCAAAAAGAACATTGATGTAATAGGTTCTACAAGATTCAAAGTACAGGTAACTGTCATCAATTAACGGACATAAGCCATATATCCTACCTGTGCTTCTTGAGTACGCTTCAGTTCCTTTTCCAATTGAAATTCTGCCGCAGCCTTTTCACTAGCCATGGTTTCTAGTTGTGTTTGCTTGTAGTACTGTCATAACAATGATCATGTGAGTTGAATGTGGTAACCAGACAATTTTAAACAAAGAGTTTAGATTACCAATAGATCAGTAAGCTCACGATACCGCTTCTCAAGCTCCATATGCTCCTGCAAAAAAGAAGTAAACACAGAAAAAACTATTCACTGATAGCAAAAATATTTGCATAAGATGGAACAAGACGTTCAGGCAAAATCAACAAACTGAGCAAAGACAAGAAAAACTTGCTGAAGGAAATCCTTAATAGCTATTTCATCTTATCTCGGCAACATAAATATATCATCATTCAGAAGATAGGCAAAGATTGTCAAGGAACACTAGCAGGTGGATAACTTTAAGGAAAGATGTGGTTAAGTGAATAATGATCCTAAGCAACAACAAAAAGAAACAACATCAAATATGACCTGCAGAACTACATGTGGAACTAATGTCATCTAAAAGGAAGGTGTGACCTATGGTCTAACGCGACCTGCAGGACTATATGCATAAAAACATTACATCTATTTCAGATTTTGAAAAGGAGATGGTTTAAACCTCATCTATCTAATTATCCTCCCTTTCAATCCCAGGGACTGTTGCCATTTCCTTCCAATGTCAACTGCACTGAGGATACATGCGCAAGTAATTGTTATTTCTTACAACTATGCCTGTTCAAGTAAGAGAAAGAAATACCAAGCTTGGTGTCAGACCAAATTCAACCCAAACGTACTGCCAATTAGAAGCTACAACTTCACCTATATGGCCATAGATTCCCTTTTTCCTATGATATTGAACCTTAACATTCTTCCACACCTACATTTACTTCTGCTGTGCCACTGGACAATACCGTCCAACCAACTCTTGAGATACCAGACTTGATGAAGCAAGCGGTAAAAGTAGAAATTTGGAAGACCATGCTAAAGTCAGTCACTGCACACTTGGCATGAGCCATGTACAGAGTTGTTAGCAGTTCCTACCAGTTTTCATGATTTGGTCTCCAACCCAATAAACAAACACTGCATGAAGGCATTACACGACCCGAATAGCCGCTCCTTAAATGTGCTTTAAGTGAAACTTTAGCTCCATTTCACAGATACGAAAAAGAGAAGAAGGATACCACCATGATCTACAGACATTAGCTTAAAGATCACCTGACGAGAATAGTGCTCAGCATCCCTCTTCATGGCAGCCACTTCAACCTTCATCTTTTGCAATTCAGCCTATAGATAAACCAGGAGCCATGGTATTAAGTCAAAATACACGTGCAAAATGGTCAAGTAAATTTACTGCAGTTACAAGCTCAAAGATTTATCTTAGAGATTCCAATGACGAGGAAATCAAAAGTGGAAGTCTCTCCAGTCCTCTTTTACAAGAAGAACAGAGAGAAGCAAGGGGCAAAGAACACCTGCCTCCATAGTGGAAACCTTGTTCTCTGCATCTCTCTGGCCTCGACGAGCGGATGCTACTTCTTCCTGCCACGCCTGCATCTTCATAATTTAGGGTTTACATGAATGTACAGGGGTCATGACAACATGCAAAATCTAGACACGTTAGAAATTCCATTACCCATTTTGTTCTCCAGCCACAGTCAAGGTGAGAATGGCATGAGCAGAAGTTTAAAGAAGCATAATGCACTAAGAAACTGCAATGGAACAACTGGCTATATATATTTATGTCTAAAGCATGTATTGAATAAATAGCAAAGCCAATCTGGTATGATTCATGTTCCTTAGCAGCAAAAGTTACATGTGAAAACTTGGGTGAATTCTTTTCTTCAAATTGACCTCTGAAATACACCTCCAATTAGCAGCAACTATACCACAGATCACACAACAAAGATCAGGTCATTCTAAAAGGATACCAAGGACCCTTAAGGATAGGCGAAATTATTACAGTGCTGCACTTTAAAAAGGCAATAGATTTTACTGAAAATAAGTCATTCCATCAGTGATTTCCCTCATGAAGTCCATCAACAACTAGGCTCATATGTGCATGTGAAACAGAAGCTACTACTGATGGCATAGAGTAACGTGCAAAACTCGGGATGTAACTTAAGCTTTAAACAAGTAGACAAAAACCAAGCCAAGATTAATAAACTAGAAGCAATTACCCATTGACCATATCTTCTAAAGTGAAGAATAGACATTCCAACTGCACTTTTTAACTGACCCTGTTCTGCATTTTTCCAAAGGGCATGTCTTTGTACAAGAGACTAGACAATTCAAAAGACTCTACCACAGAAAAGCACGACTCACATTTGTACCTGAATCAGTTTATTTGTCTCTTCTGGGGACTTCTTTTGTTCACGTCGAACACGGGCTTCCATATCGTGCAATTCTTGATTTAAGGATGAATTTTCAACCTAATGTAGTCAAGCTGATAAAATGTAAGCTAAAGCTGCATTCAACTCATATAGTGTCCATGATGAAAGAGAAAAGGCAGGTTTAATATTAATCGTACCTCCAGAAGGGCCTTTTGCTGCTCAAGTTCGGCTATCCTAGCAGTCCTCTCATCTATGGTCCGCTGAATAAGCAAGCAAATATGGCATGAAAAAATTTAGCATCGCTTCACACTCATTTCAAGGCAGAAAACCAGTGTCCAGAGATTTTAGAGACTGCCAAAGCATTGCCCCATTGATGATAATAAACAATACAAGGGAAAAAAAAATCTGAGTGCTCATGTTACCTGGATTCTTGCGAGTGCCGTGGATGAGTCAACAGCTCTGTGTTCTAATTCTACTTCCCTTTCCATGGCAGCCTATAAGCAAAAGTTATCTGCCATTGAACAAAGGAATAAGAGAGACAGAAGGAAAGCAAACAAATCCAGTTCAAACCTTTTTGCTAGCATTATGTGCCACACGCTCTTCTTCTGCCCTCCTTTCTGCAGAAGCCAGCTCCTCACGAAGGGCCTATAAAAGACTTGCATGCTTACAACAAGTAATCAAATTATCAAAGCAATAAAAACTCGCCCATGCTCTCAAATCAACACAAGACGTCCCATGTCTTTTCAGGTCCAAGTAGAAAAGGTGAGAAGCAAGAGGGCCAACTTACTTGCATCATCCTCGTCTCAGTCAATTCTCGATTTCTCATGATAGATTCCATATTCACCTGGTAAGAGAGAGTAAAGTCTCATCAGATGATATTCACAAGTCCAGGAGAAGATATATGGGGCAGGAATAAATTACAGCTGAAGATTCTAAGGCAAAATAATTGGAAAGAAGCATTCTATCTAATGAAATGTAAGGTAGAGGATCAACAAGCAGGATTGGCGAGTCTGTGCTCATGCAATCTTGTTAATATGATAACTTTGTCAGGAAAAGTCTACTAGATTTGATTGAGATAATTAGATGCAAATTAGGAGCAGATTAAATATAATTTTACGATCTCTCCACTTACATTCATGTGAAGTATTATAAGCACTCATGTAAATCCATAGGCAGACAGATCAACCCAGTATTTCTTAAGAGAAACATGAATGTTTCCAGAAGGAACTTAAAATGATTGCAGGGAAAAAGGAAATCTGGTGGAGTCGAGAAAGTTTATACAAAGCCAGAGAAATATGTTGAAGTAAACTTTACCAGGAAATTACTAAAAATCTCACTCAGCGTTAACCTAATTCTCTGATAATCCTCCTCAGAGGCTCTAATAACAACAGGATGCTATAGAAACTATCATCTCAGAATCTAATTGCACACAATCTTTTCTCAAGATCATTTACAATATCCCACTGGAAGTCGCATTTATGCTACAGGACTTCACAATACTGCCTCTGATATCAAATCATAGAGATTTGCCCTCTTGAATTCAAAAATCCCTACCTCATGGGGAGGAGAATGACTGAAAGATAATTGGTGCAACTGAGTGAAAGATAATTGGTGCAATTACTTAGTTAGCCATGCTCCAGTGTATAAAAGACAAAATGCATCAGTGAACCAAGATTAAAATTCAAACTGAGGGACCACAACCAACATAAGGCACATGATGCAAATAATTGCAGCCATATGACGGAGCAGCAATGAAAAACATAAAGTTATGTTGCACTCCAAACAACATTACAGCAAAAAAAACAAATGACCAAAGCAGACCCATAGTACTCCTTCACCACATACTAAAGCTTCTTGATGATTGCCAATTTTTTGCAGAAAAATGAGAGACAGCAAGCCAATCATTTCACATTGTGCAAAATTTATGTGTGTGTAATTGCTAAAGATGTCTTGAACCTGCATTGAAGCCAGATTTCCTTCAGATAAAGCAAGTTGTGTCTTCAGGGAATCTACTGACTTGAGAAGTGCTTCAATTTCAGAATTTTTTGCCATAAGGGCTTCAGCCATGCTTGACTCTACTCTTGTGGCTTCATTCTTAGCTGCAGATAAATCTTGCTGGAGCTGCTTTATGTGAGCCTCATATGATTTACTGAGCTCTCTCTGTTGGATATTAAATTGGGTTTTCACATTAGTTGCTCAACATCATTGCAACCTAAAGGAAGAATTGCTCCGTAGCAACTTAAAGTTTACCTCCGAAGTAAGAAGTTCCTCAAGTTGTTGGTTTTCTAATTTGTATTCCTGAAGACGGGATTGAAGTCCAGTACAAACCTGAAAAATTGAGTAAGCATCATCAAGTTACAACTTGGGTACCATCTCAGTATTTCTATTGTGGAATAAATCCTTCTGAAGTAGTCTTGACTGAACAGATGGCTTGTGTATCGAGTAACTACTTGGGGACCATCCCATTTTTATTGTTGAAAATGTCCATCTGAATGGTCTTGCGTGAAAAGAGGGCATGTGTCTCAATTTAAAGCTCTGTTGCATCAATTGAGGTCTGTAATCAGAATTAGTGAGGATCTCTCATTTATTCAAAAGCCTCTTTTCAGTGCACTTAAGAGGTTAAACATAATATAGTTGTACTAGGTCTACTCGAAGCACTATAAACAAACGGATTCAGTAATTGAGTCTATCTTATTAGCAAAATGTCTCTGATGGTTTCCAAAATTCCATCAAATGAATGCCAACTGACAAAAAAAAATGTAAAAGTCAATGTCCACATACGTAATTTCAACCCTGCAGAAAAAACGTCATATGTTATCATAACTATACTCTTTTTTCTTTTGTCGATAAAACCTTACGTAATATAATATGAGTTACAAGTTTGTCAAAAGCAAAGTATCATAACAACCACATTCTATGAGATGACTAACCTAAGATTAGAACTTACCCTAGCTAACCTGGCCTCTTTAGACTGACCAGTGGAAGCTGCAGTTTTGAGAAGACCTTGAGCCTGCACAGACAAGAACTCACAAATATCAAGAACATAAGGAATAATGAAAAATCTGCTTGCTGGATTATAGCTAGCTTGCCTCATCAAGCTGCTCCTGCAATTTCATTGAAGCTGGCTCTTTGTGCTCTGAGTTCTTCTCTCTCTTGGGTGAAGATCCAACAATTTGATTAGCGTTTTTCATTTCACCCCCGTTGCTACTGGGAACTTCATTGACTGCAGTTTGAGACTTTTCCTGTTCAATTTTTGTAGGAGCATTTGCTGCTTCCACTTCAATAATTTTCCGTTTATCAACCAAACCATCTTCATCAGCAACCTCAACTACTTTAGTAGGCAGGGGTGAGGCAGAGCGTTCATCACGGGCATCTGGAGCATTTTTATTGACAAGGTCATCACTTAGACTTGACTCAGGAATCTCAACAATTGGTTCAGCTGCTGGAACTTCATCATTACGCAGCTCATGGTTGATCATGTTATCTGCCTGCTTCTCTGGAGATGTTGCATTGCCTTCAACAGGTACATCTTTGTTTAGGTCATTGAAATGTTCATCAACTGTTAAAGTAATTGGCTTATGCAAATGGCTCCCCTCATTTTCAACTAAACCGGAGGAGGTGTCTCCGTCAGGTTTGGCATCTTTATGTGGACTTTGGATAGTACTATGCTCCTCTGCAGTATCAATTTCTCTGGGATTTTCAGTTGAAGAAGCATGCTTAACAGCCTGCCAAAGGCATGCACCAAAATGTGCTCTTAAGTTATTTTCCAAATAGATGGATACTTCTTTAGGAACAGAGACAGAGAGCAAAGTACCTTTTTCCGTTGCTTTGTCCTCTTGGCTTGAGATCCTTGCCCATTAGAAGCTTCAGATTTTCAAAAGGAAAGTAAAGAATTAATTAGAGACACGAACTTAACATATAGCAAAAGGGACCTTCATGATTCACACTACGACCACAAGAGATTGCTTATTTTATAGCATCAGCCCCGGCTCATCACCTACATCAGCAGCATCTTAAACTTTTGGTATTTACTCAATGATCTAATAGAATTTCTGGTGACAGTCTTGAATAGTAGAAGACAACAGTTTTCCTGGATATACAGCAAGAAAAAATCCACATGAAAGGTATTTGCCAGTCCATATTTAACAACTTGAGTGGTAACTAAAAGGAAAATATTGTAGTCAAACATGAAATTTAGCTTCAAAGCCTCTAAAAATATCAGATGAGATGATTTTTCATCATTCTTCTTCACCGACTCTCTTAGCATTTAAAGAAATTTTGAATTTTACAAGTATGTCCAAAGAAAGTCGATATCCACCTCTGCTGCGACAATCCTACCCCTCCAGGAGCAGTCCCAAAACTACTAAAGCTTATCTTTCATGAGAAGTCCTTATAAATTGTAGATTCACCAAAATGAGTGACCTGCAAAGAGCTAATTCACTAGATATGGGAAGCTGGCTCCAGACACAGGGATTGAAATGCATATGTTCTAAGCAAATAATGGTCATCCAACCACAATCATGGGTTTAACAGCTACAGGATTAAAATCTAAGGGCATGATTGTTACGTATTGAAGTATGAGAAAATAAATCCAATGAAACCAGTGATATCCACCTGGTGAATTCTTCTGCTCTTCTGCCAAATCATTAACGACCAGCTTTGCCCTTCGATCAACAACTTCAAATAAATCTGTACAAAAAGAATTCACAGTTCTTGGTATCCCATCATTATTAATAAGCTTAAAACACTCCACAGAATGCCAGGCTTCATATCACGCTTTTATGTGTGGATTCTCTACCACCCTTTATGGCAAGCGCACAAGAAAAAGTTCAAATTGGGTAATCAACTAAACACATGCACTGGGAAAAGGAGCCTAATTCAATTTCTTCAACAAGTCCTGTCTACTTTCATGGAAAGAACTTGAGACTTTATATGCAATACAGGCCTGGATAGAACAATTTGATGGTGTGACTCTATGACTTGATATATATGTAAACGGTGATCTTTTACCTAAGAATTTGTGACAAACATTCTACCGTGAAGCTAGGAGAGAAAAAAAAGAGCTCCCGGCATTGCTTCCAAGCCTAAAATGAGCCTCCCCTGTCTGAATACTGATTAGATTTTTTTCATGTCAGAAGGCTTGTGACGTCTGGTTTCATGAGGTGCTTTTGAAATCAAGAAGTCACACACTTAGCAAAAATTTCAAAGTTAGATCACCAACTCATGTTTTCAGGCAGCGCAACAGAAGCTAAACTCATCTTATCTCATCCAGCAGTAAATTTATTGGTAAATTACAAGTAGAGATTTATACTGGGAGCTCTTTCAGAAAATCGTCAGAAAATCGAAAGAAAGATCTGGTGCATACTACCAGTCAATGCTGGAACATTCCGAACCTCTTGTTCGATCCTGAATGACAATCTAATGCAAGGACGATATCAACTAGCATATACATGGAAATGTCACTAAGTACGTCGCAAGTAGTTCCAATCACACAGCTCACAGCAACCTAGCTTTCCACCTGCTTTCACCAGACCAAACACATATCGACAGCTTCATTTCGATGTCGATCATCGAGACGGAACAATCCGAAACTAATGTCAAACGGTGCACGATTCGAGGCATCACGCCTACACATCAGGTGCCACCAAAAGCAACTCCACCTCCCGCGGAGCACGCCGAAGCACCAAACGACGCTCTATCCAAGCGCGAGCTGACTCCAAAAGAACTCTCGGATCGGACGTTACGAGCGTCCGCGATGGCCGGAAACGCACGCGAACGACGAATCCATCGACGTCGGAATAAAAAAAAGAAAAAACAGCGAGATTTCGGATGCGCACCTTCGGCTGCTTTGAGCCAGGAAGCCATCGCGGGGCCGCGCACTGATCGGCGGCGGCGCTTCAGCGATCGAGCAATGGAGCTCGCATGGAATGCGAATCGACGCGCACCGACGGACTCGGAATCGGATCAGTTCGAGATCGGAGTCCGGTTCAGCTTCGGGACGCGAGGGAGGATTGGAATCGGGAGAGCAGAATCGGGCAGCGCTTGTTGGATTTGAGCTCTGCGCGCATGCGCTCTTCTTCTTCTTCTTCTTCTTCTTCTTCTGCGCACCGAAAAAAATTTTGGTTTTCTTCCTCGTCGGTAGTTGCTGCAAGGGTGCGCCACAAGCAAAAATGGCAGAAAGGGAGGGGGGAGGGAGGCTAGCTCCTTGGTTATCCGGTGCCGTCGAGACTATCGAACGAGAGTCTTGCGACAAATGGAGGGCTTCCACGTGGCTCAAGCGCAACGTGGCATTTTTCCGTTGGTCTGTAAGTTGCGGTTGTAAGTGACATTAGTGGGCTTGGTGGTTGAGGCGTCGGTTTCAAGTCCATGGGCCTTCCCGGCTTTTGGGCTTCGTGCAGAATTTCCTTGTTATTTTTCGCTAAGACCCGTCAAGCATGCTTTTCAAAACTATGGCCCCGTTTGGTTCAACTTTTGAGAGAATGAGCATTTTGGGAAGGAAAGTGTCTTTAGAAATCAATTTTTTGTGTATGTTTTGCAAAGCTATTTCAAAGTAAAAAAAAAAAAAAATGAAAAAAAGAAAAGGGAGGAGATGCGCTAGGTGATCGTGGGGGTGTGACTAGTGGCGGTGGCACTGGTGGTGGCGGGGAGGCAGTGGCGGTGGCGGGGAGCAGCTTGCCTAAGGTCGCCTTGGCAACGCCCTGGGTGGCGCCGACCTCGAGCAACGCCTTGAGTCGCATGACCCGGGCGTCACCCGAGTCGCGTGGCCTCGGGTGTCGCGCCGAGGTCCAGCGACCCGGGTGTCGCACTGAGGTTCGTGCGGCCACGGCGGCATCACCGAGGTTGTGCGACCACACGCGGCGTCGCCCGGGTCGCTCGACCTCGAGGCGATGCCCGAGGTCGCTCGACCTCGGCGACCTGCCCAAGGTTGCGCAACCTCAGGCGAGGCATCCCGGCAGCCCACTTGCGGCTAAGCGCTGTCAACCGCGAAACTTAGCCAACTCTCAGGCGAGGGAAGAAGAACCGAACAGGGAAGAAGATGGTGGGGAAGAAGAATGAACAGTGATTCTCAGGCATTTTGGAAATGCCAAAGCTGAAGGCAACCCTACCCCAGCATTGGACTTTCAGCATGTGGAATGCTCACATTCCACCAAGGCTTATTCAAAAGTTTTGCCAAACACAAAAATTTTCCCCTAATGGGCTTTCGGGGTCCAAAGCTCCTTGGGAAAGTCCAACCAAATGGGGCCTATGTACATCCGGGCCAAATGCCAAAAAAAAATAAAAATAAAAATCCACAAACCTATGCTCGCGGGATGAAAATAGTGCTACTTTTCAAACAGTCCAAAAGAATGTATGCATAAAATTTTATTTGAGAGGCGTAATGCATGCATAAAATTTTATTCAAGAGGTGTAAAAACCTAACGTTAAAGTTTCCATATTTAGAAAATTATGGTGTCTCTTGAAATCGTGGATTTGGAATACCAATATTAGATTTGGGCTGAAAAGATCTTAGTTAAAAAAATATAGCTCCTCTGATTTGGGAGAGCTCATTATTATTTCTCTTTTTTTCTTGCTACAATAGACGAGTTCTTTGATAAGAAAACTTAAAATGGCATATTTATCTTCGTAAGAAGTTACAACATTCCGCCTCACTTGCGTGTCTATCGTAACCCGTCAACGCCATGAGCTATGTCAAATCCCAGATCAACTTGCATGAATAAGGAACTCGAAAAAGCTGGGTATTTTTTTCCTTTGAGTAAAAGTTGGTAAAATTTATTGGACATTTGTAAAATGGGAATACTTTCGTCTTATGGTATAATTTAATCTTCTTCTTCTTCTTCTTTTGGCTATGGCTTGTATATCCATGTGTGCATGTGCATATGTTGTGTGTAAGGCGGAGGAAAAAAGTGGGGTAACATCATAACTGTTGAGCCCAATAAGCCAATTGGGCTTACAAGCCTTGACATCAAAGATAACTTGGACCATGAATCTGTAAAATATCAATGTCCAGAATGCACAGGTCTCGTTAGCTTCAGCATAGACAATAAAATCAATTGTCTAGGGAGCATCATGAAAATTGATTCTTAAGATCTCCACAACATGAAGAGTGAAAGTTACAAAAGAGAACGTATTTTTCTCTATAGCTCGTAAAGTCCACTTAATCTCATCTACTTCTCTTAAGTAGAATCACGATACTTGTATGTTGATTCAAGGAAATTCATATATGTTGAGGGTTCGTTTAGCATAATTATGATTATACTTTGCGATAATTGTGATGAGTAATAACTATGTCGTTTAGCATAATTATGATAATTAGTGTGTTTGGCAATATATACTTCTATGATACAATACTTTGAGACACTTCCTATTGTAAGACTTTTATCAAACAATCTATAAAAGTTTATGAGGAAAAAGTGTCAAAAAATTTTAAATCTATTGCATTTATATCAATTTAGTTCTAAACTTTTTAACCTAATACCAATTCAATCATTCCAAATAATTTTGGTTGGATTTTGTTGATGTGGACTTCGATCAGGTTACACGGCACCGTCAATACTGACATGGATAATATTTAATAATATTTTAATATTTTGTCAATTTTTCAATTTTTTACTTTTCATGTTTTTGGCCTTTTTCTTCCTTTGGCTTGTGGCTGGCCGTTGTTTATGGCCAGTCACCTACTAAAGAAAGAAGAAGGGCCAAAAACAAAAATTTGAAAGAAAAAAATAATTACAAAATTGAAAGTATATTAAAATTATTATTAAAAATTGTACACATCACTACCAATTAATATTTATGTTAGCTAAAACATGGTCAAAATTAACCGGAATAACTGAATTGACACTTGGTCAAAAGGTTTCGAGTTAAATTGGTACAAATGCGATAGTTTTAATACTCTTTTAACACTTTTCTTGAAGTTATAGAGACCATTCTCACTATTCACAACTGAAATTGTTGTGAAAAAGGCCATACCGAACAATCTCTACTGACACATAAGAATGACCTTTTACAGAAACCATGGCATTTCGATGTTTTACAACAGATATGAAAATGAGCTCTCAATGTGTGAGAAAATATTAGCTGCATCTAACGTTCTAGCGTGGCAAATAGGAAGGCACTTGGGAAGGCGACACATGTCCGATTATGGGACCCACAATCTTAGACAAAATTTTGAAAAATTTTGGCTAGGAGAGAGAATGCGTGCTAGCTAGTAGGGTTTCTTCTTCTTATACACAAACTATCCATTGATCTTTCTCTTTCTTTGCATCTCTCTCTGCCCTCCCTCTCTCCAATTGACGAACCATTGTGCCCAATTAGTGAACCACCGTGCTGCCCCTTCGACTCTAGATCTGAACCTGGTTGGTCTTGCACACTCTCTCTCTCCCCAAAACCTCTCCGACCTCCCTATCTCACTCACTTAGATATGTCGCTCGCTCACAAATCTCACTCTCTTGCTTCCTTCTTGGGCTCACTCACTCTCAAGCCTCCCTCGATGTCTCTCAAGGTCATGAAGGGATTTGGGAAGGGGAAGGGGAGGGGTTTTGGCGACAGATAGCAACGATCGACTAATTCAGTGGCGGCTAGGGTTCTAGCGTTGAGACGAGGGGTGGCAACGGCGATGGCGAGGCAAAGGCACATCGATTGGAGAAGAGGCTGAACTGGCAGTCATGAGCGAAGGCACAGTCGTGTCATCGAAGAAGAAGGTGGAGCCAAGAAAGATAAGAACGTGTTTATGTGTTTATATTTGTTGGCTTGTTTGGATTTGGAGTTATTGTGTTTCGGGTCAAACAATGTTTCAACCCTACCCAACCCTAAACATATATTCTTTGATTGTTTTATATTTGTCTCTTAAATAATATCAAGACCCGCCTCAAGTATAATACTTGTTTCGTGTTTGGGTCGTGTCAGGTTTTTTTGACACCCCTAATCTCAAACATATGAGGGATTTAGTCCTTACAATGATCTCATATATATATTGGATGGCATACCAAAGTTTGTGCAAGATGAAAAGTTATACTTTTTTCGCAATCAAATATCTTAAGAAAACGATAGGTCTTCATGAGCTTGAATAGTAATGTCCTGAAAATTAAGTATCCTAAGCTTAAGATGGAAGAACTTAGTCATGACTAGGATGTTGTTATAGCATCTTATTTGAATTCTTTAATATGCTATTTTTTGTTTTATGTGTGAACTCTATTTAGACCTAATTTATATAAATATGTTTAATGTGAGAATTGTTTCCGATTAGGGTTCTCTTTATGTGGTTGAATTTGCATATATATGTTGATTGATACTATTGTTTCTCTTAATGGATTCTCAAGATTATTCATTGTTTCTCTTACTCTGACTCTATATTTTGTTAGGTTGGGCGTTATGGATGATTCTCAAGAAAAGGAAAATCGTGAAGAGAAGGAAAATGAATTCTTAGATTTTCTCTTAATCACTAATTCTTCAATTACTTATCAGGCAATGTACTTTGCAAACAACCTTTCATAACCTCATCATATACAGATCATGTATGGATAAGAGAGTTGATAGCCGAATATACTAATCCACTAAGGTGCTACAATATGTTTAGATTGCATAGGGATGCATTTAATAATTTAACATGTGACTTAGTAACATGCTATGGCTTTAAAGGATCTAGGAATATTGATGTTGCAAAATGATTGAAATGTTTCTTTATATGTTAGGATATGGTATAGGTAATAGGATAGCACAAGAGCGCCTTCAACGATTTGGAGAAACCATAAATAGGCATTTTAGTTTAGTTTCAAATAAAGTATATGTTATGAGAAAAGATTTGATTCAATCAATTGATCGACAATTTTGGGAAGTTTCGAAGAAGACTAAGAAAAATCAATGATTTTATCCATATTTTAAGGTAAGTTACGATTATACAACAAAAACAAAAAAACTAAATGTAAATTATGTAATATTTGCATTATTTGTTTTAGGATTACATTGGAGTTATAGATAATACACATATCCTAGTAGTAGCACTAACATACGATCAAATTCATTTTATTCGCCAAAAAGAAAAGACCGCTCAAAATGTGTTGGTCATATGTTATTTTAATATGGAATTTATTTATATTTATGTTAGTTGAGAGGGACAAGCTCATGATATTCATATCTTCTATGATGTCATTGGAAGACATGAGGTACAATTTCTTAATTTTCCTCTAGGTTCGTTAATTAATGGTTTATGTACATCCACATGTATTTTTGTGGCATCTGTTAATTAAATTTACATTATATTTATATATGTAAATATTATTTAGTTGATGTTGGATATCCAAATCTCATGGGTTATTTAGGGCCATATAAAGAAGTTAGATATCATTTGTTGGAGTTTCGATGAGGTCCTACATCTACTGGTCATCAAGAAGTGTTCAACCATGCACATTCCTCGCTTTACTTAGAAATTGAGCAAGCCTTTGGCATATTAAAAATGAAGTCGAAGATTCTAACTACAATGCCAAGTTATTCTTATGAAAAGCAAGTGCAAATTGTCATAGTTACAATGGCTTTGTATAATTTTATAAGAAAAAAGGCCGTAACCGATATGGATTTTCAAATAACATATTTGGATCCTGAGTATGAATATTTAGTCAACCATGATAATGTAAATGAGGGAACAAGTGCTTCAACTGATAATGTATTCTCTGACATGGCACGTTTACATGATGAAATAGTTATGAACTTGATAAATAATTGAGGAGGTTTGTAATATTTAATGATAACTTATTTCTATTTTGTGGACATATTTTGTCATGTTTATCATAATGAAATTACTCTTTTTTCAATTGAGTTTGATGTACTTAAAAAATTATTAATATATTTCTTATACATTACTCTCAACTTGAAAAAAATATATAAAAGTTACGGTCATTGGTTTTTGTTTTTGATTTTAAACAAATTGAAGTTGCAAAATTTTAAAATTGGCACATCAAAGGACTTTCCAAATGTATATTTTTGCCAAATGGCATTTCTCCAAATTGCATCTCAAGGCAAATTTTCAGTTTTAGTTTACCAAAGAGTATTTGCATTTCGTCAAATCCTTTTAAACTAAAGGCCTTTGTATTTCCCCATAAACAATCCCCCAAAGCTGAACCAAATGGGCCATTGTTTAACAGTACTTAAACTATCACATGACTGCTATCAACTATTCAAGTTCTTCACCCACTAAACACTGAATAACCAAACCATGAAACTTAAAAGAGAAATAACAATTGCAAGAGTAAAGCCCAATATGCACAAGAATCAAAGCCCAAAAAAAAAAAAAATGAAGGAAAATAAATAAACAAGAAAGCATTGTAATTCGTGGACCAAGAAAGAACAAGCAAGATATCCTTCTTATCACTCATAGGAGAAGACATCATTACCAATCTTGAATTCTCAACAATATATGGACCATGCAAATAGCTAAAAGTAGTAACCTGTATCTTGATAATAGTTATAGAGATGACAAGTTCCTAAAAGCATTTATGGTGGATTTATGCTACTTACAATGGACTATGACTAGAATTCTAGCATAAATCTCACTAATGCAAGACGATGTTTTGATAAAGTTAAAAATTTGAGAGTACTTTGAATAATCTTCCAATAGTTATAGCTTGATCTAATGTTAACAATGCCATACATAACAAATAAGGATGCTAATGAAGTTAACTAACCATCTCCTAAATTAATAGTTTATGATAGATTTTTTCCCCTCAAAGAAAAACATTAATCAACCAACCGACCCATCAAGTACCAACTATCAAAGTAGCACTCAACCTTCACTTTCTATTTTTCCCTAGAATGTCTTGTGCCACTCTTTACTCACCTAGGAGTCCATAAGCAAACGAATCATGTCTATATTCTTAAAACCTCATTCCCCCAATCCCAAAGCACAGAGCATTGCATGCTCAAATTCGATTAGAAAAATAGGAGAAGGGAGAAAAGGGAAAGCGAGAAATGACATTAACATTAGAGAGGAGGATCAAGGACTCAAGAAAGGAGGCTAGGTTGAACCTCAGTGGGATCATGATGTAGGCGGTTCTGGAGATTAGCAGGCCGATAGGGGAGAAGAGGCTGGGTGCAAAGAGAGAATGTGTGCAGGACAAGCCAAGGTTGGATCCGGAGTTGGAGGGATGGCACGGTGATTTGCTGGTTGGGCGCAGTGATTTGTCGATTGAAAAGAGGGAGGGTAGAGAGAGACGCGAAGAGAGAGAAAGAGAAAGGGACAATCTCTGCAAAAGAATAAGAAACACTACTAGCTAGCATGAAATCTCTTTCCTAGTCAAAATTTTCAAAATTTTGGCTCAAATTGTGGGTGCAACTTTCCTTGCATGTGACTCATCCATGGTTTCCGAGGCACTATCTCTTAGGTGTTGGCATCACACATATAGCATGTGTGCTGTGAGTGAGAGGTCAATCACTCTCAACTCTTCTTTTGAAATTATTGAACACAATGAAGAGCTCCTATCGATTTGAGGCATCTTTTCAAGTCGAGTAGAAGTTTCATAAGAGAAGAAAGATTTTTGCATAGAAAAGAAATGAGAAATAGTTTTGATTCGAGACGGATCCCTTTTTTGTTTGAACAAAGCATAAGGAAGCTTGATTTCACTATTTATGTGCTTTTTTGTGTGTTAGCTAGGTGAAAGGCTCACTTGGCCATCAAGGCCTTTCACCTTTAGCTAATCTCGAATGAACATGTCACGGGCCGATCGATAGGAATCGTGACCGCGCGGCGACTCGGGCACTTTAAGATCGGATTGGATCGCCGAAGCACCTAAGCCAAGCCTTGCACAGTCGAATGCTCACTCGCTTGCCTTACCCGGATCGTAGAGAGAGAAAGGATCTAGAGAGAAAAGCTCTGGAAAGAAGACTTGCTTTGTATTGCGGAAGTAGTGGATGATTACAAGTGAAGGAGGACATCACTTTTATAGTTGAGGGCCTCGGATTACATCCATTGATCTAGAATTCTACCGACGGACGAGATCGCACCACCTTAACTACCGACATAAATATTGAGCTACCATCTACCGACATAAATGATGGAACGGACTCCTGTAATCTTAGCTTAATGACATCTTCGCCCGTCCTTGCATTTCAAGGAGAAGACTTTGTGGGAATCTGAGTGAGAGCAGGAGGTCCACGGGTGAGTCGCGGTAGTCCTCCAGGAACCTCTTGGGTTGACTCTCTTTAGGCCCGTGACATTCTCCCCCACTCAATCGAGCGACGTCCTCGTCGCTTTCAGCTTGGCGGTCGGCTTTCTTCACACGAGCACGGGCTTTGGCACGAGTTTTGTTGTTTCGACCTCGTTTGGTGGGGACGCTCACGTATGATGGACCACAACCTTCGATGATGAAGTCGGACGCACGCAGCTCGGTCTTTGGCTTGGACGGAGCACGCGGCGCGCACTCAATCTTGAGGAAGAGCGCTTGGATGGGCATAGCGTTTGTTGGAGTAGGATCCAACTCAACCTTCGGCTTCACTTCGGACAATTTGTTGATGCGCATGATGGCCTTCAAGCTCTTGTCGAGGTGTCGGATCGACGCGATGGTCTTGGTGTCAACCACCCCCTTGATCATGGGGATCATCGACGGACACTTTTGGTCGAAGATCATCATACACTTGGTCCTCATGTCGATCATGGCTCCCACACTATGGAAAAACTGCATTCCAAGGATGAGATCATAGTCGTCAAGAGGGATTACCTCGAACGCCATTCGGCCCTTCCATCCGCCAATCTTGACATCCACATCGAGTGTTGATCCTACGCCATGGAAGTCGCCTGAGTTGATGGGTTTGTATGACTTCTCGGATGGTTCCACGTGAAATCCCGAGGTCTTCGCAACCACGGTCGACATGAACATGTTGGATGCGCCGGTGTCGACCAAAGCGTAAAGCATTCGACCGCCCACTTCAACCTCCACGAAGAACATGTCGGTGTTTGGAGTGATTCATTCTCCTTTGGTCGGCGATCAGGCTTGGGCGGAGTTGACCATCTTCACAGCTCCGATCCGGATCTGCCGTTTGTCTTCTTTGGGCACCTCCTTCTCTTCCTCAATGGCAAGGAGGGCGTTGATGCGGCCCCTCTTCGGGCACTTTTGGGTCCAGTGCATACCTTTGCAAATAAAGCAAGGAGAGGGTGGAGGTTGATCGAACTTACTCACGTAGTCAAACGGTGGTTGACCTCTTTGGAAGGACGGATTGGAAGACCCTTCTCCCCACGTCTTGGCTCGGCCGCCTTGATCAGGCGTGCCTCGGGGAGTGTTTCTTCCTTCATCATTGGGTCGCTCCGATCTCCAATCTCTTGCTCGGTTGTTTCTCGGTTCAACCCTAGTGAGGTCGACGAATGACTCGGCCATGCTCAGCGCCCGCGCAAGACTACTCACGTCCCGCCGTTTTAGCTCAAGTTGTGCTCATGGCTTTAGTCCATCCATGAACGCTCCGAATGCCTCCTCTTCGCTTAGGTTGCAAATCTAGAGTTTGAGCTCCGTGAACTCCTTCACGTACTCTCGGATCGTACCTCTTTGCTCGAGGCGATGGATCATGCTTCGGGCTTCTTGTTGAGCGAACTCGGGGAAAAGTAGTCGCGGAATTCCCTCACGAAGTCGTCCCACGTGTTCACGGGATCGGCGCGTCTACTACTCGTCACACCTATTACGCCACCACAGCATCGCCGTATCAAATAGGAACATGGAAGCAGTTCATACCTTGATCGACTCGTTGTGTATGTTGATGGCGCCGAAGTACTGCTCCATGCTCCACACGAAGTTGTCCACCTCTTGGGCGGACCAGTTGCCTTTGAACTCTTTTGGCTTTGGCACCTCGATCTTGGTCACCGTTTGAGCAGGCACCGCACCATTCGTGATGCTTAACTTGCATAGGGCGAGCTCGGTCTTGAGCTCTCGGATCTTCACCTTCATGGCTTCAACCTCGTCCCTAGACGGGCTTACCTCCTCGATTATTTGGACGCGCTTGTTCAAACCATCGATCGATGCTTCGAGAGCTTCGTCCTTGTCAAACAATGGAGCCGTGACTTGGTTGATGCCGGTCGTAAAGTCTTCGCGGAGTGAGCCTTCAACCTCCATGACCCGGTCTCGCACGTCGTCAAGACCTTCCATGAGCTCAAGCACAGCACTCCGGACCTTACCGATCTTCTCATCGAACATGGCCGTAGCATCCACCGAGTGATCTCTTTTCTTTGCTTTGCTACGCGTGTCTATGCCAGGCACAGTCTCTCCAACTATAGCCGCATCATGGCTTGACATTCTCTCAAACAGTTGGTGCTCTTTAATCTCTTGGAAACGGATCTCTCTTTGGCTCTGATACCACTTGTCACGGGCCGATCGATAGGAATCGTGACCACGCGGCGACTCAGGCACTTTAGGATCGGATTGGATCGCCGAAGCACCTAAGCCAAGCCTTGCACAGTTGAACGCTCACTCGCTCGCCTTACCCGGATCGTAGAGAGAGAAAGGATCTAGAGAGAAGAGCTTTGGAAAGAAAACTTGCTTTGTATTGCGAAAATAGTGGATGATTACAAGTAAATGAGGAAACCCCTTTTATAGTTGAGGGCCTCGGATTACATCCATTAATCTAGAATTCTGGCGGACGAGATCGCACCGCCTCAACTACCAACATAAATATTGAACTATCATCTACCGACATAAATAATGGAACGGACTCCTGTAATCTTAGCTTAATGACATCTTCGCCCGTCCTTGCAATTCGGGGAGAAGACTTGGTGGGAATCCGAGTGAGAGCAGGAGGTCCACGGGTGAGTCGCAGTAGTCCTCCAGGAACCTCTTGGGTCGACTCTCTTTAGGCCCATGACAAACACGTGTCACTTTCCAAGATACTTTCCTATTTGCCATGCTGAAACAAGAAGGACAGCCAATATTTTCTCGTTGATGTGTTATGTGCTCAAACTTTTATTCACTTTTCTTCCCCACCTCCTGCAAAGCAAAGACCATTTCAACCAACGACAAGAGAAAACAAGAAACAATTCCGTAATTATTATGATGCTCCAAAGGCCCCATGACTGTTGGCCGGGCATCATATCCACTTTGACCTTTTTAGGAGCAAAACTCATCGATTTTCGCTTCGATTGCGGGTCTGCACCAAACCCCACGGCTAAAAGCATATTCAACACTGTCCCCATATTTTTCTTTTTGCTCTTTTTTTTCTCGTTAACATGGACAAATTCTTGATTAAGAAAACTGGAAAAATGACGTCATTTTCTTCACAACAAATGACGTCATTTCTCCCTGCTTATGTTTCTATCGGACCACCTCAGATCAACTTGCCCGGATTAAGAACTCAAAAGTGGGGGTATTTTTGTCCCTCGAGTAAAATTTCGTGCAATTGTCTTCCACAGTAATAAAAAAAACATGAACAAGTAGGGGTGTCATGTAGTTACAAGAGCCCAAAACCAAAACCTAAAAGCCAATTGGGCTTACAGACAGAGGAGAAAACTTGAGCCATATATCTGCAAAATGCTCACGCGCAAAATCTGCATACGTAGGTACCTCACTTGGGCGTGATGTTTCATTCACAGGCTTCGTTTGTTTCGGCCCAGAGTGGAAAATCCATTCTCAAGGAAACATCATGAAAATGATTTTGAAGATTTGGACAGCATGAAGACGGAAAGTTACAAAACAGAACGTTTTTTTTTTTTTACAAAAGCTTTCACAGGACTTAGAAATTCATAAAAGTAACCTAATCTCGTTTGCTTCTCCTAAGTAGAATCACTAACACTTGTCATGGTTATTGACTCAATGCTATTCATATGCATCAAAAGTTCATTTAGTCATTTAGCGTGACTATGAAACGATACAATTCGTGTGCTTAGCATTACATATTTTTAAGATGGAACACTATAAGACTGAATATGATGGCTTTCTAGAATTATTGTAAGCGCTCATGTTGTAAAGGCGCCCATCAAACAACCTACAAAAGTCACAACATCACTTTTCTTCATGGCTGCACTATTTCCATGAAAGCTATACCAAATTATTGTGGTGTGGTTCATATTTCCCATCAACTAGAAAGCATGGGAACCCCACTATTATAATTTGGGCTTGTATTTTGTAGATAATTTGGGTTTAGGGTCATGAATAACTCTTGAGTATGTCTAATCTATTTCTCTTCTAATTGAAAGTTATAATAAAAAGGTGGAATGTGCTAATTATAATAAAATCTTTTACTGAAGGTAACCCTCATCTAAAGGTGAACAAAATAAATATTGTGTCTCGATTTCTCTATTTCGTCGTGCTTGTGTGCTTAATCCTAATACAAACAATCTCCGACAACATCATAAGGACAACCATGTTACTGGAACCATTGGCCATTTGAACATCGAAAGAAACTCTCGACAAGTACAATCACGAGACGCGAGTTCAACAATGTGCTCAAACTCTTTTACACACACACATTTCTCCAACCTCAAGACAACATCAATTAACCCTAGGAAAAACAAGCTCCTTTAGGAACACAATTCCATAGCTCTATCTAAAGCTCCGAAGGCCCATGACTTTTGACTTGGCACCACATCCCCCCTCTTGACTTTTTAGCCACAAACCTCATCGGTTCTCGCTTCAATCGCGGGTCTACACCCCACCCCCACAACGAAAAGCATGCTCATCACTTTGCCTATCTTCTTCTTTTTTCCCCCTCGTTCCTCCTTTATTCTTGTCGGAATACTATTTCAACCACGAAACCCCGACACCAATTTGCCTAAAAGTGGTGCTATGCTTTTATGAATCTCGGGCGGCAGCGGCAGCAGCAGCATTACCAGGCTTGATTTATTCAAAAGCGAAAGCGAGCGAGACGTATCTCCCCCGTAGATTTCTAGCTTTTCCTGATTTCATTGTCTCTTCAATGTTCGGGATCCTTTGGGAAGACCAAACCATGGCATTCTTACCAAAACATTTGAATTCGTGATCTATGGTATGTGGTATCAGTCTAATTTCATGTCGCTTCCTGTAACTAACGCGCTATTATAGTCTCATCCAGCATCGTTACCGGGAAAAAAGAACTGTCGAAAATTGATGTTCTCATCATTGTTGGAAGCAAACCATCCCACAAGCAATGGATCGATTATGTTACCCAAATCAGCTAACAATTCACGTCCTTTCACTCGCCTATTCTCTCTTTTTCTTTTGGCCATATGTTTGGTGACTTTGTCTCTATTTCTCTTTATCCGCCAACCAAATGTCTTTATGCATCAATAATGTTAAAAGCACAATAGTTACAAATGTAACTATAGAATTAGACTAATATGAGAAAGCGGCATTTCATATCAAGATAGAGAGAGAGAGAAAACAACAATGACGTTTATCTCACGATGCAAGTTGCAAAATAGGCATAATTAAACCGATGCTGTGGAATTGAAAAGTGTTACTTTCCATCATTATCAACACATTAATTTGGTGATTAATAATGGCCAGTATTAGATCTAGGGTTACGAGGAGTAGGCACTGAGAAAGACCGCTTCAGTCGAGCACTGTTGATCCCGAAAATATCTAGTTTTGAAACGTCGCTTCATCAAAATTGGCTTAGAACAATCTTAGGAATTGTCCCTAAGATTTGCCAACAAGAATCGTATTCAAGTAGGGATCAAACGTGAATGCTTGGTCGAAGTACACATCATTCAGGTTGGACATATGCGATGCAGTCAAAAGCTTGGTACAACCATTTCACAACGAAAACATCATAATCACTAATAACCCAATTAGCAAAGTTAAGGGAAAAAAAAAAGAGAGGATGAATTGAATTTCGACCAATAAGAGAAGAGAAGCAAATTTCGAAAGAGTGATCGAAAGCCTCAAGATCAAGCCAGACACGAGACATGCCCCCACTCCCATTCCCACTGTCGGAATCAGACGGTCGGTATCGGGAGATCGTGCACAACACGTGTCTCTTCATTGTTTCTAACATTTCTCTCTCTCTCTCTCTCTTCTTTTTTTCCTTAACTTTTTCGTTAATTTTCCGCGGCCACAAAAAATGTGGGAAAAGCGAAAAATGCGTCGAATTTAAATGTGAAGATAAGAAGCATTGGCTCAAAGCTTCAATTTGCTTTTGATGGAGGGGCCTGGTCGTCTTAAGTGCTTTGAGAGAGACGGAGTCCAATCATGGAGCACACCAATCGCATCACTAGTTTTTCAACCTTTCACCTACTCTCGGATTCGAGTGCCTTTCTCTCCAAAATTCATCTCCATTTCCACACCTGTTTTCCTTTTGATCTTAAGTCTACTCTTAGATTCCAAAAGATATAGATCATAGAGAGCATTTAAACCTTTCTAACTTTTGTCTCGAGGTTCTGCTAAATATTCATGTTATTCATGAATACGTATTATAATAGCGAAACGGTACGGTAAAATGGACACAATAATACTTTAGTAAATAAGATAATTTAACAACATTTGTCATCTCGCATCTTAGGTTTTTAGAGTAGTCGACAATAATCTTATAAAATTTTACATGATATGCAAGAAAATTGTCCTAAGTGCAACTTTTAACAACGCTTTTCATCTAAACTCCTATTTTAATCTCTTATTATATATAATTAGGCAAAGAAGTCTAATTAACATGTGAAGGGAATTTTAGATATTTAGATCTTAAATCATACGTTTATTAAATAGTAGTTTCAGAACAATTTGTTTCAAGCATAACATATAAAAGAGTAGCCCAAAGCACGGAAGTATTAAGAAATACTAGTCCTTCAGTTCACTTAATAAATCGAATTTTTTGACCAATTTTCATCTACCTACCTTTGCTCTTTCTCTTTGCAAGAAAAATGAAACACAAACACATTACCCTAATCGACCAAAAAATAAGGTCGATCCGCTAAAAACAAGATGCTTAGGTTTTTGCTGAAAAAAAGTAGAGCGATAAGTAGTTAAAGAGCTAATTTCAGATTCCTAAAAAGCACAAAATCATTTTGTCCAACTTTAAGGCTAATAATTTATTTCCCCCAAAGACATTGGAACCCTTCGACTCTATCGATCTCATCCCCCAATAATTGATCTGATCATTAATGAAATTGATGGCACACCTAGATATTTCCCTTTGAACTACTATTGATTTCCCTATTGATTTAGCAAGAATCTTTGCTAAGAAACTAGGATAATTATCCAAAAATTTCTAACCAATTATATGGTAGCCAATTCAATATTGAACCTTTTGATTTAAACAAGATTTCTATGAATTTAATCCTAAAATTTTTGAAGATATGCCAATTTAATCATAAACCTATTATTTGGATATTTGGCTAGAAGGACTACATTGGCAAATCGTCAAAAAATTTATAACTATATTAGCAAATCATCTAAAGGTTTAGGACTAAAATGGCACAATTAAAATGTTTAGGACTAAATTGGCACAATTGAAATATTTATAATTAAATTAATCTTTATACAAAATGTGTAATAATTTTTGGACAATTTTCCCCTAAAAACCTCCATCCTCAAATTTGAGATGATTAAGAAATTTAAGCCACGTGTTATTAATACGGTGTGGTTCCACGCGCAACATTAATTTAACCCTAAACAACATTAAGGTCAGCAGCATGCCAGCTCTTGCATCTCTAAAACCTAATCATATATATGCACAACATAACTTGAATATTGCTACCTAGCCCACATCTTTCAATTTTGATAATACGAATATAAATGCATGTATTTTTGCACGTGTGCCAATCATAGTACTCGACCCATATACGATGTGATCCACAAAACTTTGTTCAAGCTGTTAAAGAAAGTGTCCGATGCCAACTATCATGACTTTGCAACAATTGAGTTTGAGTTATTAATGCTTGATAATAAAAAAAATCCGGTCCTGCAATTAATGGGAAAAGCAATACGATAAACTCTCAATAGGTTTCTAAATAATTTTTATTTCTCTTTTCCAATCGCATGATACAATGGTTAAGCAAGACATATTTAAACGAGCAGCCTTGTCGGAGTAACAGATGACCGAAGACCATGGTTGCCCACGGAAAGGTCTACAATAATTTTGATGACCTAATTTGGCGTCTAACATCATATTTTTCTGCAAAGAATAAAAAAATATATCTCTTTTCATAATTGAGGTAGATCTGCTCTTTAGGGTTTGGCTAGAGTGGGAATTACTTTTCAATTTCAGTCGGGACCAGTCGAAAATTATCAAAAGCTTTGAGCACAAGTTGTCTAGAAGTTCTTGCTCAGTAGCTTTATCGGATTAGTTCGCCCAACAACTACCGCTTTTAGCTCGTGGTTCACTTCACCCAATTCTTAACATGATTTTCTTAAGATGATATTGTCTATAGATTCAATTTGATAGACCACCACAATCATACTTTATAAAAAGAAGAAGCAAAGTTAATGTTGAGTTTCTCTTTTCAATTGAGAAGAATGTTGGATTTCTCCCACACAGTTATATAATGTATAACCGATTCCTTCCACCATGGAAGCAATGTCGCAAGTTTATCTAATTTGAACTTCATACTTCACATCAAGGTGTCTTCGTGGCCACCAAGATTGTCCACAACCATTCAAGTTGATATTTTTCATAACAAAAGTACCAATATCATCATACGAATGCCGTGAATGAAATTTATAAATGCTCTTAAGATATGGAGCAATGTATGATTGCAGATGTTATACAGGGCTCTTACTAATTCATTTTCTTTTGGGTGCTTGCTCTCGAAAGGATGTGGTGGACCCGAGAATTTCTTTCCTTCCCCGCTGCCTAATTAAACTCCTAAATTAGTTTCTCATGCAAAAATCATTAAAAAGAAAAAAGGAACCAAAATCAAAAATCAAAAAACCCAATATACATAGTACCAAAAAGCATCCTCGCCTGCAAACCGTAATCCGAAAACATTATTCGGACCGACCAAGATTCTCTCGGTTACTGAATTATCCACGGAAGTTGGGGAAAAGCTCGTAGGATTCGCCAGGCCGACGAACGTTGTCGTAGAACGCACGGTCTCTCTCGCACGTCATTAAATTTTGAGTACCACTTGGGCAGTGACCTTCCAACTAGGCAGGCCGAATTTCGACCACTAGAGCTTATAAGGTACCCCATCTCCTCTTTCTCACCAACCTCTACAGGCTACCGCATTCAAAACGACGTCAAGAGAGTTCGGTGCCGAATTGTGATCGGGATTCATTTAGACGAGTGGTACATATGTGGTTTCGCTTGGCATGATCGCGTATAGATCGGACCGGACATTGCCGGCATCGTTAGATGGAAAATAAGACCAGGATTCGAGACCACATCTCTTTGGTTCCTCTCTCTTTTCCCCCGCTTTTATTATCGAAAGTAGGCAACGAGAGAGGAATTGTCAAAGAAAATGACCGTAGAACTAGAAGACGGAAAAAGAAAGAAAACCCTAGAAAGAAAAAAACACCAAGTCCTCCTAGCTCGTTGCATTTAGAGAGTTGCTAGAGCTCCACGTTGTAGCCCGAGTTCTTTTACATAACCAAAGCAGCCTCGCCGCCACCGTCCGGAAGTGTTTTTTCCGACCCGACTAATGCTAAACAATACGAAGATCGATTTACCAACTAGGCTTACGAAGAGGCCATGCAAGCCGTGAGCCGACATCCGAACGGTCGTTTTCGACGCCCGGCAGCAGCTCCGGTCTCGTTTTGTCCCGTCGCAAACCGATTTGGTGGTCCGATCTTCATATATTATAGCATTCGCCGCATCCGGGCGTGCAAAGTGCATCCGAATTTAGGCTTACGACTTCCCCTCCGGCGATGGCGACCCGCATGAAAGACATTCCTCGAGATCCACGACCGCGAGGAAGAAAAACTACACCGTGTCCGAAAACGTCGACCGTCGCCATCGTTCAAACCCACACGCCATAATGATACGGGGAGTCCACCGGGGCCATGTTTTTCTGCAGGTTGAGGTCCTTGTAGAACCTCCGGATGAACTCCTCCGCCGCCGCGTCGACCTCGCCGTCGTCCCCGTCGTCGTCCTTGAGCGGGAACGGCGAGTCCGTGATCCGCAGCTGCCGCACCGCGGGGCTCTTCCCGAACCCGGGCAGCAGCATGGGCGACGCCTCCACGACGTCGGCGCTGTTCAGCATCTCGAGCACCTTCTGGACGGCGCCGATGGCCACCGCGTCGTTGTAGCGCGGCGCGAGGCGGCGTCGCCGGCCGCCGACGCGGTGCGGGTGCTGGTGCCGGCCGCCGCCGCCGCCGCCGCCGCGCCTGGGGAAGAAGGGGTTGTTGGCGGGGGTGTTGCTGCAGCTGAACTCGTACTCGCGGGGGGCGTAGGAGGAGGCGGAGAAGCAGGCGACGTCGTCGTCGGAGCGGCAGGTGAAGGCGGAGTAGTGCTGGAGCATGAGGTCGCCGATGGCCTTGCCGGCGAGCCTGCCGCGGTTGAGCAGGACGTGGAGGTCGACCATCAGCTTGCTCTTCGAGAAGAGGCCCTTCCGCATGGCGAACGCCGCCGCCCGCACGACGCTCCACATCTTCTTCGCCACCTCCGGCGTCCTCGGCTCCATCTCCATTCCGACAGAGGAGAGCAGATGGAGAAGAGAGAGAGAGAGAGAGAGAGGGAGGGAGGGGCTTTTTCGTCTTTTTCACGTTTCGGGTTTTGTTTTGGTATGAGGAGGGAGATAGGGGGAGGGAGCTATTTAAAGTGGGAGGAAAATAATTTATTTATTTTTTTTCGCGATATGAGATTAAGGGAATTTTAAATGGGAATTTAGTATGACACGCGCTCCGCCGTGGCGCGTGGTCCTCACGCTAAAAGTGAGAGAGGAAGAAAAGCTTCGAGATGGTGCCCTGGATTTTCTCTCTTTTTCTTGGCCACATGACTTGGAATTTTTCTCGTTTGTGTGGATATTGCCCCTTGAAAATAATGATTTCTACGTGCCATTTTATTTTTCTCTTTATTTATTTTTCATAGTTCAAGGGCATGAGCACATATATCTGATACGGCAAAGACTCGTTGAATATGTATGCCCATAAATTTATTAAATCTATGATTTAACCTATTGAGGTGATACTCTGATTTAGAGTAATTTACGTATAATCAATAAGATTTGAAATAGTTAGAAAATATTGGACGGCCGTACCGACCGCACCAACCCTTAGGGATTTGCATGTAACTATCGGTGCACATAATGATCGTCTCTTTCGTTGCAATTAATTATGTGTTGAGAGAGCAAAGTGAGTACGAATATTTTTTGTTTCTAGAAATTAGTATAGAAGATTAGTAAACTTGAATGAGAAAAAATAATGTCCCACTCATTTGGTTTTATACTTTTCAAGATTTACATACACCGATACGTACATTTGTTAATTTTTCATCATATGTACTTATTTGTTGCGCAGAACACATTTTGAATTAGCAAAGTAATTGTACTTATTAGTATCTAGTAATTTCCGATGTACTTACTAATATTCTTAGAAAAAGAGTAAATAACCTAAGGAAAATTAGTGACTTTTCACGACGAAAGCAAGTTTTAACCTATCACAAATTAAGAGTTCATCCTTTTGGTTGGTAAACTTTCACATCAAAATAAATTCCGAAATATTGATGATTGTAAAAATAAATCCTTCAATGTAATAAATAAGTCTTTAAACTGAAAAAAAGCATCTCAATGATGGTAAATTTCTTTTATAATATGATAGTAACCAGTGTATAAAACTACTTAACAATTGCCTTAATCAGCTTATATCTCGCTTAATTCGATACAATAATTTACATTGTTTTAACTAAAAGCTGATGGTTTCAAATTGCACTTGCATAATATCTATTTTAAGCTCAATGCTGCGTGGAATCCACTGCACATGTCAATTTGCTATTCAATCTTGTCGAAGGATCCACGAAAGTGTGAACCTCCCATGGCATCGGTAGCTGATTGTCTAAAAGCCAATTGCGATCTGATTGTCTCCCTATCTCTCTGACTTTCAACTTGCTCGACTCTCTCGATGCACCACCTAAATTAGGTCCACTTCTGCAAAAATACTAAGGATGTCGATGTCCTGTCTCGAGATTACGTCTCCTTTCTCAAAAATGGAACTCAACAACATGCCTAAAGCTAGGGTTTAGGATCGAACTGGGAGCAAGCTGTCGCTGCTCTGTACAAGTTGAGGCTTTCAAGCGATCAAAACAATGTTCACGAATTTTTTGGATTCATTAATAAGAGAACAAACCGGTGGCTCTTTGGGCCCTTCAAATGATTTTTTTTTTTTTTTTTCGGAGATTACTGGAAGGCCCCTCATTGGGAGCATGTTATTACGAAAGTGACACGGGACTTGATTGATTGATTCGAGGTTGCTATCAGCTTTGGTACTCAATGTCAAAACAAATCAACTGCCCTACTGAAGTGGCAGGTGAAAGGAATTTGATTGGTGAGGAAATGAAGGAGGGATGAAGAAATGAGTCAATGCAAGTAAACCATCAATTCGACTAGCTTCGATTCTCGGCCCAAGTGCATGATGATAGATAGTTAAGGGTTGGGTTTGACTTAGGAAAAGTAACTTTTTGCCTAATTTCCTTCCAAATTGTCCAAACGAGGGAGATGTATAATATACACACACATATATAT
The DNA here is from genome assembly GCA_017140615.1 of Eucalyptus cladocalyx. Lineage (NCBI taxonomy): Eukaryota > Viridiplantae > Streptophyta > Magnoliopsida > Myrtales > Myrtaceae > Eucalyptus > Eucalyptus cladocalyx. The sequence continues at coordinate 8,012,848 of CM029518.1, forward strand.
TTGCTGCTAAACAATCATAAACAATGCGAATAATTGTTCATGACAATTTTGTTACGTTGTAGAGGGTTTTGGATATTCAAGATTGAATACAAAGGCCTTTCACAAACGTCGAATGAAAGTTATAAATACAAATCACAACAAAATCCAAATAAGGCCTTTTTTTCACCTTCAATCAGACTTCCAATTGTTGGTGTGTGTATATTTTGGAAAAGACAAGGGTCGTTTTGTTTTTATTTCCTATTGAGTTTTGAGAATTGTTTCTCCAATCGATTGATTAGTTAAAGCCAAGTATAGATAATATATTCACCGCCAATTGAAAGTATGAGTAGGAGGAAAAATACATGGTCAATTGGTTTTTTGATTAGTGTGCATATATGGTGATCTTGAGCTTCTCTTATTCCAAAACTTATTGATAACCTGAGTTTTGATATCAGATGTTGAGATTCATTGCACAATCATAAAGAAAATAGAGAGTAAAAATAAGAAAAAGAATTTGATATGCGAGACTTTATTATGGTTTACTCTTAAACTAGAGTAACGCCTAGCTGAGGATTTCACTATAATTTACCTATCGCACCTCTCTATTATATTTCTTAATTTACAAGAGCAAAATAATATATATGCTTCGCTCATATAGTTTGAGTTCATATTTTATTAGATTTGGGCCCATAAATAACTACTAGATATATATGAGCGAAACCCCATGTTATCTCGCTGACGGAGAGCATGAATCATGTCTCCAACACGTGCGGTGCAAGATAATCGAAGCATAGAAACGCAAAACGCGACTAATATGACCGGCGCAGTAAAACTCCAAGAGGACAACCAAAGTGCATAATCCAAGTGTTAGATAGGTAAGACAATAAATCCTACGAATTCCATTTTCTACCACGTTAATCGAAGAACCGGGCCGGAACCGAACATCCATGATCGGTCAGGTCGAGTTTGCGAAATGAGAGATTGCGACGTGTCCCGACAAGTTCGACTCAATCGAAGATGGCCATAATGCGCTCGCATACAGCACGAGCGCTGCCCTCGCTCTCTCCCATCTGATGGCGACGACCAATCGGATGCCAGCCATTGCCCAGGTGGTTGCCATATTAATTCAACTACCCGGTCTCGACACGTGCGGCCGATCATCAGAAAATCAAAAGTCAAAAGTGAACGATGAACGTGTGGCTGCACGGGCATGCCGATGTGCGTAACGCCGGTTTTATTAGGCTAAAAAAACTCAGCCGTCTACCGTGATCTTCCGTGGTCTGGCCGCTACCTCTGCCGTAACCGGCACAGCCATCTAGATCTCGACACAAGTTAAGCTTAAGGCATGCGACACTTACATTAGTTAATTCGAGTATCCATGATAGATCACATTGACATCGTCTGAAAGAGATCTGAATGGTCGTGAAACTAGTCATTGGAGGCACTTTGAACTACATCGGGTCTTGGATGATGCATATGTTATGAATTTTAGTGGGTTTGAATTGACTCGTGCATTTTAACGCAATGATGGCCATCACATAAGACCTTCAAGTTCTAGGCCATCACTCCTGAGAGTTGTGCATCCAGCTTCTCAATTCGATATTAACATAACAGATTTTGAATCGCCTTATTGAATAAAATCCCATTTATTCTAGATAAAGCTAAGATCCTTAAATTGCCAATAGAATAGATTTTGCCAGGTGTTCATTTGGAGAAGAGAAAGATCTGGTTCGATACGGCACGTGTAACTTTTTAAGGACATGGCAAATCATGATTCTATGCATAAGATAAAAAGGGAACGTGGATACCACATTAAAAAAAAAATAGTGACTTTCTAAGCTAGCCAACTTTTACAAAGCAAGCAGATAAGTAATCTCAATCCCTCTAGCTCTCCGGGAGCTTTCAACTCGTTATCAATTGAAAATGACGTGCCCATGGCGCTCTATGCTATCTATCTCCAAATAATTCCACAGCTAGCCAACAAAATTAAGAAAGAAACAAGAAAATGAAGGGAAAAAGTGATGAATTGCTTGTAGAATCCAACTCAAAGAGCTCATCTTGAGGGATTTTCCAATACTTTTGTTTTCTTCTCTCTCTCTTTTTGTATCCTCCCACTGGCCATGGCCTCTTTTGGGGAGCTTGATTGATGTGTCTTTTTGTTTTCTCATCAATTTTGGTGGGTCGAGGGTTTGTACTAAGCAAAGTGAAAGGAGGATCCAATGACATGGAGCACCCCCCTCCCCCAGCGCCACCTGTCACGAGACTAAGGGCCAATGATTTGGACTCATGCTCGTATACAGTAAGCTCCACTTGGATAGACTCGATTGAGGAACCGTGCTTTGAGAAAAAGCAAATTCGAAATATAAGAGATACGTGAAATTTTGTAAGATTACTTCTAACTGTAATAAAAATTTAAATTATTAGATGAATGTGGTTTCATATGAAAATAGTCTATCACTCCCCCTCAAACTTAATTTGATCTTTTTAATAGACATATTTGAATAGGAAGGCAAACGGAGTGTGGAAAAATTTGAATTTCCCTATAAGTTTTAGATAAAGGCGTGATTTAGTATTTTAATATTTTATCAAGACAAATTTGTGGTAGTTTCTCAATTTCACTCCAAACATTGATATAATTCATAATCCATATTCTTAGGTGATACTTAGGTATTAGAAAATGTACATGAATATAAGAACCATTGAAATTCTATAGATACACAACGCGGGATACTTTCATGATAGAGATGTAGGAATGTGAAAGAGTGGATCGACCCATTTTCCTGCCTTTGGGTAGACAATGAATTACGATATTTTCAGGCGGACATATTTGATTTCAATGATGTAGATCGTCATGTAGCAGCTCCCAAATTAGATGGGCCAGCGCTCTTGCATATTTAGCTCTATGTGTGATTACTCTAGCAAAGAAAAGGACTTTCATATTCTACACATGATTAGCATTGAGCTACCTGTCACCGGTTGTAGAAAGGCATGCAATAAATAATCACATGCGATGCGCACGCTTGTCATATTATTTCCTTTAACACTAAGTTTCTCTAGCGTTCTCTTTTGGTTCTTTTTAAATTCTCCTTTTTACCCTCTTTTCCATAATAATATACAGAATGAGAACCTAAAGTTCAAACTGAATTGAGGGTCTTTGAGTTCAATATGATTGTGTGTGCATCTCCTGAATCTCTTTTGCCTTCTTAAGGAAGAAAAATAGGGAAAAAGAAGTCCCAAATAGAAGTAAAATCAGTTACAAATTAAATGGCATGAGATTAAGATGTATTATTTCCTTTAACCCTAAGTTTCTCTAGCATTCTCTTTTAATTCCTTTTTACATTCTTCTTTTTACTCTATTTTCCATAGTACTACCCAGAATGAGAACCTAGAGTTCAAACTGAATTGCGGGTCTCTGAGTTCAATATGATTGTGTGTGCATCTCCTGAATCTCTTTTGCCTTCTTAAGGAAGAAAAATAGGGAAAAAGAAGAAGTCCCAAATAGAAGTAGAATCAGTTACATATTGAATGGCATGAGGGTAAGATATATTATTTCCTTTAACCCTAAGTTTCTCTAGCATTATCTTTTGGTTCCTTTTTACATTCTTTTTTTTACTCTCTTTTTCATGGTACTACATAGAATGAGAACCTTAGAGTTCAAACTAAATTGAGGGTCTTGAAGTTATCTATGATTGTGTGTGCATCCTTCTTTGCCTTCTTAAGGAAGGGAAATAGGGAAAAAGGAAGTTTGAGATAGAAGCAGAATCAATTACTATTGAATGGCATGAGGTTAAGATATATTATTTCCTTTAACCCTAAGTTTCTCTAGCATTCTCTTTTGGTTCCTTTTTACATTCTTTTTTTTACTCTCTTTTTCATGGTACTACACAGAATGAGAACCTTAGAGTTCAAACTAAATTGAGAGCCTTGAAGTTATCTATGATTGTGTGCGCATCCCTCTTTGCCTTCTTAAGGAAGGGAAATAGGGAAAAAGGGAAGTTTCAGATAGAAGCAAAATCAGTTACTATTGAATGGCATGAGGTCAAGATATATTATTTGAGCCGATTCAATTGATAGATTCCCTTTTCTTGGGGCACCTCAGTAAAGCTGTCCGACACAAGAAAAGCAAACCCATAATTATTGGGAGGGGCACCACCCATGTCTTTGCTTCTTTTAATGAAAAAACGGGTGGGAAGGGTTTTGCTTTTTGGTGTTTTACTTTGACAAGTTTGTGTCTGTCTCTCTGCGTGACTTTGTTGGACGGAATCCATTAGACTTTATACATGGCAGACCCAGCAAGGGATGCTTTTTAGGATTTCGGTAGGACCAAAAAGGGTGGAGGAAGATAAAATAATCACTAAAGATGTAGGTGTTGATTCACAAAACATTCGGATCATGAGTAGGCATTCTAAGTAAAAAATATCCTTTCAAGTATCCAACACGCATTTAGGGCGCGTTTGGTAACGATTCTTCCCTAGTAGATTGATCAAATTGATTCTTTTGATTGATTCGATCTAAACGATTCTGAAAAGAACGCGTTTGGTAATCGTACAAAATTTCGATTCTAATAGAAAAAGAACAAAATGTGTTTGGTATCGCATAAAATTTCTATTTCAATTCTTTTTTTAATTACCTTTTTAGATAAATATAAATTTGATATTGAATTCTCATAAACCCCTCATTGATTAATTATATTTATACTAAGTAATAAAAATATTATCTAATCAATTTTTATTAAATAGTTAATAATAAACCATAGTATAAATTATACTAATATACCTAAAATATGTAATAAATATAAATACTAAATTATAAAGCAAAATTAAATATGTATTCTATATATAGCAAATATATATTTCAGAATAGGACGAAATTAAAATAAAATATAGAAATAAATAAAAATAAAAACGAAAATTGTTGTTATTTTAATTTTTTTCTTATTAGAATTTCAATATCATTTATATTTAAATATGAGTTTTTTTTTATCATGGTGATTTCTCATTTTCAATAAATATTTACATTTCTATGATTAAATATCTAATCCATTTTGAATTCAATATGGATGGATGTTAATTTTAATTTAACGTGGAGCAGGAGAGGGTACGTTGATGAGCAGCCACTTTTTTGATTCTTTTTTCTGATTCAGAATCAAGAATCACATTTTTTCTGATTCTAAATTCTTGTCCAAAACTGATTCTAGGAACAAATTTATTCCCGGGAACAAAAAATTTACCAAACGCGATTCTGGGCCGAAACTGATTCTGGAACAAAGAATCGAGAATTTGGCCATGTTTGGATGGTTACTAAACAGGGCCTTACCCTACTATTCCGTACGTTGATTCTAGAAATTAGTCTTTATTTCTTAAGCAACATTCAAAAGGAAAACTCAAGTGCTATTTCTCCTACACCTCACCAACCCCACTGTTGTTAAATTACCTATTCATTTAATAGTTTAAAATTCTCGAGAACAGTTAATAATGATTTTTTTAAAGTTCTTTAAACGAATAATGGAATCATGTTGATCAAAAGTTAGTATTTACTTTAGACAAGATGGAAAAGGTTAATTTGCGAGCGAAAGCTAATTCGAAACACTATCCGACAGCCCTGTACATTATCAATGGCTCTTAAGAAAGACAGTAATCATGTTTTTCCATTTTCCCAAACTGTAATCAAACAGATGATCAATCATAAGGGAGAAGAAGATGGTGTGGTGGAACATCTCCGGAGCTTCTCCCACCAGAAAAGTTGGGAGGGGGATGAAGTCAAAGGCCACTGTAGATTTCGCTGTCATGAAAGATATATCTGCTTCCAAAAGCTAATCGATGGAGTAAACTGGGAGTGGACCGTTTTCACTATGATATCAGGGGTCTACTTTTTCGTCCAAAAGCAGTAGGCATTTGCTTGTAATATCAGGGATATTTATTATAATTTATGATAAATTTACTTAATGATTTTGCAAAGGGTGAATGAGGCATTTGACAAGTAAGTTGTATTCAACGTTTGCTCACAATATCTTTTCTTCTTTTTACTAGTAGGATTATTTCCACAATATTTTATGAATCAAACATGCCCCATTTTAGAGAGCCAATTCAATGATTCTTGATCGCTAAATTGAAATCAATATTACCCTTTTAGTTAATATAACAGTTTTTTGACTCACCAACGGAATGTCTATTTCAGGAAAAAGTCCAACTCTAGAAATAATTACAAGGGACGACACTAAGAGAATTATTTGAGTATCAATTGCAATATAGATCTAAAGGGGCAGAAATATCAGGAGCCAAACTGCTTATTCAGCTGCATCTTAGGAATTTTCCTCTGATTTTCAAGAGATTCTCAAAACAAATTACAATGGAATTGTTGCAAGGTTTCCCCTTTGCGGTTTGGGAACACATTGTTATGCTAAAAGCTTTGCACTTTCGAGTTTCAAAGTACCCTCCTAAATTCACAAAAAATCTATACTAGAATGGCTATTTCCATCAAGTATTAAGTTACTATCGACAGCTTCAATGATTAAGCAAGATCGCTTTATTCCTTTTCATCATTTTGACTCTGGAGCTTCTTGTCATTACCACGACTCAATCGAAAATGACCCCAATGACAATGAAGATCAAATGCATCATTCCATAATCTCATGAACATCGATCCTTCAGCTAGCTTCCCCCAATAATTTCTCAGGAAACGGACCATCGAACAATTAATGTAGATCGATATTTTATGCTGATAATTGAGTCTTTGAGACTTACAGGCCACCAGAAACCAGAGGGAGGAGAGACCCCTTCACTTGGAATTTGACCAAAAGAAAGTGAATTGAATAAATTTGTAGGCAAGGGTATAAAGGCTTAATTTCGATAGCCACTTGACAGGGCAGCTTGCAAAGCTTGAAAAGGACTGAAGAAGAAACCAATATCACTTGATCATAGAGGGCCTAGGATTTTGAATTTTCTAACTATTCTATTGGGTTTTAACATTGCTTGCAAGGCTGTGTAGGAGTAGAAAACCACTAAAACGAGCCACCGTTTCGATCTTCTCAACCACCCTTTTGGGATCTTTCTCCGTTTCTTTAAAGAGCCCACGAAATTATTAATCTCTTTTTCTTTTTTCGGCATTTTCGGGTTTGTGATTTATTGGTGGTCCGGCCACAGCAAAGAGACGTACTTGTAGACCTGTTCATTTCAAGTCATTTTCCTTGTCCCTGGAAGTCCAAAACTCTAACCTAATAATCATCGATCGAATTCTTCTCGTTGGTGGAAATGTTGTGGTTTCAATGGATGCAACGCATGCAATCAATCAAGATGTCGGTCGTTCGAGAAAGAGATCTGTGTATATAGTTCATGTGCGCCACTTGAATTCGACTCCTTGAATCAAGAAGTACAATTAAGCCCACGATTTTAGTACGATATTTCATTGGCCCGATGACCTACCGTGGGGCTCCTCGTCTTTACAAAAAAGACGAAAAAAAATCTCAAACAATAAACCAGGCCAAAGCCAATACTTGCCGCCAAACATATACCGCTAGCTAGTGGTCGATGGTGGCGAGTATCGACGGAGGTGCCTCCTCTAGATTTTGTAAAAGGCGTTGCGTCTTAAATTGAGCGGTAAAGGTGGATTAGAAAAGGGTTAAAGAAGATGAATGTAGTATCTGTTACATTGTAACATGGTACAGATGTGCATACACGTGAGTCAGCCTTACCTTTGTTCAGCTGATTCACCCCGTCGGTGATATGGTAACCTACAAAACTGAGGTCGAGGAAGCTGCCCACCAGAAGGGGCACTCTTTGTTGATTGGATCGAGGACTAATCAATTATGTTTGCCATCCCTCGACAGCGCAAGCAGGCAACTATCAAGGCCAAGCAATCGGAGCCGGATAATGTGCATCATGCTCTCTTCCAAACTTCCCAGCTTCAATTTCAAAACTACAAGCAATCTTCTACTTCATCCGGGACATGCAACTTTTCTATCTCAGCCTGTCAAAATATTATAAAAATAAAGAGGGAGAAACAGAAGCAAACAAAAAGAGGTACATGCATATCCTCATAATACCAGCCAAGAATTGGAGATTATAGCTGATTCAGCAAGCAATGGAATGGAGAAAAGCCAATCACCTTAATGGTGGCAACATCAGTTGCTGATGGTTTTAAATCCAGAGCAAGGCCAAAATGTAGCATGGCCTGTGCATGCATGTTCCGTGACTTGTAAATCTTGCCCATCAGAGCATAAACGCTGCTTTCTCGAGGGGCATATTCTTTGAGCTCCTCTAGGACTTCTAAGGCTTCATCAAGCTTTTCCAGGCTGATGAGTATATTAGCCTTCTGATACATGGGAAGAGGGTTCTTTCTATCAGCTAAAATGGCTCTCTCCATCATCATCAAAGCTTCCTCACTTCTCTGTCAGATGAAGGAAATAAAAATTCAGACAGACTCAACTAGACAATAATTCAATCTTCAATCAAAGTAATAAATGATTCAATGCAACTAGCGATCCAACCTTCAAGGCATGCAAAGCTGTTCCAAGGTATGACATTATAACTGAAGAACATGGATTTATCTCAAAAGCCATGTGGAAGTGATGCTCCGAGAACTCATACTTCTCTTGGCGAAGATAAACCATTCCAAGCCCATACCACGCATTATAGTGTCTTGCATCAACTCTGAGGGCAGTCTGATAACTTTTAATCCCGTTTTCAAAATCCTCCAAAGAAACATACCTGTGGATACAATGCACACTAAACTTAAGACAGCATGATCAAAATCTGAAACTTAGGCAGCAATTTAAAAGATTTTATCCTGCATATGTAAGAGATGAAAAGTAAAGGGACAAGAAAAGAGAACAACATACTCATGACCGCAAAGAGTATGGGCATATGCAAATTTTGAATCCAGCTGCACCGCTCGCTGGAAATTCTTGAGAGCAGTTTCATGGTCCTTCTGCAAGCTATAGCAATTACCCATGGCACACCTGCATTTAATTGAACAATTGCAGAAGTCTAAGGAACAAAAGGTGCTTGTTAATGACAGCCCACTCCAACCAGAAACCCAAAGAGGACTTAAATCATTATCCCGTACAATGCAAAGGTTTAGCTTATATTGTACTTGACAATTAATCAACAAAATAGATATTCACCAGTTACAGCAACCAGCAGATCTATCTAAGTAGTCCAGTTACAGATACTCAAGGGGAAGATTAGATTCTGGACTAATTATTAGCTAGGGTGAAGGTACCATGACTGAGGAGCTAGACGGTCCGTTGCAATCAGCTCTTGAGCTAGGTAACTTAACTTCATATCTTCCTTTAAATGCTGCAAAGAATAGAGAAACAAAATTAGCAAATGATAAGAAAACTCAAACAGGTAAACAGCACAATCCACTGACATTTTAAGAATGGAGAGTCACAAACAGACACCAGACTACTTTTGCTTGAACTTGCAAAAACTGGGAAACAGATTTACATCCCAATCTGACAACAGACGAGAGCATCTGAAGAATGGGGATCTTACATAAAGAACAGTTGAGTAAATATCCATTCCTTCTAAACTATAGGGAGATACGCGACGAGCAAGATTAAATGCTTGATCAGCTTCCATATAATCGACCAACTCAAAGTACGCTTTGCCAACCTGCAATATTGCCATGTTCATTCACATAACATATTGTTAGTGCATGTACCCCAGCATTGCCCAATAAAAATAGACAAATGTCATTAATTTTTCTGCTTCTTTCAACACCTAGCAGCAAAGAAACTTTCATCTTCTTTTCAAACCACCGCGACAGCACAGACAACGAAATGTAAATGGATTTTCAAGATCCCAACGCAAACTATAAGATTGCAGCAGAAAAAAGAGCCAACAAAAATTTGGTATTTTAGATTGACATCCTATAGTTTCTGTATTTGTCTAAATTGATAGTTACATACCAAACCAATATGCTCAAAGAGATGATAAATCTCGTGAAGGGGAATTATCATCAACATTACCTGTGAAAGCACCCAGCCTGTATTGTAATGCCTGTGCGGAAGTCTCGAGTATATATCTAGCGCGTCCTGTGCAAAGGAAAAACATAATCAGAATAAGGAACGTTATAAAGACTATGAGAACAAAATCTTTAGCTATAAAAAAGTAATTCAGAAGTACCTGACATCTGTACATGCAGGAAAGCCTATAGGCTTCCCCAAATAATCTTAGCAAACCTAATACTTCTGCTGTGCCAGTTAAAACCCTTGCACTAGTCAGTATAGGCCCAGCAACAGTCATACTTGCTCCTTCTTGATCAAAGGTTCTATTGTCCCCCGAAGGACAAGAACAATTTGCCAATGTAGGATTGAAACGAGAATCATCAGTAACCTCATTCCGTACTCCTAGAGGATGTGAATAAAGACAATTTCTAGTCATTGAAATCATTAGAACAGAACAAATGAGGACTGCCAGCAAAGTAGAAGCAGCACAATTTTGAGTTTGTGTGACACCAGGACATGTCTACTGTGAAATTGGCAAAACAGCCCAAAAAAGAAAGCTCTCTGCCCAATTGAAATAGAAACAAGAACTGGAGAAAACTATACTTCCGCACATTTATGCAAATTTTGAACAGAGAATGAGATATTTCAATGCATCTTCCTTCATGCCTCAAAAACCACTTTAAAACAAAAACACTATACAAACTCCATCTTGAGCCACAGGTTTTGGAACTAAATGACTGGAACACAAATTGCCAAAAGGTAGATGACTGATGCTCGCTTCCATAAACATTTCCAAGCTGTCCAACATAACATATAACGTTTAAATCCCTTATGTATGAACTATGCCCTTTGCAGTATTAACAAAGCTAAGCAAACAAAAAGGACTTCTAAAGGTTTCCTACTCAAAGAAATGAGTTTTCAAAATATAATTGTCTATGCATGTTGGGAGGCAACCATGGGGTCCTCGAGGCTGGATCATGTTCCCACTCTTAGGTGGGCACTTATCGATCCATTTTCTTCACATTCAGGATGCACTGCCATTAAGGAATCAGATCGTAATCCCTCATTGCTATTGCTTCAAGCGTGACATCAAAATTTAACAACCACTAATCCATACTTCTTGACAACTCATTATACCAATTTGGGAATATCTGTTCACGGCCCTTATTAAGTTCCAACCGATTCGCGTAATACAATTTCTCTTACTACACCTAATATAAGAAAGTGAAATTGTTCTTGTTCAGATACCCTGCAAAACAAGAAACCAATAGGAAACACCAACTTATATTGGTTCCAACAAGTATGCTTCATACTCACCATGGCTCCGCAATGAGTATGCTTCATACTCACCATGAAAACCTTCTAAAATCAAAACCATCATTAGACCCATGAACATGTGGACTCTCCAAGATCATATCGCTTACTTGATAAAACTCGAAGCACAACCATGCCCACTCTCTTACCATCAGAGTGATAGAAAATGCCTTCTCTTATACATATATGATGCAGTAATATTCTTCTAACTCATCAGTTTAAGTAAAAGCAGAAAATCATTACTTGATCAGAAATGTCACCTTCATCAGAATTTTCACTGGCCCATGACTGTCCTTTTCGAATGGTCACAGCACGCAGTGCCACAGAACTCGGTTTTGAACTTCCAAGATACTTAGAGGAGTTGCTGGCCCCATTTCCAGCAACTGATGTTGCATTTGTAGTTGCATTTACTGATGCATCTCCAGCAAGTCTTGTACTTCGTCGTGGACCAGAATCAGAAAATAATCTTCCCGATATCTGAAATAGACATGAATTATGAGAAGAAACTTGAATTGATCTTTGTTACACTGACCAGCTACGTTCATCTCAATATCAAGAGTGAAAGGGGCATGAATGCCATATAACAACATAAAACCGTCAACTCGCTATTTTATCAGCATAATAAATTCATTCAAATAAATCAAAAGCAACATTGACACTAGAGAACAGACTGCCACCCTCCAATATACAATAAATTAGTCTTCTCTATGTCTTTAACTAGGAAAAGTGGTTGGCATAAGCTTCTGCTGAATAAGTGAGACCCTCTTTATCAGCCTACTTCCATTCTTCTGTGGTGGGAAAATTCTCAGCCTATTATTCTGCCAAGGACTCCAGAACATCTAAGGCCCACCTCAAATGCCTAGGTTTTCCAGTTAAGCCCAAGAATTGACCGTGTAGGCACTCAAGCTAATATATATTTAACAATTGTTTGAATTTGTGTGATGACTTCCATTTAAAAAATGCAACTCCAATTTTCATATTGCCAGCCAATCTAAACCAGCCATTTAATTAGATAGAATAAAAATTTATAACCTTCCGCAATTTTCCTTCATCTACAAACTTTCTTCGAGGAGCTTGAATCGTAGAGTTTACGGTTGACCTTGGGGAGCTATCAGCACCAAGAGCACTCAAGTTTGGTCCATTTGGCTGCATATTCCTACATGGTGGTGGGGGTGCAGCACCTGACAACTGCAGAGACTTTAAAAACAGGAACATCCAGATGATCAGTACTATAATAAATATTAGATGAAAAGAGGCCAAATTGCATGAGACATATACATTTATTCCAATAAAGCACTCGACATGAGAAAAAAAGTTGCTGTTCCAGTCTCATAAAAACGAAGCGAAACATGGTTAAATTAAGGCTAATTAGTCATCACATCCTTTCAATAGCTTCTAATAGAAAGGCATGCAATACACCATAGCCTCTTGTTAGTCATAGGGCGGATGGTGAAGCAAAGTAAGAGTTATAAGGTCGTTAAGTTTAAAAAGTTTAATTATTAATCTGTCTTTCCATTGCCAAAAGTACCCGACTTTTTTCCCAAGTCAAAAATGACTCCTGCATGTAGGGAAGTAACTTCCATTGAGATGAAAAATGATATGGAGAATCTAGACTTAAACAAGGATGACACAAGGAGGGTTTGTGGCTCCAATATGAGGAACAAAAATGGGAAATTCCTCATCAAAAATGTGGTACAATGGGTGTAGACTTCCTTTGCTCATTTAATTGCAAAAAACATCAGTTCTTTTCCTACATTAAAATTGACATGATATGATTAAATCATAGTTAACACAATAAGTAACATGGCTGAACAAAAGTATCAGTTAAATCTATTCCTAACACAGATTATTAGCATTAGAGATATAATGTGAAAGTATCATATAATTTCCATTGAAACAGTAGGAACATTGATTTCTGCGTTTAACAAAAGGGGTATCATAAGGCAGAATGTGCATTCCCCTCAAAATCACAAACTTTCAGGTGATAACCCTAAGTTGACATCATGGACATCAACACCAGTCAACTTTCAAAGAGTTCAAATTGGAATTTACAAATCAAACCAAATAGCCAAAGCATAACTCAAGTGAAATTGAGTTATATGCTTGTCATGCTTTACCAGATGACTCATCTAGTTATATTAGGGACAGCTATTTGTTCTGCATCTCATAGTTACATCAGTTATTTGTGTCATTTCATTCCCTCATTAAAAAGTATGAATTTCAGTTTCTCATTAATTTGCGTAAGATGTGCCAATCCGTGTACATTTTGAGTTGTTCATGTCATATTTACATTTCTTTCAAAAAATTGGTCTCAAGTTTGACTCATAGTATCCAGCCATTTGAAGAATTGCCACCCCTAGCCATGGCAAATAGCAAAGAATTGGAAGTATTAATTATCACCCATTCGGACCAAATAAATCAGTGCCTTACCTGTGTAGCAACAGGGGAAGGAGTATTATATAGAGACAACTGAGAAGATCCACCATTTAGAGGCTGACCAGAACCTCGTGAAGATGCAGTAGTTCCATGGTAGCTTCCGGCAACATCTCTTGCATTATTGCTTAGCATTTGTTTCAGTTGCCTTGAGCTCACATCATCGATTGACCTTCTGGCAGAATTTACGTTGTGATCCTCACTTGACATATCTGCATTTTGAGGAGAAAACCCATTGGGCAAGTACTGCTTATGTATACAAACAGCAGCTGCCTCACTGAAAACTGCAGCCGCTTCTTCAGCAGAACCTAAAAAAATCATGGAAAGATGATGAATGAGACTCCTATTTGGAGTAAATCCTGTACATGACCACCCAATGACAAGGTTAATATTCATGAAGTAGTGGGAACCCAATGTGGCAATCTCTTAGATAAGTACCACTATGGAAGAAACGCGATAATCTCAAACTAAATAGACGAATACTTAAAGAAACTGAATCCCACTTTAAGCATCATGGAATAAAATAATAGGCACTTCTCTGCATAAATACTAGAATATGGGTTTAAAATTGTAATAAAATTGACACAGAATTTCAAATGTATGCTTGTCATTGCCATCATATTACAATTACAATGAAAAAACATGGAAAATCCTTAGAAGCCGGGAATAGTCAGAAAAAAGTCACTGCTCTGTGCACGGAACATTTCCATGTTTTATTCACCAGACAGCACTCACGTAACATTTGCCGAAGAAGTTGACTTGCACTTGAAAAGTGTAGACCAGGTCAATTTAATTCTAATGGTTTTCTACTAGTTCCAAGTCCATCTACTGAGCACTTCAAATAAATAATATCAAACAAATAAATTTATTGAAATATGCCCAATTATCATCACCGAAACTCAGAGTCATGCAAGAGAATAAGGATATCTTTAACACAAACCTAAGGCACAAAGCTCCTCATATGCAGCCCAAAATAAAGGATCTGTTGACAAAGCTTGCTTGAAGTGATGGATGGCACTTCTCTTTCTATCGGTATATCTATGAGAAGCAAACATAGAAAGGTAAAGAACTTCATGTTTATGCGAAAACAGATTAACTAGCAAGAACACCATATTCTTTCACAAAACTTTAGTCAGGCAAATATTATGCTGTGTCTAGACTTATAAAGTCAACAATGAAGAATGTAATCTTGAACAATTTCCATACCAATGAAACATGGTCAACGTGGAAGAAAGCACAAGAATTATAATTGTCGTCACAGAAAAAAATTCCAACAGAAACATGAAATAAAGGAAAGAGAGCCTTCATGACCTTAATGTGTCGCCAAACTCTGGTAATGTCACTCAAAACTATCCACAATCACATTAGGAAGCAGCTATCCCTCAAAGAATACAATGATGACTAGTATAAGCTCAAAGATACAAAGACAACGCGATTAGCATTGCCTGTCTCTGCTTGAACATGGGGTCATTGATTTAGCACTCCAAATTGCTAGTGTACTATGAATAGACATGTGCTTCAGATCGTGAGAGAACTAGTGCATTATGTTTTGTTTGACTGCACAAACCACAGATCAAGCAAATGACCCCACATTTGCTAATTGGATTACAATGACCATAAATCATGTAACAAATCTAGCATTTTTCTAAGACTTATAGCTCCCTACCATGAAAACTATGTAAGCTACATCTAACCATACAGAAGTTGGGCTTTGCCATGCTATGATCAGTGTGAAGGATTCTGAGAATGTAGTGAAAATGATGAATGGAAGAGCTAAAACATCAGGCTAGATTGTTCAAGGATAAAGCTTTTCCTTCCACTACTAGCTTATCTGTGTTAATACTATTACATTTTTAATTTTGTAGACTGGACAAAATGTGCATGGGTACTTCCTTTTTGTTTTGAATAAAAGAGTACAACCTCTTACCTTTTCTGCCTTACAGGAAAGCTCCACTTAACACCTCACTTTCCTCCTAACCGGATGGCTACATCTTACTTCCCTCTTTTTTGGCCAATTACAATTTAGTGCCCCTAAAAATGCAAAGTTTTGACGCAGTTCTGTATTCCCTCCTTCTTTTAAAAGAAAAGGAAAAACATCATAGGAAATAATTGATGAAAAAATAGGAGCCTAACCCTATACTGCATCTTGCTTCATTTCTAAAAGGAAAGCCTATAACAATAAGTAACAAAAGGGTGAGTGATTTGCAACCTTCAAGAATGAAGGAGACTGTGTGAATCATTGGTTGTTGCATGTAACTGAACCAGACTGATCTAGACTATAGTTTTTCAATCTTTTAAGGGGGAGAGAGAGGGAGATGGGGGGTGGCAATGCAAATTTTGTCCTTGGAGAGATGCCATTAATTCTTCTGTCGGAAAGAAGGAAGTTATTAAGACGACTCCTCTACTTGTCTTTTGGCTCATTGGAAGAATAGAAACGAGATGATATTTCAAGGAGTTAAAATTTCATTGTTTTCTTTTATTAATAATTAGTTATATAATAGTCATTTTTGCTATATTGGGGAAATTCAATTTCATACTTCTAGTTTGTTGGCAATGTTAGAAACAAACTTTGGCGCTAACTTTTGTATTTGGGTGGCTCCCCCTCTGACGTCGTTTTGTATTGGGACAGTACCTTTGGTACCTATTTAATGGAGTTTGCTTTATCTCTAACGAAAATGGCAATTTCAAATAAAGAGATTCTCAAACTATTTTGGCTTCTTTCACCTCTGTCCACATTTTAGATATGACATAGCATCTATATCTCCAACTACAAAAAGGAGAAATCATTTTAATTACTGCCCATAGACAATGCATACAAGAAGGATGCTATCAGGATGATTCCGCAAAAAATGCAATAACAACCTGTAGATAAGGCCAAGAAGGTAGTGACCAGCAGCACCGTTTGGAACCTGCTTGCAGAACAGAACAGCAATTAGCAAATGACCTCATCCATCAAACCAAGCCATGAGCAATACAGGTTCCGTCAAACAACATGAGGTTAGGCTGATATAGACCCCTATCAATCAAATTCATACTACTACGGAATATATTGAGACCACCGCTTCATTTGCACAGGCAAGTCACATACCTCTGCCCCGGGCTCATTAGCAGAGCATAATGCTGACTCGGCCTCTTTGAGCAGATCCATCTGAAAACACGATATTGCAAACAAGTAGCGTGATTGAGGCATCTGAGTCCCTTCACATAAAGAATACTTCAATCAATCAGGGAAACAAAGATCCAAGAAACTTTACAGAAAACCCAGTAGAGAACAAAGTGAGGGGGACCCCAGGATAATGAGTAATCCAGCAAAGGACAAACTATCAGCAAAACACAAAGTCACAGAGGAGACCATCCCTACCCTTTAGAATATGGTAAGCACAGTAAGCCTGATTGTTCTGCAGGTAGCAACCGGCTAACAATTGCATATTCACCTGAAAGCAACCGAACGACCCAGAACACAACTTCAGCATAAATAAATTTGCGAGCAGAATCAGATTTAAAAAGAAATCAGCCACCGATGCAACATCATCTTCCAACAACAAGACCAGGTAGAATGAACACAACATTTTCTGGGGAAAAAAAAAAAAAACAGAAATTTCATCATCTAAAGCAGCTTCACAAACCGCTACGCCACCAACCAACGAACGGCTGCTACAGTGGAAAACCCAGGCAAAACACAAGAGCAGGAGCGCATTAAAAAGAGGAAAGCTAGCTGCGCAATCGCGTATCCAACAACAGCAAAACTCGCTCCACCGAAGCAGAAGCTAGGCATCGAATCTAGAAAAAAAAAAAAGGCACTAAAATCGCGCCTAAATCTACCCCGAAGAGAGAGAGAGAGAGACAGAGACGGAAAAGGACAACGGAATCCTCGGCGCGCGCATCGAGCCGCCTCCGCCTCCGCCGCCGAAATCGACGCGAAGGAACGGACTCGATTCGACGCTCGAGCCTGTCTTCCCGGCGAACAATCGAAGAAGAAGACGAGGAAGAGGAATCGGCGAGCAATCCGGGGGGGAGAGGCACCTCGGAAGGGAACTCGGCGCAGAGGCGCTCGCACATGAAAATGGCGTTCCGGTGCATGAAGTGCCGCAGGCTGTTCTGCACGCAGTCGACGAGTATCGCTTCCATGGCCGCTTCAGCGAGCGAGAGAGAGAGAGAGAGGAGAGAGAGAGAGGCGAGGGCGTTGGGGGCTTTTCTCGGTGCTCTAGCAGGTTCAAATTTTGCGCCGCACGTGCCGGCTCCTGTTTCGAAGGGTGGCGGTCACGTGACGTGAGTTGGGGGAACCGGAACTTTGGACCGGCGTGATTTTTTATCTCGGCTCGGTTCGTTTCGGTTCGGGGGAATTTAATTCGAAAGAGAAACTGCGGAGCGGTAGAGCGCGTGTAGAGAGCCCAACGGTAACCATTCCATCGATCCCCGTCTCGCGATGCGGCAAACTAATGTTGTCGGAAAATTCGAGATGTAGAATTTAACTTCTTTTTTTCTCCTTGGAAAAGATCATTTCGATCTTCCCTTTCTTTTTTATTCGCGAGGGTGGACGAGCAATCCATGGACGGGATGTCGTGGACCAATGGAGCTCACTGTGAACTCAGGTTGGCAATGCAATGGAGACACGTGCTGCAATCAAGAATCCGCCAAGCCCTTCTTAGAATCTTCTTGTATAGCTCTTAAGCTTAGCTCTTAAACTGGAGCTAATCTTGGCTTCATTAGTGTCACAAGTTCGATTTAAACTAAACCTGTGACACCTCCACCAAGTTTAGGAGTTTGTCATTGGGATAGGTTTTCTCGACCATGTCAATGCTTTAATCATTCCAAATGGAAACTGCTAATGCATTGTGGATGGTACTTCACAATGCTTGATACCCATGTCTCAGCAAGCTGGGAAAGCCATCAAGTACCTCTTGACAATGCAACTTGCCTAAGGGGTAAGGAAGAAGGAAGAATCTTATGTCGCAGCCCTCAAGCTTGAGGAGGACAAGGGAGACAAGGGACTTTACTTTGAGTCTTTTAAGGAGGTGATGCCTCCAAAGCTACCCAAGAAGTTGCCACAATGAAGAGAAGTGGATCACAATGTCAAACTTGTACCCAAGATCCCTCAGTGATGGCTCCTTATCAGATAGTATCGCCCAATATATTTTCCTTGGGAATGGCTTTGGACACAAATCGACAATATTGCTTATGAGTTACTTTCAAACACAAAAGAAGTTGTCTCCCAAGCAAACTTAGTGGCAATACTTCCTTGCCAAGTTCGACTTTACACTCGAACAAAATGTTGGAAAGACAAATTTGGTAAGGGATGCGCTAAGTCAGTGATCTAAACCCAAAGACATGAGCCGGCCACAAAGCAATCTCGTGATCCAAAAAGGTATGTCTCATCATCCCTCTGCTATGAATCTTATAGAACAATCTAAAGAGGGCAAGACGCCAAAATTTTGACACAAGGATGGTCTTCTATATGACAAAGGCCACTGCATAAATGTCGTGTTCCCCAACAGCCTGGAAAGGGAAGTTACAAAGGAATGCCATGACTCCAAATGGGCAAATCACCTGTTGTTGCATAGAGTGCTCACCCTCGTCGAGGAAAGTTTCTATTGGCTTCACTTGCAGGAGGACGTGGAAGCATATTTCTTCTTACTTAAACATGTTTTTTGTGAACAAAAAGTCTCTTTTCTTATTAGATAAGTTTCACATGAAATAGTAATTGAATATAAGTTTCTACATCAATTTTATAGCATATTGTATTGTTCATGCATTGAGGGAGAAATTTTTCCTAATTCCACCTTTTTTTTATTAGCTTTGATAGATATACATCAATGCAACACACAAATCTTACCCTATTCAAATAAAAGTTTAAAATCTTATCAATAAAAGTTAAAGTTTGAAGAGAATCCTTCATATCTCAATCTATAGGTAAATATTTATTATTTTTGTACACGTTGTAATTGATAATGTCTAATACTTATAAAACATAGAAATTTTCTGAAATTTCTAAACCTTAGGATTCCCAATAGATACACACATCAATACTCAATATTTTATCGTCGCCCCAGTAAATGTATTATACACGAAATTATTCTTTTCATAAATTTATCTTAATTAATGGTGTGTGTTTACGAATTTGTTCAAGATGGATAAAATTTTATATTATTTCCCTGTCTTCTCATATCCCCTTCAAATTTCAAATTATTCTCTAATAGTTTTTTCAGCAGCATGAGATTTTTTTTTTTTATTTGCGTGCAAATACAGGCTGAGGTTTTTTCTCTCTCTATAAGCAATAATATCTCCATCTTGAGGATCATATACAAATAGAAGTTAAGTATAAATCTATCATTGCTTCATGCATGATAAGTTCTCCTTCTAAGTTCTTTTTTATGTGTAATTTGTGAAAGTAAACCTAATTTGCTTTTTTTTTGTCATAATCTGATAGGTCTTCTTTGGCATTAAAAACTAAAAAGGTATGTTATGAGAATTTTTGTTGTTTTCTCCTTTTTTACTCAAACCATAGGTGAAATTGTTCGATTTCATCGCATCTTCGTTTCCATCATTTACTTTTTTTAATGAGTATCTCAAAACAGGAGTTTGAAGAAAATCCTTCATAATTTTTGAAAAAAATTAATCGATAATATCTAATACTTATAAAATAGAAATATTCTGAAATTTCTAAACCTTATGATTCCAAATACATATGCACAGCAATACTTAATATTTTATCATCGCCCCAGTAAATGTATTATACAAGAGATTATTCTTTTTTCATAAATTTATATTAATTAATGGTTTTGTTCGAGATGGATAAAATTCATATTATTTCGCTGTCTCATCATACCCCCTTCTAAAGGCTTAAAAATCTCAAATCATTTTCCTTTATCTCTAATAGTTTTTCCAGCAGCATGAGAATTTTTATTTTTTTTAATTTACATGCAAATACAGGCTGAATTTTTCTTTTCTCTTTCCACAAGCAGTAATATCTCCATCTTGAGGATCCCATACAAATAGAACTTAAGTAAATCCATCATAGCTTCAAGCACGATAAATTATCCTTCTAAGTTTTTTTTTCACGTGTGATTTTTGAAAGTAAATCTAATTTGTTTTTATGTCACACTTTGATAGGTTTTCTTAAGCATTACAAAAGTACTTTATGAGACATTTGTTGTCTTTCCCTTTCTGTACTGAAAGCATAGGTGAGATTGTTCGATCTCATCACGTAATCGTTACGATCATTTACTTTCATTTATGAGTATTTAAAAGCGAGAGTTGGAGGTTTACCCAACCCCTGAGTTAGGTGTTTTGCTTCTCAATCTCATGTAGATACGGAATAAATTGAAACATCAACCATCTATCGTGGGGAAACTATTTGGTCAGTGGTGCTTAGAGAAAGAAATGAGTTAGGGCTTCGTTTAATGATGATTTTTTAAGAGAATGGGCAGTGCGGTGGGTCTTTGCAATGGTGTGACGGTTCTTCGACGATGACGCGGTGGGTAAAATAGGCAATCGGGAAAAATTCATTAATTCCCTACATCAACATGCCGAAAATGCTGAAATGCCCAAAGTTCACCGCTTTGGGCCCCACTGCTTTAGGTTTTCAAATTAAATGTCGAACCAAACATTATTTTTTCTAAGTAGCTTTGGGGGCTTTCAAATGCCGAACCAAATACCCCCTTAATAGGTGAATCTGCCAAGAGGTGAGGTGTTGCAGTTATGGAGGAGGAACGGTGAAAAAAGACGAATAAGAAGAAAATGAATGCATTTGAGAAGAAAAAGAAATAAACGAGTTAGCAATTCATGTCAATATTTTAGTTCATTAACGATTGGGTTTGTCCTGTTAAATTAATGTCTCTGATTTGAATTCAAATAACGATTTATTAAACCAAATTTGATGAAAAATATTTCTTCAAGTGAATTACAAGTCAGATGGAGATGTTTTCCTTTTCTTAGATTTTCTTTTGGATGTACAAAGAAAGCAAAGGAAAAAAAAGGGCGATCTAATGCTATAAGACAAAAAAAAAAAAAAAAAAAAAAAAAAAAAAAAAGAGGAGGGGGCGGGGGCGATCTAATGCTACAAGACAAAAAAAAAGGGGCTCACATATTTGTTATATATATATATTTATGTTTAAGGGTTTCTTCCTTTACGTACAGCAACCAAATTCTATAGTGGATGTGCACGGTGGACCCAGAGTCAAATTGTTGGCTCCTGAGTGCATAATATAAAAGGGCCAGGGTTTCCTTAAGCCGAAAAAAATATAGAAGCAGCAGCAGTGCCGCTTAAGAGGGAAGAGCTGCCGCACAAGCCACGCGATCAAGAAAAAAATACGAACGCTGGAGTTTTTGTTTTCAGCATATGTAAAGCGTTTTATTTTGAGCTTGAACAAATGGTGATTTTGTACCGTGAGTTTATATATAAGTAAGTGATTCATTTATAAACGCTTTGGGTTTTGTCTTAAATCTAAATGTGGGAAACACTCGAACCTAGCAATTGTAAACTCTGATTCTCTGATTATAGTTGATTATTTGTTGTTAACTTTCCTTGTGGACATAGGTATCGATATTTAGACTGAACCATATAAATCTCTAGTGTTTTTATTATTCATTGTTTATTTCTCTGGTGATTTTGTATTTATGTAAATTGCAAAATTTTGTTGTTTTCACATATTATATTCCAACAGTCCCAATGGCCACCCTCTTTATATGAAAAAAGGGCTGAGAGTTTCGAATCTCCACTTTATCAAAGGGTTGGAGTGGGGGTAATTTAGTTTCAAATATAGATTTCGACTTTCACGGCCAGCAAAAATGCAAATAAAAGTCTAAGAGTAAATGTTAGTATATGAGTAGAGTAGTACTGAAAAAAAAAAAATTGGTCCATTAATTTCGAGAGTGAATATTAGTGTAGGAGTAGAATAATACCGAAAATAAAATTTCAGTACATTCACGTTAAGTAACACAAAACGTCAATTAAAGCCCATGACAAGTTGCTCAATTTAATGAAAGGATCACGTCGGGAGAAATTACCAATTTTTTTTAACTTATTATCATTGTGGTAATTTAATTATAAACTTTTTGATTGTGTCAAATTAGTTTTAAATATTTTTATAATTTGCCAATTAAATCATTCCGATCAATTTTGATCGGACACTATCAACATAGATGCAGGTTGTTTTATGAGACAAGGCCAATGGTAACGTTAATAATTTTTTCTTTTCATTTTGGCCTACAAGGATAGCCAATGACCATCGTTAGATTTGGTGAGGGTCACCTTTCCCTCAATTGGCAGGGCTGTGAAGGCCCTGGGCAAGGCCCTTGTTGGTCAAAATGAAAGAATTAAAAAAAGAAAGAAAGAAATAATAGAAAAAGAAGGAAAAAAGTCACGAAAAATCATTGAAACTTTCTTTTCAAAGTGGCACATTTACTTTTTTTTTTTTATAACGTGAAAAACTCAAAACTATTCAAATCGCGACACATTTACCCCATCAATGACATTTTTGTCTTTTATTCTATTTTTTCATTTTTCATTTTTTTTCTTTTTGTCTTCTTCTTCCCTCCGCCGGCCATGGCGGATGAGGACAGGACACCCTCGCCCGATGAGGCGAGGGCCGCCCTCACCGGCGACGGCGAGGACGGTCCTCCCCAGATCTAGCGAAGGTAGGGACACTCTCGCCTGACGTAGGCGAGGTCGGCCCTCGCCGGCGTCGGGTTAGGGCAAGGACACCCTCGCCGGCGACGGGCGAGGACGGTCCTCACTAGATCTGGCGAAGGTAGGGACACCCTTGCCTGACGCAGGCAAGGTCGGCTTTCATCGACGTCGGGCCGCCCTCGCCGGATCGGTGAGCTTCCCTCGCGGATCTTTGGTAGTTGGCGGAGGGAAGAGAGAAGAGAAAAAAAATGAAAAAAAAAATTTTAAAAATGAAAAGACCATAATGCCCTATAATTTCAGGGTAAATGTGTCACATAACAAAAGTTTAAGGTTTTTTGTGTCACAAAAAAAAGTTTGAGATAAATGTGTTAGAAAGTTCATGGTTTTTCATGACTTTTTCCCAAAAAAGAAAAGAAAATAAATATATAAAATATTCAACATATTATTCATAAAATATTTATATTAGCAATGGTCGTGCCACGTGGGATAACTGGTGTTAACGTTATTAATTTCCGAATAAAATTAGCTTAATAGATTCAATTGGTAATATGTGAAAAATGTTTATGATTATATTAGTAAAATTGAAATATTTAAGATTGAATTGATATAATTATAATAAATTGAAGATTTTTTTTTATAATTATCTCACTTTGTTGAGGTGATTTTCCATAAATTTAGGTATTAAATTGAACCCAAAAAAAAAAATTCAGGATTACTTGGATAATGAGAAAAGGTTCATGAACCTTTATATTTTCCCTTTTTTGTCATCATATTAAGGTGGCCGGCAAGATTTTTTTTTTTTTTTTTTGGGTTCAACCTTAGAATTTAGATAAATAATTTAGATTTATTCATTGCAGATTACTTTATCGAATCATGGCTTTTATCATATTAGTTCTTTATCGTGATATCAAGGTCCATCGACAACACAACTTTCTATGAACCTTCAAGTCATTCCACAAATCAATAAAATGCTCGTGCCCCATCTTCTTAGTAGGGGTGATCAGGTAGGATCTAGAGGTGGACTATGTACCCAATTTTGTTATAATCGGTTTCCCCTTTTTGAACCATGTACTCAGCCCTATTTGTATTTGACCATGTACCTGATCCATCCTATTTTTCCGATTCGGTTTAAGGATCAACCTTGTTTGCATTGGAATTTATTTTGCAATCTCCCAATATCTTAAATGACTTCAAATTTTATATTAATACATGAGAAAATAATGTAATCCTCATAATTTGTATCGAAACATTAAGCACTTGTAATAAATAAATACATGAACTTTTTGACTAAACGAAAAATTAAGGATTCACAAAGCTAATTATAAAAATAAAATCATAAGGCAAAGAATTAGCAACAAACATGAGTTTAATATTAGATTTATTCCCACAACTATTATATGAAGCTACTCATTTATGCAAGCATAACTCCTACAAAAGAGAAATTAGATTAACTAATCCACGCGGTACACAAGAATTTGGTGGTGAGGAATATCGTCTGTCTGTTGAACGGTGTGAGAGAGGGAGCCAATGAGGGAGGGAAGCAAGTAAGGAAGAGGAACGACGAAGGAGGAGTACTGTGCGTGTTTGAGGGAGCCGAGAGGAAAAACGAGAGTCAGAACGAAAATAAGGGGGAAAAAAGATTTTGGACCTATATTTACAAAACTTGTTCTCAAATCAGTCCGGAAATCGGTTTTTGGGTAAGTAATCAATCGGATCCGGTTCCTAGGTAAGAATAAAAAGAAATTATTTTTCTATGTTTCAATGGAAATTGGTTCTCGACCTTGTTTTTGGGTGGGCCGATCTGATTCCCAGCTATACCCAGTCCGGTTGCACACCTCTAAGGTGCGTTTGGAAAAGCTTTTGGGGAAAGTCTTTAGGAAAATGTAAAGACCTTTAAGTGTATTTTTCAAAATACAAACTGTGTTTGGTAAATTGTAGTTTGAAAGCTCTTTATGAAGTACCTTTGAGTAAAATGCTGTTTGAGAGAATTACATTTACAAAAGGCTTTTGTAATAAAAAATAAAAAAAAATAAAAAAAAAAATAGACCGGCAAATGCCCGCCGTGATCGAAATTTGTCGTCGGTAGTTGACATCCGACTTAGGTAGCCGCATAGATGACTAGGGAGGGTTGCCCGGGGTCAAGCGACTCTCGAAGACCACTGACAAAGGTCGCCCGAGGTCCCACGACATCGTTGCGACCTCCGCCGACCCTCGAAGACCATCAACAAAGGCTGCCCGAGGTCACACGACACCGCTGCGACCTCGGATCTGGGGTGGCCAGGTCACACAATGTCACCTCGACCTTCGGCGACCCCGCCGTGACCTAGATCTAGGGCATTGAGGTCGCAGAGGACCTCGCCGACGACCGCTCACGGGTAGTGGTGCCAAGGTGCAAGGCGTCGGGCTCCGGCGAAGGGGGAAAACCGGTTTCACAGCGGAGTGTGGGGGTCGGTGACCAAGCGGAGGACGGTGGGCAAAGGCGCGACGGAGGCAAGCTGCTGAGGTGGAGGTCTTGCAAACGGCGAGTGGAAGCATCGACCGGCGTGGCGAAGTCGTGCCGGGTTGCGGGTCGGCCGGGCGGCGACGGCGTCGAGCGAGGCGAGCTCGGGGATTTGCGGTGTCGGGACCCTCAAGTAGCGAGATCGTGAGACGTGAGCGGGGCGAGCGGCGAGGGCCTCGGCGCAAGGTCGCAAGCCGTTGAGCGACGACGGCATCGGGTGGAGGCGAGCAACAGTCACGCGGTCGTCGGGCGAGATTGGTGCGGCGAGCTTCGTGATCTGCTGTAGGGGCTTCGGTTCGAAAGGGGGAGCGTTTCGCTCGGGTTCAGATCTGGTGGAGGCACAACGACGGTGGGCGGGGCGGCCCGCGACGGTGAACGAGAGGGCTCACGGGTCCCCTCGGCGTGGGTGGTGCCGGCGCGGGTCAAGGGGTGCCGGCAAAGGCCTGGTGCGGTAGACCATGCCGCGCGGCAAGGTTGTATTTGTGAAGAAGATGAACAATACCCACTCGCGAAAGAAGAAGACGACGATGAGAGGGCAAAACAGGAAAAATGAAAAATTAACAGGGATAATTTGGGAAGAATTTTTTTTTCTCCCCCCCCATCTCAGCATTTTCGGCATGCTAAAAAAGCCCAAGGCAGCCCCCAACCTGCCTTGGGCTTTCAACCTTCATAAGGCGGGCTTTCAGCCAAATACCTTTACAAAACATTTTGCCAAACACCCATTTTTTAGCCCAAAGAGCTTTAGAGGTCTAAAGGGATTTTTTTTTTTTGGTCAGTAGGTCTAAAGGGGTTTGGAAATACTAATTCCAAACGCACCCTAAGTCATTCTTTCCATCTTCCCTATTTTCTTTATCTTGTCTCGAGCCAATTATTCCAAACCAAGAAAAAGGGGAAAATTCCACTTAACACGCCCGCGCTCCTTCGCTGGCCACTCGGAACGCGCCATGTGGCGACGCCACGCAATGCGAGGCCAATCGGGCGCTTCTACGAGGTTAAAACTCTCGCCAGCTCACCAACCTCGAGGGGTAGTTTCGTCACTGCACGAGGGGAAGACTACACAACACGGTCAATCCGTTAACCAAATGTGAACGTGGAAATAAGTCAAACGAACAAAATCCAAAATAAAAACAAAATTTAATACTATAAATTTTTTTAAATAAATAAATTTATTTATTATAAATTTATTTCCAATTAATTTTTCGATTACAAAAAATTCAAAATATCTTATAATAAATTAAATTTTACTTTTAAATTACTGAATTACATAAAATATAACAATTGACAAGTATAATGATATAAAATTTTTCTCTCTATTTTATCATATGTATATCAGTTTGCAATTTTTGTTAAAAGGTGGTAATTTTGTTATAAATATACTAATTTGAGATTTTAATTTCGAATAAATGTATTATAAATGTATTAATTTAATGCTTCTGGTGGTGACTAATTCAGAAATAAATTGAGGAAAAAAGGTCTTCACAGGCTACTGCCGGTCTCGGTTGCCTCCCCAGCGCTAGGCAGCTTCACACTAAATACGAGCTCGTCGCGACCTACGAAGTCTTCCCTCCATCCCTCCCTCTCTCTCTCTCTCTGTCTCTCTCTCTAACCCTTGCAGTGCATCGGAGCTTCCGCTTCCCTCTCTCGGCCGTCAATGGCGGCCTCGGAGGCATCATCGGCGGCGGCGGCGGCGCCGACGGCGACGACCTTGCGTCGCGCCTTCGGAGGCGTCCTCTCCTTCTTCATCCTCGTCCTGATCGGCGTCCTCGCGTTCTCGATCCGTCTCTTCTCTGTAAGTTCCGGAGCGGCCGGGCTCGTAGATCGGTCACGAGCGGATGCATTGTCGCGCTTTTCGGTTTCCGTCTGCGTTTCCCTGGAAAACGAGTTCGAAACGTTTGTCAAGCGCTCGCCTTTCGCGGCGGATGTTTTTTTTTGTGGCTTTTCTCTTTTGCATCTGGCGCTGATTGACCGGCGGTTGCGTGAATTTGGTTCATTTGACGTTGAGTTGGTTTCGCACTTGCTGATCACCGGTTGTGGAATGATCTGAATCGCAGGTCATCAAGTACGAGAGCGTCATTCACGAGTTCGATCCTTACTTCAACTACAGAGTTACTCAGGTGCGGTGTCGATTTAACCAGCAACGTGAATTTTCTGTTAATATGCCAGTTGCAGTCAGACATGCGATCTCATGCGGTTGCTGGATGATTGCTTCTGAGTGCTAACTTCAATCAAGGCGCCGTCTTGTTCGCTCTCGGATTTCATTTGATGATTTGAATTATCTCAAAGAAGTATGGAGGGTGATGACGTGTTTGTTGGTTTCAGTTTCTCACCAAAAATGGGATATATGACTTTTGGAACTGGTTTGATGATCGGACATGGTAATTCTTTACCCAAGTAAAAACCTGTAATGCATCTTTCACATTTCTTTTGATTTAATCTAAAAGTTGAATACTTGTGTTTCGTGTCACCTTAAGGTACCCGCTAGGACGTGTGATTGGTGGAACTGTGTACCCTGGACTAACGTTGACAGCAGGCACTCTATGGTGGTGGGTATTCGAGAATCACTGATGTATAAAGGCTTGGAGAGGAATACCGCTACTCAATTTAGTTTGTTGTTTTCCTATGATTTCAAGATCTACTAATAATAGGAATGCAAGAAGATTAAATAGTCAATAGTTATATAGAGCAAATTTAAAGAACAAGGGGCATAGATTCATTTCAACATCTTAGCAGGCTTTGCTTTGCTTAGTTATGCTTCTTTGTTTGTTGTAATTCTTGCTCAATGTGTTTTGTTTTTATTCTCACTTTTTTTTCTTTATCTATAAAAGAAAAAAAAGGTCTAGAAATACTTGTCAGGGTAACTTGTTTACAAATCTTCAGTCTTTATGAAAAAAAACTGGTACATAGAAAAAGGATTTCTTTTAGATGAGAGATCACACACCAAAAGAATGATTTTTGTCTAGTAATCTAGTCTTATACATGGATATAGGATAAAAAGGAGCGTGTATGTTAAATTTTGTATGGTTTTGGTCTTCTTCTTCTTCTTCTTCTTCTTCTTCTTCTTCTAAGTAAGTACTTTCTCATGTCAGGATTTTGAACTCTCTGAATATTCCTCTATCTGTGGAGACTGTGTGCGTGTTTACTGCACCTATATTCTCTGCCTTTGCTTCATGGGCAACCTACCTTTTGACAAAGGTTTGTCTTCTAGTCTGCTCCTGTCTCATTTTCGCTTTAAGCTTTTTAAGCTCAGTCTCTGGGATGTTGATATTATTGCCTATATCTTCTTCAGGAAGTTAAGGGTGCGGGTGCTGGATTGACAGCTGCAGTCCTCTTAGCGATGGTAAGACAGTAGCTGAATACTTGAAGTAATTGCTTTTTCATTACAGAACTCACCTGAAAGATAGTAAAATAAAATTTTTTATCATGGTGTTGTCCCTTCTTTGTCCAGATCTGTTGTCTCATTTCTATAAATGGGCAGCAGATATCGTAAGTTAAAACTTTCAAAATTAGGCGACAAGTTGCAGTATTAGGGAGAATGTAAACTTTATATAGGATGTTCTGACCCTTTTAGCTTTGATGCGCACTTAGAAGTTGTCACTTTGCTCAATTTGATGAATGAAGAAATCAACTTGAATTGAAGTTCATATGGTTACTACTCTCATAATTAGCAGATGCCATCTGCAAGTAGGAGGTGAGCTTGAGTAGTTTTACTATTGTGGGTTAGAATTTAAGAAATTTGAGGTTTGTGAGATGAGTAGTGGTAAGATTCTCTTGAATATCCTACCATAATTGATGATTTTCAATTGTCGCATTTCCTCTTTCCTTAAATGGATAAGATAGGATCCTCTTTAATGGTTTTGAGATTATATGTGGGACCTACCTCAGATTCATTTTTTTTTCCCGCTTGATTAGCTCTAAAAGCTGGGTGATGACTTAACATTTCCTGAATAGTTCTTGTTGATGGACGATGGGGAGGCTATAAAAATGACATGAAAGGTGAATGCTCCTATTGTAATCGATATATTACAGGTTAAACAGAATCCCATTGAAAAAGATAGAATAATGATTCTGCCACTTCATTCTCTATTTCAGATGACGTCTCTGCATTTGCGATTGCTAAGTAGGTCTGGGTGAAACTCATAAATACATTTGTTGCTCTATTCTTGGTTTGACAATGCACAATTTCCTAGAATTACTTTTTTCAGGTTTCTAAGTTACACTAATGAGTTTTTGTTGAATGCCCATGATTTAAATCACATATATTGCAAGCCCATGCAATACTAACTTCAAAACCATTCAAAAGCTGTGCTGTCTAAGTACTACTGAATTGGTCCTGTGAATTGCAACGAAATCCACAGTTAGCCTATTTAAGTACTTAGTGGGCCAGTTAAATGAATTACTTGTGCCCTACCTAGTACTGCGTTCTTCCAGGGGTGCTTTATTTTTTAACATTTCAGTTACAGCTGGATAATTGCCTCAGTTGTTTGGTTCTGTATATTTCAGGTTCCATCATATATATCTCGATCTGTGGCTGGCAGCTATGACAATGAAGCAGTGGCTATATTTGCATTGATCTTTACGTTCTTTCTCTACATAAAGGTTAGATTTACTTTACTTATCACATAATTATTTAAATAAGTAAATCAAGGTTAAACATTGCTCCAGATGCACAACCGACAATATATCTAATCATTTTACTTTTAACCCTGTAAGGAATTTCAGTGTTTTTACTTGAGGCCTATATGTAGTTCTCTTTGTAATTAGTAGTTACTTGTTTGATTTTCTTATATCATGTTTCTATGTTATACAGACACTTAATACTGGATCACTCTTTTATGCCACTTTGAATGCCATCTCCTACTTCTACATGGTAGGTATTTTCATTTTGGCATTTTATTTTATTTGAGTTTACCTTTGCCATTATAGTGACTTTGGTTTATGAACTTCCAGGTTTGCTCATGGGGAGGATACACATTCATCATCAATCTCATTCCCATGCATGCATTGCTATGCATCGTAACTGGTCGCTATTCCTCTCGGCTTTACATTGCTTATGCTCCCCTCGTAAGTGTGTACATTGTGGAAAAATCATATTTTATTAAATCTGTGAATAAGCATTGGGATGAGAATATGAGAGAGAAGTCCCAAATAGTAAATTTGTCCTTTTAGCTTGAGCATGTCAGCATGCAGATGAGGAGCATCTGGACTAAGTGGCATCAGTAACTAAGAATGAGGAGTTTTAGCTCTTATGTACAGCTTGCTTGACATTTTTTCTCTCTGGAAAATGGCCAAGAACTCATTTTCTTACCAATTTGTGCTTAATCTTGTTCGCTTAGTATATTGTCAACTTCACATAAGACTTTTCCTTTATATCAAGTTAAATAAAATATTATCGTGCCCTTAGTTTGAGTGAATTAAAAAAAAATTGAGCTGCTGATAATTTTAATGCCTTGTGTCCAACAATTAGTCTACACTCTAGTGCCCCAATCTGCTTAGTGTCCTTGAAAGTTTATTCAGAGAAAGTTGATAGGTCAAATTTGTCATCTTGATTTGTGGCCAACTACTTTTGAGCAGTCCAGTGACATTGATTCTCAATGTCAGTTGACTTTTAAACTAAGCTTTTTGTTGTAGTCAAATGATTGCCTTATCAAATGCAGGTTGTCTTGGGAACATTATTGGCTGCATTGGTGCCTGTTGTTGGATTTAATGCGGTCATGACATCAGAACATTTTGCATCATTTTTGGTGAGTCTTTGCCTGTTCTTTTCAGTGCTTTTAGATATGTTTATAAACCTTGCGAGTTTTGAGTCGCTGAAATTCCATTTTGCTAGTGTTATGTGCTTAAAACAGAGAGTTTTCCAACTTGTATACTGTATCTAATCTGAACTGTCGCTATACGGCACAGTTGTCCGGGTTTTGTATATCTGCGGTAGCATCTAAGGGTGAAGTTTAACGTACTAGTACTATAACAAAGAAAAATTGTTCTCTATATAGAATATCACACTCAATACAGAAAATTTTTGTGTATAAACTGAGATGCTGATAGAAAAAGTGTTTGTATATTACTTGAGACAGAATACATTAAACTGGTTAATGTCTTTTATCATCTTGTTGATAGATAAGATTGGCTTGTGATTGCTTCAACAATATTAATATGATCTGTGTACTTGTTTGGTGCTTATGCCGTCGATACAATAATTTTGTTAACAATAGGTAATTGGCAGGTCTTTATCATCATTCATGTGGTTGCTCTTGTCTATTACATCAAAGGAATTCTCTCCCCGAAGATGTTTAAAGTTGCTGTTACCCTGGTTCTCTCTGCAGGCTTGTGAGTTTCCTCCATATTATCTGGCTGACGCTCTATTGAACAAATATAAAAATGTTATACATCTAATTACTAAGGTCAAAGCTTTGTGTTTCATGCCAGTGCGGTTCACATTGAGGACTTTAATAACCTTTGACTTCGATTGTGTGCATTCTCCTTGAGGCTATACTATGCAGAAGTTAATCTTTCTACCTTCTCTTTAACTTAATGTGCAGGGTGGTGTGCTTCGCTGTGGTAGCAATACTTATAGCACTGGTTGCTTCCAGCCCAACGATGGGGTGGAGTGGAAGAAGTCTGAGTCTACTTGATCCGTAAGTATTTAGTGTAAGAACTCACACGGTATTGGGCTCATCATTAAGATCCTTAGGTTTTGCTTTCTACGTCTTCATTAACCTCCCTCTCTGCTTGCCTGTCAAACAACTACTACACACATGTTTTAGCATAAGAATTCGTGAGTTGTGGCTTGAGTTTGTATCTTTTGAAACTCTTTTATCATGAAAAGGTGGACAAGAAAGAAAGAGGAATAGGGTTTCGATAGTTGCATCTTTTTCTGAAAGTTAATTTTCTCCCTGTCCCTTGCTTGTTGTTATCTCCTTGACAGAACTTATGCAAGCAAGTACATACCAATTATAGCCAGTGTCAGCGAACATCAGCCTCCTACATGGCCATCATATTTTATGGACATTAATGTCTTGGCTTTCTTGGTTCCAGCAGGCATTATTGTGAGTTATATCGTTCAGGGCAATTTTTTCATTGCCAGCTTCATATTTTTCCTATAGATTGTAATTTTGTGGTTGATGCTTTGGTTTGCAGGCTTGTTTTCTGCCATTGTCTGATGCGAGTTCCTTTGTTATTCTCTATATCGTGACATCAGTATATTTTTCAGGAGTCATGGTAAGGGGAATGTCACAACACTTGTCTTTTCTGCAGTGGTGATTCCAGGAGTAATTCTTTTGTTTAACATTACAGGTACGGTTAATGCTGGTCCTTGCTCCAGCAGCTTGTATCTTGTCTGGGATTGCTCTCTCTGAAGCTTTTGACACTCTTACACGGTCAATCAAGTTTCAGTTACCTGGAATTTCTGGTGGAAACTCTGAAGCTAATGTAAGAATGTATCGTTTTCACTATCTTTATACACTCATGCCTATGACATTTATATCAGGGTATGAAAGACTCATAATATCTCTTTGCCAATAAGGCAGGGGATGCTAGTTCTGCTAGTGCCAGTGCACAGAATGATGTAATCAAGGCTGATAAAACTGAAGAGACTGCTAAGGAGAGACCGTCAAGGAAGAGCAAGAAGAAGGAAAAGGAGCCAGTGGAAAGGCCTCCAAGAAATCCTCGAAATGAGAAAAAGCTTTTGGTTTTACCTTTTGAAGCGTCTATTGTTGGTATCTTTCTACTTGTCTTGCTGGGCGCCTTCTACGTGGTAATTAGACTTTCTTTTCTCAGCTTTATTTTTGCCTTTTTGTTGACTCACTGCTAGCTTTCTGCTTTGAAGGATGTCTATCCTTTTTCATATGTTATATGGAAAACATTTGTTATATTTTGAGCACGTAATATTATAAGATGTCATTTGAAAGGAGAAAGAAAATGTGCTGTCACTTTGAGGAAGGTATACTCACTGAGAAAGTCATGCTATTTGAAGTCCATCTACAAGCCATGGCCACTGCTGAAGTTGCTAACATGGAGATTGTGAGAGCCATGTGAGGAGTGTGTAATAGTATTCTAGATGCAAACACAGAGGACTTGTTATCTTTTTCATATAAATAGATTGGGTCTTTATTTCTCCTGCCTTCTCCTGTTCTGTTTCTCTGGCTCTGTAAGGGCCTCAATATACATGATTTTGTCTTTGCAGGTCCATTGTGTCTGGGCAGCAGCTGAAGCTTATTCAGCCCCTTCAATTGTTCTCACATCTCATTCTCATGACGGATTACATGTTTTTGATGATTTTAGAGAAGCTTATGCATGGCTAAGTCACAATACGGAGGTGGATGATAAAGTGAGTTATTTCCTTCACACTTCATAGATTTTGATAGTGGACCTGAGGTTGTATGTTGTTCTTTCTATTTAATCTGGTGATTGTGGCCTCTCTACACCATTTTCCATTGCTGCGGTTGCCAGAAACTCCATTGCTCAGATTTTTTTCTTTTACTTTTACAGTTAGACAATTCTCCAAAGTATAGGATATCCAAAGCTCTTTAAGGGGAACTGACAATTTTGTGTACAGTTAGACAAGTGACATTTTGTTTGTTCCCATGTTGAAGCAGTGAGGCTGTATAGGACTTTGTCAGTGGAACTAGATGTTACAATAATTAGAGAAATAGCTAGTCATTCATAGCTTAAAAACGCCCTATGTAGGTAGAATGATAAACTCTGATGTCTAGTACAGACTGTTGAGTAATTGTAATGTTCCCAATATGCCGATGTAGCATTTTTTAACCCAAAAGAATTTTCTTTTTGCAGGTTGCATCATGGTGGGACTACGGTTACCAAACAACTGCAATGGCAAATCGCACTGTCATAGTTGATAACAACACCTGGAATAACACGCATATTGCGACTGTTGGTACTGCAATGT
The DNA here is from genome assembly GCA_017140615.1 of Eucalyptus cladocalyx. NCBI lineage: Eukaryota > Viridiplantae > Streptophyta > Magnoliopsida > Myrtales > Myrtaceae > Eucalyptus > Eucalyptus cladocalyx. The sequence goes on from CM029518.1 coordinate 8,047,553, forward strand.
CTTCTCCTGAAAAGGCAGCTTGGGAGATTTTCAACTCTTTGGATGTCAAATATGTTCTTGTTGTCTTTGGAGGTTTGTGTCCTTCTCAAATGCTTCTCTTTTCCCCAGAAAGGACTGTTCTGACACGTGCTTGTTCAATTCAGGTCTAGTGGGCTATCCTAGTGATGATATCAATAAGTTCTTGTGGATGGTACGGATAGGAGGTGGCGTGTTTCCTCATATTAAAGAACCTGATTACCTAGTAAGTTTTTCCTTTTTCAGTGGAGTAAGGGCTCCTGGTTTCTGGCTTTTTAAAGCTCATGCAGTCACTACAATCCTTGGAATTGAGATTTGTCGCTCTGATGAATAATCATAGTGTCTATCTGAAGTTTCATCACTTAAACTATGTCATGGCATGAATTTGGGACTGATTTTTGTTATGGCTTCCGTTTCTGTTTAAAGAGAGATGGCCAATATCGGATCGATTCTCAGGCAACGCCAACTATGTTAAATTGTCTAATGTACAAGCTCTCATATTACAGGTCCGTTCTGGCTTTTAAACATGATCCTTTTCTCTTTTGTATTCTAAAATTGCTGTCTGAACGTTCAGTGTCTTCTGCCTGTTCATACTTCAGGTTTGTTGACACTGATGGTAAAGCTTTTGATCGAGTTAGGCGGACAGAGATTGGAAAGAAACACTTTAAGCTCACCCATTTCGAAGAGGTTAGATTTCTCTTTCTAAGGCAACACAAAAATTTGCTCGATAATGACCCTGTTGCTATCGCACCCACAACATAACACTAAATCTTTATATAACTGGCACTATTTGAGCAGGCTACAGAAAAGTACAGCAGCAAGTGAAAAAAATGATATGCATGCTTCTTGGTCAGTAAATTATTTTAGAACAAATAAGTATCATTAAGTTTACTTCTTTTACATTGGAAAGCCTTTGATTTGAGGATCCATGCCTCTATTTCTATATTGCTAACTTTGGCCAAAACTTCCAGTCCTCTGTAGTATGTCTGGATGGATATATGAAGTCATGGCGTTTTTATAATTGAGGCAATATGTATAACTTCCAGATATTTACTTTTTTATCTTCAAACTAGAAGGTGAAAAGAGTTTGAGAGTGAAATTTCAAGGTTTTCCTTTTAACTTTTTAATCTGTTTACTGTTTAAATCTACATATCAATTGTCGATTTGGTTCAAGGGATGCTATTGTGAAAGATTGAACTCTCTGGTTCTGCATCATTCTCTCTGTTTGACATGTGATCTGTCATATGGATGAGTTGTTCAATTGTGGTTATTCTCTTCTTATTTTCAATTAAATCCTGGATATCTATCTTGATGGAGAAGAAAAATAAGAAGATTTGAAATAGTTCCAACAATTATCGCAAGTCTAATTTTTTGTCCCCATTGCAGTTGGGCCTTTCAAGAGGCTTAATGTCATGCATCATACCATATTCGCTCTCTCCAATGTATTCTTTTCTGTCAGTATTTGTAATGTGTGTGGGTATGGATGTGGATGTGTAATGACATTGTTATAGGCTGAGATGACATTCTCCCAGTAATAAGCTTAAAGCAGTATGCGTGGTCCAAATTCCAAAAGATAATCAGATGGACTTTTGTTTGGGTCATGGTGACAGGTGTTCACAACTCATCATTGGATGGTTCGCATATACAAACTGAAGCCTCCAAAGAACAGGCTCCGTGGTAAAACGAAAAAATTGAAGTCGGTATGTATCACTCTCGGACCTTCCGATTTCTATAAGGTATTATGCAGGTATACCCTCCTAATAATGCCATATTCATCAACTTTGTCTTCACAGAAAACAAGCTCTGCGTCAAACTCAAAGAGAAGTGGAAAGAAAACAAAGAATCCTTGGCAATGAAGGTTTTGAGATTTTACAGGCAATGGGTTCGGTAGCTACTTGTACTTCATTGTATAATTATAGGCGAGACACCTCAGAGATAGTTCGTGAGAGATTAGGTGGTCATTAACCTTGCAGAGATGCTAGTTCTCAAAGATTTTGCAGTTTTGCCTATGAAACAATATGGAAAATGTTTGTGCTTACTGCTTCTCGCCGAGGGTGTTCTGATATTTATTTTGCTTCTGTTGCGTCCTGCTAAGGGCAAGAGATTGCTCAGTTCAATAGATCAGGAGTTAGCTCAATCTCGTGCTTATTCACAATGGAGTCCCGCAGCACTAACTTTTTACTACATTTCCGTGATTAAGAATAGAGCTATCCTTATTCAGAACGGAAGGGACCCAACTGATGTTCTTCTATCTATTTCGGATTTGCTTGCACAAGTTGGGACCATCGGCTGCAGTATCTTCTAGTTCAGTTCAAATGAATCGCTTTGATAACCGTCTTGTCCATATACCATAAGTGAAAGGGATTTATCGAGATAATGTTTTCGTTTATACATTCACTGGGGGTATGTTACACCGTGGTCATAGTGAATCGAGAGGCTATTAAGCATCGATCCAGTGTTGTTCATCGGGTGTGCGATCCTGTTTTACGGCTTAAATTCTCAGGAACTTCGAGAGCTAGTACATCAACAATCTCTATCACGCGTTAAATATGTCATTTCCTGCCGACGTTGGTGATTCCCATGTGAGGATGTTAGAGGTGACGATGATACAGACCTCTTCGATTCTTCCATATACAGCCACTACGATGCTCTTGCTCTGATGCAATCGAGAAGATCCTAACTTTGGAATAGTTGAGGTCTCAATGACGTTGAAGATTGTTCTCTGTCTCTTGTCGATGCGGCAAGGATGAATCGCAAAGTGACTTTCCTCGGCAAAAACAAAAGAAAAGAAATCAAATCCCCGGAGATAGAAGGAACTAATTTCACTTCATTTAACAACTCATGAATCAAAAAGGTCAATATCTAGAGAGTAACATTATTCATAATGTTGCTTTTATCATTTGGGATAATGACACAAATAGTGTCTAAGTTTTGATTTTATATGCAATGTAATTCTGAACTTTTAATTTGTTTAATATGATTTCTAAATTTTAACCTAATATGTAATGTCGCACATTTATTCAATTTGTCTCTAGATTTTTAGTACATTTCAATTTGGTCTCTAGATTATTTGAAAAATTCAATATTATCCTTCAATTACTTCTAGTTCAAGGATAATAAACTAAATTGAATATGTATCAAAAGTTTAATAACTGTATTAAACAAATTGATAGTTCTCGCATGTTAAAGTAAAATTCAGAATTACATTGAAAATATTAAAATTTAAGAATTATATTGCACGTTGGATTGTTTTATGGTGCAATTTACGTCATTTCCCCGTAGCTTTTCAGTTTCCATAATCTCTCTACTTCCAAAGCCCGTTTCTTCGTTGCCTCGTCACCGAGTTGCATTCTCCCGGAACCAGAGTTCCCAAAGAGCACTCGCGTGTCGATGTTCGCGATCGACTCGGACGCAAAATGAGAGCGGCGAGACAGCAGCTCCGCCAGGCCGTGGACTCGCTGTACTCCCGCGGGCACGCGACCCCTGAGTCCTACACTCGCCTGGTGCTCGAATGCGTCCGTGCCCACGACGTCGATCAGGCCAGGCGACTGCAGTCTCACATGGAACTCCACTCCTTTCGGCCCCACGACACTTACGTGCACAACCGCCTCCTCCATCTGTACGCCCGGGTCGGCAAGCTCGACGACGCCCGGAAGCTGTTCGACGAAATGCCCGCCAGAGACGTTTTCTCGTGGAACGCCATGCTCTCGCTGCACGCTAAATGTGGGTCGGTTGGGGACATGTGGGCAACCTTCGATGAGATGCCCGTTCGCGACGTTGTTTCCTATAACACGGTCATGGCGGGGTTCGCGGGAAATGGACAGCCTCAAAAGGCTTTGCGAGTGTTTGTGAATATGCACGAAAATGGGTTTGCGCCGACTGAATATACTCACGTGAGTGCATTGAATGCCTGTTCACAGTTGCAGGGTTTGAGGCTGGGAAAGCAGATCCATGGCAGGATGGTTGCTAGTAATTTTGGGGGCAGTGCGTTTGTTTGGAATGCGTTGACTGATATGTATGCTAGATGTGGTGAAATTCATTGGGCCAGGTGGTTGTTCGATTGCATGGTTGATAAGAATGTGGTTTCATGGAACACAATGATTTCTGGATATGTGATTAATGGAAATCCGGATAAATGTGTTGATTTGTTCCGTCAGATGCAATTGACTGGCTGTAAGCCTGACCAGATTACGGTCTCCAATGTCCTCAGAGCCTACTTTCAATGTGGACATGTGGTTGAAGCAAGGAAATTATTTGATGAGATCGGAGAGAGAGATAAAATATGTTGGACGACGATGATAGTTGGCTACTCCCAAAATTCAAGAGAAGAGGATGCATTGCTGCTGTTTTGTCATATGCTGTCAACAAATGTGCAGCCCGATGGTTTTACCATGTCTAGTGTGGTGAGTTCCTGTGCCAAATTAGCATTTTTGCTTCTTGGTCAGGCTGTGCATGCGAAAGCTATTCTTGTGGGAGTTGATGATGATCTGCTTGTTTCCAGTGCTCTCGTTGACATGTACAGCAGCTGTGGAGTAATTGCAGATGCTCGGTTCATTTTTAATACGATGACTTCTAGGAATGTTGTTTCTTGGAATGCTATGATTGGTGGTTATGCACAAAATGGTCAAGATCTGGAGGCCTTGAAACTATATGAGGAGATGCTGCAAGGGAACATGAAACCTGATATTATCACTTTTATAGCTATTCTTTCATCCTGTGTTCATGCCAATCTGATCGAACAGGGACAAAAGTATTTTGACTCAATCAGCAAAGTACATGGGATTACACCGACTTCGGATCATTATGCATCGATGGTCAGCCTCCTTGTTCGGTCAGGCCAGGGAGATAAAGCACTGAGTCTCATCGAGCAAATGCCCCATCAACCAAATAGCATAATTTGGTCCTCTATTTTGTCTTCATGTGCAACAACGGGTGATATTAGACTTGGAAAGATAGCAGCAAGCCATTTATTTGATCTTGATCCATGTAATGCTGGACCTTACATTACACTATCTAACATGTATGCAGCTAATGCCAGATGGAAAGATGTTGCATCTGTGAGATCTCTGATGAAGAACAGAAATGTCAGGAAAGTCGCAGCTTACAGCTGGATTGAGTTCGATAATAAGGTCCACAGATTTGTGTCCGAAGATCGTTCTCATCCAGAGACAGATCAAATATATGAAGAATTGCACAGATTGATAAAGAAACTACAAGTGGTTGGCTTTATTCCTAATACAAAGCCAGTACTCCATGATGTAGCGGACAATGAGAAGCTTGCATCTATAAGCTACCACAGCGAGAAACTTGCTCTTGCATTTGTCTTGCTCAAAAACCCTGATGGTGCAATTCCCATACGAATAATAAAGAATATTCGCGTATGCACTGACTGCCATGTGTTTATGAAATATGCATCTGAACTTATCGGGCGCCATATAATCTTAAGAGATTATAACAGATACCATCATTTTATTGGAGGAAAGTGCTCATGCAATGATTACTGGTAGTGAGCATTGCTGATTTTCAATTTTTCTCAGACTGACGTCAGATGGTAAGTTGCAGCTGTATGGTGGATGGTCTTGTTGCAGTAGGAGATCTTTAACTTTTTGAGAAGAACTGAGCCAAGAGCTAGATGCAAGATCCTTTTCATCTAGCTACCAACAATGGATCATCTCGTTGAAGATTCAACTGATCATATCTTTTCTCTTGGAAGCTAAAATGAGGTGTTGGGGCTCTTCAAGCACCGGGCTGGTCTTCACTGGATGAGTCCATCCCCATGTCAACGCGTGCAAACTGATTTCAAGCACACAAGGCTGCTTATGGGAATGATCTGAATAGAATGTGCTAACATCATAATTCAAAACCAATTCTTGAGCAAGAATCACTAACAAGCTTATTGATTGAGGATCCTTAAACAATTCATTGTTAGTTTATCTCATGGTATTGTAGTGAGGTGGTAACATTGCCAGTAGCTTTTGAGACACAAATGCTGCTAGCTGAAGCAGCTATTGTATGTCATGGGATGCAGAGTGAAGTCACTGGATGGGTCAACATTTCTTCACTCACTGATTGTGGATTGTGCATGAGTTAGGCTTGATGTGTATAAGCTGGGATCTCTGGATATCGTACAGACAATCTTTTGTGGAACAATGTAGATCGAGAGGAGCTAGTGACACAGGTTTGTTCTGGTAGGCAATCGAGTATAGACTGAAAATAGTTTACTCCTCTTTTTTTGTAATGGTTTATTTCTCTGTCTCAGGTCCATTTCAAGCATTTAAATGTTGATGTGAGGTCCATCTTAGATGGTAGACTGGTTGGAAGAATTGGTCTGCTGCTTAAGTGGCCTAAAGGCCAATGTGCCGGAGACCCTTGTGCTGCAGTTATAATTCTTGAATTAGGTAAATATCCGATGAGATCAACTTCCTTGTTGGGTACATTACATTTTTTGCTCAACTTGTCTGAAGTAGCTTTCTTCAAGTTCGGCTCCTTTTCCTATAATTTGGTAGAGTTGTACATTGGAAAAAGTGTGAAATCTGTAATTCTATCTTACTTATTTTTTATCACCTTAGTTTTGAGTTTACCGTTCACAGTTAAGTGTCATAGAAGCACATTATTTTGTGGTAATAACTAGAGTTGCTCAGAGGGATGGGTTGGGCTTTGACCTAACTTTGTTGCCCTAGTCTGCCCATTCACAAAAAAGGGTAAGTATGTGTATATATAGATGAAACTATTGTTTCCACACCTAATATATATAGATGACTGCAGATTCCTTCGTTTGATATTTCATTCCTACAAATCTCATGAGGTAAAATCCTAAACCGGTACACTTATGACAAATTTATCATAAAATTAATTTTTTTACCATAAAAAATCCAAAACTGATACATCTTTAATAAATTTACCATATGTTAATTTTCGTTAAATTTTACCGTCAAATTGCTAGGTTGGATGACACATAACAATCACGAGTGTACCGTTTTTGGGGTTTTACTATCCATTTGTCATAGGTGTACTAGTTTGTGGTTTTTTGTGGTATTAATCCAATTTAACGGAAACTAATAGATGGTGAATTTGTAATAAATGTATTAAATCGGGGTTTTTTGTAGTAAAAAAGTTAGTTTTAAGTAAATTTGTTATAGATGTATTAGTTTGGGGTTTTTTGTGGTAAAAAAATTAGTTTTGGATAAATTCGTCATAGATATATCAGTTTGAGGTTTTTTATGATATTAACCCTTAAAAGAATCTAAGGGTTTTTGAGATATTATTTTTTCTATTTGCTTTGGAGGAGGGAAGCTCAAACGACTTAACTGTGGCTGCTCAAAGTGGATATGTAAATTCTTGTGGCACTGGTAGAAGCGTAATACGATGCATGTAATGCAATGCAAGCAGTTGTAATTGTGTTGTTGACTGGGCTAGGTAAATTCTAACTCTCATCGCTTGGCTATGTTATTTCCAGGCATGTACTGCATCATGAACTAGTCTCTAGCATGTCTTGTCTCACTAGTCAGTAAATCACGCTTGCTCTTTATTGGGTAGAAATTTATACTTCAGCTTGTTCTTTGGTGATGTATTAAATTTGCTTGGGGGACTGATGCATCTGAAATATGTGGATCGCGGAGAAAGAAAGCGAATCAAGTTTGCTCCAGCTCATTATACTATTGCCTGGACAGGATATGGTAGTAGCTCAATTCAGTAAGGTCATTGTAAGGACAAGGGAAGAAGCAATATCATGTGGGAAGCTGATGGTGTTGGTCCAATAGGGTTCCCTTGTCCATTCCTGGAACTTGCCCTTTGATGCAGTTCACAGCTCCAAAATTTTCCGCAGTGGTTTGATATGACCCTCTCCACCGTCTATTGTTCAAACATCAGCGAGTCTCCAGGCGTATGGTCTTGGTGGAAGTTGCCAGTCCAATCCAAATCTAATCAAAGGCTTGTTTTTGCTTTCCGTGGTCCGCCAGGTACCTTTGCCTGTCCGTAACTAGCCATGTCAATAATGCAGTTGCTTGTCTTCACTGTCGATTTATTTTTCTTCTCTAGGTTGTCGAGGAAAAGTCTTGAGTAATTTCCGAGATGACCCTCTCTTTTTGAGATTCCGATCCTTTCAATGTCTCTTCGATTATTGGATTCAGTACACGACTCTTCTTATTTTTTTCTACACGAGCCATCTCCATCGCCGTTGATGTGGACTATTATGTTTTTAGGATTTAACTTCACGATCGAATCAATGGCAATGAAAGTGACATGTATAGAATATAGACTGCGCGGCTGGTGTACCATAGAGAACTCCATGATTGTCTCCTTACTTTGGATTTTGCGTTTTGGAATCCCAAATTAGTAGGACTTTTCCTCTTGTTTGCGATCGGACTGAGTGTAATCCCAAAGCTTTGAGCGACGTCAATCCTTGTTCCGGCAGGCTTGTGTCTCAACCTATTTTGGGTTTCTTGGAAGAGTGGTGCTTAGGGTCCGTTTATTTCATAAAAAATGAGTGATCTGGAAATCGTTTTCCTAAAAATGAACAATATTTTCATTATCCACGAAATGTCAAGGTATAATTTGTTGTTTATAACATAAATGTTTTTGGCTAGCTAATTTTTTTAAGTGATACAAATCATTTCTAGAAAAAATGATGTTCTTTCAGCAAAACAAACAAACTAATATTTTTATAAGTGATAAAAGGAATGGTTTCAGTGTAAATCCAGCTAAATGGACCTATAAAAGAAAGGTAACCTACCCAGATTTGCAGTTTGTGCTTCTTCAGGGAGAATGAAATGTGATTGTTTGATTAGTACTTAGTAGATAACCTCGATGAATAAACCTAAAACACCAATTCGTCAATTTAGCATACTTGTAAAAAAGGATCATCCCAATTTGATTTGGTTTGACATACGATCAATTTGCGCTTTCTACATATTTAGAAAGTTACTTTTGGGAGAAGAAATGATTTTTTTCCAAATGAAAACATTCAATACGGAGAACATCTCAGTAAACCATCCACAACCTTTTCTCAGTTATCCTTTGCATATTTCCATGTCGGAATTCATACTGCACGCCCCACGTAGTAACTTATTTTAGGCTCCAAGTCTCGCAGCGTAAATTTTTCGAAACCTCCAGTTAAAAGAGAGGATGTAAGAAGAAGAGGAATGAATTCAAATTTCAAATAGGTCGTTCTTGGAGTTTGGACCCAATCGCTATGTGGGCTTACAGAGAATCATAGCCCGGGGTAATCGGGCCAAGCTAGGCCCAAGAGGACCGGGCGGATATTGCACATTGCCTTTTAAGATTGCCTCTTGGCATTCATAAGGTTTACATCCTCTAATATATTGACCTTTTTTTCCCTGATAAATATGCACTCAACAGTTTGCTAATTTAATATTCTCTAATCAAACATCCTTGATAAGCGTTCTTAATACACCCGTTAATATAAATGCAAATTGCTATGAAATGAGCCGCGAATCGAGTTAAGCCCTTATCATGTGAGGCGTAGTAGGACCATCCATCGGCTCATGCTATTTTGATCTTTTCTAATTTGGATACTAGCAAAGGCACAGGTGAGGGAGATACTTGAGCTTTTTGATGTCATAAAGCGGGAGGTCTTGGTTTATTGATTCCTCGAGACTAATCCCGAATCCTACATTTTGCATTGTGCTATGATTACCCAAATTTGTCATTGGGGCGACAAAATCGTTACACTTGTCGAGACATTGTCGAATTGCTAAATAGGCGGTAGACATCTCCGACATCATCAAGAGAATAAAGTTGTTGTTTCAATTTCGTACCAATTTAGACTTTATATTTTCCTCTTCAAAAGTGGCGGAAAATCAAAGATGTTAGACTCGTAAAAGAAGGAAATGAACATTTTTTCAATCAAGGTCGGCCTTTTTCGACCAAAAAAAAAAAAGAAGAAGAAGAAGAAAAGTCGGTCTTGCAAACTCGCACGTGCGGCGGCGGAGGCCCACCAAAGATGTCGGGGTAGATCTTCCGTCACGGAGTGTCGGAGGAGGAGAGTGGGGGGCGGCCGCAAATCCTGACCGGATCTCCTGCTTCGCACCCCACCACGCGACCGCATCACCGCCCCACTTTTTTACATCTGTACTGTTCCTCCTTTCCCCGGCGGTCAAACCTTTGACCCGCGTCAACCTCCAGGGGAAAAGGAGGTCTCAACCACTGTTTCGGCCCCCCCCCCTTCTGCTGATCGTACGGCCCGCGCAGCGTCGGTTTCGGATCGGACGGCCCGCGCCGCCCCCGCACCGAGTCGGCACGGCCGTGGGAGGTCCGCCGTGGGGGGCCCGGGGTTCAAAAAGTCGGGTGTTGGAAGTCTATTTCGTATCCAGGAGGTGAATCTCCAGCCTTTATTTTTTTGTCCCGGTGCCTTTCTGTTCATGACGACCAATGGACAAATTATTAAAAGAGCATTATTGTTGTTATACGACGAGACTTCTTTTCAATGATAAAAGCGAGGAAAATGGAGATGACAAAGATACAGAGATCGATGGTGAGATTGTGGCCGACATCGTTACGTGCTAGCTAGATCGAGGGATTGATTGATGTGCAAAGTCGTTGCCTTTTTAATCGACCGTGATCATAACATGCGGAGTATTTGAAATGGTGTCGTTCGCGTACTTGGGATCTTCTCCGACTCGGTGTGATTTTACGTTTGAAGTTACGGATGCCACGGATGATTTTGCCGGTAGAGTTCGGATTCGGACATTTGATGGATCGTTTAGTTTGATTATGGAAAGAAACCTTAAGAGGGTTCAAATTGGTTCGCTGCTCGTCACGATATGCTATCTCGAATTCCTAGTTGCACCATTACAAGTGCTATAGGTATTACAAATGTGAAAAAACAACGTCTCGAGTTTGAATTTGTAAACAAGACCCGAACAATAAATTGTTAAGGAATCTGGCTTGGTATGCGACTCTCGGGTGTAGCATACTAAAAGAGTCCAAATTGGAATAGGTCTTTATACGAAACAATGATATTAACTTTCCTAGTTTGGCCTAGCGATTATTAGAATATTTAAATATTAAGTTATGAATTTGTCTAATGGCTTAAATTTTTAAAATAATTGACAGTGACTTCACAAAATCTCACATTGTATTAAAGCATAAGATCTCGAGTTCAAAAAAAATAAATTGGAGTGAGTATTGGGGGAATCCGGTGGATTGCAAATATAGAGAATTAAACTAATCATTTTCCAGTAAAGCGATTGTGTGTTAATAACTAGACTATCAAGACATTAGACAGAAATTGCAATTCAATTGAATGTGTTTACAAGACTAAAAACAGGCAAACAATACAAAAAAAAAAAAAACTAGGTTACAATCTGAACATAAAAAGCAAATTATCTCCAAACACTACTAACATTCATAGAAAGTTGCTTAACTATCGAATCGGACCCTATTTGGTAATTGGTCAAAATTGTGATTATTTCCATTTTTTTGTTCCCTAAAAAAAAAAAAGAAAAAAAAAAACAGAAATCCATTTGATGATGTTTTTGTTCCTTGAAATAGTTAGATTTTGAATAGAATCAATAAATAGAAAACAAAAAGTTGCTTCTTTATTCTTGAGAATAACTCAAGAATCAAGTAATTTTTTTTTTTTGTTTTTCTTCCACTAGCCGATCGTTGGTGACCTTGATGGGGCCTTCGCGAGGCCGACCTCACGATGGCTAGCAAGGCTTGACCTCATAGGCTCTTGTCTGGCTGGTCGTTGGTCATGGTGGAGGTCGGCAATTGTCTAGAGGAAAAAGAAGAAGAAAAGGAAAAAAGAGAAAAAGAGAAAAATTTAATAAATTTATTAAAAAATTAAAAGAAATTCTAAGTCATAAAATCATTTCAGGGTCATATCAAAAATATTTATGTTCCGGAATAGAAATTTTATATAGTTATCAAGTACCTTTGAATATTCAAAAACTCGTCTAGCGAACATAATTAGAAAAAAACTATTTTTGAGCAAAAATTATTCTCAAAAATAGAATTATTATCAAATGTTCTCTCGGTGTCAATTGTACTAATCTATGTTATGAAGCCGAAATCTCCAAATCAGAAGTAGGTGGAGTAAGCCGATTACACGAGAATTTCTCTAGCCAAAGCAGGGAGAGGTGCTTCAGGAGCGTGTGCTTTTGCCGTTATAAACAAACCGCACTTTTTTTTGTCTCCCAAAAAGGGTTTATAGGGTCACCTTTGTCTTGCTTCATCATCATCTTGCCTAAGAAGAAGGCTTTAGATCATATTTTACACGAGTGGCATTTTATAATCCGCATTCAATCACAAGGCAATAAATCACTTGACTCGTTAGAAAATCCAACCAGAAAGCATGATTATAAAAAGCATGCCGAATCTATTTTTAGCGATGTCTTGACATACGCAATTGACTAATGCAAAGAGGACGCACGTTTGCGAAAGAAATAGCACTAGTTCTGTTGTCATATTAGAAAGTCCAACCCAAAATTTAATATGATAGATAAAAGCAGACCACATAAATATAAAAAGCGTTTATGACCCGTTGTTAGGCAAATATAGGATAATACTTTAATATGGCTATAGCCTGGATACAACTTGGCTCCTCCCGTTGACCTATGATTAACTTCAGTAAAGTCAAAATTGGAAAGTTTAGTCACACATGGGAAAAAAAAAAAGAAGAAGCAAGGAAGAATATTCAATAAGGAAAATTTATGAATTGCATGGTGCAAGAGCTGCCTACGTTATGTCGGTACACGAGCCGTGTAGCGTTCACATGAATTGTGGTTGTTGGTATGCTTTTGTTGAATACACGATCCTCGTGCGAACCCACCATCTCAATTTCTTCAAATTACTCATTTCAATCAAAATTCAATGGATGGCTGTCCAAGATCATGCCAAGAAACTTTGGTGGTATTATACATATGTGTATATTCCTCCTTTTAATGGCGAGGCACAGGAAAAAGCGGCAGTCATCTTAGACTACCCAATGCAGAAACGATTCGCATCATTCGATATCTACTATCATATCTCGGCACTGTGCTTTTCCATGACTTGTCTCCCCTTCGCTGTCTATCGCACCATACAGTGGCTTTCAAAAGGTAATAATTGTAATAGGCGACCGGGTTGCATCAGTCGATGCATGCACGTCGACATTCTTGTCCTAAGTGCAATCCGGTTGTGTTTTTTTCATAGTATTGACCAACAGTGATCGACCGACATCGCTCGGCTTTTTCCCCATTTCAAGCCATGCAAGATAGAGGGAATGCGATGGGCATTGGGCGGTATCGCCGGGCATCTTTTGGAATTGGCCATACTCAAAAGCTGGAAACGTTTTAATATCAAGACGCGACGTTGACGCGTGTCGGGTGAAAGGACGATTGCTTTTTTCCTTTATTCGCATCTACATCTTTTCATCATAATTGAGGAACTTTTCATCTGCAATGATACATGACGCTTAGAAATCTCTTGATCTTACGTACGGATTCGCTCTCGAAAGAGTTTCCTCGTGACTCATGTGAACATGTTGTCGTCTTGGTGAGCTGAATTGCGTGCTCATGAGTTTTAGAGTGCGGAAACCCTAATATTCTGATCACGGTTTTCTCGGACTAATGGTGTAAAGAGTAGGGATCCGTAGATACATGAACGAGCAAGAGAACTGTACCCTAGGCGAATGCAGCATCTTTTCGTCCATCGCTTTGTCTGCAAAAGCCTGTGCGGGCGGCTTTGGCTTTACAGCTTTTGATTTTCCCGTCCAAATGAAATACTGCGAAAAGAATTCCGCGGTACCGCGTATTAACTACGAATCTTTAAAGGTGTTCGATACCACATAAAAGTCAAATCCAAAATTCTAAAAGCAAGTAAGGTTAGAGGTAAAGTCATCTAGACAGCTGCTCAGAGTGCAGTATTACATCCCGTCAGAGTGGTCCACTTCTATAGTCAATAGTTGGGAACTTTTGTTTTGTAGATTGTCTTTGCCGGCATGATCACAAAGAATCAAAGTTAGGTGAATATATTCCGAGTACATGAGCAAAATCTAGTCGGCCTTATCTGGTATTGATTAATAAAGTTTGCGAGCACATTTTTTCTTTAGGGTTCATGCACGAGTATTTATTTTGGAATAAGTATACTGAAAGTTCTAAAATTTATTAGCATAATTAAGGTCTAAAACTTTCAATAAGTACAATTAAGTCCTAAAACTTATTACGAAAGCGCAATTGAATCCTAAACTCTCAAGAAGTATAATCAAGTCCTAAAATTTATCAAATTAGTCTAATTAAGTCTTTCTGTTAATTGCATTTTTTGAAAGTTTAAGACTTGATTGTACTTTTATGACAATTTTTAAGAATTGATTGTACTTTTTTGAAAGATTTAGAACTCAATTATACTTTTTTTTTTTGGTGACACAGGAACCCCGTCATGCACCAAGGCCCGGGGCAAACCCGGGTGACGCTAGCAGAGAACCCACCACCCCGACGTCACGCTTAAGATCCCGTGCGGCTAGTGGGATTTGAACTCCTCCCCTCTACGCAAAGGGTCATGGGAGCCTTATCCAACTGGGCCACCGCAGGCGGTGGTAACTCAATTATACTTTCGTGACAAATTTTAAGACTTAATTGTACTTTTTGAAATTTTTGGAACTTGATTGCACTTTCATAACAAGTTTAAGGATTGTATTACACTTTTTCTTTGTGTGTGTAGAAAGTGATATAGAAGAAGATAGGAGAGTGTATGGAACAAAAGAGGATAGCATAAAAACTAATTAGGGTTTGCTACTCCTCATACTTTTATTATTAATCAAATAATACTTAATGACCATTATAATCCTCTCACCCTTTAACATTCTCCCTCAAGTTGGAGCATAGATATCAATCATGCCCCGCTTGTTACAAATATACTCAATCCTACTGCTCCCTAAAGACTTGGTGAAAATATCAACTAGTTGTTCACTAGTCCTAACATAATTAGTAGAAATAACTCCAGCCTGAAGCTTCTCACGAGCAAAGTGACAATCAACTTCAATATGCTTGGTATACTCGTGGAATACTGGATTTGAAGCAATATGAATTGCTGTCTAATTATCACACCACAATTTCATTGGCGCAGGATCTTTGAGTCCAAGTTCAACTAATAGTTGACACATCCAGATTAACTCACAAGTAGCTTGAGTCATAGCTCTATATTATGATTCTACACTAGATCTAGCCACACCACTTTGTTTCTTACTCTTCCAAGATACTAGGTTTCCTCCCACAAAAGTGCAGTAATTTGATGTAGACCTCCCATTTGTAGGAGACCTAGCCTAATCAGCATTTAAAAATGCTTCCACTCTTTTGTGACCATGATCATTATAGAAGAGATCACAACTTGGATCTTTTTTCAAGTATCTCAAAATTCTGACTATGGCATCCCAATGAGAGGTACGGGGGGAAGACATAAACTGACTCACAACACTCATAGGAAAGGAAATATCAGGTCAAGTGATAGTTAGATAATTTAATTTTCTAATAAGTCTTCATACCTTTCAGGATTATCCAACAATGTACCGTCCTCCACCATCAATTTCAAGCTAGCTTCCATTGGTGTATCTAGTGGTTTACCTCTTAGCATACCTATCTCTTTTGGAAAATCCAAAACATACTTGCGTTGTGAGATATAAATACCTTTCTTTGCTTGTGCTACTTTGATACCCAAAAAATATCTTATTCGCCCAAAATCTTTTGTTTGAAACTTCTATTGCAAATACAGTTTCAATTCATCGATCCCTGTAGAATCATCTCCGGTTATAACAATATCATCCACATAAATTATAAGAAATATTTGACTAGCTCTATAAACACGATAAAACATAGAATGATCTATGTTACATCTAAATAGTCCAAACTGGAGCACCACCTCAATAAACCTCCCAAACCAAGCTCTAGGAGACTACTTCAAACCATATAAAGATTTCTTCAAATGACTGATATAACCAGACTCTCCCCGAGCAACAAACCCAAGTGGTTGCTCCATATATACCTCTTCATGTAAATCGCCATGAAAAAATGCATTTTAACGTCAAATTGAAAAATAGGCCAACAAGTAGAAGCAACCAAAGAAAGTAAAAGCGAACATGACCATCTTAGCCATTGGAGAGAAAGTATCACCATAATCGACCCCATAAACCTGTGCATAACATTATGACCAATCTGGCCTTAAGACGAGCAGGAGAACCATCGGGTTTAACCTTGACAGTAAACACCCATTTACATCCAATAGCAGTCTTCCCTATAGGTAGAGGAACAATATCTCAAGTTTGGTTTTGGTCAAGTGCCAATAGTTCCTCCTCCATAACTATCCTCTAGCTTAGACTAGATAATGCTTCAGCAATAGTGGTGTCCAAACTAGCTCGAAAAGAGGTAGACATACTAGAATAGGTGACAAAATATGCAATAGGGTGTTGGATACAACTACGAACTCCTTTACGATGTGCAATAGGGATATCAAGGTCAATATGTGACATGCTTACCTTAGACTCAAAGGATGAAGAAGACGAAATGAGTGGAAGTACATCTGCAGGGGCCTCCACATGTTGACGAGGATGTCTATTGTATACATACTGGACTGGTAGAGGAACTAGTGGAGAATTCGAAGTGGATTTCACAATAACATACGTAAAAGAATTAGCATCCACTATAGGAGGCTCCATTGGTTCATCGGAATAAATAATAGACTCAAAAAAAGGAAACATCTGCAGTGGTAAAATACTTGTGCAAATAAAGACAATAACGACAATAGCCCTTTTGCATACGAGAATACCCCACAAAAATGCATTTAAGAGACCGAGGATCTAATTTGGAAAGCTCTAGACAATGGTCACATATATAGTAGACACAACCAAATATACAGGTGGTAAATGAAACAAGGATTTTGAAGGAAAAAGAAGAGAGTGTGGAGTGGCATCCTTAAGAACAGAGGACGGCATGTGGTTGATAAGATAACATGTAGTTATGAGAGCATCGGTTCAAAAGGATTTGTCTACCTTCATTTCAAACATCAATCATCGAGCTACATTTAACAAGTGATGGTTCTTCCTTTTGGCGACACCATTTTGTTGTGGTATATCCGAATAAGAAGATTGATGAAGAATGCCCCATTGAGTCATAAATTCAGAAAAAAAAAAGGATTAGAAAAATATTCCTTGGCTTTATCATTTCGAAAAATATGAATGGGAACTAAAAATTGAGTACGTACTTCATTAACAAATGCACAAAACACAGAAAATAACTCAAAAAAACAAATTTTCATTAGATATAACCAAATAGCTCTTGAATAATCATCTACAAAAGTAATGAAGTATTTGAAACCCAACTTAGAAAGAGCAGGATACGGACCCCATATATCAAAATGAACTAACACAAATGGGTATGGGCAAGCTCGCCCTCACCTAGTAATGATGAGGTGAGCCCTTGCTAGATTCGGCGGGGGCTTGCCTCACTAGACCTAGGATGGCGAGACCCTTCTCGTCAGATTGGGTGAGGGCTCACCTTGCTAATGGTTGGGTGAGCTTGCCTTCACCCAGTGACAGCGAGGTGAGTCCTCTCTCAACGATGGCGAGGCGAGCCCTCACCATATCCTGTGGGGGCTTGCCTCACTAGATCTAGTGATGGCAAGGCAAGCGCCAAATCCAATGGTGATGAGGTGAGCCCTTGCTAGATCTATGGGGGACTTGCCTTGTCGTGCGACGAAGAGGCGAGCTCACCTGGCAGCCTCAATTCGGTGACTGGCTAGCCCTCTTCTCTGGCTAGTCATCGAAGTCAAAGGAAGGAGGGAGGAGGAAGGAGGAGGGAAGGAGGAGAGAGGAGAAAAAAAGGATATTAAAAAAATTGTCATTGGCAGTGGCCGGTGGCCATGTTAGTACTGGTTGGCTAATTTTGGCCAAAAGGGCTGAACAAATATAATTGTAAAAGGTTTATGACTCAATTGGCCAAAAAAATAAGTTTATGATTGAATTGACATAATTGTAATAAATTTATGATTTTTTTTTTTGTAATTTTCCCTTGAAAAAAAAATGTGAAAATTTTTAAGATTTCAATTGGCAAAATTGAAATGTTTATGACTAAATTGGAAAAAGTACAATAAATTTAAGACTTTTTGGACAATTTTCCCATTTTGAAAAATTTAGGACTCCACTCTTTTGTGATAAGTTTTAAGAGTAGATTGCACTTTTTTGAATGTTTTAGGATTTAATTGTACTTTTGAAACAAATTAAGATTTTTTTTTTGCATGATTACAAAAAATCTAATTAGGTGAAAAATTTCCGAGTTCATAAATAAAATATGTTAGCCCTCTATGGTAATGGTTAATAAAGTTTTCAATTACCTTTTTTTAGGGTTTATGAACGAGTATTTATTTTTTAGTACGTGCTTCAGCGAAGTTAGAAATATTAAGTGTATTTGAGGATAGAGCTTTTGAGAGTCTCCCTTTTATTCTACTCTGAATTTCCGTTTGTTTTTGCTCCCCCTTCTATCGTGATCGTACGTCTGTGACTATACCATGTTAGTTTCCTTCTTTGACCTAAACACGAGTGTACGGATAGATGAGGCTTAACTTCATGGAGAAAACAGTCAATAGCTAGTAATATCTACAATCAATTTAAGAATGTTATCAAAATCTGTGAACCCTACATTGCACTTAGCCTTTCTTTCCTTCTAAGTCTTGTATACTACTTCTGTTATAGCTGTACTGAAGTTTAACGCTATTATTAAACTAGTGAATCAACCTACGGGTTGTGCAAGAGAATAATATCACGAATGAGTTAAGTATAGACAGCCAAATTGAGAAAAGACCATATTAACATAGCTCACTTTGTTTCCACACTATAAATAGTTATAACACATCTCGACGTGTTGAGTTGACGAAAATAATTTCAAGAGAACTAATTGATCAAAACCGTAGGGTGGAAAGGGCTTACACATTATCATGAAAGTACAAGATTGCCGATTTTAGTCAAAACAATGTTGTTCTAGTCTTTCACTTCTATGATTTTTCGTTTGTTTCCGTACAAACTTCATTTCCTCTCTTGTACTTATTAATGTACTTAAGCTGAATTCCATGAGCAATTCTCAGTAACGAGTTTGGATATAATCAGATAGTTTTCGCAACTTTAACTAGAGAATTCCACTCAAAAGAATTTGAACCAAAGAATTGTATATGACAGAGAATTATGAGAAATTAAATTCTAGAAAGATATTATTAATTAGAATTCCGATCATTAAGTTGTTTAAAAAATTAGAATCTCAGAGGATTCTTGTATAAATTTATCGAATATATAAACCTTGTCAAATTTTACCCAAAAAAAGAAAAAGAAAAAGAAAGAGCTGTTAAGGAAAAATAAAAACCACGAGATTAATTGGTCTACATTAAAGGTAATTTTTATTTTCATTAATCTTATCATTGATGAGGTTTCAGTGAGGGCCATTTTGAACTAATTAGATTTAAGGGTGTGTATGAAGTGATTCAAAAGGTGGAAATAGCATGAAACGTTAATATGTATAGATGAAGTGTGAATATGGATATGCAAATCATCAAATACGTGAAATTTATTTGCCATGTAGAGTGGACCGACACAAGTTTTAACACGACCAATACAAATCCAAATTCACTAACTCTTGTTGAGATCCAAGTTGGATTCTTATGTCATCTCACACGATGCCTAAAATTGAAGCGCATCTACACATTGCAAAAATTGAATAGAACAACATAGAAATGGTTAGGAACATGATCAATATAAACCCAATTGGCTAAGTCTGTCATCATGTATGATCGAATTGGAAATATTCACCTACGCACACGCCATAAAGGATAACTCAAAATATTAAAAAATATATATTATTTTACATTAACCAGGTTAACTTAATTATAATGAGGGCAATAATATCCGGATTAAGTCATGCTGTCACGTCACGCCACGGGGGGCGTTGGACGTGCATCTTTTTGTGTACCGTCCATTCTATCATTCTGTCATTTGTTTGTTTGTTTGTTTCTTCGTACGATGACATATGCAAAGGAAATAGAATAGGGCAAGAAAACGGGAGATAAGGGAGCTTTCCACGTGTTCGGCCCTGAGCTCAGACATTTGGAAGAGATCTTGACAACGTTTCTTTAGTGCGTTTTGTGTTGTGAGAGTTGTAAGGGTGAAGTAGGTAATTTTCACCGTGGTAAAAGATGGTGACTTGCTTGATGGAGGAAGAATTGCCCAAAAAAAAAATAATCTAAAATTATTGTATTTTTGTTAATTCAGTTTAAAATATTTTAATTATATCAATTAAGTCTATCTAGCCAATTTTAATTGAAAATTATTGACGCGGACATCAACTATTCTATGTGATACGATCGGCGCTGATATTAACATTTTTAATAATATTCTAATAACTTTGTATATTTTTGTCTTTTTTCTTTCCTCTTCTTTGCTTTTTATTGTTTTTTAGAGCAAGGGTCGACAACCCTCGTTGACCTTAGCAAGAGCATCGTAGTCCTTACCTAGGTCTAGAGAGGGTTGCGACACCCTAGTTGTGGTCGTTGAGGACTTGGACCCTTGCCGGCCCTCACTTCGAAAAACAAGAAAAAAACATAAAGAAAAGGAAAATAACAAAAATTCAAAAAAATATTATAAATATTATAAAAATGTCCATGTTAGTATTGGCTGCGTCTTATGAAAAAACGGCCGATATCTACATTAATAATTTCCTGACAAAATGTGACATAGTTTGTAACTCAATTGACACAATTATAAGATTTTTTTTGTGATTGGATTAGTAAAAGCACAAGGGTTTAAGACCTTTTTGATAATTTCCCCGATGGAAGGAACTATGAATAAAAATAAGGATTATCTCCAAGCAATGCATCAGAAGTTGCCATGCGCGCCATGTTAAATTCAAGCTAACTCCGTTCATCAACGCCTAAAAGTTAAGATAACTATAAGGCAGTAACTTATCGTTATCAGAAAGATCAATGCTGCAACTTCGACCTTTTTACACGCAATGCAATTATTTGGGACATCAAAGTGTGGGGGCGGTGAAGAAAGAGAGTGGCAAGAAGAGTCCAAACAAAGGCATCATGAGCTCGAAACAGCTGTTGTACTTGGTGAAAATTCTCTCTCTCTCCCTCTCTGAGTCGCACGTCCCTTGTTCGTTTCCTATTTTACGTGTCTGACTCTCGCAGGTTCCCCTATTCTTTTCGTCGAAAGTGTCGATTTCTCTGCGAATCACGTTTGTCATGTGCCTTCAAACCCTCAATAGAGAGAGAGAGAGAGAGAGAGAGAGAGAGAGAGAGAGCTGAGCTGCTGTTTCCATGTACAGACGTGAAACAAAAGTAAGCCACTGTTTCCATGTACAGGTTTCTCCATGCACTCGGCAACAATCATGAGTATCCCCACTGAAAGGTCGGATTGTGTACGTTCATTTTTTTTTCATTTATATGGGTCTATGGTTGTATGATTGCAGCCGGCGCGACAAATTTCAGTGGAGCTTCTGTGGAACTTTACAAGATGTAAAAGGGTTCGAAAAACCGAACTCGGGTTTAAAAATAAAAGTAATCGGGTGTGTAACGAAATTCTTTGTGGGTTTAGTACGAGGACTATAAGGAGATTACTGATGAAAATCCTTTTCGAGAAATAAATAATTCTTGATTTTAGTCAATTTATCATTAAGAGAATAACGCAATTTATATTTTATATCGACACCATAAGCAATCCGCCACGTATAAAGAGAAGAAGCCCTTAAAACAGCAAAAAGAGATAAAAAAAAAATCCAATATTTTCTTCTTGTCATTGCTCGCCCAAAGGTTCGTCGTGGCTACGACTGCATCACAGAACTTCAACAGAGCGACACGGTCGAAATCATTCTGCTATCATGACTCTGACGCAAGGGCAAAGTAAAGATGATCCCAAAGAATTCTAATTCGGCACGAGGCAGCCTGTAATTATGGTGGTGTCCAACGAGATATATGCCGCTCATCATTTTCCTTTTTAACCTTTCTTTTGTGCATGTCACGATCGCAATCATGCAAAGCTAGAACACTTGTGTGTCGGCCTGGATCCATTAGTTGACGAAATGAGGCATGCTTTTTTTCACCTCTCTTGCGTATGAAAAGATGGGATGACAACTGCATGCAATTATTTTTCACCGCAACTTAGCAAATTCACAGAAGTTGGAAAATAGTTTTTGTGAGAGACCGGTCGTCAGAACCCTAAGGACATGCCCTACTTGTTTGTTTCCATGGAAGACAATTAGGTGATAATGCTTCATGCAATGATTGGAGTTCTTGACGGAGGCGATTTTGATTCGGTAAGGATCAAGATCCCCTAAATTAAAAGGTTGACACGGCATGATAATGCACTTTGGATGGCCTAGTGGAGTAGTCTGGTGTCCTTCTATATGTTAAGAATCGCAAGATTTGGTAAAAGGATAGTGTTTGGTGGAGTGGTTAGTCATGCTATTGTTCCCTCTCCAAATTGGCACCTTCCCTATTTTGCTCAATAATACGGTATAAACAACGTTTTATGAAGCATTGCTTGATAAATTTGGCAACAATGTCCAAATTATTGTCTTCTGTTGCCTTCTGCTGCAAGAATGTAAGTGATTGGAGATACTAAGACTCCATTTGTTTGGCGGAAAACGAATAATTTGGAAGACATTTTTCTAAAAATAAATGTTTGTAATGATTATAAAAATGAATGAACAAAAAACATTTTTATCGCCCCCGAAAATATTTGCGCATAAGTTGTCGCCGATAACGAAGACATTTATTTTTCAACACTAGTTATAAGTGCTGTTTATTGAAACTAGCGTTGCCGCGTTGCCTAATGCTGAAGAAGTATTGCTCTATTCGTGAGCAAAGCTTCTAAAGCATTACACGTTAGGCCAAGCATATAGCAGTGGATTTATACATGATGTGCATACGGATGATTCATGTAAGACACCTTCCATCGGCCTGACTACAGTGATTAGCTTTTAAATTAGAATGTCAAATCAACTCTTAAATATAATCATTTATCTTCATATGTTGAACCCATTGGGTTTGACAATCAAGGCATGATGATGACAAATAAAACAATGTTCGTAGTTACAAGTATCAAAATCAGTGTTTGAATTACAAAACAGATTAGAATGGCCTTGAAAATTTGCAGTGGGATTAAGCACTTCATCTTCACTCAATGAAGATTTTGATCAACCAATCCTAGAACACATCTAAACTCAAGAGCAACAATTAGAATAAAACTCGAAATTTGCTTAATTGTAAGCCAAGTCAAGATTGTCTTACAAAGCTTTCTAAAATTTACCACAAGCCCAATAATTGTACCTAAGGTTAAGAGTGATGCATTACCATACAACTAGAGCTCTTACTTAAGTGTTGAAGGACAAAATCATGAGACTTGACCTAGGACGTGCTAAAGGGGACAGTATTTCATGTAAGTTAAAATATGCCAAACTAAGCCAGAACAATCATAACTGAACCACTGGGATTTGCCCCAGTGACCACCCTTTCAACATGGAAGGGGGAGGTGAGGGGTTCAAATCCCCACCTTCTCATGGGGGGATGGGGTGGGGACGCGTCAGTTTTAGGAGTGGGTTTCGACTCCCACGCCCTGCAAGAGGTAGGACAAAAGTTTGAGAGTGAGTGTAGAATAGGCATAGAGTAGGACTGACAAAAAAAAAAAAAATCATAACTGCAATGCTGTGCCATATTCATTGCTTTATGCGGTACTTGATCGACTCAGTCCATGGTTGCTCCATTCCCCTTAGACTCGTACAATATAGAAGAAGTTTGCTTCGCGATGGACGGCCCCTTTGCCATTCGAGTTAGTCTTTGTTTAGGTTAAGAATAAGCGGTTCCCCTAACCCAAAAGCAAACATACATACATACGTGCCATAATTTTTCTTTCACATTCAAGGCGAAGCATTTCGTGTGACTTTTGGAAGACGTGTACCATCCCATTTCACGATTTCCCCCCTTTAATTGTACTGAATATCACGAATCACGATCCGACCCATCAACCTCAGTGGACACATGTACTTGCACGTGGAGTCTGAGTCTTCAAATGTTGACCATCAAGCATGTTCAATGTCGCAAAAAATTCTAAAACCAGCTATTGAAAATGAGAAATGTTGAGACGTGGAAGCGCTGATTTAAAGGATGAATTTTGCCCTTCAAAGGGTCCAAAAAGTAGATGCACGGATATCCTTCAGGATGCTATTGAAATTGAGAAATGTAAAACCGGTGACAAAGACGAGGCCTGTAATTGTAAGGGAAGAAAGCTTCCCGAAAGCTAGAAATGATCAAGGGAGTTAAATTTACACAAAAAAAAAAGGAATCTTGGATCGAGCCTCGCTCATCTTTCATTCAAACCCAATTCATGTGTGCAAGCACGACAACTTTTTCTTGCTGTTATCAAACTAATATTGAACCCATTAATAAAATGAATGAGAGAGAGAGAGCTTCTAAAGTAATGTCGGACAAATGCATATAACAGGGATTACTCAATTTGGAGTCCTAACTAAGAGCGTCAAGAGTCCACATCTGTCTTCTTTTGGGGCTCTGATTGATAATTACGGGCGTTGTTATATAGGTTGGTGTAGCATAAGACTTTTACTTACGTTTTAATGCTCCTAGCCCATTACTAGACTTCTTCGAAATTGAATGATTAGATGTCTAGGGTTAGTGGATAATTCCGGGCGTAGTCAACCGCTACTTCTAGGGTTCTATATGGACCAAACCCTAATCATGTTTTGGGGGTGCAATTTAATGTAGTATTGGTATAGTCCAGCCATTGTTTATTTATACAGTGTTCTCTTCTAGCCAAAAAAAAAAGGGAGAAGGAAGAAAGATAAGAGAATCCGGCTCACGTGCCACAGTGCGCAACTGCACGTGCATCCTCTCAGAAGTCACAAAAGTATACGAAAGTGAATTTTTACAAGTTCGCTCCTGTTCCCCACATTTAGAAGGAACGAGGCCCCACTCGGTGGACAATTTGGGAAAATGCTAGATTATAGTTACAGTACATTTAAAGGTAAAAAATTCCATGAGCAATCTAAAGCTCCATAAAGAAGATAGATTATTTCGCGAATCAATTTTCGTATTTATACACTGATTTTCGGGTTATCTTGTCACGTAAATCTCGAACCTCTTAAAAATCTTATAAATGGATCCCAAAATCCATCTTGAAATTCAAAATCCGCAAATCCCACTAGAGTTGGAGCAGGTCGGATCCTAATTGAACTCTAGGTACTCACATCTCGTCTCTCTTCTCCCATGAAAGGGTCCTACGCAGTCATAGTTGATAGTAGCATCATTATGTGAAGACCCTAGTACCATATATTTGTGACCCCGAAGTGAATGCGTTTTTGGCCACAACTTACTGTGAGGAAATTTAAGTCGCAAATTGTACTATGCCGCAACTATAACTTCCATATTAGTGGTACGTGGACGGTCTGGACTTCCGTATGATCATATCATCTGTACAAATGCATTAAAGTGGATGAAAGTGCACAAATTTCCGAATATTTTGTGACTGCTTGCGTGAAGCAATCATAAAAATCTTGTGGACCACAATGACCACGAATGATAGTAAATGACTTACTAATTGCTCTTGGTTGCATGCTCTAACACAAGAAAAATCAACCATATTTATTACACTCATTTGGCAATGACCAAAACCCAAGTGAGACAATCCATCGCTGTATGCATAATTAGGCGCATTAATGAAATTGAAGCCTCTCCCCATTATTCAGCCAATTCATGAATCGCTACCCTATCGAAAGCTCTTGGCTAAGTTGGAGTGGAAATCATCTGATGGTGGGTCTTTTCGCACCAGGAATGTTAGCAGTCGAAATAAATTGGAAATGGACACGCGCACATTAAGGTTTTAATAGAGACAGTGAACCACCAATGAAATTCATCCTCAGGAACTTGAGATACATTATTGCATCGAATTCAATGTGATTCCGGACCACAACATAGAATGAGGCCACCACCCATCGTGGCAGCGTGGATGGTAAGGCTGCTGGACTCCAACGCGGATGTCCCAGTTTTGAAGTCCCTGCGAAGCAGGGGGGCTGAAGCGCTGCGTGGTAATCTTACCCGGAGTGCGTGGGTGGTGGTCCTGCGTTGCCTCCCCAGGGTTTACCCCCGGTTGCTGGCCGTGCACGGGTTCCCTGGGTCACCAAAAAAAAGAAAAAAAGAAAAACATAGAACGAGGCCATGGAATCCAAGGTATCGATCTCGTAATAGGTACCGAACTACGTGCGAAAGCTTGTCATTAGCTGATAAGTCCACTCTCCCTTATGAATAGTTTTCGGAACAGCTGAAAGATTGAAACCGAAGCGTTGAGAGGCGACCTAACTATAGCGTGCCGAGGGTGTGCGCATTAATTTGTGGAACGCCGATGGGACTTATGACATTATGCGGGGGTCTTTGTCTTCTTTTTGTCCTAAATAAACAACCGCGACACGTACGTTGCCAGGAGCATCAATCAAATCGAGCACATGTTTTATGCGATTGTAGCGCTCCGTATTCCCCGGCTCGTTGTTCGCAAGTTAGAGTATGGTTTTTGAGGAGATGCATTTTTCATTATAAAATCATCAGAATAGGGTTCTCGAGTGGGACGACAAAATTGCGGTTATAGTCGAATAGGTAAAAAAAATTTGAATATTTGGAGGTTGTGAATGGGTAGTTGGATTGGTAATTAAGGTGTCTTAAGACTTTAGAACTCAGAAAGCCTAAAAGCTCTTTTATACAAGATTCTAGTTAGGGTTTGGCAAAGAGAACAAACCGGTAGTTTAATTTCCTAATCTCAATCAACGTACTTACCTGTATTTGATTGGATCAAGAATACGACACTTGATCCCGAAATACCAAAAACACTAAGGTAGACTAATGTTGCAAACATTTGAACTATTAGGTTACATTTAATAGCCATGATAAAAGTTGAGATATGATAAAATTTATCTTATTTCGTATTTGGTTCTTACCTAAGATAAGATAAAATTGGATATAAATGTGATATAATTCAAATAAAATTATTTTATAGGGGAAGTGGGATAAAAATAGATAGGATTTTTTTATATCTATTCTATGGTACAAATTATATTTCTCTCGAATAAGAAATTTCTTAAATTAAAAATTTTAATTATATAATATATATTTTGCAATGACCAAAATGCCAATAAACAAGATAGGTAGAAGATCTATATATATATTGTATTTATATTTATTACATATTTTAGGTATATTAGTATAGTTTATTATTTAATAAATTTTTAATTAATGAATGATGTAAGGGAATTAAAAAGAAATAAAATAGAGAGGAAAATAATTAAAAATAAGTAAATAAAAATGAAGTAGAAGAACCTCGATTTTAAATAAACAAATCTAAACTAAAAATGGATCTTTCTAATTTACTTTGTCTCTTTCTTCTTCGTATCTCAAGTTTATATTGAAGTTTCACAATTCCTTTGTAATTCTTTATTTACGTTAGAGCTCTACAAAAACTATGAGAGAGTGGAAGTTCCTTCTCCTTCAAAGCTCTCGCATCAAAAGTCCGAAAGCAGCAAAAGAGTCGAACCTCTTCTTTTCCATAGCCTGATAATCCATGTTGAAGTTTTACAAAAGTGGCAAGAGATTCAAAGCACTATAGTTTTCAGAATTGCGAGGTAAATAATCCTATTTTCTATATTTTTTTCTAGATTTGGCATTCACTAGCGGATCTACCTTGTGATGTTGTAGCTCGTTTGCATTTCTTGTTATGGTTGAATCTATTTGAAATGTAAATGTACAATAATCATGAATTAATTAATGGATGCTATGTCTGATTGTACATTTGTGATTTCTTTAGTAGTGAATCATGAGAAATTCTTACTATCTCCATTTTGCATTTTCAAGTTCATCTACATCGATATACCGTTCATATCATATAATGGACATGATATGATATGGAAATATCCAGTTTTATTATTACGATTTATCAAATAGTGGATATGACACAATGACATCTCTAGATTTTCTATCATATCTTCAATCTAGTCTTGCTAAAAATCTAGACAATCAAACGCAGTTTTAGGAGACATGTATTCCGTGATTTCCTCCTTACACTTAAGTCCATTTTGAACAAGTAACACAAGGTTTGATCATCAAATTAAAGATAGCACTCATGGTACTTGGATACCATAAAGCATTGCATGTGATGATAACTAATATGGCAAAGGAAGTCAATCATTTGGTAAAAATGATAAGTGCAAGAAAAAGTCTTACAAGTTGTTGAAAAAGTATAATTGATCCTCCTAAAACTTTTAAAAATTGCAATCAAAATTTGTCAAGTTGATGCAATCAAGTTTCTCCATTTACACTGTCCAATTACACTATCCAATTTAGCTAATGGAAAATGCTAACATGATTTTATTTAGTACTTAGTGTTTCTCTCAAACAGTAAATACCTTGGATTTCAAGAAAGTAGGGTAAGGTAGAGGATAATGATGTGCAGAAAATCCTTCATTAGATCGAAAACCAACATGACAGTTACAATATCATCTCTTTAGTCATAGTTTTGAGTTTCAGCAAGCTCACGATCTAGAGCCATAAGTAACCCTAGAGTCAATTTTAGTCTTTCCAACATCGGCAATAATTTTGAATAGAAAAGAGATTTTAGCTGAGTTTTAGATTGTTGCTCCGCTTCATTGCTCTCTTTCTCCCTAGCGCCATGGTCACCCTTGCAGTCACCGTTGCCTTGGCCTTCCTCATTGACATCGTTGTCATCCACAAAATAATTTAGTAGAGGCTCATAAGACGACTATGGAACCTTTTGCCCATCATCATCCTCATCATTCTCACTGTCACCACCCTTGTCGTCTTCTTTACCTTTCTCTTCCTCCTAACTCTACACTGCAGCTTCCTCTTTCTCATCAAGATCTTCATCCTCATCATCTTGCTTCAACACAATAATCAACTGGCTCATTGGACCTCATATGCACGATCTCCTGCTCATCATCTTCTTTGTCACCATCATCTTGCTAAGGAGAAGAAGGATATAATGTGCCTAGTAATTGCGATTCTCTCAATTCCAAAACACAACCCTAATCTATCCTTTATAAGTGTTCAAGAAAGCTAAGATGATGATGTATGCAACAGAGACAGAGCGATAGAGGTGATTTTTGAATTGTGCCCTCCATGTGATTGAGCAGCTGAAGAACCCGATCTACAAGTTGGCAATTATCAAGGGCCTATGAGCCCCTGCCATGATTAGATCGTAGGCTTGCAAGCCCTCCTCATGTCATGTGGTGGTGGCAATGGTGGTGTCACCATCGTGTGATGCAAACAAGGGCCTACAAGTCCTCTTCTGCAAGCAATGAGGGTCGATGACGCTCATTGACCCTCGCGGCTACCCCAACAAAGATCATCGACCCTTATTGACACCCGAACAACGGATGTGGCCCTCACTAGCAAAGCCCGATAGTCTTACCTTTGTTTCTAAAAAGGATTAGCTTTTTTGTTTAATCTTATCCTTTCTTCTATCCTTTTTTTTTTTTTTTGCTTTTTCACCCTTACTTTTTTTTTTTTTTAATTTCCAAGTTTTCTTCTGATGTGGCACTTGGTGGGCACCGTATTGGCGACATGTGGCTTAGGAAAGTTATAAAATATAGGAGTGATCAGTTCCCGGTTTGGTCCGGTTCCACCCAAGAACCGGGAACCGGACCGGGAGGACCGGTTCCTACTTTTCTGGACCGTGGACTGGACCGGCTGTCTTGGAACTGAGAATCGGACCGCACCAACTGGTCCGGTCTAGTCCGGTTCGGCTTCAATGAACCATCACTTGTTTTCATTTCATTTAACAAAAAAAAAAATAGTAATTACTAGTAAAGTAACACACGGGATTATGATCCGGTCAAGTTTTCTTATTCACTCTGTGACCAACAAAGTGACGCCCTATTAAATTATAAACGTCCACTTTGTGGAAACAAAAATTAAAATCTTGCATCATACCCTATGTCATTGCACTGTTATGAAACAAAAAAATAAGCTAAAGATCCACACATTTGAAATATCGGAGAAGTTTTTCTTTCCAAACATATTTCACACACTCACCTTCATTCTCATGAACGTAAATGTTATTAGAGAGGCAAAAAACAAAAGAAACAGAATCCGAACTCAATAAAAATTCAACACATAATTTGGCCATTGTTCAATACCATCCATTGGTGAGGCGTTGGGGGCGTCGGGCAAGGCGTCGAGCGAGCAAGGGGAGGGGTTACGGTTTTGAGAGGGAAAGACAGTGAGAATTGCCGTTGAATTGGGTTGTAAAATTTGGGAAAATGGAAGTTGATGTGATGGTTACTGTACATTAGAGCAGAAACTTAAAAAAAAAAAGAGGGGTTTAGCCGTTTAGGTTTCAAGAGGGAAAATGAAAATAAGAATTGCAAAATTTAGAAAAGAAAAGTTGATGTGATGCTTATTGTAGAGTGTAGAGAAAGGCAAAAAAGGGATTAGCTTTGAGGAAAAATGAATCTAGTAATGCATATATATATATAAAGTTTCTAAACTAATTTACAATATGCATTACTATATATATATATGGTCGGTCTAGTCCGGTTCTAACCCCAAAACCGGGAACCGGACCAACCGGTCACCGGTTCCAAAAATAGGAACCTAAGACCGGACCGAGACCCTCTAGAACCGCCCGAAACCGACCGGTTCGGTCCGCTCCGGCCGGTTCCCGGTTCGGGCGGTTTCCGTTGCACACCCCTAATAAAATAACCACATTAGGATGTTGCATTAGACAAAGTTAGCAAATGGGCTTGATTGTACAAATTTAACAAATTTTATGACTTGATTGCCATTTTTACAAGTTTTAAGACTCCATTGAATTTCTATAGTAAATTTTAGTGCACTTATCATTTATTAGAAGGGTTAATATCATGAAGAATTCCAAACGGGTACACTTATGACTAATTTACTCAAAACTAATACTTTGATAGGAAAAAACCACAAATTGGCACATATGTAACAAATTTAGATCGATATGCCGTTCATACCAAATAATATACATGATAGGATATGAAAATATCCGGTTTTATTATTGTGAATTACCAAACAGTGGATATGATACAACAAAATTCTTGGATTTTATATCATATCTTCTATCTTATTCTACTAAAAAACCTAGATGATCAAACGTATTCTTAGGAGACATGCATTCCCTGATTTCCCTCTCACACTTAAGTCCTATTTTGAACAAATAACATTAGGTTTGAGCATCAAATTAAACATGGCAATCATGGTACTTGGATATAAGAGAGCAACGTATGTGATAGTAACTAATATGGCAAAGGAAGTCGATCATTTGTTAGAAGGGATAAGCACAACGAAAGTCTTACAAGTTTTTGTGAAAGTATAATTGATCCTCCTAAAATTTTCAAAAAGTGCAATAAAAAATTGTCAAGTTGATGCAATCAAGCCTCTTCATTTACATCGTTCAATTTAGCTAATGGAAATTGCAGACATGACTTTATTTAGTACTTATTGTTTCTCTCAAATAGTAAATACCTCAAATTTCAAGAATGTAGGGTGAGGCAGAGGAAAATGATGTGCAAAAAATCCTTCTTTAAATCGAAAACCAACATGACAGTTACAATATCATCTCTTCAATCACAGTTTTGAGTTTCGGCAAGCTCGTGATATGGAGGAATAAGTGAAAGTGCTAGTATGAACACCTAGATGGGGGGTGAATAGGTGTAAAAACAGATTCTGCAAAATGCAGTGAAAACCTTTACTTTTAACCTGAGTCTAAATAATAACAGACTTTTGAAACTGAGTCTGAAGAACAACAGACTTTGAGCGAGTTCAGACTTTAGCAGTTAAATAGAACTACGAACAAAATAAAGGAGTTCAGGAAAAAGAATAAGAACACAAGGTTTATAGTGGTTCGGTTTAGATCAAGCTTACGTCCATTCTCTCACGCTAACAACCTTCTTGGCTGGATTCCACTATGCAATCAACAAGAGATTACAACTTTGAGTGCAAATACTTAGTGGTAGATCACACTATCTCACTAAGTCACTCTTTTGGTATTTTTCTCATGATCACAAACATTTAAGCTCACCAAAGATAAGTGTATGATCGAAGGTCGCTTAGACTTTGGAATTATAAATTCTACACTACGTCTCTTGCTCATTGGTCCTTGATCTCCTTAAATACTCATCCACTTCCAAACTAGCCGTTGGATAGTATCTTGAGGATCGTTTTCCAATCTACCCATTGGATAGATCTATATCTAGAAGATTTAGTAGCCGTTGAGTGATATAAGTATAATTCCAAATTGATTCTAATTGCCCATACAAACAGAATCTTGGTTTTCATAAATAGAGCTTCTTCGTATAGAAAGTTCTTGTCTTTAAGATCTAATAGTCAATCAATTAGATTGAGTCAATCAAATCAATCTTGATGTAGAATCCAAACTAGAGCACTAGCCGTTATACATTTAGGGCTTGTGTTACGTTCTGTCTCGTTCTGGATGTAAAGTCTGACAGCAGTAGATTTTACAATCTGAGTCTGAGAGCAATAGACTTTACAATCTGAGTCTGAGAGCAATAGATTTTACAATCTGAGTCTGAGTGCAATAGATTTTACAATTTGAGTTTGAATATATTCTGCTTCTAAACAGATTTAGCTTTAAGGTCTAGACACCATATGAGTAAGTTCAGCTCCAGTATAGAGTCTGTCTTCTGGTTCTTCATTCATGTTTAGTTTGGAACTTATCAGAATGGGCAGACTTCTGATATAGAACAGACTTTGACACTAAAGTCTGGCAGTCTTTAGACTTTGACACAGAAGTCTGGAAATCTTCAGAATATACTTTGGACATGTATTACGTTCAGTCTTCTGGCCGTCTTCAGACTTTGACAATATCCTTTATATGTTCTATCATCTACATGGTCTATTACTTAACCATTAAACACGTTAGTAGCCTTTGATTTATTTTGTTATCTTTAAAACATCATAAGGGATTTCCCTAACAATAAGTATCGCTAGAGTTAGTTTCAATCTTTCCAACATCGACATAAATTTTTAACAGAAAAGAGATTTTAGTTGAGTTTTAGATTGTTGCTCCGCTTCGGCTTCTTCATCATGGCTCTCTTCCTCCTCATCATCATGATCACTCTTGCACTCACCATCGCCTTTGCCTTCTTCATTGACATCATCGTCATCCATGAAATAATTTAGCAAAGGCCATGAGATGGCTATACAAGCTTTTGCCCATCATCATCCTCATCATTCTCACTGTCATTGTCCTTGTCATCCTCATCGTTGTCGTCTTCATCACCATTCTCTTCCTCCTGACTCTACACTCCATCTTCCTCTTCCACATCAAGATCTTCATTCTCATCAATCTTCCTTCAACATAATAATCAACCGGCTTATTGGACCTCTTACCCATGATGTCCTAAACATCATCTTCCTTGTCACCATCATCTTGTTGAGAAGAAGGAGGATCTAATGCGCCCGATACTTGCCATTTCTCTCAATTTTGAAACACAATCCTAATTTTCCTCTGTAAGCAATCAAGAAACTAATATAATGATGTGTATGGGAGAGAACAATAGAAGTGGCTATCAAATCATCCCCTCCATGTGGTTGAGCAGTTGAAGAACTTGATTTCATATCGGCGACTATCAAAGGCCTATAAGCCCTCTCCTTGATAAGAGCACGGGATTGCAAGCCCTCCTCATGTCATGTGGTGGTGGCAATGGAGGCACCACACTATGTGATGCAAAAAAGGGTCATAAGTCCTCTTCTACAAGTAATGATTGACCCTCGCAGCCTATGTAGCACCGACACGGACACGTGACACGACACGACACAACACGTCGACACGTCATTTCTTAAAAATAAAGAATTTCGACACGTTCCGACACGTTATATATTAAATATATTTTTATATATAAATACATAAATAAATAATAATAATAATAATAGCCTAGAATTAATTTACACAAAAAATATTAAATAATATCATTCATTATTTTAATTTGTTACAATAATACACAAAACTTAGAGGAAAAAAACATTGTTTAAAGAAAAATACTGAAATGATATTTTTAAATTTATTTATTTATCATATATAGCATTTTTTATTACTTCTTTCAGAGTAAAAGACTTTAAAAAAAAAACTGAAAAAAAAAAATTGACCCCGTGTGTATATTTATAGCAATTTTATTACTTCTTTTATTACTTCTTTTGTGTATATTTATATTTTGACCCCTCAAGTATTATAAATTTTTAAAATTAACCCCGTGCGTATCGGAATCGCGTGTCAGAATTCTAGACTCGCGTGTCGGAGCGTGTCGGAAAGAGTTGACCACGTGTCGGATTTTTCGACACTCGTTGACCGCGTGTCGGGACGTGTCGGAGCGTGTCGGACACGTGTCGGAGTGTCGGACACGACACGAAGGCTTCCGGAGAGTGTCCGTGCTACATAGCTCGCAGCTACCCCAATAGAGTTCGTTGACCCTCATCGACACCCCGACAACATATGTGGCCCTCGTTGGCAAAGTCTTTTTTTTTTTAAAGAATAGCTTTTTGTTTAAATCTTATCCTTCTTCTACCATTTTTTTTTCTCTTTTTTTTTTAAAACCCTTTTTTTGTATTTATTTATTTATTTTCTTCTGATGTGGCACTTGGCAGGCATGATATTGGCGTCACATGGCTTAAGAAAGTTATAAAAAAACCACATTGGCATGTTGCATTAGACAAAGTTAACAAAGTATTTTGATTGCATAAATTAGACAAGTTTTATGATTTAATTGCCATTTTTATAAGTTTAAAGGCTCAATTGAATTTTTATGTAAATTTAAGGAGCTCTAATGCACTTATCATTAAATAGAATGATTAATAACATGAAGAGCCCCAAATTAGAACAATGTGACAAATTTACTCAAAACTAATTTTTTGATCATTAAAAACCTCAAATTGGTACATATGTGATAAATTTATCTCAAATTAATTTTTTGACCTCCAAAAATCCCAAATTAAACATCAATGATAAATCTACATTCTGTTAATATTTGTTCAATTAGATTAAATATTGACAAAAATCACAAATTGGTACACCTATGACAAACAAATGGTTGAATCCAAAACTGGTATATATGTCAACTGCC
The DNA here is from genome assembly GCA_017140615.1 of Eucalyptus cladocalyx. Lineage (NCBI taxonomy): Eukaryota > Viridiplantae > Streptophyta > Magnoliopsida > Myrtales > Myrtaceae > Eucalyptus > Eucalyptus cladocalyx. The sequence continues at coordinate 8,082,715 of CM029518.1, forward strand.
ACATGTTATCCAACTCAATAATTCGACGAAATTTTTTAATGGAAACTAATAGAGGGTAAATCTATTACAGATGTATCAGTTTGAAATTTTTTGAGGTCAAAAAATTAGTTTAAGAGCAAATTTATTATATGTGTACCAGTTTGGGGTTTTTCGTGGTATTCCCTCATTATGACCAAGTCTAGAGGCAAATTAACCGAGAGAAAAAATAGTTCAACTCAGAATCATGACCTAAACTTTTGATTCCCACGTAAAGTGTATGTGCACCGAGAAAGTAGAATAACACATGAATCAAGTAAGTATCGTACCTAGTAATGAATCCGAACAATATTTGAAGGGGATGGCATTGTTGAAAAACTTATTACAATTTGAAAAATTAAAGTTCTCTAGTCTATTTATTTGAAGGAAAAACTATTCTCGAGATATTATTTTCCGACTTTTCGATATTTGGATGACAGAAAATAAATCGATTTATGGAAAAACGTTTTCCAAGGACTGAAAATAAGAGGCTTAGATTGGGGGAAAACAATTTTCACTCATGACAAGAATGAAACCACTTTCCTTAAGGGTGCGTATGGTAACGATTTTATTCTCGGGAATAGTTTCTTTTTAGAAATACTTTTTTCTATTTCTGTTCTTGGGAATAGTTTCTGAACATTTTAAGGCGTTTGGTAACTATAAAAAAATTTATGTTCCGGGAATAGAAATATGTTTGGTATAACCGCAAATTTTTTTGTGATTTAGAATTTCTTTTAATATATTAATAATTTAATTACATTTTTCTTTTCTTTTCTTTTTTTCTTCTCCTTCCTCTTAGTTGGTCGCTGGCTTGGCCATGGCCCGCCGCCGATCGGCCAAACGAGGGCCGGCGAGGGTTGGCCTTGCCCCAATCTAGCGAGGACAAGCCTCACTTGGCCATCGGCGAGGCTTAACCTCACCTAGCCATCACGAGGTTAGCCTTGTTGTGGTCGAGTGAGGTTGAGCCTCGCCGTGGCTGAGCGAGGCTCGGCCTCATTGTGGCCGAGCGAGGCCCCCTCGAGCCTCGCCGCGTGATTGAGCGAGGCTCAACCTTGCCCGAGATCGGCAAGGCTTGACCTCACCCGGATCCGGCGAGGCCAAGCCTTGCCTAGCCACCGGGAAGCTAGGTGACACCGACCTCGCGGTGGTCGGGTGAGGCTAGGCCTCACCTAGCCATGGTGAGGCTCTCCCAAGCCTCGTCGGGGGCCGACGAGGCTCTGGCGCGGTCGCCAGGCCTCATCTATCTGGTCTTTGGCCATTGTTGGGTCGGTGACCAGCTAGGGAAGAAGAGAGGAAGAGAAAAAAGAAAGAAAAGAAAAGGAAGAAAAGAAAATAAAAAAAGGCTTGTTTTTTTAGTCGTTCCTGGAAATAAGAAACGACTTTTTTTTTTCCTGTTTCTGTTCTAAATTTATTTCCGAGAACCATCTGCTCTAAGAAACAAAAAAATTACCAAATGTGTTTCTGTTCTATTTCTGTTTTGAAGAACAAAAGAACAAAAATGGGTGTTCCCCAGAACGTTACCAAATAACATCTAAGCCACCAAACAAATGAAAAGTCATTAGTTTTTCTAACAAGCCTGATTATGAAATTTTCAGTGAAACAAATGTATCCCTAGATTAAAAGCGAAGTAACCTTTTGGACCTTGGGAAAACTTGGGCCCCGCCCAACCCCGCTCCATTTCCATATCCAGTTTTCACTTGACCCAAATATTCCTACTTATTTAGGGTCATGTCAGGAGAAGACCACCTAACCTTTACAGTGCTTCCACTTGTAACTTGACAAATCCTAATTGGTGATCAAACCTCATTTTCATAAATCAACAATCGAGATTTATCAAGACATTGAAAAGAATATCGTCTGAAAAAGAGGATCCACGCCCGATCATATCCTCACGTACTTCCATTCTATCTATTAAACGACAATCTCTCCTAAGAAAAGAGCAAGACAGTCAATGAAAGTCTCCAACTTGGCAAAACATCCAGCTCACTCGAACCCACGCCATGGTGAATGATTGTAAGAACAATGTCAAATCACAGCAACTATGGAGCCGAGGGGAAGCTTCCAAGTTGTTTTCAGTAGGTATGGGTCTGTCTGTGTTGTAGCAGAGAATGGTCAGTGTGTGGAACCAAAGGTGAAATATGGGCAGCACCAAACGAGGGACTTGTCATTGTTTACCTTAAAAGAGGGCCCAATGATCTGATCGGTGTAATATCTCCTATGCAAAAGCACTCGTCCACAAGACCAAGCAATGGGACATGTTAGAAGAAGATGTGAGGGGGATGATGCTGAATTTGCTGAGCCAGACAAAGTATTAATAATATGCCTCTAGCTAAGTAGGAAGAAGATGTGGTTGGTTGCCCTATCTCTCTAGAGTCCCCAAGTAGGCCCCCGCAAAGAAAAATCCCAACTACCACCATTTCAGATGAAATAAAATAAATAAATAAATAAATAAAATAAAATAAATTGTATCTTCTGTTGTGTGCGTTTTAAATGTTCAGTGCCAATAAAACAAACAGTGCTTCCAAAGTATGTAACTTTTAAGGGATCAATGAAGTTAGCAAGATGATTTAAATTTTACACTCTAGAAAAGTGTCAAGTTTAGATAATCTCTTAATTTATGCTAGATTTAGAGATAATAACTCCTCTCAAATTCGCGTGTTTCGACATGCATGATGTTTGGAGAAATAAGGATGTGATTCTTTTATTAATAATATAATTAGGGTTTGTCCTAGCTTTTGCACCGGTATGTTGCTTTCTTCTTCGGGGGGTCCATCGGAGTCTTCCTGCAGAGTCCCATATAATTTATCAGACTGACAACAGAATCACGAAAGAAAAAATCAGGTTACCAAGATAACCCCCGCACTGGGATGAAACAGTGGGGACTCGTGACTCCTTGCTTAATCAAGATTTACGCTGTGATTTGCAGCAGGGATGCACGTGCCCGCAACCCCATCAAACATTGATTATTCTGGTCAAAGCTTTAATTCAGTGCGGATCGCGACAAAGGCCAGGGAGTTCGTGTCCGAATCAAGATCTAGTTTTAAGTACGATGAAGGGATACAATATTCGAGGGGAGAATGATTAGTTGATTGATTTTGACTTAGGCGATTAAAGGCGGGCTTAGCTTAAGATATTACAGGCGAGGGTCGTATTATATTTGTCGTCGCCTCTAAGTCAGTGCCAAGGACTTTCTATTTAGCATGACCCACATGATTTATACACGGACCATGCAGCTTTCGTGGGTGGAAAGTACTAAATAATTAAAATGACGACGTAAAATACGGGCTTTTTCCGTCGAAGAAGAGCCCAACTAATTAATTGTCCATTATTTAGTTAAATTTGAGCTTAAATATCGCGCCAAAATAATATAAATGTTAGGAGCTCAAACCCCAAAAGAAAGTCAGGAAGTCAACCCTGCAATTCCTCTTGAGAAAATTATTATTTTTATTAATCAATATGTTTCAGGTTCGGAAAAATCTAGGTCAATATAGACTTCTTCTTTGGTGCTACAAAGGTCAGTGATCTTGCCCAGCAGTAAACCACCAGAGAAAGAGGGGGGGGTGAAGAAAAGGAATTTTCAGCTGATAATTCTCTTTTTCTACGTTTGCATAGTGATTTTTATTGCATCAATGAAAGTCAATTTGGAAATATTCTCTAAAGTAAGATTACTTTAATTAAAACACTAGGCACAAAAGAAAAAAAAAAGGATCGACACATTTGATTAGGGTGTCGAGAGATTTCCAATTCAGCAACTTGAAATTAATACTTCAAATACCCAATCGATTATGTGCAAATTGTTCTAGGCCAGTACCTCTTACGCAGACAAAAGTCTAGACTTAATTGGTTGATATGCTCACAAGGTGTTTCATGGGCTCTCGGATAGCCGCCATAAGTCTAAGACTTTGATAATTCTGAGTATGATTACTCAAGGTTCACATAGAAATCTATCTGGTGCAACAATTCCTTGCTTATCTAGCTAAATACTTTGTATTAAAAATATTTAAGAAGTAACTCGACGAAATAGATTCCTATTGGGATTGATAGCCATTCTTTAAGGTATGGTGATGATAATTGATCATGACTGGACGAAGGGTCAATGAATTTTCCTGCAGCTCCCAATTTCCGAACTAATAAAATCGAATTTTCTAAAGATATTTTTCGATTTTCACGTTCAGGAGTGATGGAACCAGCTGTTTCCGCTGCAACAACAGCTTAAACCACAGCAGAGAGAGAGAGAGAATCACGGCAGATGTTTATGCTGTCGCAGTTCCCAGTTAATTTTGCTTGGGAATTAGTTAAGTGTCAACTTTGAGAAATTAAAGTGCGCACGTGAGGCTGTCCTGTAACCCAAAATTATTGGCGCAGCAATATCAATTTTCGCATCTCCCGCCCTAAAATTTCCCAATGTCTTCCTTCCCTCAAGGCAAAGAAACAGGCACCACGCTCCGTAGGTTTTGCCTCTCTGTGAAAATATCAATTTGATTGACCAAAGATGCTTCAGCCAAGAAAGAGAAAATATAGTGATTCAAATCAAAGAAAACGAAGTGAAGGAGTTCAGTCGAATTGATATGAATCGGTATCATTTTAGTCATTTGTACCCTTGAAAAGAAAGCTATCGATTGAGGGGAAAACTAATCAAATTTTAGCTAGAGAAAGGACAACATTAAATCCATCTGTGTCGTGCCTCTTTTCTTATGCCTAAACAGGGCCTTTGGAATTTTAGTGATGCCATTCGTATCTCTTGATTATCCAAAAAGAAAAAAAAAATTGTCTAGATTTGGAACCCTTCTCAATTTTAGCTGAAATTACTTCGAAACACTCGACGCTTTTTATAAATTGGAATTGATGTTACATACATAATAAGTATAATCTCTATTGTAAAACCCAATATCTATCACCATTAATTGGGACACGGGCAGTCCGTAAACGATGCTATGTTAAAACCCTTTATAATTTGATATACGAATGCTCATTTATGAGCAATTGCACTTTATGATTCCTCTCCTTATCATTTTCTTGTTACAATTTTCAATTCCCTTCTGCGAATACTCTACGACAAATGGTCCTCCCAGATGCATTCCATTTATGGACATGCCTAATGGAATCTTCATAATGCCATCGCCCGCCCCCATTTTTATATATCTTCGCCTACATTAATTTAATAATTCAGTCTTTTACAGTTCAGCTCAGATTCTAATTTTCACTTATATTAAAAATAGTTTTCTAAACCACTTGCTGTAATTAGAGGAAACATGAGGAACGCAAAGCAATGGCCAAGATAAAACCTCATAAAGGCAACGCACGAAGAACCTATTAAAAAGGGTTTGCTTGCAGACCTAATGCTCACACTTTCTTCAAAACCAAGTGTGAGCTTTACTACACAGTAAATAAACAAATAAATAATGTCACTGCTAGATTTGAGGCCAGCCGATTTCCAACCCCAATTGAAAAAAAAATAATAATTGAATTAACGAGGGGACAGAGTGGAAAAAGAAGAAGTGGGTCCTCGGTAAATTTGACACGATTTTGCCTTTGCTCATGACAACTACTGTGAAATGGGCCAACGGAGGTTGACTTCTTTGTGGTAGGAAACAATGCATCTGCTTGTGGGGGAAGTAGGCAGTGAGTAATAGAGACGAAAAATTATTTTTTAATTAATAAATCTCTAGATGCAAGAAGGGTTTTCTTCTTTACTTCTTACTTAGTCCAAGTCCACCCTCCCCCCAAATATTCCTGGCAACCCTATTCAATTAATTTTTTCTAATTAATTTTGTTATCTCTTTGATTTTTATCAAGATTAGAGGTGTTATGCTTTTTATGGCTCGTGCAAGTGAAAAATAAGAAAACATTATAGGAGTGGAAAACAATAATGCCCTTTGATCAATTCTGATATTGTTCCTCAAGATCTTGACTTGGAGTCTTGTAATGAAATGAATCTTTGGTTTGATATCTTCATTGCCCTAACGTAGGGACTTGAGAAATTATTGTAATCATGATTGGAATTGCCATTAGGGCAATGGTGGTAGCCTTTGATTTATATCTTCTCAGAGCAAATTGAACAATGTTGGCCTTAATAAATATTGCTTTCCCTACTTCTTTTATGACAGGGTGGGCTGGAATTTAATATGCTCAAATAAAATACTAAGCGCGACCTTGATTAGGTCATGAATATCTGTAGGACCAGAGCTATCATTTCCCTTTGTATATACCCCACAGATTCTCTTAGCAATATGCTTGTACGCGCACACAATCACCTCCAATTGGGTTTGACAAATAGAAATATATACGACCTTTTATTGCCCAAAGAAAAAGAGAAAAATATGTGCAAAGTTCAGTCATAGGGTCCACAATTTTCTTTAAAGTAAAGTTTAGTACATTGGAAAATAGGACACCTAAAGAAATGACACGTGAAATTTGAGGGGTAGGATGAATGTACAAGCAAAATAAATTCGGGGTAAAAGCTGATTCTAGATCATACATACACGTAAAAATAATATAAACTCAATAATAGGCGATGGAGAGTATTTCAACTTCGTATATGTTTTTCAGTTGCTTTCAACTTGTAATTTGACCTTAATGGAGCATTCACACCCCCCCCCCCCAAATTATTGCTTCTTAATTAATTTGATTACTTGGTAACTCTCCAATAATTTTACCAAGAAAGTGTCAATTGTACATATTTGTTTGGCTCAGAATTAGAAGGGGTCATATATAATGACAACTTCTTTATATACACGTCATTCGTGGTTGGTCGTCCGTCTTCCTTATTAATTTTTTGATGGGATAGCAGGCTAAAAGTATATATAAATGCATTATTATCAAAAATAGCCCCCGCATATTTTATATATATATATATATATATATATATAGCAACTTTTAAACACATGCGCACATATTTATAACAAGTCGGTTCGAGGAAGTTGCACGTATATGGTGGTTGAAATGCCATTGTCAAAGACTCCATATTGGATACACGAAAAGAGACATTAAAACCAAAAACAATACGTGCCTATATGATAGATATTTCGATGGCGTATATAATTATTTCATTTTTATTTTTTTTATTTTTTGTGGAGGACAAATGTCGTTGAAATTCGAAAGTCCATCCAACTTCGCGGCTTAACTATAAATTTTGGGATTGTCCTCGATTATTATTAGCAATAAAACTGGAATATAATTAGTACTTTTCTGGATTAAATATATAAGAAATTGGGTATGCCGGTCCGAAAACTGACAAAAAATTTCATTAGTATTTGGACTCTATCTAGCAATAATTCGCGTGCTTGTAAGTCCAGGAAGCTGTCGGACGATGACGAATGATTGATGCATATTTGGACTAACTGTAATATGCACGAATTATTATTAGATCACGCATGATTAAATCAATTTTCATTTTTTTTTCCAATTCTCTACAGTGATTTTCTTGAGATGACGTCATATCATATGTAATTCGATACGATGAGGGCTCGCGTTGTAGTCAATTTGCTTAGAGGTGAAAAGACTCTCTTTGGTTTTTTGATTTGTCAACATTTCCTAAGACACAAATCTCTCCACGTGGCGACACTAAAATCCTCGCTTAAGCTTCTAATCCACGTGACTAATCGATACGTCATTTCATAAATAGCACATCAATCGAAAAAATACTTACTCAACCAATCTCTAATGCTTACAATTGGAGGTCAAAGATGATTAGGGACAACGAATTTTTCTTCGCCCTTCCATCGGGACCATACTTGCCAAGTTCACAAGTGACACGATTGATTATATCATGCGTGCAATTTAAGCACTCCGAGTAATAACCACATAAGTCCATCAAGTAGTACCATTTTTATTGTGGAAATTAGAGGAAAAGGGAAGGGAAGAGAAGGGGAGAAACAAGAAGAATATGAAAAAGGAGAGAAAGGGACAGATATTGTCTTTAATCTGTATAACATTGCCACTGAAAAGAGATAGAGGGAGAGAGAGAAGGAAGAGTCTTCTTCCCTGTGCTGCTAATCTCCAAGCCAAAACCCCAAACAACTTTATCATTTCATCATGTTCATTTCTCCAAAAGGTGAAATCGACCCGCTCTGACTATTCATGAGGAACGAGTGACTTGCGATCTGTATCCACGCCTCTCCCTCTCTCTCTCCCTTTCTCTCTCCCTTTCAGTCACAGACAGGCAGAGGACGACTTTTTCATCTTGGGGAGGACCATCCAAGGGCGTTATTCATGTTATATAATTTTTAATTGTTTTGCTCCTAAACGAAAACTAAAGATAGCCCCCCAAAAGGGTAGGGAGAAAGAAGAAGAGGAAGAAGAAGAAGAAGTAGAAGAAAGGGAAGGACAAAAATTGACGAGAACTTGAGGAGAAAGAAAGGTATTTAGAACCCCGTTCAAGGTGGGGGTTGGAAATTGGCAAAAAGTAGTAAGAGGCCTAGCTCACATTTGCTCTTTTTTTTTTTTTTTTTTTTTTTTTTTTTTTTTTGTTCTCTATGAAGAGAAAGAGGGCTTCGAAAATAAACGTATTCCAAAAGAGGGGCAAAAGAGAAAGATGAAAAAGAAAAGGGGTAAAAAGAAGAAGGAAGAAGACAAGGAGCGAGCACACTAAAACGCAAAACACAAATGACAAACCCATTTCTTGCTTTTCTTGAATTACTAAGACATTAATATTGCCACAACAAGGCCTCAAGACCACCGCCGATGATGCCACCCTCCGTCGCTGTCGTCTGGTCGCCGTTGAAGTAGTCGTAGTCCTGACCGTACGGTTCCGGGGGATAGGCCCAAGCGTCCGCCAGGTCCGCGTAGATGAAGTCGTTCATCACGCCCGAGTCACTCATCATCGGCTCGAACCCGAAGTTGGTCCCTAGTCGGGGCAGCTCCACTATCTCCCCAAGCTCTTCTGGCGCAGATACGTCGTCGGCGCAAGACGATGACGACAAATATGAGGACGAAGAGGAAGACGTCGTCGGCACGGAGCTGGGCGGCGACAATGCGTCCGAAGGGGACGGCGTAGCGGCAGCGGCGGCGTCGGCGGCGGTTGCGGGGGATTCGGAGACGCCGGTCATGGAGGCGGCCTTGACGGCGGCGGCCTGGACGTCGCGGGGGCGGAGGAGGCGGGGCGGGGGAGGGAGGGGGCGAGGTCGGGGAAGTTGAGGATCGCGGAGTTGCCCTTGATGGCGAGGGCGGCGACGTCGTGGGCACGCGCCGCCATCTCGGCGGTGGAGAAGGTGCCGAGCCAGATCCGGTTCTTCTTCCTCGGCTCGCGGATCTCGGACACCCACTTCCCCCACGTCCGCATCCGCACCCCTCTGTACACCGGGTGCTTGCTGCTGTCCCGCCCCCTCTTGGCGGCACGGGCCGGGCCGGCCGGCTCGGCGCTCGCGGGCTGCTGCAGCTGCTGCTGCTGCTGCTGCGGGCCCGACGACGACGACGAGGACCCCGACGGCCCCGGGGGCGAGCTGGCGCCGGAGGACTCCGGCTCCGAGCTTGGTGGCTCAGCCATTCTCTCGTGTTCTTGTTGCAGAAAATGGCAATCCAAGCGAAAGAAAAGAAGCCGATCTTTTCCCCCCTTCCTTTCTCTTTCTTTCCCCCCTTTGGTGGGTTCAATGACTTGTGGTTTTCGTTTCTCTCCAGTTGGGAGTCGAAGCTTTGAGAGAGAGATCGCTCCACGAGGGAGTGAAGGACAGAGAGGGGGTTTTAGTAGTGAGAGAGAGAGAGAGAGGGAGAGGAAAACGTGCAGGTTCCAATGCTGACTCCGCGTTCGACCGACCTTTTTAACCCATCATACTCTTTAATGACCCGGGCCATTTATATACTCGCCATTCCCCACCATATGTATAATTAAAACTCCCCTCCGGAAGTGCATAAACTATTCATTCCGTATGAGAGGAGGTGCTTTCCCTTACTGGTATGGCTCCGTCCTGGCTCAATTAATAATGATGCTTCTCTTCTTAACCGCTAAAGCTCAAGGCCCTCTCTCTCTCTCTTTTCTTTTCGATCTCTTGTTTCTTGTTAACCCCGGGCCCGACTTATCTGGAGACCATTTGGTATGGTTTACTCGTGTCGGCTTATGGTGTGTAAAAGAGGATATTTGTCGAATGCTCGAATCACAGCACGAACTATTCACGGCACAGCCGCAGCTCTATTAAACTGATGCCTAATTGAAGAGCGTTCTATGTTAATTCGTTAGCCTTTAGTTTGACTTCAAGGCTCAAACCAATGATGCGCATTCTGAGATCATACATCGCCTCTAGTGGGGCGGTCGACAAGGCCGAGTCGAACCCAAGGAGCCGAGGTCGGCCGGTCATTGGAGTTTGGACCATAGGAAGCAGTTACTTGCTTCCGTTCTACTTATATTACTTTCTTTGTTATATGTAACAATTCTTTACTTAAAGGGTTGGAATAATTCGTACTCTTGACTCTTTTTCCCTTGTGATATCTACAAAGCTGGGTCTAGTTAGGAATTTTTGGTAGGGAGGTCGAAGTATGATACCGAAAGCAAACTTAAAGCTTTTGTTAATAAGTTTCTTTACATTACATGATTATAAAGTTATTTTCACTATTGAAATTGTTTTTTTTTTTTTTTATAACTATTTTGCCGAATGCCCTTTTCTTTTAAGGTACCAACTGCGTCTTTTCAAGGTTGTTTGGGTCCAGAATAGAAATTGCAGTGGATATAAGCTCACCCTTTTTTAGCCGACGCTTAATGTTGACTAATGTGACGATATTTAAAGTGGAAGAATATGTAAAAGGAATAACATTATTCAGTGTTGTCCTTTTGAAACTTTGGACATATGCTTGTGGAATGTCCATTATGTACACTGCAAACTTCCATGGCGAGCTTAGTTAATAGTGAAATTGTTAGATCATCGTTGAATGTTAACTTGTACAACCTGAACTATCCAAATCTTTTGTCCATTGATCCTATTGACTGACCTTATTATATCGCCACTATATCACCTTTTTAGTGACTATTTCTCTTACTCAAATTCTATTTACTTTTAAGATGGACAATTTGAAAAATATTTCTTAAAAATGTTTACTTTTATCGCTCATAAAATGAATAAAATAATTTTTTTATTGTCCATGAAAATATCTATATATAAATTGTAGTTGATAATGAATGTATTTTTTGATTGACTAATTAATTTAAGCGATATAATCGATCATTTTTTAGGAATATATTTTTTGAGAAATTTATTCTTCATGAAACAAATGAGTTAGGGGTCGCTGCCCTTTCCAGCGTGGGCTGTGACACCTTTCCCGGTGCTGGGTAAAGGTCGGGCAACCCTCGCCATAAGAAAAACAAGGTTCTAGGAGAGGACCGCTTGCACTCTTCCATCATTAGAGGATCGAGTTATTCTCATAATAACTTTGAATTAATTCATTCGAGATATTATCTATCTTAACTTATTTCATATTGAATCGTATTATTTTATCTTTTGGCAATTAGTTGAATAATTCCCCATATGTTGACCTATTTCGATAATGCGTTTATCTTGGTGTGCAATTCAATTGATTCCTATTTCATCCACCACTTGGAAGCTTATTGGAAGCCTATTGGAAGCCATTCTTTATTCGGGTCCTCTCGCTTCATCAATCACTCTCTACCCTCGTTGGATCGATCGTTACTCTTCTAGTGTTAGAAAAAATTGAATACCAAGCTAGTGAAGTTTTCTTAGTGGAAGATTTGGTATTGAAATATGACTCGAAATCATGAATTTTGATCACAAACCTATGCATTCTACTTGCATTTAATGTGGGTCACACTTGATGTTTGGAATTATTCACTTATAACGAAAGACAAATCGTGAAAAGAAATAAGATTCATCGATGAAATAAACAAAGTACGTCATTAGAAGGCTCACTCGAATCTCCACGAATGTGGCATACTGCAATGCAAATTATACCGCCAGCTCCTTACAGTCAGCATTTACTGCACAAAACGGTGATTTTACGATTAAATGAAATCTGGCGTACGACGAATTCGATTTCACAATGAATGAGTCGATGACATAAGAGAGAAATGGAAGGGGAAAGAATTTACGCCCAGGGCGCCCGATGGGGTACGAGAATCGTCGCCCTTGGCTTAAACGAAGGCCTCTCGAGCGAATCACGTCCCTGGCGGGACAGGGCCGCCTGCAAAAGAATCGTGCATTTCTACCTTATTTCTCGCATTTCATGTCCGTCAATTATTGTTTTCCTTCCCCTTTCGACCTGCCTCTGTCTGTACTCAATTGCATCTACGAATTCAATTAGAACCTTCGTATCCCTCCTTAATTTTCCACCCACCTAATCGAATCATCTTGCCATGTTCCCTTCTGTCCTCCCGACTGTTCTTCCTTTTTTTTTTTTCTTTCTTTCCTTTTTTATCCGGAATGGATGCACTAATGTTCATGTCTAAGCACTGGCCGTGGTGATTAGGGGTCGCGCTCGGAATAGATTTTTCATTCCTTCCGCCGCAATCTGCCACCGGCAGATGGACTGTTTCCGAGCACTGTGTTAGGGGACGCCAAATCCGTGCACTGCTGAAACTCGTTTTGTATCATGTGGTCGACTGTACATTGATTGGTGACTTGGTGTCTTAATCGAAATCGTCATGGTGGCAGAACTTTTCCACATCTAAGATTCCAACTCAATTATTCCAAAGTTTGAGCTCAAAATGTTTCGATGGGAATATTGATGGAACATGAGAATGTTTGCTATATGCCATGAAAATGTTTGCTATATGCCTAATTGATGTTTCCTTTCCTTGAGAATATTGATGGAACACGAAAATGTTTAATGAATACAAATTTCCCAATCTATGTAAGCGATGCATGATATCCATCCAGCTCTACCGAGTGAAAAAATTGGTGATCAATCTCCGTGAAAGTTCGATTCTGGTTGAACAATCCGATTTGCATTTTTTCATCTTACTGAAACGAACACGAAAATGGGCGGTGCAAACAAATTGAGCGGAGAAACTTACATCTCTGGGGCATGGCCTGAATGATTCTCAACAAGATCGTTCTAATCTCAGCATTATCCATGAAAGCAAGTGGCTGTTCATCTTCGTTCCTGTGTTATCCATGGTCACTACGCTATTTATGATACTGGCGTTGCCAAATGTACGCTCCCGTGGATCGGGCTGTGTGCCAACCCATTTTTGGGCTTCGGTTCTTCAATCAATTCCAGGTCGGAGGTGTTAAGAAATTAGGGTTTTTGGGGTAAGTACCACCATGCTTCTTAAAGATACGAGTCGAAAGTCTTCAATGACTCGGCCCCAGCAGGCGTGATAAGAAGAAGAGCGCAGGTAAGCACTGGGGCTTTCATTCAATTAATTGTCCAATCCCAAGATAACATACTTTAGTCATGCAAGCGAAAAGGGCCCTACAGTTTCTCCTCAGCAGCTCCTGAAATTCTGTCATATTCCAGATTTTTAACTCAGTTATTGACATAGATCGAAGAGGTTGTTCAACCTATTTTTGGTATCTTCTTACAGAATGTCGAGGACTTTGAATCTAAACATGCATCACCTATTGAGCAAGTCATAGCTAATGAAGAAGGAGATTACAATGTGTGTTCATTACTAATGACGATATGAGATTTGATAATCCATTGCTAATCTTTCTATTTTGATATTGAGATAGATTTGTTCTTATGAGATGAGAATATGTTTATCATAGCAGTTTCTACTTTATTGTTCATAATATGCTTTGTTTTAAACCTTTGATCTATTGTCTTGAGAAATGAATGAAATATTCATTTTTGATAAAAAAAAAACTCAGGTTATTATTTTTATTTTTGGCAAAGAAATCATTAAGAACTAATGCATTTAAAAAAAAAAACCGTGCAGCACTTTGCTGAAGATAATTACTTACTATTGAAGAATTTGAACCTCATTTTATATCTTGAATTTTCCTCAAGAATGTATTTTCCCAAAATTATAATTAGAGCTTATGACTCTAACTAATCTAGGGCAATTAGAGAGGAATTTACCGATTTTTTTAAAATTTTTTATTGTACTCGTGTTAGTTCAATTATAAACCTTATAATTTAACCAATTTAGTTATAAACATTTTGACAATTTACTAATTGAGTCATTGTAATCAATTTTGACAAGAAATTGCTAACATGGATGATTGTCATCTTATGTGGCATAGTTAGCACTTATGTGTCAATTTCTTGTAATTTTAAAAAAATTGATTTAATTAATTTTCTTTTCTTGTTTTTTTTCTTTGCTTCTTTTTTCATTGTGTCGCTAGCTGTGAAGGTCTTGCTTGCGGTCGAGGGGCCATGAAGGCCCTGGAGAGGCCATCATGGCCTTGTCAATCGAGGTTACGAAGAACCTTGCTAGATTTGGCCGAGGGCCGCATCACTCGCAGCTAGCATGACTATGAAGGCTCTCACCTGTGGCCAACGAAGCCGCGATAGTCTTGTCCATGGACTGCCCGACCTCACCGGTGGTGGGCAAGGTAGAACTCGCCTAGTCTGGGCGAGCCTTCAAGGCTGAGGAGGGTCACCGGCATAAAGAAAAAGAAGCAAAGAAAAAAAGGAAGAGGAAAAGGAAAATAAAAAAAAAATAAAAAAACCATTTTTTTATATCACAAAAATTCTATATGTTATTACTGGTTATACCATGTAAGATGATTATTATCAATTTTAACAATTTTTGCCAAAATTGACTAGAAGAAATCAATTGACAAATTGTGTTTATGACCAAATTGGTCAAATTAAAAGATTTATAATTGAATTGGTAAAAATGTAATAAGTTTATAACTTTTTAGTAATTTTCACAACAATTAGATGAACAAACTCCTGAAGTTGTTTCGAGTGGCTTTTTTGACTTATGATTTTCATGAATCTTGCCTTGTATATACTTTTATTATATTTTATTTGATGCAAGATACCTGAATATTTCCCTAGAACAACATAGGCAAATTCATAGATAATTGCTTTGTTCATAATTTGCAAAACATGAATCATACCAAAAAAAAAAAAATTGACAGGAAAGTAAATAAGTAAATTTTCGCTTATTGATTAATTGCCACAAGCAGGATGGGGCCTGTTTGATTCGCTTTACTTTAAGCAAAAGTTAATTGTCCACTTTTGCCAAGACCAAAAGAAATATTGTTTGACTAAAACGAATTACGAGGAATTCCAACATAATGACCCTAAAAGTCCTAGATATGATTTTAACGATTCAGGGAGTTCAACCTTGACTAAAAGTTAAATCTCAGATATTTAGAAGTAAAAAGTCAAGAGAAATGACTACTGAAGATGGCACGATAACAGGTACTTATACATGTAGTGACATATCGAGGAGTACTTACTCGGCATCTAGCTATGAACACGAAATGCTTTGAAATCCTAAACGGATCTCTACTTTTTCACATGGAGTGGACAAGAAGAAAATAGGAAAATTATCAAAAAAATTCTCAAACCTATTACATTTATGTCATTTTGTTCTAAACTTTTTAATTAAATCAATTTAGTCAATTTAATTGAAAATCACTTACGTGGACTCTTGTTATCCTACATAGCATGATTAGCGTAAGGCGACTGACAATGACATAGACAATTTTTGTATTTTCTTTTTAAATTTGAACTTTTTCCTTTCATTTTTTTTTTCTTCATTATGCCAGCAAGGGTGCTTAGGCCATGATTGCGAAGGCCCTTGGCTGCGGGCGAGACAACCCTAGCCTAGATCGGGGCAAGGCTTCCATGGCTAGTGAGGACCTTGCCTAAATCTAGTAAGAGCCTTCGTGGCCTCGCCGGCCGAAAAATAAATGTAAAGGAAAAAAATAAAAGAAAAAGAAAATAAAAAAATTCCAAAACATTATAAAAATTGTCTATGTTAGCATTGATTGTGCTATGTCAAATGACCGGCATCCAAATTCTGACTTGATTGGCAAATTATCAAAAATATTATGACTAAATTGGCCAAATCATTGAAATGTTTAGAATTAAATTGACAAATATTGTCTCGTTACCATAAATCTAGGGGAATAATTATTCAAATAGTACTAAACTTATTGTACAATGGCAAATTTAGTCATAAACTTTTCAATTATGTTAATTTAGTTCTAAACATTTTGACAATTTGCTAATGTAGCAATTCTAGCCAAATTTAGCTGAAAATCTTGACGTGGATGTTGAATGTTTTACGTGCACAGTCGGTGCCAATGTGAATAAGTTTTGTAATTTTTTCTTTTTTGCCTTTCTTTTCATTCCTTGTTCTTTTTTTTTTCCTTTTTTCCGACGTTAGCCCAAGGCCTTGATAATGGCTAGGGCTCCCTGGCCGGTCGTGATTGGTCTCTAAAGCCATCCATCGGCTTCAGCACTCAAAAGGAGGATTTGCTCACTCTCCGCCATTGGCAGCTTCGTTTCCACATCAATGGCAGCCGATTCGAGGATTCCGATGGCGGCAACCTTCGACTCCAATTTTTTCCCTGCTTGATCGCCGGGAAACTCAGATCCGAGCCGCGGCAAAATCGCTCTTCATGGCCGTGTTCGCGCAGCTCTCGCGTCCTCGGAGCCTGTTCGACACCGTTCCCAAAACCCTAGCCACAAGGTCGAGCTCACTCGCTCTCCTCTTCGACTCGTCTCCATTGAAGTCAAGCATCCTTGGCGGCGCGTCCAGGAATCCTTTGATCCTCGTGAGGAAGGTGTTCTCTGCTACCTCACTCGTGAAGCCCGGGATCCTTAGTAGCGATCTTCACATTCGTGTTGGCGTGGCCTTTGGTGGAGCTCTTGTCCCCCCCCACCCGACGCTGATGGAGGGAAATAGGAAAAGATTAGAAAATTTCTAAAAATACAAAGAGCCGTCTATGTCGGCGCAATTCATGCCATGTAGGATGATTAGTGTTTACATAAGCGATTTTCGTCCAATTTTTTTGGAATGACTAAATTGGTAAATCGTTAAAAGATTTAAGATTAAATTAATCAAATTTAAAAATTTAAAACTAAATTAGCGGTCGTGCAATATGTTTAGGATTTTTTTTGGACAATATGTTGAGAGTTTTCGACAAATGTCAACAATCAAGGACAGTTATGTGACGCAAAGATGCTTCATGCAACCTCACAAATTATTTAAAATATCGTAAATTGATATTCGAATCCCTATTTTATATGAATCTTTTTTTTTTTTGGTTGGTTTTTCTTTTATACAAATCTATAACGTCTCCTATAATTTGTTCCTATCTATCGAACCAAATTGACCCTGACCTTGACAGAATTTAGAGTCAGTAAGGAGAAAAGTTCATAAAAAGTCATAAATCCTAGTAAAATCCCAAAGATCTCAACTGGTGCAATTGTATCACAACCCTTTCTAAGAAAAGTAAATCGAGTCACTTAGAAATTGCTCGTGAAACAACAAAAACTTGTGTTAGATGTCGCCTTGTAGAAGCAACCACTAGAAAGTTCTGATTGTACTTTTTTTTTTTTTATATAATGTTGAGGTACCGATTGCACTGACCGAGAAGTTTTAATAACTCAATTGCACTTTGCAGAAAATTTATAGGACTTTTGATGCATGTGGGGCTTATAAAGATAGTGTGTTTACTGTGCTTCTCCCTACTTTTTATCTTTGCCAAACTTTCATAGGACGGACAAGATCCTTCCCATATCTTTCCAATTGGCCCTCTGCATTGATTATCGACCCCTACGTCAGGCCGAAAACCGAAGGAGGACAAGTGCAAATTGATGAAATTAAACGTGTAGTGCAATTTGGAGATGATTCGCTGGGAACGGATGATTGAAATGTACGTGACTTGGCCCAACTTATACGGTCACGATTTCTTTGTTTTTTAGTTGTGACTCCATCATTCTTGTACGGTCAATTTTTTTCGTATGTTTAACGAGATTCACGCTAAAAGATGAAACGGGTCTTAATCTTTGTCAACTAAATTATCCATCTTATTGATCATAAATAAAGGGGTTAAGTCTGCTTTTGATTGAATCAAGTTTCTAATGCCATCGCTCACTTTAGTTTATACAAAGATTAATTTCTCGTGAGTTACTTAATCCCGAGTCGGATGGCCCTTTTGCCTAGATCAAGGAAAAGTCAATTTAATTATGTGAGGGAAGATCGATTTTGTAATCACTCGACTTATTTATCATAATGATGGGCATAAATAAAGGGGTTAAGTCCTCTTTTGATTCGAATCGAGTTTCTAATGCAATTGCTCACTTTAGTGTATACAAAGGTAATTTATCGCGAGTCCCTTACTCCCGACTTGGATGACCATTTTGCCGAGATCAAGAAAAAGTCAATTTTAATCCCGTGAGGGAAGATTGATCCGTAATCACTTGACTATAAAACTATCACGTCAGAGATCTTTGTAACAATATCGCCACCTTTTAACTTGCACAAACATTTGGGTCCAATATCCTCCACGAATCTCTTGGATGTTTTAATTTCAGATGTAGCTCATCTAAACTGTTATTAATGAAATCGTCGTATGTTTTATTGACCAAAAAAAAAAAAAAAACTTGCACAAACATTTGGGACAAGGCCCATTAGTGATCCACCAACTTATTGATCGTGGAGATGGGTCCTTGAATTTGTAAATTTTATTATCTTCTTGAATTTCATCATTTATGCAGTCAAATTCTTTTGTTATTGACAAATTTAATCACGTTTGTTTGTTTGTTTGTTTTTTTTTTTTAACGTTTGGTTGACTGGTGTCATTATAAATTCTAATATTAAAATAATAAAATATATAATTATAGAACTCAGTTTGATAAGATAGAAAAAGGAAAAAAAAACATAAAAAAGAAAGATTACGGACCACAAAACTTGCGCTTCGAACCTTATGACTTATTCGTTTAGTTTTAGATGCAGACTGCAAAACAAGGTCAAGAAAATGTCAAATAATTTTAATAGTAATAATAGCAATGATGATGATGATTATAATACACCATATGGAGATAAATCATTTCTATTTATGGTTTCTGCTTATTACTTAAACTTTTTTCTTCTAAGTTTTTGAGATGAAAAAAATAGTATTTATATTTTAAAAGATTATGAAAAATTGCAAACAATTTTATTCGAATATTTTGAAAAATTTTAAGTATTTCGTGATTGATACAAGTCAAAGTGGTGATGTCTTAAAAATTTACAAAAAATCAAAAATAGAAATCAACCAAATAGACGCTAGTCAATATTAGTTTATAGTCACGTTATGTGTACCTAACTAGACTATCGATCATAGTCTTCGCTAAGAAATTAGGTCCATAATGAACCGCCGGACAATGTTAATCTTTAATTGAGACATGTGAAAGCCAAACAAAAAATGATCAAATCATTAAATAACTATAACAAATGTCATACAAAGAGTCTCATTTACTTTTTTTTTTTTATTTTTTTTTTTTTTCCCTATTCTATTCTTACTCTACACTCACTTGCAGAGACTTGTCATAACCCCTCTTTGCGGGGTGGCGTTTAGAGTCCGGCCCACTCTCGAAACTTACGCGTCTCTACCCCCATCCCCCTTGAGGAGATGGGGATTTGATCCCTTACTTCCCCTTCCATTTTGGAAGGGTGGCGTGACAACCAGGCGAACCCCAGTGGTTATCTCATCTACTTCAATTCGGCGCTTTTGGACAGATTCGTTCCGCCTTTTAGAGCGGTTTCCCCATTCTTTTGGAAAGGAAATTATAGCTACCGTCATGTCATGCTAGCAGCTCCCCAAATCAAATGATGCGAGGCACAGCTAAAGAAAAGAGAGAGGCTGCGACCATTGACCGCCCGTTACCACAGTCGATATCTTCACTATTTCTGCTTTTGGCCGGTGCCACCGTTTCGATATCTTCCCCTCGAGTCAAATAAACCACCACCATTGCCGCCACCTTCTCGTTCTCTCTGTCTCTGTCTCTCTCCATCTGCCGAAGCATTATTCTATGTGACGGTCGTACCACGTGGCCGTGACAACGTTAGTGTTAGAGACAGATCTCTCCTTACCGTGTGCCACGATTCCCGTGTACTCCTCGTTATGTCACGCGCATGTAGACAAACGATGATAGGCCGGGTTAAATCACGTCATTATCGCCGCGTGATTTAGCTGTTGGGACATGATACTTTTTCCCCTCTCGTCGCCAGGCCTCAGCCTCCTCATCACGCTACACAACTCAGCAGATAGTACAAATCGTCCCGAAACCGAGCACGAGGATTGGAATACGGAAGAAACCACGACGCTTTCAATCACTCAAATTCCTACAAATCCTCCCAAAAATTTTCAACCGATCCGACTAGTCACTCCGGAAATCTTCCCACTACTACCTCATGACTGTCGTCTGTTCTTTCGTATTTATCCCGTCCACCTACGCTTCTGTCTTCTGTGCAACAGGGCTCAGATCGACTGGGGTCACAGCGTACTTTTTCCATAAAAGGTCATTCATTCATTCGCCGAAGGATTGGAAAGATGTACCGGAAGCGCACGAAAGCAGTGGCCGTGAAGGGGGATTAGAAGAAGGGTACGCCGGTTGAACGTAATGCTTTTCGCCTACCCACCGATCGATCGTATGAAGCGTTTCAATAACGAGCCCCGCCTTCAATCGCTTGCCCCGCCTCCCCACGTTCATCCATACCTTCATCGTTGTCCTCAGTAATTGCACTGGGCTCAGACTCTGCTCGTGCAATGTCACCCAACGCTGCGGACGAAAGCCAGTTACATAATGATATATTGATGCCGATTGACAGGCGAACGGAGAATGCATGTGCACGAAGAGTGTCGTCTTCTGCTAACGAGTAGAAAACATGTGTGAAATAAACAGGACAATACCCGACTTTGATATTATGTTAGAATGTGCGGCCTGAAAGCTTAAACCGACAAATATAGAGATAATGCATGTACATCAAGAACATAAAATCTCATGTGAAATATTTTTGATAATATAATAATGATATAATAAGTGAAGATTCGAGTTTCCGCACGTTTTGTTTCTTTGTAGTTTTGTTTCTTCCTTCTCTTTTCCTTGGATTAATGATAATGTTCAAGCGAAGCCAACATTACAATGATTAAACCTACCATTTGTCTGATGATGCAACTGGAATCAAATCATGGAGTTACACGGGGGACGTGGAACGAACATTCCTAGTTTATTGTTATTAAACATCATCATAATCATTATCATGTCGGGCTAAATCATTACATAAACCCTCGTCTTTTTGTTTGTTGATTTCGTGCTTTTTTTGGTAAATTTCCATATTCGAAAATCTTGAATGACAAATTCGGGTTTTGAAATATAGTTCCAGTCTATTTAGAGAATAATTGGTTTATTTCATTTTGCTCGTCCCTATGATCTCGTGTTTATTATTATTATTGGCAAGTGTTTCTGGTTTACCATAATATATCTCACTGGAATAGAAAAAGGGAATTCTTTATAAGCGAAAATCATGTTAGAATAAGTTTTTAGTAGGTTTCAATCTTGAACGTCTTAAAAGCCGGAAATTGGTGGACTTGAAGGAGTAGGTGGTAAGGAAAACCTTTATGCTACTAAATTACTAGCCTGTTCGGCATGGATATGACTAAACTATAGTCTACAACCACAAGTTATATGTCTAATAATACATATCCTATAGTCCCCTCATCTCAAATTATGTTAGACAACTTTTTGAAAGCTCACGTAAATAATCATGATTGTGAATGATCGAAATCACTGAGGTAAAATCGTACCTAACAATCACTTAGATAGATATGTATCATCATTTCATGAAATTGCCACTAGCGATCGAATCATGCAAATGGCAATTTTCTCGCTTATGATTTGAACATCACCATCATTGTTTTGACTAATTTGCTAGATGACAAGTCTCTCAAGTCTCAAGTACCATCTTCTTTTGTTTTTCCTGGCTTCTTGGGCCTTGACGCTTGATTAATTTCCACCTAAATCGGAGATGATCCACATTCGATTTGAAGTATTGCGAAGGGCCCCACGGCCAGTGTCAAGGCCATTTTGCCAAGGACAGCCTTGTAGTTGGCAATAAGTACCCCCGAAAGCTGCACTCTGCTGTCTTCCGCGCTAAACGCTGTAACATCGTCCTCCGGCGGGACCGGCTATTTCCGTCCAAGCAAAGCATTGCAATTTAAGGGCACCAATGAATGGGCTGAGCCAGTTGCAGGCCCACAAACCATCGTACCGGCCACCGACTAGATGGGTCTCCGGCGACGAGCAATTACTGTCAGGCCCAACCGATGACGCCACTGGGCATTGTCCCCTTCTTACCTGATTTGGGGAGCTCAAAGACCAGGCCAGACTGGTGTGTCCTGACCAGAAACGAGGGGTTTCAAACTTTGGTTCTTGTTGGCTTTCCAATGTCCTGCATGGGTCCGCATCCGCATCCACGACGCGATAACAACACATGGCTCGTCGAAAGGGCCAAACGCCGTTCATGCCTCGAGCTGGGGCCCCGAATTCACCACTCTGTATCATTACAGCTTCTGCATCTGATTCATCGAGGAAGCTTCGCGCATCGTACCTATCCAAACTCTCCAGCACAAAGGGCCCAAAAAGGTGGGCCTTCACAGCCCAGCACTCACGTCCCGGGGAGGGGAAAAGATCAAGTGGGTATGGACAAGAGCGTGGACAATGTGAAGGGCACGGACAAGAGGTTACGGACGAGCCCTTCTTGGCCCTTAACCCATTTGGGAAAGGACAGTTCTTTTGATGGTACCACGCCCCTCCAGTTCATATTCCAACATAATCAGCATATGAAAATGACTTCCCACCTAAAGAACACAGCTTCTTGTGCAACGGTGCGGTTATCTTCACATTCAAATTTGGGTCGGCTTCGACAGCACAGAATAGAGCTTGTACCAACCTAGCAATGTGCAGTCTCCCCAACAAAAATCAAACAAGAACACGAATCTAGCAATGTGAAGAGTATCGCGAAGTAAGATTAAGCTTGTACCAAACTAGCATGTGCAGTCTTGCTGACCAGTGACAACAAACAAACAATAACACGAATCTAGTAATGTGAAGCGTATGGGCAAGTAAAATATCCTCCCCCTCTTTCGCTCAATTTCCCTTGCCCAATCAACATCACCTTCACAATGCCTTCATCTTCAGTCCACTTCAACTGGCAAAGCCTGTCTTTCAGTATGTACATCTTTGTATGCTTACCTCAATTTGGACCTTAATAATACAGAAGTACCTTGACAGCATCACAGTAGGCCTCTGAAGTTTCTCAAGCCGTTCCAGGGCATTATTGTCCTGTACACGGATGCAATCTTAACCGCACGGGATTAACCTCCAACATCCATGGTAAGAGTACAGCAAATGGAGACGTACCCATCTGAGGTGAGCTTGCAATCAAGAAATGGAAGGATGCACCTCCTCTGACCTCTCAACAGTGACCTCCCATAGCCTGCTTGTCTTTCCTTGTTCTTGTTCCGCACATCAGCTGAGAATCTTAATGATATCACGAGAACCCGACTCCTAGTACTACCAGACCACAGTGCAATTATCAGGTAAAGTTTATCAAGCAATGACCAATCTTTTCCAACTTCTGGTCCCTATCTAATAGTTGTTTAATTGCACGAATTTTTTTTTTCCAGCAGTTGCCTTTCTTGAAATCAGATGATCAGTTATCTGAATTTTAAATCAAACACACAGATAAGAGGCAGAGATAGGCAAATACTTGTAAACCGGACATGAATTTTGCAGGCATTTCTACTTTGCCAATTGTATTACGTGGGGGGAAGAATAGTCATCAATCACAAGGGAAATGAATGAAGAATGAAGGTTTTCACAATTGAGCTACTCAATCACTCTTTTCCCTATTGTTACGCTCCGCTCCGCTTTCTACAAGCAGAGTCAAGATGGCCTCACACATCTCACTAGCATCGGGCTCACTGGGGTCGTTCTTCCTTGAGGAGTAAACCATCCATGCGTGGTCGAGTTTCCGGTTAGGTCTAATCACAACTGATCCAGGAACTTCGGCATCGCGACACGTCACTACCCCGTCACTTCTCTCGCCATACCTCAGCTGCAGATGGAGAGCACAAACAGCCATAGCAGCAGAAAGAGGAATGGCAACAGGAACCTGACCTCCTGGCAATACGAGCTCATCTGAGCTTTCACTGCCAAACTTCAGAAGAGGAAGCCATGGAAGCTCTGCATGGGCTATGTGAGTCATTGTCGCAAGTACACCTGGGGCTATACTTGCTTCGGAATGGAAAGAAATAAGAGGAATTTCATCTGGAAGCTTGTTTTTCAGGATAAACTCCTTCCTCTTTTCATACGTGAGGTCCTCCAACGCTTTTATATCACCCTAAGACAGGTGACCAATAGATTTATCAAGTCAACAAAACAGAACAAGAACAGGCCAGGAAGATTATCATTGATGCAACATGAATTTCATCATACAAGGAGCTGAAACAGAGAACAGAAAGGAAAAAGTGGATAAAAGCAGCAAGAATGAAAATCTCCACAGATTAAACTTTCTGAAACTTTATTGGTTACGGAAAATGCTTACTAGTTGTCAATGAAAAAGTTTTCATGTAAGGTGAAATGCATATGGTAACATTCATCACTGATCACATTTGCATTTCTGCAAATCATTGAGAAAGCATTCCCAAACTTGCTGGACCAATGATCTAACAATTTAAATGAGTCATGTTCATAAACAGAAAAAAATTAATAGGATTTAAACCAAATAAAGAACTAAATGAATCCTTGACAGTTCTATGTCCTGTGCAGTCAGCTTGTCCTTCCAAAGTTCACTTAGTCCAGCTTTATGCTGGCGAATGCCCAGGGTAAATTTGTCCAGCTTACATATCCATGAAAGAATAAAAGTTTAAGAATGAATGAAGTTAAAGTCATCTTGCAAAAGAATGCCATAGCTCAAAGAATGATCCAAATGAGACTCTGGAAATACATATGCACTTACATGTTTTATGGATATATACATGTACTGTTATATATGTTTTATATATCCCCATGAATCTAAGTATACTGCATATGGATATCCTCTTGCAGTTATACAGACTTATTTACACATTTGACTGTCTACATGCATGTCAGTTGTATTGTGTGTTATGTGCAGCTAATACATACTGTATGCACGCTCTATTTTCCCAAGTTTGTGAGGTTGATTAGGATGTGATTGGAATGCATTGTCATCACAGAGCCTTCTGTGAGTCATTAAATTCTTTTAGGATAGTTGATAATCTTGATGAATCTCTAGGCTTTCCATTATTTTTCTGCCGCCGAAACGTTTCTCATGTAATGAAATGGAAATAGCTGAGTTGCCATCTCATACAAGGTCATCCGGAGCAATTCTTTCAGTGAATAGAGTACCTTAATTAGCTTGCAAATTATAAGCTCCATTATCCTCCTGGTTTCTTTGTCAGCAATCTGGCCCTCGCGAAGTATATCAGAAGCTACAGGAGTGCCGCCATATGGGCTCTGAACCAGTGCCAATCCAGCAACTTTTCCTTTCAAGTTGTCCCAGAACATTGACAAGGCAGCTGCAGCATCCACCCCACCTTTGCTGTGCCCTAATAACATCACACGCTTGCCCGAACCCCAGTAGAGTTCCTCGATATATTGCTTTAGTTCATATGCATTGTGCTCCACAGACGCCTTCATAGAATAAGATTTAAAGAATCACAAGTGATTGTCCAACACCATAAGCTATGCTGGAAGATAGTAGAATTTGGTGAAAAGAACATATATGCAAAATAACCTATACAATTTGATGAGTCGGGAAGAAAATAAATGCACTAATGGTTTCTTCAGTGAAAAAATTTAGTAGCCTCAACACTTAATTACCTCACTATGGATTTTTGCTATGTGACATGTCAAGCCCATTTTTGAGAAGAACCTCTTGGTGCCAACAAAGTATAAGGGACCATGATTGCTAAAGAGACCTGAAAAAAAGTTCATTTTTTAATGCCAACTAAAGGGAGATTAACAAGAATGTTGAAATTGCATGAAAAACAAAGAACCCTAACATACCTGGAATGAGTAGATAAATGAAAGAGTTGGGCAGTCTGTGCTCCCCATTCCTGAGGAAGTTGAGAAAGTAAGAACATGGTAGTCATCAAACCCATGTACCAATTGACATAGATTAAAAGCAACATAATCTAACAGCGAGAAGAAAGCAACAAAATCATCTGGCAAAGATGTATTAAATTGGGTCGAAGATAGCCAAGCCAAATCAGGTTGTCTGGAGGACATCAAATACTATAAAGGGAGGTAAAATGACCATACTGATTAAGAAACAAATACAGTCACGTGGAAATGGAGGTGATGATGTCTAATGCAAAGAAACCACAATTTCATGCTTGAAGTAAGAGTGAGATGAACATTGTGAATATCGGATACCTTATAGCTTCAAGAATTTCTAAAAATCTTGAAGTGCCATCCTCAACTGGAGCCATATCAGGATTATATTGCAACCATCCGATATCATCAGAGGAACCATGCAATGTCCTTTGAACTCGAGAAATAATACTGAAATGCAAGAGTAAACGTACATCCAGAATGAGATGCTGGAGCCTAATCACACCATAGATTCTCTAGTGCACACATCTTAGTGTTTTACTCATTCAAATGCAAACACTTGTTACCTACTGAGTTGAAGTTGTGTGCATCTGACATAAGAGAAAGAGAGCCTCCAAGAAGCCACAGCAAACTTACAGGCAAGTTTCAGACAAAGTAAAGGGATCATCAACCTAGACACAGGCAAAGAAAAATAAGGATAAACAAGGAGGAAAGCAGAACACAGGAAGACAAACTGCAGGATAATTCCATTTGCCAACAAGAGAGAATGAGGTTTTAGGGAACACTAACATGACTAGATCAAAATGATTGAGAATATGTAGTGCATGAGTTCTCCAAAGTTACCCCCGTAAAATAGATTCTCAACAGTGCAAAAACCATAAAGCACAACAGAGATTAAAAAATGGGAGACAAACCACAAATAATGTGGTAATACAAGCCCATGCTTGGAATACGTCATGCCTATCTCTTTTGGAAGTAGGAAGCAAGAAGTTTGAGCCATACCCCTGAAAAATGAAGGGGACACCCCTAAAACTGTCATACATTTCGACAACTTTAAATCTTGCATTCCCAAGAAGTTCTTCCTTGACAACCATGGATCTGTTTTCATGGATTCCAGGACTTGAAGATGATGGACCATCCTCAAAAGCAGATTTATATGTACAGTCCACTGAAGATCTTGGGTGGCAACCAGAAAAGGCCACCAAGTCTTCTGGGTATCTATTAACATCTCTTAGGACAAGATTTTCTGGATCATTCAAAACGAAAAGGAAAGCATGAACAGAAATTTCTTCCAAAGATATGAGAGAAAATTAAAAGGAGGGATGAGAAATCCTGATGCTGAACAACAAGAATTTATGTAGTAATAAAAATTATATAACTGACAGAATTCGCACAGCAGAAAAGGGAGCCAGAAAATGAAACTTACCAATAAAGAAAAAGAATTGTTGAGTAATACGAGAGCTCAATGCCAGAATATGAGAGAAAATATCATTCACTGACGAGCAGAGCCCCAGGTTATCAAGTGGACATATTATATTTCTCAAGGCGTGGCAAGGGGCCTGATATAAAGGGCATAAATTAGACCTGGAAAAGAAATATCAAACTTGGAAACGAAATGATATGAGTCCACAAAACAAGATGTGAACGTCACTTAAACTGGCTGTGATCTAGAAATGCCATTCAACGGATCATTGTATGATGGCAACTGAACATCTTCCAGTGATGTCTTCGAACAAAGGGGTAAAATAACAAATTAACTAGAAACCTGCAGCAAACTACTTGAAAATCCTGTCACAATTGATATTTTAAGATGAAAACTTCAAAATATCATG
This sequence comes from Eucalyptus cladocalyx, assembly GCA_017140615.1. Taxonomy (NCBI): domain Eukaryota; kingdom Viridiplantae; phylum Streptophyta; class Magnoliopsida; order Myrtales; family Myrtaceae; genus Eucalyptus; species Eucalyptus cladocalyx. Next base: position 8,110,536 of record CM029518.1, read on the forward strand.
AACTCGGGTTCATTGAGAATCCAAGAATTTCAGGCCTTCTCATATAAGACTCGCTATAAGAATAGCTTGTATTGATACAGTACACATCTGGAAGCAAAATCTTGATCTATAAATGTATCTCACCGTATCTGCTAGCTGATACCCATGTCCATCAAGAATGCAAGAATTTGGCACATTTCCAACCTGATAAGAATCAGTAGAAAGAACAAACGTAAGCTTATGAAATTCAACTAAGAGATCTTACTCCACACACTGTGTTATAAATAATTAGGCAGATTTCTACTACTCACGGAGGTATAAGTTTCAGATGTCTCGTTGTTGTTGTAATAATCACCCATCAACACATAAGCTCCGGGAAGTGTGCCTTTATGCATGGAAACATAAACATACCTTCAGAAGTGTAAAGTTGATATAGTAAAAGGAGCTACATGCCAAAGAAACGTACTATAAATACATCAGACGAAGGTAAAGACCGGCAAGTTATTTCAGGGCTCATGTGTTTTGGACCGATAAAAAGATTAACCAGAGAATATTGAGGAGTCCCATATTCATCTAGCCTCTCTGAACTGGTACATCTACACACTTAACTTTATGCCTAGGCGAAAGAATCCAGAAGCAAGAATCTTGGCATGAGTTTGCTGATATTGAAGTTCCATATTCTACAGTTGTTCATAATCACGACCTTACTACATAAACATTGCCGTCATCCGCAGTTCACTCCACAGCACATTCCACGGTCAACAACAAGAAGCAAAAAGCAAACTTAAATTGCTACACAGCCTGTCCCAAATACACCAGAAAAACCACGATTCCACATGAGATGGCACAGCTCAAAAGGCACCGGACAGAAAAGATGGGGCAAATACACAGCAAATGCGAATCAGATACAGAAAAAAAGAAGGGACAAACTCACTCTCAGACATTACAGACGAGAAGAAAGGGCAAAAAAACACAGCCAAGAAAAGGGTGGAAACTTACCCAAACGAAGTTCCAAAATGCAAGGAGGCGGCGGCTCAAATCTGACCAATTCACACACAGAACGTGGTCACATAAATAGATCCCCCCAGAAAAAAAAAAAAAAAATCCTGGCTTTCCCCCAAAAATCTTGGGGTGTAAATAAAGAAAGAGAGAGAGACGAACCGAACGAGAAGAGAGTCATGGGAACGGAGTGGGAGCAATTAAATAATCGCCTATCTTTATCCACTTTGCTTCTTTTTTCCTTCCACTTCCAAGCGTCCCCACCAGGGCCACCACCTTGAGGTCACCTTTAAGCATTACCCACAAGAAAGAATCAATAAAAAAATAGCTTCTTTCTCTTTTGGGTTACGCAAGATCGAAGCAACCGATGCCAGAAAGAGCACCCCATGCGAATCGGATAAAAAGCAGAGCTCCCTGCGGTCAACTCGAGAAACACTGACAAACCCTTTACTTCTTTTTGTCTATAACCGAAAACGAGAACTTGGGACGGGACAACCGGTCTTCCAGCGCTCGAAGTCAGTCACTGCGTTTGGTCGCGCCTCGACGACAAATGGGGGGTGGCAGGATCGAATACCTGGCGTGCTCGGGACGATCGAACTATCCATGACACGATCATGCGTCGACGTCGGACCCACTTCTGGACCCACTTCTCCTTCGTAAGGATGACGATTTTCAGGACGACCCAGAGGCAAGACATGACATAATTAAGGAACAACGTCAAACATCACTCGATGGTAAACTCCAGACATCCGTTTGTTTCTGCCGTAACCTGGTCATTTTGCTCGTTCAATCAAAATTCGGATTAATATTATAAAAAACCCAAATTGATAATTCAATAAATACGTGACATATCTATTTTAAATTAATAAGTCCAATCCAAATATACCCTTGTTAACATTTCATTATGTATTGCGTTAAAATATATACATGTAACCACGCCGGCATATGAGTGTAAATTTACTTCAGTAATACTAATTTGGAATATGTCGCTGTCGCGATAGTATTGGTTTGGGATTTTATCGTGAGAAAAGATTACTTTCAATAAATGTAGTATGAGATACCAAGTTTGGATTTTTAGTAGCGTTAACCCCAAAAAATATATGTTGTCTCCATGTAGAAGCATTTGGACATGCGGACCCGTTCGCGTAATATGAATTAAAAGGTCGAAGCGCATGATCAAATTTGGTTCACTTCATCCTCATCTTTCTTTACAAGCTGGTTTTGAATCCTGAACGCTTGGTCATGGAGCATTTCATAGCAAAATCACTAGTTGCTGCACAAAAGCTTCAAGATCGAAGATCTTGATTTCTTTTAGTAGACGAAAATGGTTAAAAGTAGGCATGTACAAGAACGCTACATACACTTGATGCATGACACAACAAGAAGAGCCTCCACATATCCCATCTCACAGTGACACACAAATGTAAAGCTCCCCTGTATGAGCAAAAGGCCATGATCGTGTTCACTCACCTTGAAGATCCATTTCTCCTTTGAGTAGAATCGCCCTCATCTTGTTTCTCACTTGGTTTCCTAGATCAAAATGCTCGTTGAGAAAGGTTCCAAAGAACTATCTAAGTTTGATCTGGAACACTCTGTTGTACCAAATTGAATGGAGTGTCATGTAAAACAGGTCGTACTTTACAGGCTTTGCATGCCATAGAAAATGCTGCTGAACCTTTCTTACTCTGAGCTGCATCTCCCGGTACTTCTCTTCTGGTATTGAAAGCAATGTGTTCTTCAGATTGGGAATGTCCTTCTCGGCCAGAATTATGGAGAAGGCCCCCCAATCGAGAACCTCAAAAAATGGCGGCACGAAGTTGTCGGATATTATCACCGGCACGCATTCGTAAAAGATGGCTTCGACCACACGTGGGCTGTTCACCTCATAACCCTTGGGGCATATGCAGTACTTACTACTCTTCATGTATTTGATGTAGTTCATCTTGCTAGCAACACCAGGAGGCATCGGACCAAAGATCTTCATATCAGGGTCTTTATCTTTCCAATGTTTAAGAAGAATTGTTCGTAAATACCCGTGATTGTTACCAGCATAGAAGGCAAGAATGCGCCTCTGAGACGGAGGTTTTCCACCAAGATCTCTGAGAGGATTTCTTGCAGAACGGACATATGTTTCTGGTAGAGACACATCTCTCCCTATTTTGAAGCCTGCAGTTACATCAGCGTTGCATAGTGCTTTGATGCATCGTTCCATGTGATGCCTTGTCTCGTAAGGAGCCTGAAACAAACCAACACTGGAAATAAGACTCGGGTGTGGAAAGGCTGATGGCATCAATAATCAAAAGAATTGCGATCACGCAAACTTTTACATCTCTATCAAAACATTTTAATGACGGAAGCCCAGCTCAACACAGAACTTTTTAGTACTTCAAGTTCATCACAACTGGCTCTGCAACCACACAAATAAAGGAAACAAAACATCAACAGCGTACCCAGTCATGACAGGCCACTAAAAAGTGATCGGCCCCTCCTGTTCTGTTGAAAAATGGGTATCTTGATGATATCTTGTCAGTATACTGCTTTAGATATTGGCGTAGGTTTGTCCGATTGTGAGAATTTCGAACATAAACTGCATATTCTAGCATTCGCGAACTGAATGGCATATAGAACAAGTGAGCTTTTCGAGGATCCTTCACAAGGAATTGTTTGTTCCCCTTCATCAGCTTCATAAACCATCCTTCTGAAGCATATAAGCCTTTGAGTATTGGTTGATGGAAGACGGGTCTTTCTCCTTCCTTGTAAATGTAGACTTTAAGAATCTGTTCCATGAGCTGGTAACTCCTAAAATACATTAAAAAAATTTCAATTTCAAATGAGAATCACAAGCATCCTTGCCTGCTATGTATGCATAAATATTGGAAAGTAAGATGTAGATCGGTCACAAATTTAGCAAGACAAGATAATTGTAGCCTGAAGAGAAGGCCTGGACCTGTTGTTTATATTCTGTGCTTAGCCATCAACTTATACTCAAGCTAAGTAAAGTAAGTTCTGATAAAGGTCCAGTTCTCGTTGGCTTAGTGAAAAATAATTGCTGTCAACTTGTTGACATGGGAACTACAGAGGCATCTCACAGTCGAATAGTAAAAGAGCTTGATTTAGCATCTCCATGTTTCTGGAAGTAAGTGGATGAGGTGAATAGCCACATAATTCACTACAGCTGCTCCAAGGACAAATTGAAACTAAAGCATCTTACTCAGGTCAATAAGCCAAAAAATAGTTCCTCATGATGACGCATCATTTATGTCCCCATAAAAGTGCAATTGCAGGCCATGAAATATTGGAACTTCTGTTTAGACAGTTAATTGATAAAGGAGTATACTGCATGGAAGCAGAAAACAGATTTTGAAACTTCCTGCAGCAATTACAAACAGCAACTGGCTACTATACACAATTCTTATGTTGCAATTCTAACTCAGCAGAGGCAAATCACTATAACTCCATCCTCTACTGTTAAGGCCTCCACTAACATGACTAAGATTAATAATGCTGAAGCAAAAATAAATGCAATTTAAGCACATCAGCATTCACTATGCAAGACACCTGAGTCAATTAGCAAACATGACTTTTCCTTCTCTCCAAAACTTGCAAGTGAATTTTCACACTCGAATTGAATATGCTCACCTTATGAACATGGAAACATTCCGAAAAAGAGGGGAATAAAGTTCTTGATTGTTGATAGCAACTGAAGCATTCTCAATTTGCAGCTTGGCAGCTAAAATTTCCTGATCCCTTTTTGAGGACCATCTTGGCCTCTACAAGCACATAAGTCAGTTTAGATTTGCAGAAAAAGTGAGAATTGTATTCTAATTCTTAGTCCTATTAGTGAAATGTTCATACCATTGAACGAGAAGATACTCGGTGCCGCACATATATATGGTTCATTTCCTCTATAGTTGTAACTGATTTAGGTGGCATATTACACCTCATTTTCTTCTTCCCTGGATTGATTGTAGCTGATGACTGGTTTTGCAAAGATGTACTAATATTTTGTGCACCGGCAGAATGAAAGGAATTACTTGCATTCCACATCAAGTCTTTCACATTGTTCGTGTCAGATGGTAGAGCCCTGGCAGGTGTGGCAGGTGGAGTAAGTGTTGTGGAATGGAACTCAGTTTCCAAATCTTTCAACGTTTCTCGAGGCAAACTCAAAGTTTCTGACTGAATATCACCTGACAATGTTCTATTGTCTGATTTCACAGTCAGCTCCAAAGAGACGCTATGTGTATCACTGGCCATGACTGGGACAAAATTATGATTTTCAAATTTTCTGCCCTGCAATACCAGACTCTCGCTCATATGCACGATTTTATCGGAGGACAAACCACCCTCTTTCCTTTTAGCTGCACCCATTTCAATCAAATGATCAATGCTACCTTCAGGTGCGTTACTTTTCTGTTCTTGTCTGTCCACTCTATTCTGCCCATCATAATGCCCAATGTCCTCTCCACCATTAAAATTCTTATTGCTTTTAATTGCTCCAAGAAACAAGAGAGCTTCTGCGGATTCTGAAACATTGACTGTAAGAGGGTTGCGAACCATCACGGATTTTGCAGAGGAATGTGTGTTTGAGAAGGTGGCATTGTCAGCGGTCATAATCTTTTGGTCGGGTAATAAAGACTGAAGAGCAGTTCCATACGGAAGCAGCAGAGACTGAAACATCAAGTGAGTAGTGGCAACTAATGCCACTAGAAAAAGCCATCTCCTTTTTTTGCTTAGTAAGAGCCTTTGAAATTCAATGCAGAGCCTCATAGCAGGAAGGGGGGATCCACACCGAAACATAAGTTCAACGAATCATCTTCCAAGGGAAAACGACACGCCCTTTTTTCAGTTCTGCAGCAAAAGTTGATGCTAAAATAGTCTCAGTGATGGGATACCCCGAAGGGGAAAGATAAAAGAAGAAAGAATTCTACAGGTAAAGCTTCAGAAAACCAACAATGAGTATCTAATGCAGGTATCTAGCACGAGTCACCACAAAGAGGCAAAAAGAACCGTAGGGTGAACACAATTGAAAGTTTGAAATGATTCTAGGCAATGACTAGATGCAAAAACATTACCAATTCCCTTAATGGAATGAAATCAACATGCATGTAAATCATAAAGAAGCAATCGAAGCACTCGTTCTTGACGTCAACTGCGCATCACCCAATCACAGATCAACTGCAAATTTACTTGAATAAACACCAAATACCAAGAACCCCAGATATACCCTGAGCAAGTGCCCACCAAAATTTATCCAGGTAATATTGGGTCAACCCCAAATGAAGAAAATCTTATATGCCTCTGTAGCAGAGATACTATGTCAAGCCAAAAACACCGGGTTACATATTAATATACTGATATTGCGGCATAATTCAACCCAAGGAAGTGCAACGCAAGAATTTGAAGCGGACTCTGCGGGATTTTCTGCATTCAAGCAAATTCGGAAGCAAAATGAGAGAACAACTCTTACTCGTCCCGAACCAGTGCGCATAGTTTGAAGCAGTGGCAGCGACGAGTCACCGAGACGAAGCAACCCAAATCTCCTCCGAACTCAGCAAGAAGCTTGAAACCCTAGAGAGATGCTCCTTCACCAGACTCCAACGCGATCAGAACACTGAAGAAAAGGAAAATGGCATCATGCTAAGCTGTTTGTGGAGGCAACACAACAATCAATGACGCAAGCCCAATTCAGACTCGAGCATGCGGCGCTTGGCTCCTCTCGCTGTTCCTGACGAAAGCACGGAGAAACAGAGAATCTTGCATCACACCCACCAGGATTTTTTCAGTTTAAAATATGGGTTTCGCATGTTCAAGAAGACCCAGCAAAACAGTACAGGGAGCAGATTAGTTAACCACCAAACAAACCAAGAAACATTCCGATCCGTCCCACGGTCAATTTGACCGTTCTTCTCGAACTGATCAAGTTGGATCGATTCGTGGGTCTTCTTCTTCGGCGAAATGCTTGCTATCCGCACTCGGGGTTGCAGATGTGTTCGACAGAAGTCACTCACTGTGGATGGTTGAATGCTCTTTCAGACAGCATTTTAATCAGAGGAGAGAGACGCTGTGGCCAGTGCGGTCGATTTGTCTTCTTGCTCATCAATGGCTATGCCCAGTGCCATCGATTTTTTTACCCTTTTCCACTTTCCCTCTGTTTTAGTTGCACGAGTCGCCAGCACCATCCCCGGGGCTTGGGCTTGCCTTTGCCGGGGAGTCCTCGTCTTCTTCCTTCTTTTCTCGGAAGCTGTTTCGCTGGAACAAAGACGTTCCGAAACAGTGGTGTGGTCCGCGCCAAGATGTCCAACTATAGAAACAGGATTTCAGCTGTGGATTACCCTGGAATGTGTAGAGGTGAATGGATGGATTGATCAAGTAAATCTGTTACATGTACTCAAGTTGATTTAGACAATTGGATTCATCATTTGCAATGGTCCAGATTCAACTTAGCATGTACTATCGACAAGAAATGCACCGTAATTACATGGTTGAGAATGTATGTGGTTATATGAAGAGTAGGAAGTTAATGGTTTTAACAATGTGCTGATTCATAATCTCATCTTTATTTTGTCTTATGTTTTTATTCTGGTTATGTAATGTGAAAATAATTAGGAAGGGTCTAGTTCTTAAAGGTGAATCTCGCTTTCCTCGTAGGAATATCAACAATGCGGATTTTACAGTGGACTGTGTGGGGATCTTAGTGTTAGGGCTAATCCGAACGGCAGTTTCCGTGGGCCTGCCGGTTCACATGAAGTAATTATCGACGACGCACAAATCAGTGTTGTCGAGGGATAAACTTGTGACTTGTCCAACTACTCACACTGTTCACGAGCAGGTCGGCCAACCTTAAAGTTAATGGAATTAATGCACCTTTGATACAAAAACTCAAGATCCTTCCTCTAGAAAAGCCTCAGGTGTGTTGCCTAACAATATTTTTGAGATTTAAGATGTATTTTGCCTTTTTACTATAAGGGTTAACCTGTGAAGAGATTGATTAGAACAGAACTGCTACCAAATGTTGTCAGCAAATGGACTACCACTCTTCACATGAAAGATTACTTCATTGCAGCTAGAAAGCACAGAAGAATCACCAATACTTTTTGCTAGCACACTGTCCATCCAACCCGGCGATTCTCCGCAAGCAACTGGACTGTTAATCGATCCTTCCAGAATAGCAGTCTTCAATTACGGTATCATATTTACAAAATCCGTGGTCATCGATCAAATCAAAATTAAACTAAGGATTCCACGCTCCAGATGAGAAAAAAGGACAGCAGAACGAATCAATCATGTGCCTGCAGATTAATTCAAATCCTGTGAAAGCCACGTCTTTAATGGCCAAGATTCAATGCTCACGAGCTAAGGCACAGTGGCTAATCATCTCTTGATTATTGATTTTCCAGTCTCTTGAACAACCAAATGAGAAAAGAGGACAGCAGATCGAATCGATCATGTGCCTGCAGATTAATTCAAATCCTGTGAAAGCCACGTCTTTAATGGCCACGATTCAATGCTCACGAGCTAAGGCACAGTGGCTAATCATCTCTTGATTATTGATTTTCCAGTCTCTTGAACAACCAAATCTTGTTTCCTTGGCTGATCAAGTACTTTGTAGTCTGTTTTTGGTATCCGCTTCAGCTGTACCAGAAGACCAAAAAGTCAGTGCGTCATCTGGCTTTTAGCTGAAAGATTCTGTTGTGCCATACTGAGTGGAGAACCATGTGAAACAAGTCATATTTGGTGGGCTTTTTGTGCCAAATGAAATGTTTCTGCACCATTCTAACTCCCATCTGCATCCGCAGGTACTCTTCTTCAGGAATGGATAGCAGGATGTCTCTCAACTTTGGAAGGTCACTCTCTTTCACAAACAAGGAGAATGCCTCCCAGTTCAAAACCTCGAAGAAAGGAGGCACATAATTGTCTGATATTATAACAGGGATGCACTCATAGAAAATGGCCTCAACTATGCGGGGTGTGTGAACTTCATAACCTCTGGCACAAATGCAGTACTTGCTGCTTTTCATGTATTCCCGATAAGCTCTTTTGCCATCGATATCACGGGGCATTGGCCCCAAGATTTTCATGTCTGCTTCCTTGCTCTCCCAGTAATGGCGCAGAATCGGCCGGAGATAACCGTGCATGCCTCCTGCAAAAAAGGCCAGGATAGATCGTTCTAAGGGGGGTTTGCCACCGATATCTCTTACAGGATCCTCCACTGAGCGCACATATGTCACCGGCAGAGTAGTGTCCTTGCCAATTTTGAATCCTCTGGCGACATTCGCATTGCAGAGAGCTCGAATGCAATTCCCCATAGGTTGTCTGGTTATTTTGGATGCCTAAAAAGCCATATATCATGTTAGCTTAAGAATTACCCAGAAAACTTGGCTTTCGCTTAGTTCAAATCAGTTTAAACATTATTACCTCATACGCTAACTTTCTTTTCTATCCTAATTTTCATTTTCTATCCAATCAAGACAATAAAGCATTTGAAATGATACTTATTCACATTTTTGGAATCATATTCCTGAAGTCTAAAGCCATCTGACGAATGGATAAATAGCTTGTAATGACCTGTAATAGGTTCCAAGACATGATAATCTAGTAGGCCATGGTATCCTTATAAGCAAGATCAAGAAAGCTACTTCAAAAATTAAATATTACTTAAGAGGGTTATATTGTTCTGGCTTAATAACCATAGTAATAAGCAAAATCAAGAAAGCTGCTTCAGAAAGTAAATCTTAGAATGGTTACACATGCGTACCCAGTCATGACAAGCGACGAGAAAGTGATCTGCTCCTCTGCTTCTATTCCAGAAGCGATATTTACCAGAGATCAGATTGACATAGTTCTTGAGATAACCCTCTAGATCTCTGTGACTCTGTGAGTTGTTATTTTCTAGTGTGTTCCTTAGCATTTGTGAGCTAAAGGGCAGGTAAAACAGGTGTGCTTTTCTTGGATCCCTCACAACAAATTTCTTGTTTCCCTCAATTAGTTTCATAAACCACCCTTCAGAAGAGTATATTCCCCTCATCTTTGGCTGATGAAATATGGGTTTCTCTCCTTCCCAGTAGACATAAACTTTAAGCATTTTCTCCATCAATTCATAGCTCCTGCAAACAAAACAAAGTAGCTGCGTAAAATAAACTCAAAAGGGACATTTGCTCCATTCATGAAGAGTATCTGCAGTCCAAAACATGAGCAACAATAAAAGGAAACAGTTCATGAAACCCTCCATTGGCAAACAGATAAAGTAGAATCTCCACAAAAAAGATAAGTCTTATCAAGGTTCCTCACAAAGAGCTTTAGTTAGAAGTTTTATTCTTGGTTGACTATAAAAAATCAAAGGCATTTTAGATACTGTTTAATAATTGAATTAACTGTACATAGCTAAATACACCTGTACAAATTTACCAGTCTAATCCAAGAATTTTGAAGGGATTCATGTTTTACAATAATGAATAAAGGGGCATCTCAACAACTGAGACCATATACATAAGCCACTTGACTGACATGCATTACAAAACACCAGAGAGAGTTTAACTACCTTTTAAACTGGGAAAAATTTCTGAAAACATAACCTCCAAGCCCCGCAATATCGGCCATAATAGGAGCCTTCTGGATCTCTAACTTTGCATATAGAAGTTCGCGATCGCGGACAGAAGACTGTCTTGGTCGCTACTGCCAACAAAAAGCACCAGTCATACTATGACATAATCACATTTGCCCCCTTGGCAACTTTCATCTTCAAATTCAAAGTCATACCAAGGAATTCGAAGAACCAGCACTTTCTCTCAACATAGATATCATGTCTGATAATAACATAGGCTTCACGTTTAACCTCTTCAATGCTCTAGCCATTGTAGACTTGTCATCAAGGGTCGCAGATACAACTCGTAGCTTGTTGGCATTTCTGTTCGCTTCTCCCTTGGTTGGACTTCTGAAATTGCTTATATTGGAGGAATCTGTCTGAAACTCTGAGATAGATCTTAAATCTGCATCCTCATCTGGTACACCCTGTGCAGGAAATTTAGCTGGTAAAAGTGGTAGAGAAGCAAAATCTGCAGATGACACAATGTCTTTTCCTGCATCTTCTACCTTTCTTGAAATGGCAATTGGGTTAGTACTCTCCTCCACAGTAGATGCGGCATTTACATTGTCATTGTTTCCAGTCTGCAAATCCTTCTCATAGCGGACACTCATCATAGATATGGAGTTTTCATTCAAGTTGCTAGTTATATGATGTGATAAAATGTTGCCTGAGTTCCTATGAGCCTTGTCAGAATTTTTCACTCCAATAATCTGAGAGCCGCTCTCTTCCTCCAAATCAGAGCCAGCAACCTCATCAGACTCCTCATGCAATAAGTAAGAGTCAGGGGATTTCGAGTTGTCCATGATGGTGGCATTGCTCATTACCACTACCATCGAACCAACACCTCCCCCGACGGCAAATTCAAATCCTGTTCTCCCATGAGGGAGTGTGGAGTATTGAAACACAACTAAAGCTGTGATGAATATGCCAGTGATGAATAGCAGCCTCCTCATATCCACAAAAACAAAATCTTAAGATCAAAAGCAGCAATCTCCAAATTCTTTATTTATTCAATTAGTTTCCAAAGTAACAGAGCTGATGAGTTCTTCTGCTTATACTCCTACAACAGAGGTGTCTGAAATCCCACGACCTGAAAAATTAAAGCAATAAGTAGCTATCAACAAAGGAAAGACAACCTCACAAGGCACGAATCTGATGTCTGCAAATCAAATTTGACCCAGACCATAAAACCAAAACGACAACTCCGAAGAAGGAGACCATTTTACTAATCAACCCCCCTTCACAAACACACCCATTAACCAATTAGTTATCCCTGGTGCTCCCTGCTCGCTTAAACTCGAAACCGAAACATCATCACACCCAAAGCCATGATCTTGGCAAGTATCCAAGAGCACAATTCAAAACCCCAGAACTTGTTATGAGAGCCAGTCCCTTTTAAACGACGAGGCAGCCATTACCCATCTTGATCCTCTCAAGCTCAATCCGAAAGGGGCAAGCTTTGGGTGGAACCGTTTCAGTCAATTTGAGCAAGAACACGATACAGTATCTTAACTGAAGTGAACTTGAAGATACATTCACTTCCATTGACACTCCTCGGAAGGTTTTAACTTTTTAAGATAACATCAGCAAATCTTGCCAGAACGAGCGAACTAAACCGCTGCAGCTGAGAAGCAAGAACTCTAGCCACAAAGAACAAAAATGGGGAAAGTCGCAGAGATCAGGAGAGGGAGGTTTCGAGTCATTGGTTCAGCTTTCGTTGTTAGACAAGAATGGGTACCTGCGAAGTTCGCTGTACTGCACTTTGAGCTCGTTTTGAGTGTTGTCGGTCACCGTGCTGCGACCATGGGCTTCGGAAGCGAAAGCAGTCGAGACGAGAGAAGCCAGATGGACACGCTTAACAACGATTGACCTTTGTTATGGGATAGTCTTAAATATTTTACTCTATTCATATACTCCTAAAACTTGCCATTTCAATGCACTTTAGATCTTTTTATTGTCTCACCGCTGATTTTAATGAAATAAATGCCAAGTGAATTTTTTATTTTTTTTATCGTTTGTAATCTTACATGACGATCACATAAAAAATAATAATAATAAACAACAACAAACAAGTGAGACTTAACATAAATGAAAAATTACGAAAAACAAAAGGGAAGGATAGGGAGAAGGGGCCATAGGTTTATTGGCGAGGCCGAAAGACGTTGCCGAGGTCCACTAAAGTTATCATTTAGGACAAATAGAGTATGTTTGGCAAATTTTTTGAATCCCATTTCCCAAATGCAAGCCTTCTAAAGGCTAAAAACCCAAAACACGTGAGGGTGTAGGTGCCTTGGGTTTTTGCTTTGTGGGCATGTTGAGCGTGCGTTTGGAATCGCTTTGCGAGGACTTTGAAACTTCTAAAGATACTTGGAGGCTAAAGCGAGGTGTTTAGGAACATCTTCCAAAAAATATCCTAAACTACTCTCGATTTTTCCGGTTTTGCCCTCGTTGTTGTACTGTTCATCTTCTTCTCCGTTGAAAGCCGACGACGTGTTCCTCGAAGCTATGAGTGAGTGGCCGCCGATGGCTCGGCATGGTTGCGGTGGCCCAAGCGATCGTTGCCGGGGAGTGGTGCGACCGCCGCCCCGTTCGGGTCGCGGCGATCGCCGTGGGTCGTGGCGAGGTTTGGGTCGCCGACCTTGCTTGCGACCCGGATCCGAGGGCGGTGAGGTCCTCCCGCGACCTCGCCGCCCCGATCTTGGTCACGCCGGTTGCGGGAGGTCGCGCGACCTCGCCGCTACCCAGATCCGGGGCGGCGCGGTTGCGTGACCTCACCGCGACCCAGATCTGGGGCCGCAAGGTCACGGGGACCTCGCCGCCCCGGATCGGGTTGCGGCGGGGTCGCCGACGTTTGGAGACCCTCGCCGATGGTTTTCGGCGGTCGCCCGACGTCCGGCGACCCTCGCGATGGTCTTCGGTGGTCGCCCGACGTCCGGCGACCCTCGTTGGTGGTCTTCGGTGGACGTCGCGGCCACTTGCCCTTCCCGGCCATCTGCCCTTTCGGTCAATTTTTTATTTATTTTTCTTTTGATAATTTTTTTTATCACCAAAGCACTTTGTAAATATAATTCCTCCAAACACAATTTTGCTCAAAGATATTTCAAATGGGCTTTCAAACTACAATTTTACCAAACACACTTTGCATTTTGGAAAATACATTAAACTCAAAGGTCTTTGCATTTTGCTTTAGGACTTTTCCCAAAAGCGTTCCCAAACGCACCCTGAGCTACTGTTCATCTTCTTCTTGGAGTTATTGTTCATATTCTTCTTTGAGCTATTGTTCATCTTATTCTTATTCTCTATTGAATAAGACCAATATGGCTACGAGTCATGAAGCACCGACACTCTTTGGGAGTTTTTGTGTTGTGTCGGATATTCCGACACGTGTCCGATACTCTCCGACACTCAATTAACATGTGTCGGAAAATCTGATATCTAGTTAACTTTTTCGATACTCTCCAATACTTGAGTTAAATTTTGACATGTGAGTTTCTAACACTTGAGGTCAATTTTAAAATTTTTTAATAAATGATGAGTCATAATGTATATATGCAAAAAAAAATAAAAACACAATATTTAATATAATAAATGGGGAAAAAAAATAACTAATATTATCTTCTTTTTTACTTTTACTTCTTGTGATACATAATTCAACACTCAATTTTTTCTCTTCTTATCTAACACGTCTGACACATAAGTCTGAAATGTGAATTGCTTGTTTTTCTCCCTCTCCAAGTTTTATGAATTATTGGAATAGAGTTGAATTTATCAAATTGAAACAATGAATGATACTAATAAAATAGTGGATTAATGTTTTTAGTATAAATTCATTCTAGCCTTTTATTATTATTTTATTTATTTGTGGATTTATATCAAAATAATCATAAAATGATAAATTATTATGTGTATGTAAAAATATACATTTAAGGAAAATTTCAAATAAGGATCCAAAGTGTCATTCTTTTTTCAAAAGAGGACCTGAAGTGAAGTTTGTTTCAAATAAGAACCTAAAGTGCCTTCATTTTCTCAAAAGAGAACTAGGAGTGGAGTCTGTTTCAAATAAGGACCCAAAGTGATCATTTAGTCTCAAAGAAGGACCTCATTTGCCAGGTAGGTGAATAGATGCATCTCCGATGCATATTCCGATAGCTTTGATCAAGGATATTTTTGTCCATTTCTTTTTTTTTTTTAAATTTTCAGTTGTCTTGTTCTTTATTATTATTATTATTATTATTATTTTGGGCCATTGGTGACACTTTGTTCATCATATTCTTCGTCCCTTGTTCATCTTCTTCTCAACGCCCCGCTGCTCCATCGACAACCTCGTCTTCTGCTAGGACTACAACTGGGATGCTCGCATCGCTTTCTTCATCCCTTCCTCCCACCACCGCTCCCAAATCGACAACTTCTTCGACTACCCCTTTTGCCATCGAGGACCTTTTTGTAGGGCCTTGATTTGGACGACCCCCCTCCCCCATGGCCAATGTGGGCTCAATGGCCCTCGCCTGCTGTTAGTGATGGGCATCGGGCCCTCACTTGCTACTGGTGATGGGCGTTGAGCCCTTTTTGAGGCAAGAAGAAGTGAATGGGGACGAAGAAGACGATGAACAGGAAACCAAAAATGAAAAAAATAAAATAATATAGACGAAAATACCGTAATCGGAACAATGTGTTGGCGTGTCGAGACTAAATGAATACTTTGGGTCTTTCTTTGAAATAAATTTCACTTGAGGTCTTCTTTTGATAAAATGCGTGTCTCGTGAGAAATCGTCCCAAGATGTTGGAATTCTCTGTTTTTTAAGAAATAATGTGTTGCAAGTGGTCGCGTGTCCGTGTCGAAAGGCGGGTGGTTGAGCGTACCCCCACCGACCTAGCGCAACCTCATTATGATCCGGATCTAGGTTCTTTGGAGGTCGTGCAACCTCATTGCGACCTAGATTTGGGTCGCCAAAGGTCATGCGACCTCGCCGAGCATGTCCTAGATTTGGGTTGTTGGGTCACCGATCGTGTGACCCACTTCCGACGACCCAATGTGACCTCATTGCGACCTATATCTAGATGGCGCGTGTCCCAGATTTGGGTTGCCGGATGTACGACCCACCTTTGGCGACCCAGATTTGGATCACCGGAGGTCGTGCAACCTCGGCGGGTGCAACCTAGATCTGGGTCGCGGCGAAGTCATGCGGAGATTGAGCCTACTTGTTGGCACCCTCATTAGGGGTCACCCGACCCTAGGCGGCCCTCATTGGTGATCTTCAAGGGTTGCCTAACCCCAAGTGACCCTTGCCGGTTGTCTTTGAGGGCCGCTTGAGGTCTTGCAACCTCATATGTCAGTCACCGGCAATAGACTTCAATTGCCGGTGGCCACCTACTCTTGCTAGCTAACTTTTTTATTTTTCTTTTGACAAATTTTTTAACCATAAAAGTCTTTTGTAAATATAATATTCCCAAATATTATTTTGCTCAAAAGTACTTTACAATGGACTTTCATATTACAATTTAATAAACACAATTTGCATTTTGGAAAACTTCTTTAACTTAAAGTCTTTTACATTTTCCTAAAAATCCAACCAAACGCACCCTTAGTTTTGCTGAGATACATAGTCCAAAATCAAATGTAAACAATTAGTGAAAAATTGACAATTTCATAAGAAGTGTTAGTCAGTCGCCTGTACATTACTGGAAAAAGAGAAGAAGTCACCGGTCAATTTTTTAACAACAGATTTTTGGTAATTGCCAACATTTATTAAAATTTATCAACAAAGAAAATTCCATATTTTTTGGCATAGAACAATAAAACTTTGCATGCCATCTAATTAGATAAGCCATGGGTTACAAAAACGAAAAAAAGGAATGAACAGATGAAGCTTCAGTAAACCGACGATCTTCATCTCCTAATTGGTAACTTAATAAAAGAGATATTGGTAAATCACTCTAATTAAGATTGGTAATCTTTTTTAGAAAAAACTTAAATGTATGAGTTGCTAAGAAATGCAAATAAAAGTTTGTAAACATAAAAAAAAAAAAAAAGGTTGGCAAATTGAAATAAAACCAAATATTGTCAGGAAGTAATTCATCTTAGAGTTGGTTATGCAATACTATGTGGTAGTTAATGGGAGAAATGTTAATAAGTTATGCTAGTTTAGGTAATCATCGAAAAGAGTTGATAAATGTAAGACGTTGCTAGTCAAAACAAATCAAAATTGGTAACTCAATAGAAAAAATTGATAAATAATGGAAACAAAAACAAAGGATGGTAACGAACTCACATGAAAATTGATAATGCGCAAAAATTAGTTTAATATGACGAAGTTGGTATATTACTCCAGTTCAAATGGATAATTTTGTGCAAGAGTTAGTAAATTCAAACCTTTGGAAACTTATGTAAATAAAAATAGATAAATAAGTACAAAATTGCTGATTTCCAAACTATTAAAAAGAGTTGGTAATCTCATAAAAGTGTTAGTAAGTTGCCAATAGACTACTTGAAGAAAAATTTACGGATAATTTTTTTACCAAATATTTTAAACACTTATCAGTACTTTATTTAAATTAACTAGGAAGTAAAAAATCTACATTTTTTTATATGAAATAGTAGAACTTTACAAGTCATCTGATTAGATAAGTCACACGTTACAAAAAAAAAAAGAAAAAGAAAAAGAAAAAAACAAATGGACCTGGAGTAAATCGATATTCCTTTCCTTCTTAACTTTTTGTAAGATAATCCCGTGTTGATGCAATATTTCCTACAATTAGTAAAATCATAGAATGATATGTGATTACTATCTTCAAACAGTGTATGTATTACCTTTGGCTTTATAACTTCTATTATTAAAATATTAGATAATCCCCCCCCCCCTCCCCCCCCCCCCCCCAAAAAAAAGAAAAAAAAAAAAGAGCACCATGTTGTATGAGTAGACAAGTGATAAAAAAAAGTATTAAAGCCATAAAATTGAAAAAGGTAAGTGATACTCTTGGCACTATCTGATAATCTCGAGACTCTCTTATTGGCCTTTATCCTAATTAGGAAAATTAGGATTGTAACGACAAAGCATGGAGTACATCTTTTCAAGTATCCTAAATAAACCCTAACACTACTAATTACTCCAAGATTGACACAACTTACATATATTATTGAATATATCTCCATGGTTTTTTTGGGTCTAGTAATATATCACCATGATGACTTTCAAGTAACTTTCCAACCCGAGAAAATTTGAGTTTTCTATTGTAAGACTTTTATTTTGCTACGGGAAAAGGCAACTTTATAGACCTGTATAAATATATATTTACATGCGTATAATTTCATAAGCTGTGAATTTCGAGGGGCCAAAAAAAGAGAGAAAAAGTCGACATGGAGAGAAGTCCCCGTCAAAGCAATTTCTCCTCCACAAGCGTTGCTTTCTCTGAAGAGCCCAAAGAAAGACTCCAAGCATCACTGCTTCTTTCCGTATTGAAGGACATGGAGTTGGACAAAGAGCAAGGAGTCCGACCAATGCAACAACATAGGCAATTGAAAACCATTCAAGCTAGTTCATGTCCAAGTCGGCCACAGCATGATCCACAACACTCAGCGACCAGACTCCACTTGGTTCGGATCGTGAACACGCTTATTGACTCGATCGGAGATTGCAGCGAGCCATTCGAGAAGCAATTGACGACAAGCGACATCATCGGCATTCAGAGCCGGCTGCTCGTGAACAAAACGGACTTTGCAACATCTATCTTGCCCTTGCTCAAGAAGGGTGACGACATTGAGGTGGGAATTCCGGTGAAGACGTTTAATCCAGCGGGGAAGGCGTATCCTATGACGTTCAAAATTTGGTGCGGCAGGTCGCATGTAATCACTAGCGGGTGGAATTTATTCGTTAAGGATAACCGATTGGAGGTTTCGGATATCGTTAGGGTATGGGCTTTTCGCGACGTCTGGACCCGAGAGTTATGCCTTTTGATTTCTAGTAGAAGGCCGGAGGCGCAGTAGCCGATTGAAAAGGAGGAGACGTGAACTGATGGACCAGGGTACGTCAAGTTGAAGCCAGGGTTAAAGGTCCTTTCTTTGACTTGGGTTGATGAGATTTTTGCTGTACATAGTGCGCTTATTTTCAGTAGCTTATTATCGTGGATTAGCTAGGCGATAGCGTTTTGAGTGTAAATTGGTTAACTTTGGCCAGCCATTGAATTGGTGCATATGACATATTTTCTGATGAAAAATATCATGAATCAAAGAGGTGGCAAATTCTCAAAGTATCCTGGTTTTCGTTCTACATGTATAAGCTAATTCTAATAGTTACGGTAACGTCATCCAAATTTGGTGTTGAATTGGTTAGTTCTTCTGACTATAACTATTCATCTAAGACTTGAGCATGTCCTTAAAAGACTTCATCTTGGTTCAAATTTGAACCTAAGGTCTTTCAAGATGTAAAGCACCAAAAGGATATTCCCTCCTTCTAGAAGTACAGAGGTACAAAGGGAAATTGGGGGAATAGATCGTGCAGGCATTGATACTTTAAAATAAAGAACACCGATTGATAGCTCACATCATTAAAGGAAAAGTGTGATTGGCCCTTGTTGATTGGCTACAACCCTTGTTTTGATGCGGTTACCCTATAACCGACATTAGTGATCTAAGACAGGCTTGTTACCAAGTATAAATCATCTTCTGACTATAACTATTCATCTTAATGATTGGTGACCCAAAAAAGGTTCATGGAGCTTGTGTAGCTAAAAATAGATCCAATTATTATTATCTTTTAAGCTTCGCCTCTCTATTTCTCTCCCTTTCTAACTTTCAGCTTTTGTTGTCTCTTCAACTTTTGGTGGGGAGGGATTTGACCTGGTTCTCTTCCTCCCCTCTTTAATTGCTTTCCCTTTTATTTTCTCTTGTTTTTTCTCTTTGATCTAACTCTAGATTTAGAAATTTTAATAAATAAGTACTCCATTTCCAGCTTCAATAATATTCACAAGAAATTAAATATCAAATATGTGCTCTTGCTAAATGGCTTGCTCTCACAACTGTCATATCTAAGTTTGTTCAACATGTTTATATTATTTTCGTATAGAAAATGGTGTTGGGGATGTCGAACGTAGGTGTACATCACTGAAAGGCAATAATTGTAACTACAGATGGAGATCCTGACGTGTGCTCATCATCGATAATGATATGTGATTCGGTGTTCGGCTGTTGATCCTTTCGCTTGATGCAGTCATAGATTTGTTCTTGAAGGACGAGCGTGCCATGATCTTACCAACCATGCTCAAACCATGCTCTGATAATAAATATTGATTTCTGATTTTTTGTTTATTTTGGAGCTCTACAAGCCTAGCTTGTTATGATGACTTTTGAGATTTCTTGTGCATCCTTTTTTCATGTACTAATGTGGTAATAAATGAAAATTTCTTTTGACAATAAAAAAAAATTAATGTAATAGAAAGCGCAAGAACTTTTGAAAATTTAAACATAATTCTTTAATTGCATTAATTTAGTCTTAAAACTTTTGATGATTTGCCAATTTATACCTAAATCTTTTAACAATTTGTTAATCTAGTCATTTTGGTCAATTTTAGTAGGAAACCACTAATCTGGCGGATCTAGTCAATGTCAACCGTCCTATGTGGCTCGATAGGCAATGTTGTAGATAATTTTTGCAATTTGTTGAATATTTTCTTTCTTTCTTTTACTCTACTTTACTTTTCTTTTTCCTTTTTCCCTCCGTTGACCTTAGGCAAGGGCCTAAGACCAAAGACCTCCATTGGCCATCAATAAAGCCTAGCAATGGCTATCAATGGGAAAAAGAGAAGGAGAAAAGAAAAGGATAAAAAAAAAACAAAGAAACATAATTTATAAAATGAAAAAATAATGCAAAATTATGCACGTTAATGACCGTACCACGTAGGACAATCCATACTAATTAGACTGTGACGTAAGTGATTTTAGGTCAAAATTGACCAAAATGACTAAATTGACAAATCAATAAAGATTTATGACATATTATCAAAATGTTTAAAACTATATAAGCACATTAAATTGGCAAGTTGTCAAAAGGTTTAGTATTCGATTAATATAATTGAAATATTAAAGATTGAATTGACTGTATCCAATATATTTGGGAGTTTTTGGACAATTTTCTCCTATAACCTACTTCTGTAAATGTGGTCCCCACGTTGATAAAATTGACAAATAAATAATAATGCATGTTCCTAGTTGAATATATATTGTTAAATCCCTTTACAAGTTACTAATTCAACTAGTAGTATTTGATTTGACATGTTAAATTTGTAGGAGGATATTATAATTCACTATCAAACTTCACAAGATAATTTTTTATATTGTTGGTATATTACTAACTGCAAAGCGGGCCGGTAAGTTGCTAATCTCGAAAGCCTACCGACAAGATTTCGAAATTTTCAAGAAAATTCATGGTACTAGGATGCAAGGAAGATCGTCAGTTTTTTCTCTATGAAACATTAGACTTATCCTATATTTTGAGTTCCACCCAATTCCAAGACGATTTCGAGAGAATTTTCTAATGGCATGTGCCAGGAACCGATTGTTACCTAACAAATATTTCCTTCCCTCAGTAAGATTTAATAAGAATCTCTAGAGAGCCACGCAAATGCCTAGTCACGATTAAAGTCGAACTGCCGCTTTCGGCTTCCGTGGCGCTTCTTTGATGGACAGCTCTTTCTACATTATTGACATAATTACTATAAAAAAATGAGACATAATTGAACACGATTCAAGATGCCTAGCATGGACAAACCTATTATCGTAAGGGCCACGCACGTACTGTCTTGATCTCTCATGCTGGTGTCACCCTCATCTCCTCCATTTTGACTTTTGTCACAGGCTGTGATCATCCTGCATGTGCAGCCTCTAAAAACTATGCTGATTTATATCTACCCTTGCGTAGGTTGCTACAGATGTGGTCTGTATTTTCCCTTCTTTTTTATAGGGTTGAGATGAGATCGGTGCTTCTAATGGCGGTCGGATGTCTGGACGTTTGTTGCTGACCGTGACTTATTGATAGTCGCTTCCTTGGTCAAGAAGCTAACAAAGTATTTTGGTTCCTATGATGTTGTACTAGTACGTTAAGTTAACTCGAGCATTTTAGATCTGTTTTTGTCATTTCAATATTCGAATTCATACGATTTTTCTAAATCTCAAATGCCCGCTTACTGTTTTCTTGGACACGTGTGCAAATTAAATCTTTCTGTGGTCACTACGGTTGCTAAAATTGAGCAGGTAACCGTCTACTTTTAAAAATTTAACTACCCCTTTTCTCCCCCTGTTAGGTAGAGTTATTGGGACGATGAGAACTTGAAGGGTGGAGCCCATTAGCCGAGAAGGTCTATACAATTCTGCGTATAGAGAAAATGAAAATCCATGGATAGTTGGGAAATATGAAATTGAACTTGAAGACCTAAACCTTTGATACCAAGTGAAATCAAAAGTTGTATTTATGAATATTCTGAAGTTTAAGCCACTAGAGAATGAACTCGGATTGTCCTTGTATATCCCATTAGTAATGGATAAAGGTCCTCCTTTTGATTTTCCTTATTAGTAAATCAGGTGGCTCTGAAAATGAAATTTGCAGGTCACAAACCATGCATTTGAAGGATACTGTATAAGCTCAATCGGGTTGCTTGACTTCATAATCGCGTGGTCGAGTAGGGTTCAGGATCAACTGGTTTGGTTTGCAGCTCTCTGTTTATGCTATTTAATTGTATGTTCACATGCACATGTATAGATAAACTCATCAATAATATATGCAAACTATATATAAATATGTAAGTATGCCGCGTATATTGCCGCTTGTGTCTTTGACATGGTGCATATAACACCTAAATAGACGTCTACTAGCATAATCTACTAGTGAAATGGTAATGCTAGAGGGATGAAGCTGTGACTTTGTGAAAAAGAGTTTCACCAGATTAGCAGTTCACATTTTCTGACTATGGTTGGACTAGGCGTTTAAATACTTCCGTCTTGTCAAGTGATTAAGATATTTGATGTGAAAGCAGGCACATCTCCATGTTGATTCGTAGTTAGAAAAAGACGAGGAAGCCGCAACATATCAACGCAATGGTAATGCTTTAATCATGGTTCTGGAAATTACTATGGGGGGTAACGAGGGTTCTTAAGACACTCCTTCGACATTTCCTATAGGAAAATACTTTGATATTCAAATTGACGTTTCTAATAATACACCGAAAATAATGCATTGAAAATCTATAAACTTTCAATATTAGATTGCATAATAAGTGTCTCGAGAGTGTGCATCGATAAAATGCTTTGTTAATATTTGTGACAGCAGATAGCCCATTCACGGTGTTACTATAAAAAAATTGGTTTGGTAGGATGAGATAAACATGCATTTAAATTAGTCCTTTATGCAATTTTCTGGAAAAATGCATCCATTTTGCCGACCCTCTTCAAGTCAAAAGCCAAACTTGTATGCCATCATCAAACTCACCCACCTCTAGATCACTAACTCTTTTCTAACACCACTTGTTAAGCCACGAAATGGTTTATTATATTTGGGCAGACACGGAAACGGCCTAGGAACAAACCCAGAAAATCAGAGACCTCAAACCACCCCATTAAAAAATTCTCGAAGGGCTTATGTTTCTAGGCTTTCTTATCAGAATGCCAGGGCATAAAGCATAGAATCCTGGGCAAAAGTAAGAAACTTTCCTAGCACTCCAGATGAATCGAGTGAATGTCCTCGTTTGGGTCTCACTTCTTGCTCTCTTGTTCTTACAAGTTCAAGCACAAAGCTCATATGGCCAGGACAATTTCTCATCCTCATCACAAGACATGGTCTCCAATTTCCAGCCGAGCCTCGCCGTTGTCATCGGCATACTCTCTGTAATGTTCTCCGTCACCTTTGTCCTGCTAGTGTATGCGAAGTTCTGCCACCGGGCTGGGTCTACTACTGCTGGCGGCGGTGATCAAGAGAACCCTGCGGTGCTCACGAGGTCGAGGTCGAGGTTCTCAGGCATCGACAAGACTGTGATTGAGTCCCTTCCTTTCTTCAGGTTCTCCTCGCTCAAGGGATCGAAACAAGGGCTAGAGTGCGCGGTGTGCTTGTCCAAGTTCGAAGACATTGAGATTCTCCGGTTACTCCCCAAGTGCAGGCATGCATTCCACATCGATTGCATCGATTATTGGCTTGAGAAGCACTCAAGCTGCCCGCTCTGTCGGCACAAAGTCAGTGCTGAGGACCCAGCAAACTTCACCTATACGCATAGCATGAGGCTGATGAGCCAATCTGATATGAGACAAGATTCCAACTTGGAGCTGTTCGTTCAGAGAGAGGCAGGGATTCAAGGATCATCATCGCGATTCAGCATCGGCAGCAGTTTTCGGAAGATTTTCAAGAGCAACAGGGAAGAGGAGATCCTAGAAGAGGCCGAGAAGAGGAAGATCCTGCACAAGTTCAACCACAGGATCATAGCATCCGATGTTGTCCTCAAGAACCGGTGGAGCAACGTGAGCTCTTCCGATCTAATGTTCCTCAATTCGGAGATGCTAAATGACCTCTCGAGCAATAGATTCTCTTCCCTAGAACTGGAAGGCACAGGACAAGCCACCACGGCGGCGGCGCAGACATTTGAAAGTGGCGAGATAATGAAGATCAAGGAGGAGATGGATAGGAAGAGATTGTTTGAGAGCAAGTTGAGCTCAATTGACAAGAACAGTTTAGTTGCGGTCCCCGGGCATCCTTCCACAGCTCCTGTAGAATCAGGCTCAGTTCAGCAATCGAAGATTATGTCGCCAGCAGATAAGAGATCAATGTCAGAGATAACTGGCGTGTCGAGGTTTGGAGATTCGAGTGCAAGGAATAGACATAGAGAGATGTCTTTACTTGAGGGTGGTGATTTTAAGGATGAGAGGATGCGGCAGATATGGTTGCCAATAGCTAGAAGGACAGTTCAGTGGTTTGCCAATAGAGAAAGGAGGTCTCAAAACACTCACAGCCAAACACATACTACAGTCCCAGATGTGTAATGCTTGCTGACCCAATCTTCAAATACTCTTTCTCATTTTCATATATTCTTTCCTTTTTGGAAGCTCTTTTTGGGTCTCTTTTCATGATCTTGGCCCCTTTTACGATATGAATACCGCGAGAAAATCTCGACTGAATCGACATTTGAAATTGCTCTTTGTAATTAATTGAACCAGTTGTCTGCAGATTTAAGAAAACAACCAGCTTAATGCCGCCGTTTGATGTTGGCCATCAATAATGTCCCCTGAACTATGTTTCTGCTGAGGACAGATGCAAGAACGTGCCACTGTCTGAAGACTGAAACCTCTGAGCATCGCAAAGGGAAAAAGGCGCCCAATACCGGGAAGCCGTTTTCGCCCTTTTCTCCAAACTCGAACGGTACGCAACGAGAGAAAAAGAAACGTAAAACCTGAAATCCATTTTCCGCCCCTTTTCTTTTCGTAGAATTCGAATTTCTCGAAACTTTCGGGTACGACGCCCTCCAAGAGAGCACGCAATGAAAATTTCAAAGCAGCTTAGGGGACAAGAAACTATAATCCACCCTGGTTTTGTGAAGCATGCTCCCTCTCAATTTCACGAGCATCTTCTCAGTCTGGGGACCATCAGCATCTCCTTGTCTTAATCATTAATCACCTCTGAAGTTGTTACCTTAATTATATGCAGCATGAAAGCAAGGGCTGATTAGGAAATTGCTCTCTAGAAACAAAGGACGGTTGCAGGTCACTAACACTTCGGAATCAATTTTTAGGTAGCTCAACTTCTTCCAATGAAGAAACAATCTTATAAGCACCCCATCTTCGCTTCTCGACTCAATCCTTCTCGTATTTCTCGATGTACTTAAACTTCTGAGTTAAGACGATTATCTTTTAGGTCCGCCCATCGATCCATTCGGAAAGTTACTCGAACAGCAATTTTGTTTTGGTCAAAGCAAAACTAAAGAAGCATATCTAATTATCATATATAGAAAATTCACTAAGCTGACTAGACTAAGTTGGATTGGTGCAAAGAGTGACCAAATTTGCATAATACATTTGATCAGGCCATTTACGGTGAAAGTTTAACCATAAGTCATATAAACCCTCGTCATAGATTGGATTTTGCACATAGAAATATAGCCAGTGATCTTTTCTTAAATGTGTGCTTCGTCATGGATCGGATTCAGCATACCAGTCAGTACAAATAAATTTGTATGTAAGCTACCTAATCAGGTCTTTTTTTTCCCGATTTAATCTAATATGACAACCGAGATTAGTCACTACTTAAGGTACGGCTCTTATTAAAACCAGAAAAAGGAGGAAGTTCTATTTATACGTGAATCGATGGCGTGAGAGTTGTTGAAGAACCGAAAGCAACGTGAATTGACGTAAGAGCTGAGCGCTTCTTTCCTTTTTGTCTTTGCCTGAGGAATCCCCAACACCTCGAAGCATTATCGCACACGTTTTGCCCCAAGTTCCTCACCAGTTGTCAGCCTAAAAATAATGCATTGGAAAGAGCTGTTTATCTCTAATCTAGTCTAATCCGATTTGATTGGATTTATATATTCAGGGCTTGTGCAAATACCGCATGAAATGCATTTAAGAAACCCTAAAAATAACGCCAGGGGGGTTAGATCCAGTCGCTATATTTTATTTTCCTGATTGCTTGTTGTACTTGGTCGTCTTCCTTCGTTTAGTATGTGCTTTTCTTTCTGGGAAACATTATATTTGTATAAACGAGTGATGGTAAGCAGGTCTGCTCCTGTCGTTTTCACGGTTTGTGCTTACTAAATTCTCTCAATCGACAGAGGATGAGCATCTTCTGGCAATTGTATCCCAGTAATTATTTTGATAGTTTGGAGTCGTTTGCTGAGGTGATCCATTTTATTTCAGTTCTTGTCCCTATACTTTTCTGGACCCCGATGGTGACAAGGCCGAGGTGGATGCGATTGTCCTTTATCGACAGAGCACCAAGGGTGGGAGAGAGGGAGAGAGAGAATGAGCCACGGCCATTGCCATTAAGAACGGTAGTTGAAGGAATCGGGGTGTTGGCGGTTGAAGTTCGCCTAGGTGGTGAAGGAGGTTGGATATTTTTTGACAGGAGACTTCAAAGTTATAATTAATTGAACCAGAGGATTCTCCGTTGATTCGTGAAATTAGGTGAATCCGTGCTAATAAACTAAGAGCCATGCCAAGTGCATAGAGAGGTCTTACCAGAAATCGTTCACATAAGCTACTAATTCAATATGTCCATTCATCTGCAAAAGAGTTTTAATAAGGGGCGGGCACACTCAATAGAGTCATAGTCGTAAGACGGAGTTAATAGAGCCGTAGGCACACAAAGGATCAGGTGCCCAACCAAGCGACCATGGCTTCCAGAGGTGGAACCAAGCATTTGGGTGATCGCCGAATCCGTCTGGAATTTTCCCTCCTAAAGGGCTCATCCATGAGTTTCGTTTGATGTGATCTACGTTTGCCAAGATAGTCAACTAATTAAACTATATGTTCGCCAATTAAGGGGAAATTAACAAATGAGGAATATTTAGACCCAAAAAGAAAGAAGAAAAAGATAAATGAGCAATGTATTGACTATATGGTCTAAATAATAGAGTTAAGAGATAGAGAGGTGCCGCACCGATTTATAGTGGTTCGGCTCCAAATCAATGCCAGCTACACTCCCTAAATCCTTCTGAAGTGGCTCCGGATTTGCTGGTTGTAGAATTTTGGTGTCTAACGCTTGGAAAGCTCTCAATATTAAGATAAAAATCTCTAACAAATTTATTTTCATTCTAATAAGATGATTTTCACTCAAGTATTTCATCCCAAGATGTTTACAAAGGAGGTAGAGTGAGGATATTTTTAAATATATTCGTGGGTCTTTATTCCCCGAGCGATAGAGTTTCTATCTATACTAATCAAGCTTAATTACTATTGGTGGTCAAGGTAACATTTCATTCATTTTCACAAAAATACTAGAGAGATTAAATTTAGTCCAACTATAACATAAATCCCAAAAAAAATTCAAAACAAAATAAGTATAAGATAATAAGATGAATCATTAGAACAAAGTTATGGGTCATGTACTCAAAAGGCCAATCTGTGACTTTTTCAAACCAAAATCAATGGTCAATCACCGAATTCATCTTTAGTAATGAGTACACACCGGAAATCTCTATATATTACAATGGCTTTGCCTTTTGGTGTTGGGGATTTGATGGTGCGTGCCTTGGTATGGTGTCCCCAACACCATTGTCGTTCAAAGTAAAAAGGTTAAATGTGTATGAATCTAATGCTTGTGAGAGCAAACTTTCATAAGACTCGTCCAATCCCCTTTAAAATTGGACTTGTACACCAACAAAACCCAAGGAAAATGAAACCCCAAAGTCATACAAGAAAAAAACCCTTCAATTATATAAAATATGAATAGAAACCTCCGAGAACGGGAGAGAAAGCTTTTAGATCTAAACTAGATCAGAAGAGAAAAGCTTTCCAAATGGGAGGAAAGTAAGAAAAAGAAAAGAAAGAACCAAAATGACCAAAGAAAAAGGGAGGGAATAGAGAGATCTAACTCAAACCCTCCTCTTCATGGAGGTTAAAGAAGAAAACCGTGTGAAAATGAGAACGAAATGAGAGAATTCTAAGCTTATTACTCCTTAAACAGCTAAATTTTTAACCTTTGCACCTTTCGGACATCCACACAAGTACCTCCGATCCCGAAAACTACCAATAATATCATTGCAACAGAATTCAAGGTGATCTTAGAATCATCAAAATCATTTAGGGATTAACAATCGGAACTTTAGAAATATTAAGAGTTTTTGAGCAATAAATGGGGTGCTAATATCCATTGAACCATTTTAATTTACCCATAATGAAGTTTTCTGCTTCACTTCAACTAAGGGGAAACGTATTAAAAAGTCTTTAACATATTGCATCGGTATCAATTTAGTCCAAAACTTTTTAATTGTAATACTTTAGTCCCAAACATTTTCACATTAGTATCATTTTGATCCATTTGGCCAATTTTAATCAATAATCATCGAATGAAGGCCAGTTGTTCTACTTAGTACAGTCAACAATGACGTGGAGTTTTTTTTTATTTTTTTATTTTCTTTCTTTTTGTTGGTGGCTGGATTTGGTGAGGGGGGCCTCATCAGCACTTACCCTCGCCCAAGCAAGGTTAGCCTTCATCGGGTAATCACCGGTGAGGCACCCCTCACTAGATCCGACCATTGACAAAAAGAAAAGGGAATAAAAAAGAAAAGAAAGAAAGAAATATTGGAAAAATGTCATGTTAGTGCAAACTGTGCCACGTCAGACAACTAGTATTGACGTTGGCAATTTCTAACCTAAATTGGCCAGAAGAATTGAATTGATACCAAATGTAAAAAATATTTAGAACTAAATTAGTTCAATTGAAAAATTTATGATTGAATTGATACAATTGGTACCAATGTAATAAGTGCAAGCCTTTTTTTAGTACTTTTCCCTTCAAGTGAGTGTACGAGTGAAACATGTAATTCTGAAGTCTAATTTCCTTACCTTTTTTATCTTCAATGAGTTTCAACCTATGTAACCATGCTCTTGGATCATCAGAAAAAGAATGTGCAACGATTTATTACGATAACAGAAAAGAAAATGAGATTTGAGGTAGAAGACATGTAGATTTATGGGGCCTGGTCATGGTATTTGAGATGAATGAATGATCGAAATCTTAATACGATTAAAGTCACTTTTTAAGGAAACGGTAAGTGAACGTTAATTCACAGAAAACCAGGCTCACGGCCTAGTTCTATTCGTTAGCAAATGGACTATTTCCCTCCTCTGGCCCTCTAAGTAACTGGGCCTTCAGGTGGCCTTTCTAGACCTTTGTCTTTGCTTGTACGAAACTTGGAACAAACGTTGCCCAATTTCTTCATTTACCTTGGTATTTATTGGATTATAAATGGTCAAATCTCGAAAAAGAAATGAATTTATACCTTCACGACCAAAATAATCCCTTTGAAAATAAGCACCGACTTTCACTAAGAGGGCAAAAAAGCCCACCAATCCTAAGAAAAAGCATGGACTCACACATAGAGGTGAGCATGATCCGGGTTGGTCTGGGTTACCCCCTAACCCTAGGACCAACCCGTACAGTGTCGGTCCTCAATTTTTAGGACCGAGGACCGACCCTATTGAGTCTGGGACCAAGGATCGGACCGACCCAATGGGTTCGGTCCGGTTCCAGGGTCAACCTAGACCGATTGATAATTTTTTTCGTATTATTTTTTATACTCCCTTAAAAAAGTAAACCTATAAATTCAAATTACACATCCATCGACAATGCGGCATTGTGCAACTAAATTATAAATACCAATACATATTTAGCATATTTAAGATGATACAATAATAGAAATTTCATACCTGCTAATCGCTCATCGAGATATGGGACAAGATGGAAAGTTCTTGTAATCATCTATTTTTAATATTCATAACACCATATGCAAAAACGTTTTCCTACATTTGATCACGTAGAGTCCACTCAAATAAAAAATAAGCTTCACACCACTTGACTAGCAAATCACCGTAGCAACTGCAGTATTACTCGACTCTTCAAAAACTTCTACCATTTGACACAAATTGTAAAGCAAAGTGCAACTGAAATTCATTAGCAAAATACAATTAAACCATAAAAAGTTCAAAATACTTAATATAAACTATGAATATATAATTCACTTGAACTTCTAAACACTTGAAAACAAAACAAACGACATATAATTAATACTCAACAAAAGTTTTAAATTGAAATTACTATTAGTGCTATTGATAGAACATTTTAATATAATATAATATAACAGACATTTTACTTATGTTTGGATATATAAATGAATTATAAATAATATAATATAATATACGGGGTTGGTCCAGGTTGGATCGACCCAAAACTCTTAGGACCGAGGACCAACCCGCACAGCTGTTGGTCCTGAATTTCAAGATCAAGGACCGACCTGTCCTCTTGGGAACGGACCAGGACCGGGTGGTTGGGCCGGTCCAGGGTAGGTCCAGGGTCGACCCTAGACCACTGCTCACCCCTACTCACACACCCTTAATTGTAAGTTGACCGCTCGCTAAGAGTTACTTGGTGAGCCAAATGCATGTGCACGCAGCGCATCTCTACCATCAAATTATAGGGGTCTTCCTTTGTTATGTCACAATATTTAGATGTTGTAATCAAGCTGGTCTGCATTATCAAATCTCTTTATTCATTACCAAGTCATAGACCACATGTCTTGCACAGTCACCGATAGGTTACATGTGACTATATCGCCCAATTTGGAGATGAATAATGGGAGATATAAAATTCGAATTGTAGAGCTGATGCAACAGATCGTCAATAGATGTTTAAATATGACCACTAGAACCCAATTGCACAATTCGATGGTCCCCATCTATTCATTCTAGAAGATATTAGATTAATTATAGGATCTATGTAATGTCTATTGAAAAAATGGTTACAAACTTTAATCGTGCTATTTATGAGAACTTTTTTATGCGGTAACATCTCAAATAATTTACAGAATGTCAAAAAAACTTAAAATTTCAATTCAAAGGTCTCACTTGTTGTGGCACCCAATAAAGATTAGGTTAATATCACGAAAAAATCCCAAATTGGTTCATATGTAACAAATCTACATTTTGTTAACTTTCACAATTTTTACTATTAAAATTGCTGATGTGGATGACATAAGTGAGGTGATATGGTGACAAGGCAACTTCATGTGGAAATCTATAGAGTTAATGTCACGAAAAACTCCAAAATTGTCACAAGTGTATCTTGAATTTCGTTATAGATATATTAATTTGGGATTTTTGTGATATTTACCCCAAAAAATTTTAACATAGGTTTGTTAGGCGTCACCATGTATCATTCACAGCAACAAATTTAATAGTAAAATTTAACGGAAGTTAATAGAGGATAAATTTATTATAGGTGTACCAATTTGGAGTTTTTTGTGGTAAAAAAAATTAGTTTTTGATAAATTTGTTATAAGTGTATCAATTTGAATTTTTTCTTTATCACAAAATTAATTTTAGGTAAATTTATCATATATTTATCAATTTATGGTTTTTTTTTTCGTGATATTAATCCGTAAAATTTTTATTGTATCGATTAATGGGTAATTTTCAATAGGATTTTTCTAGTACTACTTTTTGCTGGTGTGTCACGATGGCCCCGCAGAGCGCCTCCCTTCCCGGCACGTTGTTTTGGGTGAGTCGCAGTTTCCCTTTGCTTCCCGGTTTCGGCCAATGATGTTGCTCATCAAGCATTAGACATTTACAACTCGGTCACTCACCAACTCCTGTCTCAGCTCCTCTTCTACATCTTCTGTTGCACCGAATAACTCCTACCCCTCCGATTCCATCATATCTACTTCTAACGCCAATCGTACGCAGCCCATCGGCCCACTCTCTCCTTACATACCAATCCACTCGGACTCACCAAATGGTAACTCTATCACAGAGCAATATTCTATAAAATGATTCAGAAATTTCTTTTAAAAAACTACAAAAACTATCGACGCT
The DNA here is from genome assembly GCA_017140615.1 of Eucalyptus cladocalyx. Classification (NCBI taxonomy): domain Eukaryota; kingdom Viridiplantae; phylum Streptophyta; class Magnoliopsida; order Myrtales; family Myrtaceae; genus Eucalyptus; species Eucalyptus cladocalyx. The sequence continues at coordinate 8,142,647 of CM029518.1, forward strand.
AGTGTTAACCGTGCTTTGTAGGACAACCGACGTCCACGTTAGTGCTTTCCGATCAAAACTGTCAATTTATGCTCCATTTATTTTACGAAAAATGAATGATTTAAGAATCATTTTCCTAAGAATGACAACTTGTATTGTTGGAAATAAATAAGTCAATGAAAATTATTTTCATTACCAACAACAATTTATGTCTACATATTTTTGTGTACCATGAGAATATTTTTCTTTTATTTATTTTTGTAAGTGATACAAACAATCATCTTTATAAAATATTTTTCAAATTATTCATTTTTTTAAACAAAAGAAGCCTAAATTAACACAATTGAAATGTTTAAAATTAAAATAACTTCCGTGCAATAGATTTAAAATTCTTTTTTTGTGTAATTATTATCTTATTTCCCTTTATTTGTCGCATCTCTTGTGATGGTGCATATATCTAGAAAATCTTCTAAATTTGTCTTTGATTATGCATATCCTTAACCGACAAATTATCTAGATAGTTATCTAATAAAACTTATGAATAAGTCTCATCTACGATTTATTGATATACAACAAAATATACATAAATTTCATATTTGATCTCTTCCGCATTTTTCATTATCTTGGTATTATAGGGAGACAATCCTGAGGTGCAAACGTAGAGCACAGCTCTTGTCTCATCTATTTTTTCTTTTTCAATAACTATTAATATCCCTCTCTCAAGTTGATCCTTAACATTGTCCACCTTATAAGATAACCAAGTCAGCTTGCATAATAGCCACGGTAGCCTCCTGCGTGACGATAGCCACCTGTCGCGACGGCAGCCTAGTGCGATGATGGCCTCCTGCGCAAAGGGAACCTCTTGCCATGTTGCCTGTAGAGCAGCCACGCTATGACATGACACACCCACTTCAACATTATTCGGTTCTCTCTTCAGCACAGCGAACTGATCTGAGAATCCACCCAAGCCTTTTTCGAATATTCTATCTAAACACAAGTTTGACTTACTTCACATCATTTTGAGTTTGAGGGATGTCAGAAGTATTAGAATTTTTCTTTTAATTTTCCATATTTCTTGAGATACACTGTATATCTAGAAAATTTTCCATATCTCAATTTGATTGTACATATTTTTAATGGCTGTGTTATTAAGACAGTCATCTAACAAAACTTATAAATAGGCCCCTGCAATCTTATCAATGTATATCAATACATACAGAAATTTCATTTTACCTCTCTCCGGCAAATTTTTCTTTTCCGCCTACATGCGGCAGCCTCCACCCTTTTTTGAATTAAAAGCCACTTGCAGCTGGCAACTCAATTGAATTCCCACATTAATAAATTTCGTCAATTAATTTTAAAACAACTTGTTCTAGCTGGTTGATGGACTTCTGCGTGCAGATCCATGATGCCCATAGGCCTTCTCTTTCTCTTGGTTAAGTCAATGTCAACGTTGGGGCCGCCAATCCCGTCCATGGTTGGACACGAGAGATTAATCCACTGGAGCCCATAGTGATATATCTAGCATTATTAAGTGATGCACATCGAGATTTTTATCGAGGTGCAATGTACAGGCTTAGATTTTCAAATGATCACTAATAATCTATCACATCGATAGACTTACAATTGGCCGACAAGGAAGAGTTTAGTGTTCATTCCTATTGGGAAAATCCCTATGTTGTTTTGAAGATAGCAAAGACAATCAAATGCTACTAATGTATGTATTGGTTGAGTAGTACCGGGTAATATATGCACATACCGAAATGCAGATGTTGTTATAAACAACACTAGAGATTTCATATGAGGAGTGCTCTGACACTGTCATGAGTGCTTTGCTGACACATGAGGTGAACAAGGTATTGGGCAATGAAAATGTCTACAAGATGGAAGGATCTTCACATAAGGTGAACATCTAGAAGGACCTTGATCGAGGGTGAACAGGCCAAGAAGAATGGGGATGTTTGTGATGGCTTGGAGGTACAAAGAGCACGTGAATAGTTGGATGGATCTAGTGAGGCGAACAAGCCTATAATGGAGATATTTGGTGAAGTTTAGAAGAACCATGAAGATGAACAGCTTGGTAGAGTCGAAATTGCCAATATATTTGGAAAGACCAGAAAGATTGGGTGTAGCGGATTGTTATCGGAGTGGTGGATCATTGGCAAAGAGCAGTTGCCTTATATAAATGAGGTGGAAGACTATGATGATATCAACGACCTATGTGAGTTCAGCGAAGACTAGGTACAAGGATGAAGATCTTGACAAGGAGGAGAACAAGTCAAAGATGACGAGGTGTTTGTGATGACTTGGAGGTACCATAGTCAATTTATTATCAAGGTGATATCTTTGGAAGCTGAGATACTCAAGAGGATCATTGAATGATTGATCGCAAGTCGTTCATATGGTTTTTCGCAAACAACACCAACGAACCTAAAGATTAGTTGATGACAATGTTTGTGTTGATGTTGGAAATATCATGTCATTGGCGATGTATGAACAACAATCGTGTGAGGATGTTTGTTGGAGAAAAGATTATAGCCATTACTAGGGTGGAAGTGCGCAGCGAAAGATTAAGAAGTCTTTTGAGGAACAGCAACAGGCATCTGTCAGAAATGTCAAAGCAGTCAATGTCAGAACGATAGATGTAAGACCTATTTTTGGATAGTCTGCAAATGTTTAGGAAAAAGTACTGTATGGGCAGTACCACCTCGAATAGCACCACCAATGGATTTCTAATGGCTAGTTGATCTTATGAAACATCTCCAACGGGAAGATTAAATATGTCTATTTAAGAGAAGAGCTTCTAGGCCAAAATGTTAGGGAGCATAATGTAGAATTCGAATATTTGCTCTGAGCTACTTTCTTTATTGATAATGTTTCGTTCTTTCAAAAGATCTTCATTGTGAAAGTCTTGCCGTATAGTAATCGTGTGAAAAATCAAGTGTACAAGAATGAACGCAGCAGCTGAGTCTTGATAGTATAATCTATCATGTAATAGGAGCAATGCTTACCATTGTAACTTAATGAATAGATTATTAGTGCAATTCAACCCAACTTGTGGCTATTAATCTTGAGAGTAGACTTAGGGTTGAGGATAAAGCCGAACCATTATATATTTGTTAAACAGAAGCACAAGCACAATCTTTGATCTCTTCTATCTTTTTCTGCCAATTTTTGAAATTCAACTTATTATCTTCCGCAAATGTTTTCATAGTTCTCAAACAACCTATTCGCCCCCTTTAAATTGTATTGTTAGCCCCAATAATTTCTTCTTGTTATAATGTTAGCCCCAATAATTTCTTCCTCAATTTTGACATTTAAGTGTACATTTTAGAAGTTTTGGCACTTATATATTTACCTGTGCCAAGTTTTGGTAATTGGAGTGTACTTCTTACAAAAAGAAAACAAAAAAAGAAGAATTATTAGAAATATGTCACGTTAGTACCAACCGTGCCATGTAAGATGGTTGACATCTATATTAGTAATTTCCAATCTAAATTGATAGGATGAATTGAATTGGCACCGATATAAAGAAAGGTTTAGGCATTTTTTTGGGTACTTTTCTAGTACCTTTCCCAATAAGTGAGCATACGAGTGAAGCGTGTGATTCCAAAGTCTAATTTCCTTATCTTTTTATCTTCTATGAGTTTCAACCTATGTGATTCCTGGATTATGATTTTGTGCTATTTGTTAGGTTTCCATATCTTTGAAATCTCCGATCATTTCCACGCTCCAGGTCTCAACGCCCATGCTCTGGATCATCACAAAAAGAATTTGCAGCGATTTATTATGATAACAGAAAAGAAAATGAGATTTGTGTTCGAAGACATATAGATTTATGGGGCCGGCTCATGGTACTTGAGTTGAATAAATGATTGAAATCTTAATACGATTAAAGTCATTTTTTAAGGAAACGGTAAGCGAACATTAATTCTTACAAAACCAGGCTTACGGCCTAGTTCTATTCGTTAGCAAATGGACTATTTCCCCCCTCTCGCCTCTATGTAACTGGGTCTTCAGGTGGCCTTTTCACCTTTGTCTTTGCTAGTTCGAAACTTAGAACAAACATTGCCCGATTTCTTTATTTTACCTAAGTATTTATTGAATTATAGATGACCAAATCTCCAAAAAGAAATGAATTTATACCTTCACGACCCAAATAATCCCTTCGTAAAAAGCACCGATTTTCAGTCAAGGGCCAAAAAAGCCACTAATGCTAGAAAAAGCGTGGATTCACACATCCTTAACTGTAAGTTGACCGCTAGCTAAGAGTTATTGGATGTACCAAGTGCATGCGCATGCAGCGTACCTCATCCATCAAATTATAGGGGTCTTCCCTTGCTATATCACATAATTTAAATGTTAAAATAAAGCTAGTCCGCGTTATAAAATCTCTTTATTCATTACTGAGTCATAGACCACATGGTTTTTGCTGTTGCTAATAGGGTCGTCACATGTGACAATATCACTCAATTTGGAGATGAATAATAGGAGATATAAAGTCCCACTCGTAAAGCTGACGCAACAGATCCACGATAGATGTTTAAATATGACCACTAGAATCCAATTGCATAGTTCAGTGGTTGCCATCTACTCATTCTACAAGATATTAGACTAATATTAGGATCTATGCAACGTGTACTGAAAAAAATTGTTAGACTTTCTTGGTGCTAATGGACGAGAACTTTTTTATGCGGCAGTGTCTCAAATAATTTATAGAATGTAAAAAAAAAAAAAAAAACTTAATAGTTTGATTCAAAGGTCTCACTTGTTGTGGCAACTAGTAAAGATTGGAGTAATATCACGAAAAATCTCAAACCAGTATACATTTAACAAATTTTCCCTTCATTAACTTCCGTTAAATTTAGCCATGAAATTTGCTAATGTAGATGACACATGGCAACGTGGCAAATTCATGTAGGGTTAATAGCATGAAAAACCTAAAATTTGTCAAAAGTCTATTGTTAATTTTGTTACGGGTATATTAGTTTGGGATTTTACGTGATATTTACCTCATGAACTTTCATGTAGACTTGTCAAGTCGCCATGTCTCATTCGCGTCAACAAATTTAACGATAAAATTGTATTGAAGTTAATAGAGGATAAATTTATCATAAGTATATTAGTTTGGGGTTTTTGGTGGTCAAAAAATTAATTTGGGATAAATTTGTCATAAATGTATCAATTTGGAGCTTTTCGCTATCAAAAAAATTAAATTTGGATAAATTTGTCATATGTGTACCGGTTTAGAATTTTTCGTGATATTAATTCATAAAGATTTTGTCACATTGATTAATGAGTAATTTTCGATAGGGTTTTTCTAGAACTACTTTTTTTTTCGATGTATCACGAATGTCTTGCGAGCTGGTGGTTGCACCTCCCTTCCCGACCCGTTGTTTTTGGTGAGTCACGGTTTTGGCCACTGAGGGTGTGCATGATAACATTTATATTTCTTGATTTCTCTATTTTTCTGTTCCCCGAAATATTTTTGGAAAAGAATTGTATTCAATTCTCAAATGCTCCCATTGGAAATAGGATTGAATATGGATTTGTGCTATAGCACATGGTTTCATAAATCGTACAATTTTTTAGTTCTAAATTAAACAAGTCTTACACTTAGGAGATTTGTCTTGGCATTCTATTCGAAACAAGTAGGAAAAGAATTGGATTCAATTCTCAACTACTCCTATGAAAAATAGGATTGAATACAAATTCGAGCCATAACACATGATTTCATAAATCCTACAGTTTTTCAGATCTAAATTAAGCAGGTCTTACACGGAGGAGATTTGTCTCGGCATTCTATTTGAAACGGGTAGGAAAATAATGGAATAGGATAGGATTTAATTCTCAACTACTCCTACCGAAAATAGGATTGAACACGGGTTTAAGCTATGGAACGCGGTTTCATACAGTTTTCCGAACTAACTTAAGCAAGTCTTATACGAAGAAGGTTTGTCTCAGCATTCTATTTGAAATGGTAGGAAATCGATAATCTTAAGAAAAATAGAGAAATCAGAATCAAGTCATAATGACGGGCGGAATCGAACCGGCTCAGGTTCGACCGGTTTAGGACTTTTTTGGTAATTTTGCCCCGGCACGGATTGATTGGTTTTGTTGTCCTCCGGTTGTAGAATGCATTGTGCCGTGGCGGTGTACGATCGGGCCCGTTGAATGGCGCGTCATTGGGAACGTCACTCCTGGACGATGTGCTCGGCGAATTGGATGGGAAGTTAGGGTTTGTCAGGGAATACTTAGCTTCTGCCGGGGCTATCAAGGCATTCTCTACTAAATCTTATTTATCTGATCTAAATCGCATTCTTGCTAATCCCAGAGTCCATAGGTTTTTCTCCAGCGAAGCCCTGAAAAAGAAGAGTAAGTACATTCTTCGTCGCGTTGAACCGTTCAATCTCTGCCGAAACAAAGCTGGCGTCTTTCTTTAGCAGTCACAGTCAAGAAGTTATTGGTGTTTGCAAGTGTTGTCTTTGAGAGCTTTTTGGCTTTTGAACTTCGTGAAAATTAGCTAATTATGTGAGTGGGTTTTGTTTTATTGTGATCTCTCATATATCTGATGCTATTTCGCAGATTATGAGAATTTCTTTCCGAAGGGGAGGAAGGAAGTTCCTATTGGAGAAATCTTCTTGAAATGTTTTGAATCTGACAAAACGTTTCCATTAGTCTAGTCTGAAGATTGCTGTTTAAAGTCTGAAGACCTCTGGATAGCCAGACTCAAGATTCAAAGTCTATCCTCATTGACAATTACTAATCCGTTGAAGAAAGGCTATCCAGAACTTGATGTTTTATTAAGGATATGACCTTATCGACTGGAGAAGATCTCTTGGCTGGATAGGACATAACGGAATCCTTTTAATTGATCGAGATTGATTCGAAGATTAAGGATCCGTTGATTGGCGAAATATTCGTGGAAGGTTCTACTTATGGAAACCGAGATCCTGATTGTATAGGCGAACATGATTGATGGGCTATCGTCATGTTCCTTTAATAGCTCGAATGATCTTCCTAATTGATTCCGTCCAACTGGTAGATTGGAGGAATTCCTTTGGTAAGCGCCAACGGGTATGATGGCGTAAATGAGTATATAAGGAAGACGTTCTAAGTTGTTCGAGATGTGCGCGATAGAAGAATTCCAAAGTCTGAAGCTTCTTGTTATTTTAGTCAATTCATTTGAGGGAAAACTTATACGCAAAAGAGAGTTTATATTTGTGAGAAATCTTGAGGAAGTGTGGTAGAACATCTACACCGTGGAATCAAGGAAAAGTCATGTCTTGTAACATCTCTTTTGTTCATAGTGGAATCCAGCCGATAGGTTGTCAGTGCGGAAGAGTGGACGTAGGCTTCGGATAAGCCGAACCACTATAAACCTTGTGTTTAATCTTCTCTTGCTTACTCCTTACTTTACTTTGATTGTAATTCATTTTGGTCAAGCAAAAGAGTACTTCCTTTCTATTGGTTGCTTAGTATTGCTTTCGTATCTCGAGAAATTGTTTTTATACCTATTCACCCCCCTCTAGGTGTTTATACAAGCTACATCAATTGGTATCAGAGCCTGTGTACTCACTTTGTTTGAAGTGTTTTACTTCAGAGTTAAAGATCCATGGCTAGTATGTTGGCTCCAAGGCTGATAGAAGGGCAAAGCAATATTAGACCACCTTACTTTGATGGAAATGATTACAACATATGGAAAAACAAGATGAAGGCGTTCCTAAGATCAAATGATTCTCTGGAATGGGATGTTGTAGAAAAAGGAATCATTCATAAAGCTGCACTTGTCTCAGAAAGAGGAAAAGATACTGTGGAGTCTAGTCAAATGACTTAGGAAGAAATAATCAAAAGACAAGCTCTTGATGCAAAAGCAATTTATTCTTTATATTGTGCTCTATCACCTATTGAATATAACATAATATCTTCTTGTGTTACAGCTAAAGAAGTCTGAGATAGATTACATATTACCTATGAAGGAACCGATCGAGTGAAAGAGATCGGAATCAACATTCTCCTCGGTCAATACGAAGCCTTCAGAATGAAATCGGGAGAATCTATAACTGACATGTTTAGTCGTTTTACAGATATTGTGAATGGTTTTGAAAATCAAGGTCAACCAATTTCTGATCCCATGAAAGTAAACAAGCTACTGCGTGGACTCTCCAAGAATTGGAATCACATAAAGACCTCAATCAGAGAGACCCAAAGAATCATGCCACTATCTGTTGATGAGTTGGTTGGAACTCTTCAGTCTTATAAAGTGGAACGAATTAATGAAGACAAAGACCCTAAAGGTAAGAAATCTATTGCATTAAAATCCAATGATGATTCTGATGTTGTAGATTCGAAGACGATATGGACGATGAGGAGCTTGCTCTCATGATAAGAAGATTCGTAAAGCTGAACAAAAGGAAGAAGATTTAATCCAAGGAAACAAAGTTTTCAAAAGCAACAGACTAAGTCTGTTGAAGATGATGAATCAAATAAAGATGTAGTCTCGCTTTGAATATAAGAAAAAGGGACACATCGACCCAACCTGTCCTCTTCGAGGAAGAAGAAAGGAAAAGCTGAAAAGTATCGAAAGGCTCTTAAAGCGAAAACCCGGAGTGATACGAAATGTGAAGAAAGTGATGATGATTATGCCAACATATGTCCGATGGCACAATCGGATTCAGATTCAAACTCGAGACGATTCAGATTCTGACAAAGAATTTGAGGTGAGTAACTTCAAAATCCCTATTAAAGTTTCTAAATACATTGATGAGTTGTGTTTTAGTCTTAAGACTTCTCTTAAAAGGATTTCCGAACTCAAAAAGGAAAATTCTGCCTTAAAACAATAAGAAAATGTTTTGAAAGAAAATGTGAAATGTTTAGATATGAATGTTTCTTCTCTTAGAGAAAGTGAAGATAATCTTTCAAAAGAAAATGCATTCTTGAAAAATGATATCTCAAATATTTCCAAAAGATTTTCGATAGGATCTCGAGAAACTAGAAAAAATACTTTCTGTTCAAAGACCTTATTTCAATAAATCTAGTTTGGGAATGACTGCTGAAACCATTCCTTTGATTGATTTTCCTAAAGTGAAGGAAATAATCAAACAAAGACCCTCAAGAGATGCTTACAAATATCAGTTTAAAAGGACTTTTGTAAAACCAAAGAGGTCGTAATGCTCTCAAATGTTCAAAGTGCAATAGTGCGAGATCATTTTGAAAAAGAATGTTCTATGGTTTGGAAACCTATCAATAAAGTATGGGCAAAAACCGAATATCATACTAACACGAATGGACCTAAGAAAAGATGGGTACCAAAGAAAGTTTGAGTTTCTTTTTTAAATGCAGGTCACTATCAAGAAAAATGTAAAATGATATCTGGATAGTGGATGCTCAAGACACATGACAGGAGACTAAAATTGCTTCATAAAACTTGTTCAAGTAAATGGTGGAAAAGTCTCATTTGGAGGAAACAACAAAGGAAAAATTTTGGGATTTGGAACTGTGAAGATTGGAAACCTCACAATAAGCAATGTTTCTTTAGTTGAAGGACTCAACTACAATCTGCTCAGTGTCAGTCAGCTATGTGATACCGGTTTCAAAATCTACTTTCAAGAGGGTATATGTTCAGGAACAGTAAAGACTCTACTCAGTCATTTATGTGACAAAAACATGGAAATATCTACCTCTTGGATGTGAAACCAGATGAATCGCAATGTTTAATTTCAATCCAAGACGAAGCAAGCTTATGGCACAGAAAGCTAGGGCACATCAATATGAAGCAGATAGCCGAAATTTCAACAAAGAAGCTTGTTCATGGTCTACCCAATTTATCATATCAAAAGTCTAACCTATGTACACCATGCATATTGGGAAAACATGTAAGAAATTTCTTTAAACCAATAAATCAAGTTTCCACTAACCGTGTACTGCAGCTTCTGCATATGGATCTCTTTGGACCAACCAGAACACAGAGCATTGGAGGTAAGAAATATTGCCTAGTAATCATGAATGACTACTCACGATTTACTTGGGTGTATTTCCTAGCAAGTAAGTCTGAAACTTTCTCTTACTTTGAAAAATTTGCTAAAAATGTTTAAAACGAATAAGGATATGTTATTTCAAGTATAAGAACAAATCATAGAGGTGAATTTGAAAATCAAGATTTTACAAAGTTTTGTGATGAATCTGGTTTTCAGCATTTGTTCTCCTCTCCATATACTGCAGAACAAAATGGAGTTGTGGAAAGAAAGAATAGATCGCTTTAAGAAATGGCTAGAACTCTTCTAATTGAAAGCAACATCTCATCACGTTTTTGGGCTGAAGTAGTTTTTACATCATGTTATATAATCAATAGAGTTTTTCTAAGGCCTATTCTAGAAAAAACCTCCTATGAATTATTCAAAGAAAAGAAGCCTATTGTTTCATATTTTCATGTGTTTGGATGCAAATGTTTTATACTGAAAAATGCAAATGATCGAGTTGGTAAGTTTGGAGAAAAGTTAGATGAAGGCATCTTCCTTGGATATTCAACCACAAACAAAGCGTACGAGTCTACAACAAAAAGACTCAAACCGTGGAAGAATCAATGAATGTCAAATTCCAGGATTCTATACAAAATGAATCTATTCACTCATCTTGAAGATCCTGAACCTACTCCAGACTCTACAAAGTCTAAATCTTAAGAAGCAGCTTAGACTTTGAAGGACCAGCAGCAAGTAACTATTGAAGATTCAAGTGAAGGAAATGATCATCATTCTGACAAATTAACCAGCAACTAGAAGCATAAGTCCAATCATCCCAAAGATCTTATCATTGGCGACATTAATGAAGGAATTCACACAAGATCCAAAAGGCGCGAAGAGTCTAGTGCTATGGCTCTTATTTCTGAAATAGAACCCAAAAGCATAGATGAAGCTTTATCTGATGAAAGCTGGATTGAAGCCATGCAAGAAGAGCTTAGGCAATTCAGTAACAATGATGTCTGGGAATTGACTCCTAAACAGAAAGGTAAATCAGTTATTGGAGCTAAATGGGTTTTTAGAAATAAGATGGACGAGAAAGGAAAGGTCGTAAGAAACAAAGCAAGACTCGTGGCCAAGGGATACACGCAAGAAGAAGGGATAGACTATGACGAGACTTACGCACCAGTAGCAAGGTTAGAAGCAATTCGTTTATTACTTGCATTTGCTTGTCATAAAAACTTCAGATTATTCCAAATGGATGTCAAAAGTGCCTTCCTAAATGGATTCATCCATGAGGAAGTCTATGTGGAACAACCACCTGGGTTTGAAGACCCAAGGAAACCGACTCAAAGATTCGACTCAAAAAAGGCCTTATATGGCTTAAAACAAGCACCTCGAGCTTGGTACGACAAGCAGAGTAAATTTTTAATTCAAAACGGTTTTGTGAAAGGTAAAGTAGACACTACTCTGTTTATCAAAAGAGAAAGCAAAAGCTTTGTGCTAGTTCAAATATATGTCGATGCTATTATATTCAGATCTCCTAATGAAAGTCTGTGCAAGAAATTCTCTAAGACTATGCAGGATGAATTTGAAATGAGCATGAAGGGTGAGTTAACCTTCTTTCTCGGGTTTCAAGTGAAACAACTGAAGAAAGGAACTTTGATTCATCAAGAAAAATATGCTAATGATCTCGTCAAAAAGTTCCTTGAAGATAGACAAAGATGAAGAAGGAAAGAAAGTCGACCAGAAGCTATACAGGAGTATCATTGGCTCACTTCTTTATCTTACTGCTTCTAGACCTGACATTTTGTTTAGTGTTTGCATTTGTGCTAGATTTCAAGCAGACCCTAAAGAATCTCATTTAAATGCTGTAAAGCGTATTATTAAATATATTGTTTCAACTTTAAGCATCGGCCTATGGTATCCTAAAAAGGGAGACTTTACTCTTCTTGGATACTCGACGCGATCTAGCCGGTTGCGAGTAGATAGAAAGAGTACCTCGGGTACCACAACTACTTGGAGGCGGGACAAGATCTTGGTTTTCAAGAAAGTAGAGTACAATAGCTCTCTCTACAAAGAGAAGCAAAGTATGTAGCTCTTGGAAGTTGCTGTTCACAAATTCCGTGGATAAAACAATAGCTAAGAGACTTTGGAATTGAAGATTCATGCACGAAGATTAACTCATGACAACACCAAGTGTAATCAATCTTACCAAAAATCCAATTCTTCACTCAAGAGCAAAGCATATAGAGATTCGACATCACTTCATTAGAGATCATGTTCAAAATGGAGAAGTTTCGATTCAGTATGTTGATTCAAAGAACCAACTGGCGGATATATTTACAAAGCCTTTGGAGAAAAATCAATTTGAAATTATTCGCTCCAGACTCAACATTTCGAGGTTTGAAGAAGTTAAAGTCTAGAGACTCTCAGACTCAGGCAAACAAAACCTTGACTGTAAGTTATTCTCTCTCTCTCGAATCTCATCATGAAAAGGTACGATCATCAACCGTGTCTTATTATTGCTATATTTAATTGACGTGATTATTGCAACGTTTCCTTTTGAAAAAGAAGTTATTTTTTTTTTAAATGACTATTTTCTCGAAAAAAAAAAAGGGCAGTTATTTTTTTTTAAAAGGCATCTTTTCGCCTTCCTTTATGACGTTCCGTATGCCCCTTTTTAACCGATTATGCACTGTTGTTTCTTCTTCGCTTTACTCTCCAAAAACCCTAAAAAGAACCGATCTTCCATTCCTGTTTTCTTCTCTTGCCTAATCTTCGAAAAAGTTATCATTTTTCTTGGGAAAGTCAAGCAAGGAATTTTTCAAAGAGTGAGAAAGATGTCGTCTTCAAGAAAGTCTTCGAGGATCGCAAGCGGGGACCGCGGCGAATGAGTGAGGGGCCTACTCACTTCGATCTCACCGAGGAAGAAGAGGCTCCAAATCAGCAACAGAGCCCACGGCATTCTCAGCGGTGTCATTCTCCACCATCTAGTCCTCAAAATATTGGTCATCAACAAGAGGAAGAAATCATTGAAGACGCAGATCCTCCAATTTCAACCGAGGATGGGCATTGCGGCGGAAAATCAAGGACAAATGGGAGAGTTGTTTAGATCGAAGGAGCATAAGAATCTATACTCAAAATTGCTGAAGCGTGGGGTGATAAACCCTAGGAGTGTGAATTTTGATTTTCTGGATGCTGTAAATGTGAACTTGAGGGAAAAGTTTAGTTTTCTTCAACTTGAGCATTTTTGTTCTGATAAAGTCTCATCAAATCTCTTCTGCATCAAAAAGAAAAGGAAATGAGCCCATGGTTGCTCTATCCAAGAAAAAGAGAGCTCTCATCGTTGAAGATGAAGATGATGAGGAAGACATCACCATCTCTGTAATGGCGTTGAAACATCTGAGCCGTTGTGCTCCAGTGAAAGACTCAGAACAGAGGACTCGAGAAAGAGAAGAGAAAGAAAGAGAAGAGAAAGAAGTAGAGGTGAAGGAAGCAGAGGAGAGAGAAGTAGAAGAAAAGGATGCTGAGGAGGCAAGGGATGAAAAAGAAGAAGAAGAAAGAGCACTTGGCGAAAAATAAGCAGAAGAAGAAGAAGAAGAGAGAATGAATCAAGAAGAATGAGAGCCTGAAAAACATTCTTCTCCACCTGAAGGCATAGAAACAGGAGGAGATAATGAGAAAAGAGGGATGTTAGCTGCTACCAGTGAGGGAGTCAGCCGCTCTCCAGCCGACCCATAAGACATTAATGCCTCTCATTTTCCTGAAGAAGAACATGATACTTCATCGTCAAATCTGCGTGATTATTCTGATATGCCATCATCTGCAGATCGTGCTAAAGCCAGTACGCAGACCGACAGCTCAGCAGATTTTCGCAGAGTTATAGATATTCTCTTGGAGATGCGCGGTCAAATTTATGCTCGGGGATGCGAGGTTCAAAGCTTGCGGGAATGCATGTCAAGTTTCTTCGGTTTCTTTGAAAGATCAGATCAAAGCCCTCTGCGTTCGATTCAGGCTAATGCTAAGGGTGAGGAGGTTGCACAACTGAAGGAAAGATTTGAAAAGGCTGGAAGGGATCATTCAGTTCATGGGAGATTTTCAGCTTGTCCGCGTTCCCAAGCAATCTTGACTTTATTGGCAAAAATGGGGAGAAAGATTTGGATGCTTGACAAAAAGGGGGAGAAAGATTTGAATCAAACTTTGAATTTTTAATCGTTTGGATTGTTTGATTTTGATTGATGTTTGACTTTAATTTTGTGTTTGGATGTGAATTTGGATTTGACTGCTATTGATATCTTATGGATGGCTTTATCATATTCATGACTAACCTATTTTCCGCAGTGGTTGCGATTCTAGTGTTATTCATTTAGCCATTTATCTTTATAAGATATGTATATTTGTTTGAGAAATGTTTTGCAGGTCAAAGTTATCTAAATTTGCAGGAAAGTTTTGTCACCATCAAAAAATGGGAGATTGTTGGAGAAATCTTCTTGAAATGTTTTGAAGCTGACAAAACGTTTCCATTAGTCTAGTTTGAAGGTTGCTTTGTTTAAAGTCTCAAGACCTCCTGGACAGCCGCACTCAAGATTCAAAGTCTATCCTCATTGACGTTACTAATCCGTTGAAGAAAGGCTATCCAGAACTGGATGTTTTATTAAGGATATGACCTTATCGACTGGAGAAAATCTCTTGGCTGGATAGGACATAACGGAATCATTTTAATTGATTGAGATTGATTCGAAGATTAAGGATCCGTTGATTGGCGAAATATTCGTGGAAGGTTCTACTTATGGAAACCGAGATCCTGATTGTATGGGCGAACGGGATTGATGGGCTATCGTCATGTTCCTTTAATAGCTCGAATGATCTTCCTAATTGATTCCGTCCAACGGGTAGATTGGAGGAATTCCTTTGGTAAGTGCCAACGGGTATGATGGCGTAAATGAGTATATAAGGAAGATGTTCTAAGTTGTTCGAGATGTGCGCGATAGAAGAATTTCAAAGTCTGAAGCTCCTTGTTATTTTAGTCAATTCATTTGAGGGAAAACTTATACGCAAAAGAGAGTTTATATTTGTGAGAAATCTTGAGGAAGTGTGGTAGAACATCTACACTGTGGAGTCAAGGAAAAGCTGTGCTATAACATCTCTTTTGTTCATAGTGGAATCCAACGATAGGTCATCGGTGCGGAAGAGTGGACGTAGGCTTGGGATAAGCCGAACCACTATAAACCTTGTGTTTAATCTTCTCTTCCCTACTCCTTACTTTACTTTGATTGTAATTCATTTTGGTCAAGCAAAATAGTACTTCCTTTTTATCGGTTGCTTAGTATTGCTTCCGTATCTCGAGAAATTGTTTTTACATCTATTCACCCCCTCTAGGTGTTTATACTAGCTACATCGGTTCCAAAGGAGATAAACAAAAATCGAGTCCAAAGGTAGATTTTTTTTTTCTCCAAGGTACAAATTTCTATGTGTGCATTGAAATCTTTGTTTTGGTCTGCCTTTTTGTCTTATACCTTTTTCATTGATGCCAGACTCCTGATGTCGAATGCCGGATGTCGGACTTCGGACTCTGGCCACTCGCCGCCAGTTGCCGAATGTTGCCGAATGTCAGACTTCGGCCATCAGACGCTGGTCGTCGCCGCTCCTAGAAAAAGGAATTTTATTCTTTTACCAAACGAATTTTTATTCTAGAAATAGAATTTTTGAATTGTTATTAAATGCGTTTCTTTGCTCAGAAACTCGTCCATAGAATAAAAATTGAGAAATTAATTTCTGACTAGAAATTGATTTTTATTTCAGAAATTTTGTCATACACGCCCTGATAGTACTCATCAAGCATTTGATATTTCCAATTTGGTCAGTCATCAATCCCTGTCTCAACCCCGCTTGTACATCTCCTGTTGCACCGAGTAACTCCTGCCCCTTCGACCCTACATCATCGTCATTGTCCGATTCCATCACATCTAACTTCTAGCGCCAATTTTGCGCAACCCATTAGCCCTCTCTCTCCTTATCTACCAGTCCACTTGGACTTACCAAATAATAACTCTATCAGAGAGTAATGTTCTATAAGATGATTCAGAAAAATTAAAAAGAATTGCAAAAACCGTTTGTGCTGACTGTACTTTATAGGATGTCTGATGCCTACATAAACGATGTCTTGGCAAAATCGACTGAAATGACTAAATTGATAAATTATCAAAATATTTAGGACTAAATCGATATAGTTAAAAGGTTTAAAACTAAAATAACATTCATATAATAGGTTTATAATTTTTTTTGGGTAATTATCCCTCTAAAGATATTTAGGATATTTTTCTTGATTTTCCGTATGCAAGTATATAGCAAATTCTCTAAATTTGCCTTTGATTATATATATGCTGTATGCAAGTATATATCCTTAATTGACATGTTACCTAGATAGTTATCTAATAAAAGTTAAGAATAGACACATCTACTATTTATCAACATACAACAAAATATACAGAAATTTCATATTTTCTCTCTTTCACATTTTTCCGTATCTTAGTATTAAAGCGAGACAATGCTGAGGTGCACAAGTAGAGCGCAACTCTTATCTCATTTATCTATTTATTTTTTTCAATAACTACTGATATCCCTCTCTTAACGTTGATCCTTTAACATTGTCCATCTTGTCCGATAACATGTCAGCTTGCACAACAGCCACGATAGTCTCCTACGTGATGATAGCCACTTGCCATGACGGCAACCTCCTACTGTGATGATAGCCTCCTACATGACGACAACCTCCTACCACGTTGCCTGCAGAGCAGCCATGACATCACATAACAGCCACTTCAACATTAGTCGGTTCTTTCTTCAGCACAGCGAACCGATTTGACAATCCACCCAAGCCTTTTTCAAATCTTCTATCCAAACACAAGTTGACTTGTTTCACATCACTTTGAGTTTGAGGGATGTCAGCACTATTAGAATATTTTCCTTGATTTTTCGCCTCTCTCGTGATGCAATATATATCTAGGAAATTCTTTATATCTTCATTTCATCATGCATATTCTTAATGTATATGTTATTGAGATACTCATCTAATAAAACTAATAAATAGACTTTTGCAATCTTATCAATGTTTATTAAAATATACAGAAATTTCATTTTATCTCTCTCCCGCAATTTTTCTTATCCGCCAACATGCGGCAGCCTCCATTTGTAGATCAAAAGCCACTTGCAGCTGGCAACTCAATCGAATCCTCACATCCATGAATTTTGTCGATTATTTTTAAAGCAACTTGTTCTAGCTGGTTGATGGACTTCTGCGTGCTGCTCCATGATGCCCATAAGCTTTCTCTTTCTCTTCGTCAAGTCAATGTCAACATTGGAGCCGCCAATCCAGTCCATGGTTGGACGCAAAGAATTAATCCGTCGGAGCCCACAATGACATATCTAGCATTATTAAGTGATGTATATCAAGGTCGGGCTTGTTTTTTAAATGTTCACTCATAATCTATCGCATTAATAGTACTTAATAGACTTACAATTAGATGGCAAGTAAGAGTTTAATGTTTCATGGAAGGAAGTGCAAATTTAAAGAACAACTCGAGGGTCTAATCGAATGTTAGATGACTAGGTATGAGATTTTTTCGATGATGGCATTTTTACCCAGTCTAATCATCTTCAAAGGAACGTGTAACTTTTTCTCTTTTCAAATCAATGGTGATGGACGCGCGTTGTTTGCGAAAAAAAGTGTAAATTGACCGAATACTTGAAAACTTTTCCTTTTCCAAGAGTCACTCGCGGTTAAAAGTAGGAAACTAACATTGACATATAGTAAGAACAAAAATATATGCAAAATTAGCAGCAACCAAGAAAGAAGCGGAAGACTCGATAGGTGTGAATTGGCATATGCTAATTGCCTATATAATTTTGATCGCCCACCGAAAAGAAGGATAGTCAAATTCTGATAAATGTTCCAGAGTTACCAAGGTAAATTTAAAAAAGCTATTAAGATACAAATATTTAAAATGTTTCGATAAGTTAGGCCGCACGAGGGCGGCGAATGTAGCAGTTTAATGGCACCTGAACCCTCGTGCATTAATTTCCATAATAATGTAACATCATGATTAATTCATGTTTTTATCCTTCAGTGACTGAACTTGTTCTTGTATTTATATGTTGGTTGCTACTTGCTACATGCGTTGTATATCTCGCCCGCATTGGGCACAACCTATTTTTGAGGAATTTTTTTTTCCATATACATGTCGTGATCTCTAAGGTTGTCAGTGGGTGGGGATCAAAATGTCCTCAGAAAAGCACGTCACCATCCTTGTGTTCCCTACTCTGGCCACCCTCTGCCGGAAAAGTATAAAAAAATTTCTAAACCTTTTCACATTTATACCAATTTCATCCATTCGACCAAACTGGCTGGCTTGCGTTGATGTGGACATCAGCCAGTTGACGAACGATGATGTGGTAATTCTTTTTTTTTCAAATTTTTTTATTAATTTTTTATTTTTCCTTTGCCCTTCTTCTTCAGTAGTGGCTGACAAGCCTTAGGCGGCTTGCTGGCCACTAGATGAGGGCTGCGAAGCCCTTGCCAGCTGTCGATGAGGGTCGTGGTCCTCACCTATTGCTAGTAAGGGCTTCATGGCACAGCCTTGCCTAGGGCTACAGGCAAGGCGGTTTGCCCAAATTTGGGCAAGGACAGCCTTACCTTGGCCTCGCCGTGGGCAATGGCAGCCTTGCCCGAGGCTAATGAGGCCATGGCAGCATTCACCAAGGCCAGGGTTAGGTTGGGCACGACTGGGCACGGGCCGCAACCCTTGTTGGCATTCGGCGAGGCTTGGCCACTGTAAGGAATCCAAGGAGAAAGAAGAGAAAATAAGAACAAAAAAAATTAATAAAAAATTCAAACGAATAGAAAAATTATTAAAAATTGTCACGTTAGCGTTGGTCGGACGACCATCATCCATGTTAGCGTCAGCTGACCAAAATTGGCTTGATGAACTGAATTGATATAAATGTAAAAATGTTTTGGATTGAAATGGTCTAATTGAAATGTTTAAGACTGAATTGATACCAATATTACAGGTTTATGACTTTTTTGATACTTTTCCTTTGCCTCTCGTCATTCTCCTTCGTAAGTTGGTGAAAACCGCAACAAACGTCCACTTCTCTTTCTTAAACACAGCCAATTGCAACCGCGATCTCTTCCCACATTCATCGAGAACTGAGTTGGTGCCCAACGTTGGGATCTATGACGTTGAGGATGGCTTGCTGGCCGTTCATGATGGAGCAGCAAAGCTGCACTGGGGAGAGCAAGTGGATATGTTCCTCAGGCAAGCTCTAGAGAGTTTTCGAGCTGCCATCAGTGCCGCGGAGCGAGAGGCAAGAAAAAAGGTGGGTTGTCTATTGGGTGATGCTTTCTTACTTTTTGGATGCGAATTCGCAAAGCAAATGCGCATCCCCTGGGTGACGTTCTGGGTCGACTCTCCGTGCTTTCTGTCCGCTTGCATCCATGTCAAGGTCCTGAGAGAGCTCTGCCATGGAACCTCCTCTGGTGGCGTGGTGCATGGAGAGGCTAGAAATGGTTCCAGGGTTATCATTGTTTCGCATGTCAGGTTTCTTGACCACATACTACAAGGCCAGAGTATTTTGATTTGGATGGTGCCAAACCTGCCCCGCCAAATGAGCCGCGTGCTGCCATGTGCTGCAGCCATCGTCATGAACTCATTTGAGGAAGCGAACCCTGTACCCGTTGTAGCGAACTTGAAGTCTAAGGTCAAGATTCTCCTCCACATGGGTTGCCTCGCTGTGCAATTCCCTCCACTGCTGCTACCACCGACCTCCGCCTCCGATCATACTGGTTGCTTGGCATGGCTAGATGCCAGAGACCCTCCGACTGTAGCGTACATATGCTTTGGTACGATGGTAATGCCATCAGCCGTTGAGGTGTGCCGGGGCCCTGGAATCCACTTAGACCCCGTTCTTGTGGTCACTAAAGGAGCATATGATGGTCCACTTGCCCGAAGGGTTCATGAGGCAGATGAAGACACACGGGAAGATCATGCTGTGGGCCCTGCAGAGCCAGGTGCTGAGCCACCCGGCTTACGAGGCGTACAAGACGCACGGCGGGTGCAACTCGATGTTCGAGAGCATGGCGGAGGGCGAGACAATGATACGCAGGCCGCTCTGGGGGACAACATGATGAACGGGAGGATGGTGAAGGAATGTTGGGGAATTGGAGTGAGAGTGGAGGGAGGGATCATCACGAAGGCTGGGATGGAGAAGGCATTGGAGGTAGTGTTGAGGAGTGAGGAAGGGAAGGAGATGAGGAAGAGGGTTGGTGAGCTTAGAGACAGATTGGTGGAGGCTGCCTGGCCTGGCGGGAGCGTTGAAGCTGATTTCAAGGCCCTTGTGGAGTTGATTTCGACTTTGTGATACGTTTCGTTTCTAGTTTGCTTTGTATGCTCTATATGGAGATGAGATATTTGCCAAAGACATTGAAGGAGATAAAGGAAGCATATCCTGCTTTGTGGAAGATTTGCATTAATCTTAGATTTTGATAGATGACCGAGCTGATTTTTTTAGAGTTATTTTTTAACGGCTTGGTAACTTGGAGAGATGAGTTTTGCGCCTCTAGTAAATACTTCTTTTGGGCAATTGGTACGATGATATAGAGTTCATGTTACTATAACTACACTAGGCTCTTCTACCGTGGATCAATCCAGTTTTTACATAGATTCGGTCTGGGTAAACCAACATGCTCGAAACCAATGATCATGTAGGTCCTATTATCCAACTTTTACATAGACTAAACTTAAATCATACTCCAATCTAATATTCTAATAGTTGAGGAAAATTACCAAAAAAATCTTAAACCTATTACAATTGTGCTAATTCAATCATAAACTTATTTTTTGACCAATTGAGTTGTAAATCTTTTGTAATCATGCCAGTTTAGTCTTTCTGGCCAAAATTGACTGGTTGGTGCTGACATGGCCATCGGTCGGCACCGGCGATAATTTTTTAATAACATTTTGTTTTATTGAATTTTTATTTATCTTTTATTTATCTTCTTTTCCCCCCATTCTCCCTCCTCCTCCCTTTGGCTTTGGTGACTGGCCAAAGAGCTGGCCAGTTGCCAAACTGAGGTGGCCAGGTGAGCTCGCCACGCTGTTGTTGGGCGAGGGTGAGCACGCCCAGCCACTAGTGGGGTGAGCCCCCGAGCCCTTGCCATCGCTGGGTGAGCTACTCGCCTCGCCATTGGTTGGGTGAGCTTGTCACGCCTCGATCCTCGGGGATGCGCCCATCCTTCTACTTGGTCAATTTTAAAGTGCGATATCCCAGGACTAAGTATCGCCAACCCTTTCTATTTATTACGCATGCGGAAGCAGTTTTAAATCCCCAGACAATAAAACAATGGGATAGAAAAGCAGGCCATATTTTTCTTATTGAAATTCACAACCACACTTTTACTAACAGCACAACTCATAGTATATTTACAATACTATTTACAGCAAACAAGTCCCACACCTATCTACACTAAGACAGGGTTCATAAAAGGGATGGGATCTCAATCCACACCTATCTTCTTCTTCAAAAGTCTTTCTCCCCTTCAGGTTCTTCCTCCTCAGCTTTTCTCAGGGTCTTGAAATGGTTATTCAATAACCAATGAGATCACGTCTCAGCGAGTCCTATCCCCTAAGACCCGATTAGTAAACTAATACGCCAAACGGTTGCCTAAGCACAACACGAGTCAGAGGACTTACCTTGGCCTCAGTTCCAACCTGCAATTCAAGGTTAAACACAGATATTCAAACAATTCACGACATCCGATCAAGCACTAGTCAATCGACTTAGTCGATTACATGTCAGTTAGACCATCTCTAGGTCATTCCCACTCCTACCACAATTTCCCAGTGGTATACTCGTTCACCAAATCACATGTGTTTCTCGGGCGTCGTTTTCGCCAATGACATACCGATCATCGACATCGTGCGTTCTTTAAGGCGCCGTTTTTACCAGTGATATCCTCGATCACCGAACCATGTGTCCTTTCTAGGGCGCCGTTTTTGCCAAGGTGACATCGGCAATAGACAACATCGTGAATTCTTTAAGGAGTCGTTTTCACCAGTGATATTTCCTTAATCACCGAACCATGTTTGTCTATAAGTCATTCACATGCGTTATTTAAGGCGCCGTTTTTAAATGATACTTCCAATTACCGAACCACGTATGTCCAATAATATCGCACCTGATTGGTCTCAACCAATAATGTTCTCGATTAGCTCTCACCATTCTCCCTACTATATAGCCCATCAACGTACTGGCGCTATATCCATGCTCAGCCATTACCAATCAAATACTCTATAACAAACAATTTAGGACAATTCCTCAAATTTCACAATTTAAATCAATTCCATAAAAATTGAAGCTCAATTAAATAAATGGATTGCACCACGACAATCGGTACGAAATTCCGGTCACCGGCCATCCCGGTTGAATTTCCGGAAAAATAATTAATTAAATAATTAATTTCGAAAAATAATTAAATAAATATTAAAATTCCAATTTAGGCCCGTATTGCTTGATTGGAGCCCGAAACGGGTCGGGAAAAATCCCGAGATACATTCAATAAATAATCGAACCTTTCTATTTGCTAATAACTAGGTCTAACCACCTAACATGCATCATTAAGTCACTAAATTAATTGTTATAACTTAATTAAATCTAACCAACCCTAAGCATAATTAGCAAACTAATAAAGTATTAGTGAGTAAAACTTACTTGATCAAAAGCGGGGATCGAATCACCACGACGGCGGCGGCCGAAATTGGACTTTCGACAACACCGGCGGACTTGGACCGGGCCTCGACCTTGGCTCAATAAATCTCAGTCCAAATGAGATTTGTTCTTGCGCTAGACTGGGCTTCCTTTAGACTGGGCTGAACTCAACTGGACTTGCGGCTTGCTGGACTTGAAATTGAACTGAAAATGGGCTGCTCTCTTTGGGTTGAAAACTGCTGGCTTTGTTGGGCTTCGGAGCTGAATTTGCTGGGCCTGACTTCTTTAATTACTTGGGCTTGAAAATACTGAATTGTGGGCTGCTTGCTGGGCCAGAATTAAACTGAGAATGGGCTCTCTCTTTGGGCTGAAATAAGCCAAATTGCTAGGCTTCAATTCTAATTGATGATGGGCTGAGTTTCCTTGGGCTGATGGGCCAACCAAGAGGCAACAAAAGCTGCCGATGGGCCTCTGGACTGCAAGGCCAATGTTGCTGAAATCTACGGCAGCTGGATTCCACGAGCTGAGTTGGGCCGAATGTTGGACTGGGGAAGCTCGAGCGTGAAGATGGAAGAAACGGAAGCAGCTTGCGTCTCTGTGGTGTCTCGGACGCATGGAGGGAGAGATCTCTCGGTGGAGCTGGCCACGTGGATGAAGAGGGAGCAGCTTCAGTCTTCAATTCGGTGGAGAAGCAAAATCAAGATGGAGCAGCTTCGGCGTCGTTGGCAGCTTGCGAGAAGACACGGAGCAGCAGTCCGTTGGACGGGTGGCGAGCTGGGAATTTCGGTGTTGCAGCTGGCGGAACACCGAAATTGCAGTGGTCCAAGACGAGGGGAGGGCTTCAATCGAGTGTTGACCGAGTGGGGTTGAAGGCGCGCAAACTGGTGAAGCTAAAATCAAATTGCTGCCGCCAAAGCCTAGTGGAGGACGCGGCTTTGATCTTCGGTGCAGCTGTTCTTCGGTCCAACCTTCAATGGACTCCTCTGGGCGTGCAAGGATGTGAAGATGGCCGTGTGGATGAAGGACAACACATCAATGAGTCAATGACTCAGCTTTGTTGGACTCTTTTGTGGACCGAATTTGGCAGAGAAATGGAGCTCCGTGGATGAAGATGGAGTCCTCGCTGGGTTGTTTCGAAGGATCTCCGGGGAGTTGAAAAACAAAATGGAGACGTGCGCAGGAGGGGATAGGGAGGGCAAGCAATTGGAGGGCAACTGGAAATTCTTGTTCAAGAAGCTAAGAATGGGGCCAAAAGTCAAAGACTTAGCTAATCCATTTAATGCTTGTCCCCTCTCATTACTTTCCAACTAAAATTCCACTAAAACAATCCAATTTTGATGTCAAAAAATGCCGTCCACTCTCATTACTTTCCAACTAAAATTCCACTAAAACAATCCAATTTTGATGTCAAAAAATGCCGTCCAAGCATAATTCCGAATTTCACAACTTAGTCTTTAATTTCTTTAATAAATTCCTAAATTGAGGTCCAATTTCGATGTAGAAAAATTTCAAATGATTTTCTATAAATCTCTGACACTCAAAGGCTCGAAATCTGGAAGTCCAATTTTCTATCAATTTAGCCGATCTGAATTTCCTCCAAATTTCTGCGATGTCCGAAATGGTTTTCCGTAAAAATTCCTGAATCTCCGAAAAATCTTCTGAGACTGAGTCAACATTCCTAAAATTTATTGTGACACGACAGAATCTTCAATTTCTAAAATCGGACTTGAATTGGCAGTTAATTTTCATTCGGCGCGTTTTTAGCGTGACCTAGACTATCGGGTAGTTTTCAGAACTTTTCAAGGCAATTGACTCGTGGTCAATTTTCTTCGAGCCACTATGAACCCACTCGACTCATTGGCGACTCTCGCTTGTCGTGAAAATCTCGAGGATCCAAATACGGACACAGGGTACCAAAACAATAAGAAAATCGATCTAGAGCCGACGACGAGAATTTTCCAATTTACTGGAGTCACCCATGATCGGCCACACATCTTAGTTGAACAGACCTATCTCTGATCTCAAATCGATTTTTAACTGTGCCGTAATGGCCTCTAAAGATGGATACGGTCAAGAAGCCGATTTATGATCGAGTTCTTAAGTCTAATTGCCTTAAAATTCCTAATAATTTCCTCAGATAGTCTAGTTATCTCAAGAATGATCAGTTCTAAGAATAGCCCTATAGACGCGTCAATGAAATGCCCGATTTATTCAGTAGAAGACAGGATTGAAAATCTGGATGTCACAGAGCTCGCACTCACCCAGTGATGGTGAGGCGAGCTTGCCTAGCTACCTCAAATTGGCGACATGCTAGAACCAGGCAGCCCTCTCGCCGGTTGCCGGAGCCAAGGGAAGAAGGAGGAAAGAGGAGGGAGGAGGAAAAAAAGAGAAAAAAGATAAAACAAATTAATAAAAAAATTTGAAAAATAAAATATTTTTAAAAAGTTGCCTTTGACACTGGCTGCTGGTCACATTAGTGCCGGCAGGCTAATTTTGGTTGGAAGAACTGAACTAGTATGATTGCAAAAGATTTAGGACTCAATTGACAAAAAAAGAGGTTTATGATTGAATTGACACAATTGTAATAGGTTTAGAACTCTTTTGGTAATTTTCCCTAATAGTTGGGTGATGATATTGGTTGTATCACCATATGAGCAACTAATAAGTTCTAGGATGCAAATAACTGAAAATTTCCTTCAACAGATGAAGGTAAAGGAAGAGCAAAACATCGACAACGAAGCATCCGTCAGCATCCAATTCACTTTCCTTCCCCCATTTCTGCCGAGGTCTCCACGTGGTCTTGGAAGCTCATGGCCACTGCTTCGGAGAATAGCTTGGCTCACTTGTATGCCGCATTCAAGTAATCAATCTGTATGGTTCCAATTTCCAATGAATTGTTTTTTCTATAGGGAGATTTTCGGCTTCTTGAGAGCACACTATCAAAACACAAAAACTTCTAGTGTCTAATTTCCTTATCTCCACACTTTTTATGTGTTTGATCCGCTTGTAATATGGTATCATTGGAACCTGTCAATGAACTCATGTCGATATTACTACTAGTTATCAATACGTAAGAATGGTTGCCGATTATGTGAAAAAATTATCAATTCAGTGGACAAGTTGTCGATTTCATAGTTGTCAATCAACTACCAAGATATTGATTTACAAGTTTGCTATTGATTTCGAGACTACTATTTGACTATTAGCAACTGAAGGTTATTTTGGACAATTTCCTTTTGTTGTTTGACGATCTTTCATGATGTCACTTGAGTTGCCCGGGCTGGAGAACGAATTAAGAGTCTAACTATAGTTACTTTGCATTTGGTCAAATGTCATTAATCTTACCCTTATGAGTCTTAATTGTGTTGTGAGTTTCAAGAGTCAAAATTCAAGTGTCTTGTTTTTAATGCTTAGTTTATTTCCTATGTATTAGTCCCCCTGTATAGTGAGGCGATTCTTAAATGTAAGCACGACGATTTTGATGAATGATAATATATGAGATTTGCCTCTATGTTAGCAAATATCTGTCGTAGGTTACTTGTATCCTTGGAAGGTGGATCCTTCCTTAGTGGTGAGCCAAGAAGCCTTGTATCATTCACTGATAATTTTTCGTAGGTCTTGGTGGTGATTTTCTTCTATTCCGGTATTCTGTATCATTGGCTAGTGATTTTCTATAGGCCTTGGTGGTGAACTTTATCAATCTCGATTTTTATCCTTGGCTGGTAGCGCGTCCTATTCGTCTTGTTCTGATTGTAATCTATCTTGCATTTGTATTCATCCATCGGCATCCTACCCCATATGCTCACACATCATCAATAATCACTCAAACCAACTCTCGTCCATCCTACAACCCTATTAAATTAGTATTAGAGCTCAAGGTTGAACTCGTTCTAAGTGATTCTTTCTATGACATATCTTGCCTTCCATCTCATGCTTCCCTTCAAAAAAAAAAAAAAAAAAAAGAAAAAAAGAAAAAAAAGAAATGGTTGGTCGTCATCAACATGGGTCAAGCGTTGAGTCTCCCACAGCATAGGAAAAAAGCCTATGAGGTGTGGAGATAGATGATTTAAGGAGACAAGTGCAAAAATTGCAGAAGCATTTGTTACGCTTCAAACTTCAACAAATGGAGAGAATCCTCACCCTCCTGGAAAAACGACTAAAAGGTGGCAAGAGATGTTTGACTAAGCTCTTAACTAAAGGTATGTCCTTTAAGAGCACATTTGATCAAGCAAAGAATTTTTCAAAACAGGACAAAGAAAAGGAAAATCCTCGAAAGTTCATTACATAGCTTAAAAAAGAATCAAATGGTGAAGACAGCAAGTGCTTCAAATGCTACGGTTATGGGCACCTGCAGGTGGATTGTCCTAACCAAAAAGTTATCACCTTTAAAGAAATTGAGAAGATTGATTTGGAACTTCAAGAGACTCAACAAGATCCATATCATGTATAGTTTGATTCAAAGGAAGGAGAGATACTAGCCACATAGATGTCATTAAACAACCATGGTATTACGGATGATCAATGTCCACATAAATTTATTAAGGCAAATCCTAAGGTCATAAATGCATAACAAATTATTACAATGGCTAGAGACATTACCCTCCACTTTCATCCCATATACCCGGAAGCACTCTCTCTTAAAAGTGTTTATTAATTGTCAAAATATGATTGATATACTTTCAGCTTTTCAACAAGCCTTGAAGGTATTTATTTGTATGAAGTTGATGTATTATCTAGTTCGTTGGAGAGGCCCTAGAAATGAAGTAACAAGATTTGAGGAGAAATCTTCTACAACTTGGGGAGATTGATGTGGGAGTATCGGGATTTGTCGAATAACTCACGCCAATTCTACATGTTAGTTATTGACTTGTATGAATAATTGCTGATTATGTGGAAAAGTTATTAGTTGGGTTGAAAGGTTGTTGATTTTATGGTTGTTGATCGACTGCCAAGATATCGATTTATAAACTTGTTATTGATTTCGAGAGTACTATTTGACTACCTAGCAACCATAGACTATTCTAGTTAATTTCCTTTATTGTTTAACAATATTTCAAGGTGTCTGTTGAGTTGCCCAAGCTAGACAACGAATTTGGAGTTTAAGTTCAATTACTTTGCATTTGGTCAAATGTCATTAATCTTAGTTTCATGAGCTTTAATTGTGTTGTAAGTTTCAAGAGTCAAGAGTTCAGTCTCCAGGTATTTTAATACATTATGTAGTTCCTAGGACCTAAATGTGTTGTAAGTTTCAAGAGTCAAGAGTTCAGTCTCTAGGTGTTTTAATACATTATCTAGGTCCTAGGACCTAATTGTATTGTAAGTTTGAAGAGTCAAAGTTCAAGTTTCTAGGTGTTTTTATCAATTATCTAATTCCTAGGTATTTATTGTGTTTTCTAGTTCCTATGTCTTTATTAATTAGGTAGTTCTCTTGTCTTTGATGCTTAGTTTATTCTGTGTAATAATCCCTTTATATAATGAGGTGAATTCTCAAATGTAAGCAAGATGATTTTCATGAATGAGAATATATGAGATTTGCCTTTGTGTAAGCAAATCTCTATCTTTAGTTTATGTATTATTAGAAGGTGGATTCTTGAGCCAAGAAGCCCTATATTCTTGACTAGTAATTTTCTGTAGGCCTTAATGGTGAGCTTCTTCTATTCTTAAATCCTGTATCCTTAGTTGGTGATTTTTGTATAATAGAGGACTTCGTCAATCCGGATTTTGAACCTTGACTGGGGGCGCATCCTGTATGCCTTGGTTGTGATGGTAATCTATCTTGCATTTGTACTCATTCATCGACATCTTTCCCCATATCCATCGGCATCCTTTCCCATGCCCTCACACATTATTGTTAATTACTCAAACCAACTCTTACCCATCCCGCAACCGCATCAGCTTGGTTTCCGTTCAATTCAAGTGATTCCAATAAAATGATTTGCGATCGTTTATTAAGATTCGGCATCTTTGAAATTTTGGTTCATACATGACGATTCGGAGAACAAATGAGATTCGATTCAGAACACATGGATTTAGAAATGTCAGGTTATGGGGAGAAGTTTGAATTTTTTTGTCTTGCGCTTCTGGAATATCGCCAACTTTTCGTCTGATCATAGAAGAGGGTCAAGCCAATTTAAAGAACTCACTCCACAGGCCTCTCATTTGATAAGGGGAACCCATAATACAACGTAGGGACATCGCCCTTTTCATTAAAAGCACGTACCAAAAGGACATTTAGAAGTAAAACAGGCTCATACATTAGATAGGACCATTTAAATGGCTAGATTTCAAGAAAATACCTCAATCATTTACTAATTCGTACTGGAAATTACGAGGGGATTGTATTTAATTATGCAAATACGGAGCAGAAGACAATCATACATTAGGAGTATAAATGCTTCTTGACATCACGAGGTAGAGATGAGCTCTACGACGGTCTTGAAATCAGCTTCAGCCGTCCCTCCAGGTCCAGCAAGCTCCGCCAGTCTTCGCCGGAGCTCGCCAGCCTTCTTCCTCATCACCTTCCCTCCCTCGCTCCTCATCACCGCATCCAACGCCTTGACCATCCCGCTCTCCGTCAGGACCCCTCTCTCCACGCGCACTCCGATCCCCCACACTTCCTCCACCATCTTCCCGCATATCCTCTGGTCCACTGCCACGGGCCGGCCTATCATCGGCATGCCCGCCGCCATGCTCTCATACACCGAGTTGTAGCCGCAGTGCGTCACGAAGGCCCCGCAGGCCGGGTGGCCGAGCACCTCCCTCTGCGGGGCCCACGGCACGATCCTCCCATAGGCACTCGTCCGCTCCTCGAACCCTCCGGGCAGGCACTGGGCCTTCAACCGGTCAGCTAGAGACCACAGGAATGGCGTCCGGGTGGACTCTAGAGCTTCGGCGAGGGACCTTATCTCGTCCGGTGGCGGGCAAGACAAAGGCCCGGACCCAAAAGATATGTACACCACGGTTTGCGGGTCTCGCGATTCTAGCCAGGTCAAGCAGCCGGCCTCGTCTGAGGCAGGGAGGCTCGGCGGCGAGGATGGCACCAACGTCAACATGCCCAAGTGGAGCAAAATATTGAACTTGGACTTAAGGTCGGCGGTGAGGGGTTCGGGATCCATCTCCACGAAGGAGTTCATGAGGACAGCGGCCGCGCGCGGGATCACATTCCCCAAATCGCGGAACATGCGGCAACTCACGGAAATGTTCGGGTCCATCACTAGTTCCCCTGGCAAATCGCCCATGCGCATGAGGGACAGTCCCGGGATCATGTCCAGGGTCTTTTCTTCGTCGGTGGCGTTTCGGCTCAGCTGGTGGATGAGGTCGGCGTAGACGTGCATGGATAGAGAGTGCGGAGCCGATGCCCAGAATGCGACCCACGGGACGTGCATTTTCTCGGCTATTTCGCATGCGACCACCGGTAACAAACCGTCGGCCAGCAAGAGACTCACTTTCCTTCCCGCGTCTCGCTCTGCAGTGTCGACACCGGCTTGGAAATTCGCCGACGCTGCTTGCAGGAACAGATCGGCTTGATCTCGTGGGTCCCCGGCTGCCTCGGGATAGCCAGCTGGCGAGCCATCACCAATGTCGTAGACTCTGAGGTTCGACGGTATTAAGGTGGCTCTCGACTGAGGCGGAAAGACGAGGTGGTTGGACTTGGCCGTGCTTAGGAAAGAGAAGCGGACGTCCACGGCGGCTGCGGCGAGCTTGCCAACCAGGTTGGCGAGAACCCAGGGGTGGCTGCCGAAAGGGAAAGCGCAAACCGCGACGTGTTTCTCCGACGGCATGATGGTTGGATACGGTTGTCCGTTTTATGAAGAATTTGGAAGTGGGGAGAAAGACTGGGAGACACCGTCGGAGCGATTGCTACAGTTATCAACCACTTTGCTTCATCAGTTGTTTCGAGAAAATATAAATAGCGGGACGTGAATCTTATCAAACCATGACCATAAGTTCTCTATCCCGTACGGTGTTTCTTTGGCGACGTCTAAGTACAATCCAGCTATCGGTAAATGCGAACAGAATTTTGGTAAACTACCTAACATTCCTGTGGCAAAAGATGCCCCACGTCTTCCTCCTCATCCCCGTTGATTGAACTAGCGTATCTCAACGCTCTCCATATGGATGCCAGGATGTCAGTGACAAAGTTATGGTTAGGTAACAGAGGCCCAACCCTTTGTGGCTCTTCTAGTATCATTTGCCATCAATTCTAGACTATTCAGGGACGGTCCGATTCCCATCTTTCAAACTGGTGGCTGATCGGTCTGGTTCCCGGTTCTAATGTGATAATCAGACTGATCGGAGCAGATTGGTTGATTATATATATGTATATATTATATATTTTTAAAGGTAATCCCTCCTTCAGCCCTCCCTTTCCCTTCCGATGAAAACGTTCTTTACTTTATGCTGAGAAAAAACAAATAAAAAAACCGAAGCTTTACGCTGGAATGAAATAATGAAATTTATGCAGAAGCACGACCCTGGGTAGTTAGAAGCCAACGCGACAGGTGTGGAAGTTTAAAGCGTGATCATTTCCAGGGCGTCTCCTGATTTCTCTCTCAGCCCAATTACCTCTCAAAACCATGCCTCTCATCTGCAATCAATTGACTTGCAGTTGAGTTTTCAATTTATTTTTGGCCAAAAATAGTAAATTACTAGTCCATCGGACCAGACCAGTCAGTTGGTCCAATTCTCGATTCCCAGACCAATTGGTCTAGTTCCCAATCCTAGAATCTGATAACTGATCCTCTTAGTCTAGTTTTTGGTTCCACCTCGAAATTGAACCGGATCTGGAATGATCAGTCCTACTTATAATGACATTCATTACAAGGATGTGAAGATCGTTTGTACTCTAATTTGCACTTTCCTTGGTGAAAAATTGAATATTCTTAGGATGGTATTGAGCAATCACAAATACTACAATGAGCAAGAAATAACTTAATCTTAAGGAAATCACGAGAAAATTGTCTAAATAGTCATAAATATATTATACTTTTTCCAATTCAATTATAAATCTTTTCAGTTCTTGCCAATTTAGGCAATTCAACCAATTTTGGTTGAAAATTATTGATGCAGATGACCAGTGTGTTGATGTGATAATTTTTCAATAATATTTTGAATTTTTTTATATGTTTTTTTTTTTTTTTATGTTTTTTTTTATATGTTTTTACTTTTTTTTTTTTTTGGGTTTTTGGATCTGGGATTGGTAAGGGTTGTCGGCCAACCCTTGCGGCAACCCATGCTGGCCATAAGTGAGGGCCGTCTTACCCTTGCCGGCGAAAGTGAAGCCCTTGCTAGATCTGGCCAAGTGAGGGCTCACACGCCCTCACTTTTGCCGATGAGGGTGTCGTGGCCCTAACCCAGAGCCGGCGAGGGTGGACCGGCCCTCACTTGTGGCTAGAAAGGGTCGCCGGCCCTAGCTTGTGGCTAGCGAGGGGTGGGCGGCAAGGGTTGTTGGCCCTAGCCAAAAACCCAAAACTAAGTAAAAGAAAAAATTAAGAAGAAAAAACCATAAAAAATTCAAAATATTATGAAAATATTAATAATAAAAAAAGCCATGTTAGTGCTTAACTGTTCACGTCAATAATTTCCAATCAAAATTAGCTGAATGAACTCAATTAGTAAGAAATGAAAATATTTAGGACTAAATTGATAAAATTAAAATGTTGAGAATTGAATTGTCAAAAGTGCAATAGGTTTAAGATTTTATGGATGATTTTCCCAGAAATTACTACAACCTTTTTCGGGGCTTTGAATTGATGCCCAAACAATGTCACTGCGACCAACCTTTACTTGACTGGTGGATGAAGGAGGGAAAGTCTCGGCGATATATTTTTAGACGGACGATTGACCTTAGGGAGATAAGATACCCCGATTCACTACCCCAGCCCGAAAGCAATCACATTTATAGTGACTGGTAGTCGAATTGAAGGAAAGCGGCAGCTAATTGAATGCGTTGAGTAATCAGGCTCACCCTCTTTCCTTTCCTTAAGCTTGATTGTCATGTCTTCTTTTAAACTTATAGTTTCCATGTCTTCCGGCTAGTTTTGTCTCTTCCTTTCATTTATCATTGTTCTACATGGAAAACGGCGGATGGACAAAGACAAATGTCACTACATATCGTCTAAAATCAGGGAGCTATGGTACTCATGCACAGACCTCGTGCAACCACGTCCAAGTTATTGCGACCACATGATTTCTCGTATGCACCAGAAATATAAAGGTTTAGGGACTCATTTTAGGACGATACGTATTAGGGGGGCCCATTTTGTTTGTTGGTATTAATGGAATTGTAATTTGTTGAGTGAGGTGTCTTGATCACCGGCCACTACTCATTTGAGGTGGTGGTAGTTAGGGGTGAGCACAGGTCTCGATCCAACTTGGAAATTAGATTGGATCAACTGATTTTGAATGGTTTTCGTGAGAATCTTCCCACTTCTCAAAATTTGGAACTAGTGGGAACCGGTTTGGTTCCTCTACTTAAGGAATCGGACCAGCTGCTTTAAATTAAAATTTAGGGCTTGAACTATTCACCTCATTCATAAAAAGTAGAACAAACGGTGAAAGCTACAAGCTTTACCTGCTTTTATGTGCAAGATTAATGGCTAATTAGATCACGTCAAAAAATGATGACAATGGATTTGTACCACATTCCTTCTGCAAGTTGGAGAGACAGATCTCATCTCATGTTACACAAATTGGAGATTTAAGAAGTGAAGACAACTGTTAAAGAAGTTGAGTTGCAAAATTCCTTAACGAATTTCATTATATATAGAGAATTCTCTAACTTTACTCACTCTTTTGTTGAGTGAGAAGATGGCAAAAATTTGTTATCTCATTTTCATTTGGGGGATGCCAGCATGACGGTATCGTCACTTTCACGCGGTAACGGTGCAGGAAGAATTGCTCACTTTCATGCTATAGCATGGGTGTGCTTTGCTTAAATTTTTTTGAAGTAAAAAGAGCAATGAAAAGTGAGTGGCAAAAAAAGCTCTGTCACTCCATTAAAGTGACGCATTAAAGTGACAAGCTATTGCCTAATCATTTCTTTTTTCATTTTTACTTTGTTTGTTTTGGCCTATTCTCACAATATAAGCTCCCTGTTGCTATAAGTGAATCCCTAACGATGTACTAATGCATTTGTTTCTTACTTCTGCATGACATAAGCAACTATCGCAACTTTCTCGTAGGTAGACCACTGTCGCGACCTAATTTTTCGGGTTCACCACCTAAAACTAGGTTAATGGATTACTAAGTCTTTAAGCTTAGTTCGGACTCTCCCAAGCCCATACCAATTCACAACTTAGATTCAAATTTCTTAACATGCAAATTGATTTTATTTAGGAGTCGCCACTAATCTATTTTTGGTGGGTCGATTAGAAACCAAGTAAAGTAACGGGAGATTTACTTTACTCCTACGAACTAGAGATTTATGAGTTCGGGGACTTGGTTACACTAGATTATCCTAGTGCCATTTCGTTACCTTTTATTTCATTTTCAAAAAAATATTTGGCAATTGAATTGATTTTAATTTAATTCAAAAAAATATTTGGCAATTGAATTGATTTTAATTTAACTTCATAACATGTGAGGTGATCATACATGTGCGCATATCACCAATTTAACACTCAAGAAAGCAATTAAATAATGCAAAACATACTTGAAAACGAAAGCATCTGCATTATTAAATCAAAATTCACATCAAGAACCCTAGATATGATTTCTAATTAACACGCAATTTCAATTTTTGTTTTCACTTTATTTAATGAAAATCATGCGATGCATGCTAATAATATAATATGACGTGGCAGCATGACCTAAACTATATGACATGAAGAAATGCAACAATTAAATGCAATCTAAATGACCTAATTCTAATGCAATGCGATGCAATGACATACAAAATTATTTAAACTAAGATGACATTTATTAAATGACTTAGTCTAATGACGAGTAAGTTCTAATTAAATGAATCTAATAAAAACTAAATGACATGCATTTGATATTTCTATTAAAAATGCAAAAATGATCTAGCTAGATTAAAATTCTATCTAATTTAAACTAAGGATTAAGTTACATTAAATCATAATTTAAACTAAGATATTATCTTAATCTAACATGTAATCGATCTAACATGCAATGACGTGCGGAGCATGCCCTAATTCTACATGACATATGCATGATATTTTTTATCTTATTAAAATTTCACATGCAATTCAAATAATGATAAAACTAACCTAAATGAATGCACTTTTTTTTTGTTTTTTGTTTTTATATTTTTCTAATTTCGAAATAAAATCCCTATTCTAGATATGCAAGATAACAAGAAATATTCCAAAAAACAAAAAAAAAACAAACTGAATCTTAATTCAAATATTTTTTTAGATTTTTTAGTGGTTTTCAAAAAAAGCAAGTAATTATCACCTAAACATTAAATCTAAACAATCAAGATATTCAATCAAATAAATGATTAAAATAATCGAAAAAATAACCTGTTGTCTCACAGGTCAAATTAACAATTATCCTAACCCTAATTATCACGACAAAAAGATCAAAATAACTAAAAATTTGATCCGAATTCATACGAGCAAATTAATAGTTATATTGATTCAACACTTAAAATACTATCAACAAGCCCCGGAAATTATTACAATTAAAAAAATGATCCGAGATCTTACGGATCAAATTAGTAATTACAATAATTATGGGGAAGACCCTACGGATAATGCCTACAAAATCGAAATGAATATCACTTCAAATTTACACAATAACAACTAAACTTAAAAGAAATAGATAAAATAAAGTTAATAGAAAAAGAAAATAAAACTACCTAATTTCCTTTTCTTTTCTTTTTTTGTTTTTTTTCTTTTTCTGCTTTCTTCACCCACGGCTTGCTCGCGTGGCTTATCTCCGGGCAGCGGGTTCTGATCGTTGGAGGGCGTCGCAATCGGAGCGGCGCGGCGGTCGCGACTGGCTTCGAGGCGACGAGCGGCGCGGGTCGACAGAATGTCGGGGGAACGAGATCGGTGCTCCGGTGCGGCAGATCGGGCTACGAGCGGGCAGTAGTAGGGATGGTCCGGCGTCTGCAGGCTAAGCGGTGTGCGGCAACCGGCGGGTAGAGGCGTCGGCAGCAAGGGTGAGCGTCGCGAGCAGCAAGTGGGTCCTAGATCGGCTCGGGTTGCAACGGCGTCGTCGCT
Source organism: Eucalyptus cladocalyx (assembly GCA_017140615.1). Classification (NCBI taxonomy): domain Eukaryota; kingdom Viridiplantae; phylum Streptophyta; class Magnoliopsida; order Myrtales; family Myrtaceae; genus Eucalyptus; species Eucalyptus cladocalyx. Next base: position 8,178,540 of record CM029518.1, read on the forward strand.
CGGGCGGAGTTGCAGGATACGGTGGCTGGCGAGGTCACGGGCGTCAGTGAGGAGTGCGGTCGTTGGGGCTCGCGGACGGAGATCAGCGGCTACGTCGGCGCAGGGAAGACGACTTGGCTGTGGCACAGCTCGGGCCTACTCGCGAAGGGTGGAGCGTCAGGGCTTCGGTTCGTCGAGGATGGAGCAGCAACGTGGGCAGCAAACCTGGGGAGATGATGAACAGTAGGGTCAAATCACCCCCCTGCTTTTTTTTTTTTGGCCTTTACGCTGCTTTTTCTTTTTTTCACTTGTCTCTCTCACGTCACTCTCCTGTTGACTTTTCCTTCTCCCTGCAGTTGTCAAGAAAAAGAGAAAAAGCTCTCTCTTTGCTGAAGATGGACGAGGAAGAAAGTCTCTCTCTTTTTACTTCGACGAGGAGAAAAAAACCTAGAAAAAGCCTCTCCTCGATTGAACTGCGTATGCATCCTTTTATAGACGAAACAAAACGTGATCTTTTTTTTTTTTTAATATTTCCATCTCACGAATATTGCTTATAACCTCTTGATCACAAAAATCCTTATCTAAAAATATTCTCCCGATTTCCTCATTTATTGATAATGATAAGATTACAACGCGATTTTTTAATTTCCAAAAAATCATAATAATATCGCATCAAATCTTAATTTCTCATAAGATAATCAATTAAAAATAACGACGGGCTTGGATTAATTTTTTCCTTTCATGGACTTAGCCCGGCCCGTCGAACTAGAGCTCATAAATATTGATTTGAACCCATCCACCACCAATCCTAAAAATAAAAATAAAATAAATAATAAAATATGTAAAATATGTAAATTAAAAATAAATGCACTTAAAAAAATTTATATGCTATGCAATTGAATAATAATATTTTTTTAGGGATTAAAAATTAATCCCTAATTTTTATGCTATGCAATAAATGACTAAATGGGTTGTTCAAAATTTAGGTGTCAACAACCACCAAGGAAAAGCTAATGGACTACTAAATGGGAATGAAGGTTCCTCTCACAATATAATAACTCACATCTAGTGCAAACTCTCAGAAACCCTACCAATTGTAACTTGGTACTCAATTTGACATGCAACTTTTTAACCTTTTGGAGTCGTCATTAATCAGTTATGGGTTGATTAGACACTCAAATAAAATGAGGGAGTATATCTTGCTTTTGCGAGTATATCTTACTTTTGCGAACCATAAATTCAATAAATTCGGGATTCAGCTACAATAAATTAATCCAACAGCCTTTTAGTACATTTTTTGTTTATTAAGAATATATCTTATGCCACTAACATGTGAGGGGTGAAAATGCATGATTAAAGCAATAAATAGATTATAGAAAAGTTAAAAATGGATGTGCTAAGTAAAACAAAGCATATTACTATTTATCATCATAAAATTTCTACAAACTATTACTTAGAAAAATATGCCAAGAGAATGCTAGCATACAATCTACACTAGTTTTTTCTTTTTTGGTATTTTCTACACTTAATTCGTAATTTAAGAAAATGCATGAATGAACTCTAAAATTCGATATGACAGGGTTTTACTTACATGTGCTAATTAAATTACTAAATGACATGATAGAATGGTAGGACTATATGACTTGCATGATGGCTAAACCACGTATTATGAAATTAATTCTGAGCGTTATCAACGTGATATATCAATTAAAATTAATTCTCCATGACATGGATCTACTAAATGACACGCTATGCAGTTTACGAAAATTGATATTCCTAACTAATGCAATCTACATGGTATTTTCTATTTCATCTTTTTTTGTTCTAGTTCTTTTATTTATTAACAAAAGACGAATAACCCCAAAAATCTACAAAATTAATCATTATGCATTAATTTCTAATCACACATGAATAAAATTAACGTGGATTACTACATCAAATTGAAAACCGGTTTTTGAACCCCTAAAGGGAAACCCGTGGAAATTCTCCTCTGCAATGGAGGTCTCCCTCTACCGCTTGTGTAGTCCCCCTCGACCAGCTGGGTAGCTTTCAGTCCCGATCCACTCTCTCTTCGTACAGCGAAGCTCCGATCCTCACCCATGGGTGTTGTTTTACCATCGAAGCTCTTCTCCAGCAACTGAAACCCTTTTACGGTTCCTCACAAACCCTAACTTAAAACCCTATCCCACGCATAAAGCCACCCCCAATCATCCAACCTCCTTCCGATCCAGCGTCTTCAAGCGATTCCAGTGCTTCACCCAATAGAGCTCCCTTCGACCCATTTATCCACGAATCAACCAAAGCCCCTACATCAACCATGGTCGATCAAATCAGTGAAGACAGGCGACTAGCGGCTCTTTGTAAAAGCATGGGCAAGCTATGGAATGCAGTCGATGTCGTCGATCTACCAGGTGAAATCTCTCCTGACAAATTATTAGAGTGTAGAAAAACCCTATTTGGTCGATTCTATACCAACCTTGCTCTAAACTACAATGCATTTCAAACCCTCATGCAGAAAGCTTGGAAGATTGAAAACTTTACCTGTGCAACTTTAGAACCAGGTTTTTACTCATTCTCCTTTCAATCGGAAACTGAAGCACAGCGGGTACTCCACACAGGACCTTGGTCCTTTTCTGGTCATCTTCTCATACTCAGGCAATGTGAACCTGATACACCCGAGTTCTGTTATGACTTTAGCTATTGTGATTTCTAGGTTAAGTTTATCGGATTACCGTATGGGAGAGTCTCCTACGCTGTCATTGACGAACTAGCATCCAAACCGGGTGCGGTTGTCGAAGTGAAACTTGAAGCAAGAGGAAACAGTACCTACAAAGTGGGCAAAGCCAGAGTTCGATTAACCTTAGCCAATCCTTTAAAGACTGGTGTGCTTGTGAATCTAGAGAACAGAAAGATCTGGGTTGAATTTAAATATGAACGTTTGCCCTATTATTGCTATTCCTGTGGACGAATAGGCCATTACGCCACGGAGTGTGCCGAAATACCGTATGGAGAATCAGGGTTGGAACAGAACTTACAAGCTCGATGTGGCGACTGGCTACGAGCCGAGGTGAAGGAATTAAGCCCCTATGGCAAAATCTTCTATGGCAAGCAGGAACTCTCTCTGGAAGAAGCGGAGGTAGTACCAGAGACCCCACCATCACCGTTATTGAAACAGAGCAGAATCAGTCTCCTGACACCCAACAAACACAAGTTTGCAATACTCAGCAAAAGAGAAAGGAGATATACCAACACCCCACATCTAAGGCCATAATTCTGATAGAAGCGAAAAGTCCCCAGAAAAGAGGCACTAGCTGTATTGATGAAGAATCACAACTGGTACTCCATGAGGAACAGATGAAGGAAGCTGAGGCAGGGCTGGAAACCATATCTCCTGCAAGGGTGAAAGGAAAACAGGTGAAATCAGCAGGATCTAAGAAAGCAAAAAGGTTCTGTCCATACGAAGCACAAATCGCACATCATAACTCAGAAGACAGTAATCAACTTGTGGAAGCACCTATAAGGGTGGCAAGAGAATCAGATCAATGGGCTTTGGTGGCTAGCCCTAATAAGCCACCAAATTACCAATGAAACTACTAAGTTGGAATTGTCAGGGGTTGGGCAATCCCCTGACAATTCAAGCCTTGCGAGTCACTGTGACTCAAGAACGGCCCAATCTTGTTTTCATTATGGAAACAAAAACCCCGAAAGAAAGTGCTCAAAATCAAAAAGAGACTTAAGTTCAAGAACAGTTACCTAGTTAATCCAGAAGGTACAGCAGGGGGCTTAGCCCTATTTTGGGATGATCAAATGCAAGTGACTATCAACTCCTCCTCAACCTCAGCGATATTCACCCAATGCCACCTGATAAACAGCAACCAGAGAATGAATATAATTTTTCTACATGCTCCGTATGTGTTCAGAGAAAGATTACAGCTATGGGAACAAATTCATTCAGTAAGTGCGAACTATAGACTACCATGGCTTTGCTTGGGCGATTTCAACGAAATACTCAATCACTGGGAGAAAGTGGGAAAGCACAGAACAGAAACTTACAGGATAACAGCCTTTCGAGATTTTGTAAGCCAATGCTCCTTGATGGACCTCGAATCCAAGGGATGCTCCTTCACTTGGTCAAACAAACGAGATGGAGTAAATATAGTGAAGAAGAGACTTGATAAAGTTCTCTGTTCGCTACAGTGGCGAACGACTTACCCAGAGGCCCAATGCTTTGCATTCCCAGCGATAGGATCAGACCACACTCCTCTCCTGCTATCCTTGGCTCAACCGAAGAAAAGACAACGAAAGCAATTTAAATATGAAGTATACTTTGGAAAGATGAAGCTGAAAGCAAAGAAATAGTTACTGACACCCGCAGGGCAGCGAACTAACCCCGGTGGAGAAACTGCAGCAAATTCAGCAGCAACTGATGAACTGGAGCAGAAACAAATTCGGCCACGCCAGGAAGAGAATCACCATGCTGCAAGGATATCTTCAAAACTTAATGAACAGCCAGCAAAGCAATGGAGAATTAGCACAGGAAAAAAAGATTACAAAAGAAATTGACCAACTGTGGCAACAGGAGGAAATGTACTGGGGAATGCGGTCGCGGATAAACTGGATACAGTGGGGAGATAAAAATACCCGCTTCTTTCATGCGACGACGATTCAGAGGAGATGTCGCAACCACATATCAATGCTGAAAAATGATAACGGAGATTGGGTCAGAGGGGAAAACCATCTACAGAGGATGACATATCAATTTTATAAAAATTTATACTCCACCGTTGGCCACCGTGACTACCAACCTATTCTACAACTCATACCTACCTTAGTGGATGACCAAACCAACCAAACCTTGATGGCCCAAGTAACAGAGGAGGAGGTCACTCATGCTATGCAGCAGTTAGGGGCCTACAAGGCACCCGGTCCCGACGGTTTTCATGGCCTCTTCTACAAGGAGCACTGGTCCGTAATCTCCAAAGATATTCTCCAAACAGTACAACACCTTTTCTCTACTGGCCACCTAGACCCTGTAATAAACAAAACACTTATCACACTGATACCCAAGATCCCTCACCCTGAAAAACTGGAACAATACCGACCTATTAGCCTCTGCAATTTTCTATATAAAATCATTTCCAAAGTACTCACAAACAGACTTAAACCAATACTACCACATATCATTGCAAAGGAACAGAGTGCTTTCGTGGGAGGTAGACAGATTCAAGACAACATTCTGATAGTCCAAGAGGTGTTACACGAGACTCGAAACAGCGACGGGAAACAGAAATTCCAAGCGGTATTAAAACTTGACATGCGAAGGCATACGATCGCATAGAGTGGGATTTTCTCAAAGCTTGTTTAGCAAGACTTGGCTTCAGCCATCAATGGATACTGATTATTATGCAATGTGTGACCACGGTGACTTACAAAGATAAACTACAATGGAGAGCCCTTACCTCCCTTCAAACCAACCGAGGCTTACGCCAAGGGGATCCTCTTTCACCTTACCTCTTCATCATTGTGGCTAACGTGTTGTCTACCCTCATGAAGAATGCAGTTCAACAGGACTTGCTCACAGGAATCAGATTGAACATCCACTGTCCCACTCTGTCCCACCTTCTCTTCGCTGACGACTCCATCTTTTTCCTGAATGGCACAATAGCAGAATGTCAGCAATTGGTAAACATCCTAAATCAATACTGTTACGCATCTAGCCAGGCAATTAATCTCAATAAGTCAGGAGTCTACTTCAGCAAAGGTTGTCCTACCACTCTAAAGCAAAAAATGGCTTCAACTCTTCGAGTACCAGAAATCTCCAAGACTGGGAAGTACTTAGGCATACCTTCGATTGGGGAACTCCAAGAAAGACCTCTTCGCGTGGATACTAGCTCGGGTCAACTCCAAACTCGACAGTGGAAGGAACAATTACTATCAAAGGCGGGGAAAGAAATACTCTTGAAAGCAGTAATCCAAGCTATCCCTCAATACGCGATGTCAATCTTTAAAATACCTATATCAATTTGTAAGGCAATTGAGAGAAAGGTGGCATCATTTTGGTGGAAAAGTAATGAAAAAAAAAGCTGGGGTCCATTGGAAGAGGTGGGACTTGTTGAAATCCAGGAAAAATGAAGGGGGATTGGGTTTCAAAGACTTACAAACATTCAACACAGCAATGCTAGCTAAGCAGATGTGGCGTATTTTTAAAAAACCAGATTCTCTCCTCACCAAAGTCATAAAAGCATTGTATTACTCACAAGGTGACATCTGGATTGCTCGCAGAGGCTCCCGACCCTCGTGGAGTTGGCAAAGCATTCTCAAAGCCAGGGACATGGTTGTTACTCAGGTAATGCACAGGATAGGCAATGGAAAAAACACAAGTGATCGGAAACGTATAGATGGCTAAAAAGCGGTCGATAGAAGGCCCAGCAACAAACAACGAACCAGAACGTGTTTCGGACCTCATCAACACTGAAATAGGCACATGGAATGAAAATCTATTGCATTCTATGTTTGATGAGACAAGGGTCCAAGAAATACTAGCCATGCCCATCAGCTTACCTAATGAAGAAGATAAACTAATCGGATGCATACTAAGTCGGAGATTACGAGGTCAAGAGTGGTTATTTCATCTTCGGGGATGCCGAAATTCAACCGCAGGACACACAAGCACATTCGTCCTATAAAGCTAACCCAAACCTCTGAAATATATTTGGCAGTCCACAATCCCACCCAAAGTTAAATTCTTCCTTTGGAATGCATGCAACAACGCAATCGCTACTATGGAGAACTTGCATAAAAGAAAGATTGTACCCTCACCTCTATGCCCCATCTGCAAGCAGGAACCAGAAACGCCCGAGGCAAGCAGGAACCAGAAACGCCCGAGCATACTCTTCTCCTATGCCCCTAGACGGCTAAGGTATGGATCTCATCTCCCCTTAATCTTCGCATCTCCAGGTTCGGCCTCACCCGGTTCGAAGAATGGCTCTGCAGAATCAAACAGAACCCAATTACTTCGGGCAAGTTCAATCAAATTGCGGTGCTACTTTTGTGGAGTGTTTGGAAGGAGAGAAATCAGGCAATATTTAATCATCGATCCCGAGACCACACTCAACAATCGCCGGAGCGAAGCGACCTCGAGAGTTACGGGGCCATGAACAAACATCCAAAAGAGAGAGCAAAACAGAGCACTTATCGAGATCCGCAGCCACCTCCCCCGGCACGATCCGAATCAACGTTGACGCCTCATTCGAACCAGATCTGGAAAGAGACACTTCTCTCACCGAACGGAAAACCCCTCTCGCACCGGCGAAGACGCTCGACAACAACACCCACGGAGGAAAGAAATGGAAGCCACCCTTCTCGACACAGAGCAGCCATCGCCTGTGTATGTCGAGATCACCATGGATTCGTAGTCGATGGCTTCGCGAAACCGGTTCACTCGGCCTCGGCCCCTCAAGCGGAAGCGATAGCTTTGGACGAAACCCTAACATTCATCGCAAGCCGACACTTTCTCTCTCCTCAAGTACACTCTGACTGTTCGACTTTGGTGCACGCTTTGAAGACTTCCACTGAACTCAACTGGGAACTACAACCGATCGTGAGCCGGGCCCAAGGCAAACTCGCACAACTTCCGGGCCTTACCTTGGCCCATTGCCATCGCAGCTCAAACCGCCCCGCCGACTGGATAGCCAAGGCTTGCCGGAGCAACTTCTTACCCCCCAACTGGATATCAAATCCCCCCCTGCTTTGTTTGATCTTCTATGCACTGATGTAATGGGTATTTTATTCCCAAGACAAAAGGAGTAATCTAAGCGTTTGATGTTTGTCGACCAAAAAAAAAAAAAAAACATAATTTACTACATGATTAGCAGAAGTATTCTAGATGCAAGATGACATTTTTTAGATATATGTGTGCAATCCTAAGTTAGCATGCATGTATGATGGAAGGACAAACATGAATTGATTCTTTAATGCAAACCATATGAAATGTCATTTCCATGTTTATCTTATAACAACAAATCTAAATCCTAGGACTTTAATACGACTTAATGATCTGGCCAATAAATTATTATTTAGCTCATAATTGAATGATGTAACACTAATTCATTTTTTATTTTCATGCTATATGAGCTATATACAATGCGGATAATGCATGTGATGTAATTAATAACTAAAATGATCTATATGACATGATTAATATGATGCCCAGTCTACAAGAGTAATTAACTTTAAATCTACATATAATCTATATAAACGTAAAGGATATTTTTTATTTGTTTTTTTTATTTATAGAAAACTATGGATGCAGTCTAAGTTCTAGATATGTGGGTGATATATAATATATGATATACACATGATGATAGTTGATAAACTTCATGAAAGGTTTATAACTAAATTGATCAAAATGCAGTAGATTTAGGACTTTTTGAAAAAATCCCCCAAATTTTGCTGGGAAATTCCAAATAAGAGCATGATGTGGAGTCATTTTCTCAAAAAAGAGTTACGAGTGGATATTACTTCAAATAAGAGCATGAAATTGGGTTATTTTCTCAAAAAATAGTTTAAAGTGGATATTACTTTAAATAAAAGCTTGAAGTTCCTAGATTATTTTAAAATAAGGGTCTGAGCTTGCTAACCAATCAAATGCTCATCGGCTGGCAAGTATGTGACTTTTCTGGTGGCCTAAACAAGGGCATTTTGTCCAAAAAAAAAAAAAAAATTGAATAAAAAGATAAGGCAAATTTATAAAAGTATAAACCCAATCTTACTTTTTTTCCCCTCTCCGCCAACCCCAACCCCAACCCCAACCCCAATCCACTTGAATAATAAAAAATGAGATTTGAATGCCTAAGGCAGTGTGCGATCACCGCGGGTGACCAGGCAACAGTGTGCGATTGGCAGTGGCCGCATGTGACTGGGCGATCGTGACGTGCGAAAGGTTGATTGAACAAAACTAAAAGAAAAACCTCCCCCAACGATTCACACAAAGCCTTCGCCTCGAATTAAAAAATTATTACAACTTTGTCTTTCACTTTGCCCCCTTGAATATGGCGACTTTAGTTTTCCAAACTGGAGCTCTGATTTGAAACCCTAATTTTAAATCTTGTAATTTCATTTGTTTCCATGGATGTTAGTTTGCTAAATTGGTTCAACTTGTATTCCATACACGCAAGATAAAGGCAATTGCACTTGTTGGACTATGTAGCACCGACACACGACACGACACGATACGTCGACACATTATTTTTTAAAAATAGAGAATTCTGACACGTTGTGACACGTTATATATTAAATAAATATTTTTATTTTTAGTTAATTTGATTCAAATTCATAAATAATTAATTAATTAAAAAAAGAGCCTATAATAAATTTATACTAATAATATTAACAAATCAATTCATTTGAAATTCGAAAGATATATTCATAATTAATGCGAAACATTTTTTTAATTTTAACAAAAGTTATTGATGAAACTAAAAATTAATAAGAAATTATAATCAATTTATTTAAATAAATCCATGATTTTCTACAATAACCAAAATTTATCATTATTCAAAATTTAACATTTTTATTTTTTGAAATAATTTTTTAATTTCATTTATTTAATTTTCCGATTAAAAAAACAATTCCCAAAATCCACCCCTTCTTCACCCCTTCTTTCGTTCATCCTTTTCCCTCCACCCCCACATTTATTTTACTTTTTCCCTCCCCCACTTGACAGTAACAGGTGAGCTGTCACTTCCCCCTCCCCTCCTCTCTCTCATGCCATCAGACCTCCTTTCTTATTTTTTTTTTGGATTTCTTTATGAAAAACCCTAGTGAGCCGCTGAGCCCTCCTTTTCCTATCCTCCTTGCCATGCCGCACGACCCCCTTCCCTCCTCTCCTCTTCCTCTCGTCGCCGATCCATAGCAATAGTGGCGGCCCTCACCTCTCTCTGGCCGTCTCTCGCTGTCGCGGTGGTCCGTTCGTGGCTTCGTCTCACCGGCGGGAGTTTGCCTTTTCTCTTCTTTCTCTCTATTCGGCTCTTTCTCTAGCCGTCTCTCGCCATCGCTGTGGTCTGCTCGTGGCTTCGTCTCGCCGGCGCTTGCGGCCTCTGCTCCGTCTCGCCGGCGCTCACGACCTCTGCTCTCTCGCCCTCCCTCGCCTCCACCCTCCATCAGTCTTCCGGACACGCGTCGACACGCGTGTCGATAAAAGTTGACCGCGTGTCGGAAAATCCGACACACATTGACCGCGTGTCCGAGCATGTCGACGTGTCCGACACGCTCTGACACGACACGGAAGCACGGACCATAGTTGTTGGAGTAACATGTTGACAAGATGTGAGCATGTTGTGGAATACGGTAATGATGGCAGTGAGTTGATTATTTATTGTGCATTTTCTAATTTTAATTGAATAAATCAAGGCCCCTTCATGTCGTTAACCCACTACCTCATGTTTCGTTATTTATTGCATGAACCCCATTATTAAATTTTGGAGGTCAACCGCAGTTTCTTCATACTAGATTTCATGCGAACCCCATTCTTAAATTTTTTCAAGACTCTATTTTGTCCCTTCTAAAATTTACCTTCTTGATTTTAAGTTTCCAATCAAAAAGTCACTGTATTTACAGTTTTCCATAAAATTCGTTTCCAAATGTTGCAAATGAGCAATTTCTTCCCTACCATGCTTTGTATAAAGCTTCTGTTTTGTCCCTACTTGTGCGCTAAAAGTGATTTTCAATTAAACTTCACTTGATGGCGAAAAATTTAAAATGCATTAGGCACTAATTTAGTTATGGCATCCCTTAGCTCAAATGGAGGTTAAAGCTTGAAAACGTCTAAGGCGGTTGAATCCAATTGATTTTATTACTGTCTACATTTTTCAATTTTTGGTTAGACAAATTGTAAGTAAAATTTTCAATTTAAAGTTGTTTAATCTTGTCATTAACATGCTATAATCTAGAATACTAATTTGAAAAATAAAGAAGACAAATGGATTTTGAGTATGAGATATGAAACTTGTCCAGTTTTATTAGTTTAATGGCTTCATAATTTCGAGCGGAGCCTCTCCAAATATTTGGAAAAATTTCAAATATGGGCCTGAAATACCCATATTTTCTTAGAAGTGGATATTATTTCAAAGAAGAGGCTGAAGTGGTCAAATCCTCTCAAATAAGGGCATAAAGTGATCAAATCATCTCAAATAAGGACTTCTGGCTGACTGGTGACTATTCTAGTCATCGATGAAAGGGTATCTTAGTAAAAAAAAAATATGAGTGTATTTTTAATTTTTTTGATTTCTTTTCTTTCCCTTTTCTTTTTTTTGTTCTCTTTTTTCCCTCCGTAGGCCATGGCGGAGGTCGCTGGACTCAGTCGAGGAACATTCTTACCAGATCTGGCCCTTGCCCAATTTGGCGAGGGCTACCCTTGCCTGGTGTGGCGAGGGTGACGTTGTCCTTATCAGCATCCGGCGAGGGCGACCCTCGCTTGATTTGGACCTCGCTCAATTTGATGAGGGCATTCCTCATCGAAATTGCAAGGGCGAGGGCAGCCCTCCCCCGGGCAAGCGAGGGTCGCCCTCGTCTGGCCTTGCCTGCCCAACCTAGGTGAGGCAACCGTCACCTGACACTAGCGAGGGCAGTGCTCGCTTGAGGCCGTGGAGGGAAGAAGAGAGACAAAAAGAAATAAAGGAAACAAATTTAAATAGTTAAAAGACTAAAATGCCCTTTGGCTAGTAAGGTTGGGTTGTTCTTTGAAACTGATATGATCACTTCTTGCCTTTATCTGAAACAAATTCTACTTTAGGCCCTTGTTTGAGATGATTTAGCCACTTCAAGCTCTTTTTAGAAACAAAGTCCACTTAAGGCTCTTATTTAAAAAAAAAAAAAATGAGAGTACTTCAAGCCCTTATTTGGAATTTTATCCAAATATTTTACTTGTTGTAATTGCAGCTTGTGTTTTTTGTGTATAAATTTAAGTTTATGTGGTTTTGTTAAATATATATAGGAATTTGGAAACATAATGAATTTTTTTTTATTGCTTCCATTTTCCATTAGGTGAGATGTGAAGAAGTGAACTATGCCATGTTTGCTAGTAGGTGCATTGAGGGTGATAAAGAAGATGAGTTTGCCATTATTGATCTCCATGAGTCATACAAAAGAAAAGTATGATATCGAGGGCGAAAATTCAATGAAAAGGGATATAGAGGTCGAAGATATTAGTTTGCGTGTAGATACATTATTTAATGTAGATTTATTAAATATAAGTAGTCAAGTTAAGTACACACACTAAGTTCAATACTAAGGTTAATATGGATAATCTTGTATTCAAGTTAAGGATGTGCTTTAGCAATATTAAAGAGTTTAGAGAAGTAGTTTGGAGTTATGCCATAGGAAATGAGAGGCAGGTGAGGTCACTAAGAATGCACTGGAGAAATTAAGGGTTGTGTGTTTTGATGGTTGTGATTGACTCATATATATTTCCAAAGTGCAAATGGAGCATATTTTACAATTTAAAATCTTTAACTTGTACATATAGGTAGTAGAGCTCTATATGTTCCTCAAGTAAGCTCTAAATGGCTAACAAACAAGTATTGTAACATGTTGACGAATAATCCAATATGACCAGGTGCTTCATCGATAAAAATAAAAATAAAAATGGAATCTGAGAACGTTTTGAAGTTGTCCGAAACAATGGTGAGTAATTTTGGATGCTTAGAAGCTATTGCCAAGTACTTCATGATTTCAACCTAAGATCCACCTATGTAATTAAAAGTGAGTAATGTCAAGACCAATTCAAGCTTAGAGAAGCCTACATATGTTTAGATGTATTGAGGAGGGGTTTTATAGAATGATGTAGGTGCTTTGTGGGGTTTGATGGTTTGCCAATTGTCATCAAGCTACAAGGGTATACTTCTAGCAACAATAGGCATAGATAAAAATGATCAAATATATTCACTTGCATGGGCAGTTGTGGGACAAGAAACCTACAAAGTATGGTATTAGTTTATTAGTATAATTACAAAAGACTTAGGAATTATTGACCTTGAAAATTCAAGACTTTGAAATTACAAATTCTGCAAATTCAAAGTATTGGACTTTTTTGTATGAAAAGCAGAAAGGATTGGTGCAAGCACTAGCAAATCTAATACTAAGCATAACACATATTTTGCTTGCAATATCTTTATGAGAATGTAAGGCTATACCACAAAGAACTAAAACTTAACCTTTTAGTTTGGAAGGTTGCCATGGCAAATAGGGTATGTGATTTGGCTTAGTAATGGAAGAGCTTAAGATAGTTGATAAAATTTTTTATGGTTGGTTGTCTTAGAGGCCAATAGTGCAATGGAGCAAGTCTCACTTTTGGACAAGCTTAAAATACAATGCTTCATTGAATAACTGGTGTGAAAGTTTGAACAAGAACAACATTGATGATAGGACAAGCTTATAATTATACTCCTTAGAGCTATAAAAGTGCAACTTATGGGGAGGATTTATAAACAAAGGAATGGTTGGTTAAGTAAACTGGTGTGATTTGTCTTGAGATCCAAGAGATATTGGATCTTCAAAAAGAGTATTAAGCATCATGGATTTTTGCATGGAATAGGGTGGATGGGTTCAAATTGAATGGGCCATATGGACACAAGAGGGTTGTTATCATCAGACATAAAACTTGTAGTTGTAGAAAATGGGACATTAGCGGAATCCCTTATTGTCATGCTGTTGTTTTTGTACACTTGAGGGAATAACCTGAAAATTAGATTTACACCTGTTTCAATATAGAAATATTTAGCAAATTTATAGTCATGTTGTGCATGTTGTAGATTCCAAGGACACATGACCTACTAGAGAGTATTTACTCCCACCAAATGTGCCCAAGCAAGTTGGTAGAAAGAATAAACCAATAACAAAGTCGTTGAATGAAATTGCTTATGACAATTTAAAGAAAAGAAATAAGAAAGTTGTGTGGGAGCTTGTGGGAACAAAGTTGAAAAGACAGAATATTACAATCACTTGTGGAAAATATAGTAGGTCAGACCATAACAAGTATCATCGTAAGAGTCTATAAGTAGCATCAACAATAACATCATTAGCTCTAACAACTTCCACATCCACCTCATGCTTACAAGATGTGGTAGAAAACACTCCTTTAGCCTCAGCATCATAAACTAAGATAGTTGAGCTGCTTGTCTAATTTTTTAGTAGCATTTCAAACTCAATATCATCTATGGGAAGAAAGAAGATGTAAGTATCCATTTATGCTTGACTTTGTCTTAAAATTGTTCTTTTTTGTGCTTGACTTTATTTTGACTATTTTTTATTCAACTATAGGTAAAGAGCATACGTAAAGACCTAAATATGAAAGTGGTTGAAGACGATTAATTTAAAAAAAAAAAAATGCAAGACCAACACTACAAACTCTTTTTTCTTTTACAGTTAGTTGATATGGATGATTCTGTATGAGTCTAGCATTTTAAGTATGTATAGGTCTACTGTATTGAGAAGATTTATTATGTTAAGATGTTTGTCTTTTCCATCAAACAATATGCTAATTAAATTGCTTTGCTTTCTTTTGAGTTGTGCCTGTTGTGGACAAGAGATTTCTTTTTCCATTAATATACTTGTATTGGTCCTTTTATGTTTCTATGTTATCTTGCATGCACAATACAACTGCACTTTTTTTATTTATTTTAAAACTCGAGTAATAACCCAAATTGTAGCAATATATACGCATTTTTTTGTTAGTTTTATTCTTCATTGATAAAAGCTCTTGCAATAATGGAGTGTCGGATACCCAAAGTGTCAAAACTTAGCACGGATTGATATTTAAGTGTCAAAATTTTCAAAAGGTACACTTAAGTGCCAACGGCAAGAATTTCCGACCAAATTACTAACTTCGCCTTTTCTGACAACATTTTTTTACTAACATGGCAATTAATTTTAAAAAAAAATTATCCATGTGGCACCGACATGTCTAGATAAGCCCAAAAAAATATCGTTTTGCCCCTAAATTTGATTTTTAAATTAAAAAATAATTAAATTAAATTAAATGACATCTCTCTCGCTCTTTGTCTCTGTCACTGTCTCTGTTTTTAATTTTTTTAATTTTAGTTTTTTAATTTAATCTAATTGATATATACACATTAAAAACCAAATTTTGGATAAACTGACGTCATTTTGGGATAAGCATCGCTGGGTGGATATTTTGATGAGCCACGTAAACTAGTTTAACGTTACATCAAATTTTCAGCAAGTTTCGCTAGACTTGGCACTTAAGTGTCCAATTTTTTTAAAAATATCACTTAAGTGTTCATTTTGGAAGTTTTGACATTTAAGTGTCAATTCATGTCAAGTTTTGATACTCGAAGTATATTTTTGCTTGTAATAATGGAGCAAATATCTCCTGGCATGTTCATACTAAGAATGCTCTCTCAACAAAATGCTTTGTATTTTTGCAGAATGCTTGCTCTTGTTGCTAGCAATAAGCACCACCATCATCATCAAGCTTGGTACAACAGGCATCATTAAGCAACCATCATGATGATCATCAACGGCTCATTATTAAATAGTTGAATCATTAAACTTTAATATTTACATTACCAAAAAAAAAAAAAAAAAAAAAAAAACAGTACATGATTTTACAACTTCAATGGGTTTGCACGGCATGTAGGACAACTAGTTGAAAGCTCTGTTGATCACAACCCATCCTACCATGGACACTTGCAAACAAAAACCAATCACAACTCTCCTACATCTTCCTAAAGTAGTACATCATCACCCATGAAATGTCAGCATGCCGAATAAAATATTTTCTCTTTTTCTGCTTTGTTGAAAATGGACTTCAATTGATCTTGTTCTTCACAAAAGCTCAAAGATGATTTGGTGGCTTGGACACATGCTCCTAGTCTAGTCTATAAACTGTTGATGGATCTCCATCTCTGCTAAAAAACAAACCAACCTAAACAAAGAAATAAGACATACAGGGAAGTTAATGTACGTGATAATAAATTCACGTGATTACTAAAAAGATGTGCGTTTAATTTTCTAAAGATATTATGCCCTATAGATCATCAGTAGTTTCGTGGCAATAGATTCTCATTTGAAACTTTTATTTCAATTGTTCTACAAGACCTATGTATGTACAACGGCTATACCTCTAGCTACAAGAGAAGGGAACGCAAAAATAATTCACAAACAACTACCCCTAGCTTGTTCTTTTTCCTTGGGCTTTGGTTGCATACTGATTTGTAAAGCAAAGGGACCAATTTCATGTTTAATCTACAAGACTATGGTAGGTAATTTGCTGTTCTTAATACCACTCTCCTATAGAACTTGTTGAAAATTAAATAGAAGGAGAAGAAGAAGAAACACATTGGGGGAAGAATACTTAACAACGCATATTGTAACTAGAAATATAATTCAAGAAAGTGATAATAAAATAAATAAGAATTGGAGGTAAAGTACAGTTAATCGAATCTCCTTAACATGATTAGTTCCTGCCAACGTGCTAAGTAGCTTCACAATCTTCTCTCAAGATACATCATCCCGAATTTGTTGGTATTAGCACTATATGAATATGACTCTGTTGAACACTTCTTGAAACCGGCACACTTAGAGAAACTTGGAGAGAGGAGATGTAGGTTTTTCACTTCTTCTTGGAATGAAGATTTTGAAGTCCATTTGTAGAGTTTTAGAATTTATGCATAGAAGCGTCACATGAAACATGAATGACATAGATATAAGAATCCAAGAGATACATGAATCATGAATTAAGTAGAAATATGAATTCAAGAGATATATGAACTTGAGAGATACATGAAATAATTAGATACATTAACCCACCATAAAAATAAGAATCCTCCACATTAATGGATCAACAAAATATTTTGACTTGAGGAATTCTAAATGTGCCTGTGGAAATGCACTAGATTAAGATATGCAACCTTGGATTTGAACATTCTTTAATGAAAGTTAATTGGACATACTTAACTAGTTAGGATTCGTGCGTGCTTTAGAAAATTTAGCCTTTAAAGATTTTCATAGAGTCGGCTAACTCCATACAGATAGGTGCATCCTATTAAAGTTATCTTGCCATACCTCACTAGGATACTATATTTCTAGTTAGAGGAATCATTAAACGCATAGCATACCCTTGAAACACTATAGGAAGCGATGTTGCATCACAGGAATGGGTGACAATGTACTTACTAGAATTTTCAAAATTTACTTTGTTTTTTTTGAACCTAGTGCATGGGATCTCCAATCGTTAGAATGGGTTTCCACCCTCGAACCTCTTTATTGGGTTAAGGCTTTTAACCCCATTCTCTTTGATGCACAATTTACCTGCTTTCTTGACAAACCTTTTGTAGCAAATCCACAATCGAGTATTCTATTTGAGAGCAACTACCTTGTGGTATTATGTCTACGATGAATGCGTCTAGACTTGCCATTATATATGCCCCAATCGAGTTTGTTTTGAAGGAGGAATTGCCACTTTCGCTAGGCACTTCCACAACTTAAAAAAAATTGTAGGATGATAACCTTCCATTCCATAACTCATATGGAGTCTTACCTATCTATTTATAGGGTACTTTATTAAGAATAAAGTTCATAGTTAAAACTACCTCCCCCTACCACAAGTTTTAAGGTAAACCTAAACTTAATAGCATATCATTAATCTTATCCTTTAGAGTTTTGTTCTTCTGTTTAACAAATCCATTTTGTTGTTGAGTGTAACATATAGTTATCTGGAGAATTATCTCCAAATTAGCACATAACTCTTTTAAGTGGGAAAAACTACATTCTTTTCCTCTGTTACACCTAAGCATTATGATTTGTCCATCAAATTGGTTTTCGACCTCTTTTTTATACTTGATAACAATGCTCGTAGCCTTATCTTTGCTAGTTAACAAATAAACATAGCAAAAGTGAGTATAATCATTTATAAAAGTGAAAAATTATTCTTTCCACCTCTATTTTCTACAAACTTTAAATCACATAGATCACTAAGGATTGGTTGTTGAGGCTTACTTGTTCTTTCAACGGATTTGAAAGATTTCTTAGCAAACTTAGCTTTAACACAAATCTCACACTAGTAACGAGCATCCAATTCAAACTTTGGAATTAGCTCCAAGTTTGCTACCTTCTTCATTGTACCATGTTTACATGTGATAATCTATCATGCAATAAATAAGGAGATGCAACAGTGTAAATTGAACACTTTTCTTTATTACTAGTATTTGGGTACAAGAATTTCGAGTTTATATCAATGACAACTACATTGGTTTTGAATGTGTCATTGTATAAATACAATTTCCCCACATACATCTCCTATTTGGAAAGTACAAACTTATCAAATACAATTTTGAAACCTTCTTGACAAGTATAGGGCTAGAAATAAGGTTTATCTAGATCTTTGGTACATGCGGCACGTTTAGCAACATGATTTCCTTGCTAGAGATGAACTTTAGGATCACATTTCATCTCCTGGCAATATTTGCTAATGTAGAGTTAGTCATGTAGAACTTCTCTTCATCCACGGCCTTCTCATAAGATAAGAACCTATGATTATCCACACAAATGTGATTTGTGGCAATTATGCCCAACCACTAATTAATATTATTCAACATTAGGGATACATCATACATCACCACAGTAGTCGCTCTCTTATTATCTTTCTATTGCCATTGCTTAAGGCCCGCACTACTGAATTTCTCGAGTTTCTCATTTGGTGTTATTGGAGGTGGTACCATCAAGGCAAAGCCTATTGAACCATTTCTCCAGAAAATATGGACCATAAGCCATTTGGCTTGTACTGTTTTGAAAAATAGTCCAAGGTATATTAGTTATGCAACTTGTACCTATACCACCATAGATGATTTTTGCCTGAAGGCTTATAACATTTGCTGCCATAACATTAGGCCATGAGGTTTGAACCTCACTATTCATAAAATTCTAAACGCAAGTGAGCGAGTCGAATAAACAATATAATGATGAGAAATGGTATCATCCCATGGAGATTGATGATTAATAAACTAATTAAATATTAAACATAGATTAATCCTAAAATTTATCTAACAGATCAAAATATAATTGATAATAAATTAAAACTAAAAATCTTAATAGCAAAATTTGGAAACTAAATGCAATAAATCAATTAAATAAATATGTTAGAATATCCGATTTCACCATAGCCACTAGATATGAATTTCAGATTATTATGTGTACAAGAATGATATCAAACATATGATAGTGGAATTTTTAGGTATAGCAAACTCACTCAGTTTATTAATCTACTACATCTCTATATGAATTTAAATAAACATAAGTACATTAAAATTTATTAATACTTTTAGCTTACAATGAGTCTTTCAAATCACTTTATCATCGAAAGTTACACAAATAATGTGAAATATCTTTATCCACATTTAATTCATGGTTATATATTATAATGAATAATTATATATTATCACTTTTTAGTCTCAAATATGTATATCGGATTATTCAAGTGGTGGCTAGTCACTTAAAAGTATTAAGCGCAATAATGTATAATTCACATGAGTGAATTTACTTGCAAAACATAAAAGTCATGAAATGCATATCATTATGGTCAGACTACATTGTAGCCCTAACAAAAAAAAATTAGAACATAGTAGAATAAGAAATGAAAATATAAATTAAATCAAATATCTTGAATCAAAGAACAAGAATTCTATCGCTACTTTTATCTTCTCTCCAAAATGCTTGAAAAACTCTCAAAACAATAAAAAAAACGATCTAAAAATGAAAATGTAGCTATCCCCTCAGGCTCTCAATGTTTTCCTATTTATAGGATACATACAAGACCCTTATTTCCAAGCAATTACTTATTTTTCGCATGCAATTAGGGAGTAAATAAGAGAATCTTTGATTTAATATCTATAATCCAACGCTTTTAGATAAAAGTAGGGATTAAAATTAAGAATTCCCTGATTTGATATCCACATTCCAACGCTTTCTAATTTGAATTCTTGATTTTTGTAAATCTTTTCCTTATCTTCTTCATATCTCATTATGTTGCATAAATAAGGAAAATTCAAATAATTAAAAGGAAATTCAAATATTTTCTTGCAGATATTGCATTATTTGTTGCATAAAATGGGTAAAATAATTATATTATTATAGAGTTATCACTCATTGGTCGAAACGACCATAGGAATGCCTTCATGAATATTTCAGACATCAATGTTATCAGCTATCTTAATATTGTGATAAATCCAACAAATAGTGGGAACATTAATTGTCTTAAGATTATTGGAAATTAGAAAGGAGCAAAGAAGAAAAAAAAAAGTATTGGGGAAAGAATATGTGACACTGTTTGTTACAACTAGAAAATTAATTCGAGAAAGTGATGACAAAGTAAATAATAATTGAAAGAGAGGTATGGCTAATCCAATCTCCTTAAGACGATTAGTTCCTACCAACGGTGCTAAGCAGTTTCACGAATTTCGCCTCCCAATATATAACACCTTGAATCTGTTAGTATCGGCACTATATGAACAAGACTCTGTCAAACACTTCTTAAAACTAGCACACTTAGAGAAATTTGAAGAGAGAAGATGTAGGTTTTTCACTTCTTCTTGGAATGAAAATTTTAAAGTCTTTTTATAGAGTTTTGGAATTCGTGTACAAAAGCAATATATGAACCATTAATTAAATATACACAAGAATATAGAAGTTACATGAATTGAATGGATACAAGAATCCAAGAGATAAATAAATCGTGAACTAATTAGATACACGAATTAATGGGATACATGAACGAAAACAACGTATCTCGTTTTGCTCACTTTTGTTGATCCATTAACCCACCATAGATGTAACAGAACACACCAACTTAAAAGTGACAAAAGTTAGAACAGGATTAGTTACGTTGGAAAAGGTAACAGGAGATGACACCCTATCGTTCGCAGGTCTAAGCTATGTCTGATCTACCATATTTACCATCTCAGCATCATTACTTGAATCCAAACAGGAGAAGGCAGTTCTCATACATGTCTCGCCCTGCTTAGTGCTTACCTAGTTTCAACTAATTGAGAAATATGTGTATCCAGGTCACCAAACAGCATTCCGAGCCTTTGCATTTTCTTAATCAATGTCAAATCTCTTCTTTCTACAAACATCAACATCATGCCCAATCTCATTTGATCTCTTACAAGTGATAGACTTCCGTAAGAACTCGGGTTTCACTCCAAGGAAGTGTCAAGAATAACAGGAACTGAACCAACTCGGAATCAAGAGGAACCTCCACACATATTCTCACAAAATCCCGTGTCTACATGAATTACGTTATCCATATGCAAAATAATATTTATTGGAGCACCAATATAGTTTAGAGCTTATTTTGTCGTTAGTTGTAGTTTGTAAATAAAGTGCTGTAAATAAATATTAACATGAAAATGATAGCTAGTAGCAAATAATTCACTAATAATTAGGGAATTCAAGTTACAATTGTTCACATGCTTAGGTGTTTTCCAAACTTAGATTTAAATCCAAATTCAAAGTTTGTATAAGTAAATAACTCAATTGAATACAAAAGCAAAAGCTTTCCGCGTACAGTCGAAAATCAAGAACGTTTGGAACAGAAATCGGTTTGGTAACACAATTTGATTTATCTATTTCTGAAACAGATTTCTATTTTAGAAGTAGATTTGAAGAAGAAATCAGAAGTTAAAATTTTTAGCTTATCAGTTTCTGAAATAGAAACTGAGAAATCAATTTCTGTTTCAGAAATTTTGTCATGCGCACCCTTAGGGGAGCATGACAACCCAAAATTTATGTTCCGACCCGTTTATGGAAGAAAAATCCGTTTGATAAACCTATTCAGTTTTTCTATTTCGAAATAGATTTCTATCCAATAAATAGGTTTGGAAGAGAAATCAGAAGCTAAAATTTTCTACTTCTGATTTCTGGAAGAGAAATCAGAAATAATTTCTCTCACTAAACCCTAATTTCGATAAGTCCTCCCTCATCTCCTCTACGTTTCTGCCTCCTCCTCCTTCGCCTCTCCTCATTTTATTAAAAATAAAAATAAAAATAAAAATAAATAAAAATAAATATATTCATTTTATTCATTTAAAAAAATAAATTTATTTTTATTTATCATTTTATTTTTAGTTTATTAAAAATAAATTTATTAAATTTATTATAAATAATTTATTTATGATAAATAAATATAAATTTATTAAAAATAAATTTAATAAATTTATTTTTATTTGCCTTGAGTGTTTTGCCAAATAATTTTTTTATTCATTTTAAAATAAATTTATTCGTAAAATAAAATAAAATAGAATAAATAAAATAAATTTATTTTTAAGGATATTTTAATTTTAATTTTTATGATTTATTTATTTTATTTTATTCATTAATTTTTTGTTACTAAATTATTTTTATTTTTATTTTTTATATTAAAGGTCGTTGGTCGTCACCGCATTGCCCGAAAGGAAGAAATTTTGTGTAATATTATCAAACGAATTTCTATTTTTAGAATAGAAATTTTGTGTCGTTATCAAACGGTTATTTTTGCTTAAACTCTTCTCTAGAAATAGAAATAGAAAAATTTATTTTTGTTCCAAAACTATTTTTGGAACAGAATGGTTGTCATGCTTGCCGTCGATTAGAACAAAAACAAAAACTCCTGCTCTTTGTTTCTTCTTTGAACAAAGTTCTTTTCAACCCCATAAATAAATAAATAAATAACATGACATAACATAAGTTGTCCAGTAGTTGCTTTCTTGAGGAGCTCTATGTGCCCCTTATTTTGTCCTGTAATGTCCAATATTGCACGACATTTAAAGAACCCACTTCTTAATCGGTCAAACCTTGCATATTTTTCAAGATTTTTCATTTTCTTTAAGGAACCCATCTATCTCTATAAACTGTTTAAACTTGAGACATGAAGTTAACATGAAATTTGAAACAAGCCGGAACAGAACTCATCTTCTCAGCTTGAAGATTGAACTGCCATGGACAAAGAACTGAGGGTTGGTGATTGATGTGCTAGGGACCACCAGCTGAAACCCAATCACAAGTACTAGCGTCGAGGAATTTAAAGATAAACCGTTGAGGAGAGGACGAACAAACACGTGGAAGTAACTCCACCAAGCAAGACTTACTAGAATTAGGACTACCTACGAAACAAATCACGTG
The DNA here is from genome assembly GCA_017140615.1 of Eucalyptus cladocalyx. Lineage (NCBI taxonomy): Eukaryota > Viridiplantae > Streptophyta > Magnoliopsida > Myrtales > Myrtaceae > Eucalyptus > Eucalyptus cladocalyx. The sequence goes on from CM029518.1 coordinate 8,201,691, forward strand.
GAAGTAATTCCACCAAGCAAGACTTCCTAGAATTAGGAGTAGCTACGAAACCAACAGAATGATTTTGACAATTGCTATATCCCCCATCTCTTTAGCCCCCACCAGCCCAAAAGTCAGTATGATGTGTCATGTATACATTCACTCTCAAACATATTAAAAGCTAGTCCCAAAGTAAGTTTCTGCTTGGCAACAAATTCTAGATTAAAAATTCACCAAGAGTAGTCATTGGATGCATCGAATGTATGTTAAATCATGAATTTAAGAGGTCGAACTAAACCACAGCGTGCATTCTGAAATCCTTCTCCTTATTAGTAGTAGGCCATGCATAGACCTCAAGCAGTGCACTGTAGCTCATAGGGTCATTACAAATGACAACAGTGTCTGATTTGGAGATGATTAATATGAGAAATACAAAAATTCTTATTTTATAGAATTTATCTAGGAGCTGACGTAACAGACCGTCGCCGGAAGCTTGAACGTGACCAGAATCGTTCGAATACGTAGCCATCAGGACTCCATCCCGTCATCAGCAGCTCCTAAGGTTTCACGGATATCTCACATTTTTCCATAGTAATGCAATTATTGAAGTTGGAAAAATCAAACACGCTTAGAGAAGAGCTTTTCAGTAATAATCTTCCAATTTATCAATTGGCTTCACAAGGTAGAGATGAGCTCCGCGAGAGTCTTGAAATCAGCTTCAGCTCGCCCTTCAGGCCCAGCAGCCACCAGCAGCCTCTGCCTAAACTCACCAATCTTCTTCCTCATCTCCTTCCCTTCCTCACTCCTCAGCACCACCTCCAGCGCCTTAACCATCCCACTCTTTGTTATGACCCGCCTCTCCACTCCAATTCCGATCGCCCACACTTCCTCCACGGCCCTTGCGGTCATCATCTGGTCCACTGCCACGGGCCGGCATATCATCGGCACGCCCCCCGCGACACTCTCGAACACCGAGTTGTAACCGCATTGCATCACAAAGGCCCCACAGGCCGGGTGGCTGAGCACCTCCCTCTGAGGGGCCCACGGCACAATCCTCCCGTACGCGCTTGCCCGCTCCTCGAACCCTCCGGGGAGGCATCGGGCCTTCAGCTGGTCGTTTATAGACCACAGGAATGGGGTCCGAGTGGACTCTAGGGCTTCGGCAAGGGCCTCTATCTCGTCAGGCGTCGGGTTCGTCAAGCTTCCGGACCCGAAGGATATGTACACCACTGTTTGGGGGCCTTGCAAGTCTAGCCAGGTCAAGCAGCCGGTCTTGTCTGAGGCAGGGGGGCCTGGCGTCAAACAGCCCAAGTGGAGCAAAATGCTAAACTTGGACTTAAGGTCAGCCGTGAGGGGCTCGGGATCAAACTCCGAGTAGGAGATAAGGGCAACGGCAGCTGCACGTTGGAGCACATTACCCACCTCGCGGAACATGCGGTATATCATTGACTTGTCTGGGGCCTTCACTAGTTCCTCAGGCAAATCCGCAATACGCATCATGGAGAGTCCTGGGATCACGTCCAGGGTCTTTTCTTCGTCGGCGGCGTTTTGCCTCAGCTGGAGGATAAGGTCAGCGTGGACGTGCATGGATAGAGAATACGGAGCGCCAGCCCAGACCGCGACCCACGGGACGTGCAATTTGTCCGCCACTTCGCATACGACCAACGATGCCAAACCATCGGTTAGCAAGAGACTCACTTTGCTTCCCGCATCTCGTACGGCAGTATCGACACCGGCTGGAAAATTCACTGGCGCTGCTCTAAGGAACAGCTCGGCTTCCACTCGTGGGTCGTCGGTCACCTTGTCGTGGCCAGCTGGCAACCCATCTCCGACATCGTACACTCTGAGGTTCGACGGCAATAAAGCGGCTCTGGACGGAGGAGGGAAAACGGAATCGTTGGACTTGGCCGTGCTCAGGAAAGAAAAGCGGACGTTCGGGCTGACGGTCGCAAGCTTGCAGACCAGTTTGGCGAGAGTCCATGGGTGGCTGCTGAACGGGAAATTGCAGACTGCAACGTGTTTCTCTGACTGCATGATGGTTGGATTTGGTTGTGTATTTTTCATGAAGAACTCAGAAGTGGGGGGAGAGAGAGAGAGAGAGAGAGAGAGAGAGAGAGAGTGAGAGAGGGACAGAGATTGCTTCAGAAACCTACGTTGCGTTCTATCATTGATTTATAGAGAAAAGTTTCAGTAAGAGAGGACGTGCCGGAGTCCCTGCTCCGACCATCTAGTCAAGAAAAGAGAGTTCTCCATGGATGATTGAGATTTATTACTGAAATAAGCACCGCGTGGGGTCCTGGAGGCCACAAGCCACGGTGTGTCTTCTGTTCTCGTCTGTTGACACAGGAAATGATGTGCAAGAAAATTCAAATTAGGTTGCGCATCATAATCGCAACCGCATATCATCATCATTCCTTTGTAATACAAATTAGGTAACAATTTTTAAACTAGTAAAAATATCTATTTCTTCACAATACATGACTCATGGTAACTTATTATTCCCAAAATATTCTACCTTTTGCTAAAAAAATGACTAGAATATTTGGTGATGGTCAGGCCAGACTTGGTAACTAAGATCGCCTAGATAGATTTACATTGTCAGCTTCTGTTTAATCAACCACCGTGTCCAATGACTATTGGGGCAATCGAAGTTTACTATAGAATGATTGTCTCAACCTAACTAGCACCGACACGCGACGACATGTCAACACGTCATTTCTAAAAAATAGAGAATTCTGACACGTTGAAACACGTTGGGACACGTTGGGAAACGTTGTATATTAAATGAATATTTTTATTTTTGATTAATTTGATTCGAATTCATAAATAAATAAATAATTTTAAAAACGCTTATAATGAATTCACACTAAAAATATTAATAAATTAATTCATCGAAAATTCGAAAAACATATTCATAGTTAATGTGTATCAATGTTTGGAAACATGTTTTTAACTTTAACAAAAGTTATTGATGAAACTAATGATTAATAAGAAATTAGAATCAATTAATTTAAATAAATCCATGATCTTCTACAAATGACCAAAATTTATCATTATTCAAAATTCAGTACTTTTATCTTTAAAATTATTTCTTTAATCTCATTTACAATTTCTGTAAAACAGCTAAACATGTCACTTATAGATTCTTCAGGTCTCATTTTGAAGGCTTCATATTGACCGAGAAGGATGTTGATTCTGGTCTCTTTCACTCGATCAGTTCCTTCATTGGTGATATGTAACCTATCCCAGACTTCTTTTGCTGTAACACAAGAAGATATTCTGTTATATTCAATAGGTGACAAGGCACAATATAAATAATAAATAGCTTTTGCATCAAGAGTTTGTCTCTTGATTATCTCTTCCTGAGTCATTCCGCTGGTCTCAACAGTTTCTTTCCCTCTTTCTGAGACAGATGCAACTTTAGGAGTGATTCCTTTTTCTACAACGTCCCATTCCAGAGGATCTTTTGATCGAAGAAATGCTTTCATTTTGTTTTTTCAGATGTTGTAGTCCTTTCCATCAAAGTAAGGAGGTCTGGTATTGTTTTGCCCTTCCACCAGCCCTGGAGCTAGCATGCTAGCCATGGATCTTTTACTCTGAAGTAAAATACTTCAAATAAAGTGAGTACACGGGCTCTGATACCAATTGATATGGCTAGTATAAGTACCTATAGGGGATGAATAGGTATAAAGAGTAATTTCTCACCACAATCGCACAATACTATACAGTCAATAGAAATGAGACAATTTTCCTCGTCAACAAAACAAACAACGATCAATATAAGATTGAGAGTAGGGAAGAGAAAATTAAACATAAGGATTATAGTGGTTTGGCTTATTTTAAGCCTACGTCCACTCTTCTGCACTGACAGCCCACTGGCTGGATTCCACTATGAACAAAGAGATGTTACAGCACTATTCTCCCTTGATTTCACGATATAGAAGATCTACCACACTTTTTCAAGGTATCACTAAATATAAACTCTCTTTTGTGTATACAGTTTTGCTCAATATGAATCGACTAATAATTAAGGAGCTTCAGACTCTGGAATTTCTCTATCGTGCACGCACTAGAACAACTGGAACGTCTTCTTTTTATACTCCTTTATGCCATCATACCCGTTGGCACTTACCAAAGGAATTCTTCCAATCTTCCCGTTGGACAGAATCAATAAAGAAAATCATTCGAGCTATTAAAGGAACATGTTGATAGCCCATCAATCATGTTCGCCCATACAATCAGGATCTTGGTTTCCAAGAATAGAACCTTCCAAGAATATCTCATCAATCATCCGATCTTCAAACGATCTTGATTCTGAATAAAAGAATCCGTTATATCATATCTAGCCAAGAGATCTTCTTCAGTCGATAAGATCGAATCCTCAACCAAACATTTTAGCTCTGGATCGCTTTTGTCGCTAGATTAGAAATTGTCAATGAGAAAAGTCTTGAGTCTTGAGTATTGAGTCTGGTGATCTGAAAATCTTTAGACTCTAAGTAGAAGGGTCTGCAAAGCTCAAGACTAGACTGATAGAAACGTTTTGTCAGCTTCAAAACATTTTAGACATTCTAGAAAGATTTCTCCAACAAATGTATCGTTTGCAAGCCCATCCTGCGTAGGTTCAGACAAGTACTACGGAAGCATGAATATGAGTGCCATCAATGGCGCCTATACAGCCTTGTCATTTGATCAAAAACTAGTATTATACAAGATTATCAACAAAATAAAATTAATGGTGTAAATGAATATATGAGAATTCTACCTTAAAGTAATGTTTATGGTTAGGAACCAATCGGGGGAAAGTTAATTTATTTTGATTCTCGATTGAATCAGTCCAGTTGTTCATCCCTAATTTCTTTATTGTTGCTCAATGAACCTTTAATGGCCCTTGCATAGCAAAGAGAGAGATTCTCTTGAATCTCTTGCCTTCTAATTAAAATTCAAGATTGTGTAACAATCTAATTATTTTGATTTTGCAAGAATTTTGAATCCGTAAAAAAATAAGATTAAATTTCTAGGCGCGTTTTTTATTCATCTATTATGTAAGAATTTTTTCTTCAACTAGCCATGTGCGTGCCTTTTCTAGGAGGAAAAAGCCCCATTATTTTTAAGTAAGCATTTAAGAACTTTGGCCGTTTTTGAAAATTGGGGATCCATTCAATTGCCTTTCATCCTAAAGAGGAAGTTATAAAAAAAAACACGAGCAAAATAAAAAAATGAAAATTAGCAATAATTTGTGAAGTTGTGGTTATAAGTGAATTAAGTTAGCAAGAAAGCGAAAGATTCTTTTATATGGTTTGATTTCAGTTTCTGATTTCTATTTCAAACCGGTAAGTTAAAAATTTCAAATTCGATTTTTCAATTTTTCTATTTCTGAAATAGAAATCCATTTCAGAAATAGAGAAATCAAATTGTGTTACCAAACGGATTTCTATTCCAAACCTGTTTCGGGGAACAGAGAAATAGAGAAATCGAGAAACATAAATTTTGTCATGCGCGCCCTTACTGTTAGCAGATGAGAAATAAATTCCCAACGTTCTTAGTGTATGGCCAGGAAACATGTGAGAACTGTTTGGTTGCAAATCGATCTGGACGAACGGCCATCTCATTGCTTCTGCCACTTCGCACTCCTCTTATCCGTCCCCAATCACACAGAACTGGGACCGCCGAAACACTCGTTAATCCACTCGAAACATTGGAGGATTTAACTTCAGTTTACCCATGTTTTAATCACCTCTTTTGATACTGAGGTTTAAATAATTAATAAAGGTCCTGCAAGAAAAGAGCGTCGGCAATGGTGATGGCGGAGGCGGCGGTGGCAGCAGCATCACGGCGGAGGAAAAAGAAGAGCAAGGTGGAGGCAAGGAAAAAACGCGAGCTCCATAGCGATTTTTAACAGAGGGTGAGAGAGAACGTTTTCTTCTTTTAATGGCTCTGTAACGGAACGGAGCGACAATGGAGAGAAAGTACAGGAGAAAGAGGCTGCGAAGGTGGGCCTAGATCGATAGAGAGACAGAGGAGGCAGAGGGTCTACAGCAATTTATATTTTCTGTGAGCCCGGACGACATGTGTTCATCACTGAATGGTTTTCTTCACGGCTACGGCTACGGCTACGGCTACGGCTACGTGGAGTATTTCACTCCATCAATAGTTTCTCGTGAGAGAGAGGGGAGACGGGAACAAAATTTTTCCAATAGATGACCCCGCTTTGCCTCCTGTCAATTTATGTAATAATTGAGTGTGCCGTGCATGATTAATAATTTATCGCCGGCACATCAATTGCTCTCTGACTTTGCACCATACAATATTTAAGGACCCTATCCTTGTTAATAGAAGGGAATGGACAACTTTCTACCTTCCTACAAGAAAATCCAAAATACTATTCAAATCTCAAATAATCACAAAAAAAATTTATACCGCAAATTTACGTGATGATATTCATATATTATAAGAATTTTATATTATATAGATAGAAAGAAAAATTCAAATTGTGCAATGCAATATTTTAATTAAGTAAAAATAATATATGAAAGTCACTCGGCACATATGAAATCTATCTCAATGCTCAATATTAACCAGGAGTGTGGAACCAACACCACATCGAACATGTGGGTACTGTTTATCAAGATAACTTCTTAACAAATTGACAACTTTATTACTATCAACAAACAAATTGGGACCCCAATAAATGTCCGAATTGAAAATGGGTCCATATACAAATGAGCCTGTGACTACCTGAACATTGGTCACACCACTAGGCCCTAGGCAACAATGACCACTAGACTCACTAGTTTATTTGGCTCATGTTTAGACCATAGCTTGGTCTAATTTTATTAATTAAAGTTATGTGAAGAAATTAGAATATCCGAAGGAGGGAACTTGAAGAAATGATCATCAATTTAAATAAACCTAAAAAATGCATACTAATACGATGATTGTTTGTTTTAAGATAATTACTAAAAAAAAAGTCCTAGATATATTGTATAGATGCTAATTGTCAAAAATTTTCAATTTAGCCATTTTAATTCTAAATCATTTTATAATTTGTTAACGTACTTCTTTATGTCAATTATTGAAAATCAGTAACGTGATCGCCAGCCACCCCACGTGACATAGATGACATTGACTTGGACAATTTTTACAATTTAAAAAAAAAAGAATTTTTTTATATGTTTTTATTTTATTATTTTATTATATTCTATATTATGCATTACGAGATTTTTTTAAAATCATTTTAGTAATTTATTTGTTGTTTTGATTATTGAGTGTTGCATTATTGATGAGCTTTTGTATGATCCTTTCTCACATGTTGGTAATTTAGGACTAAAACCAACAATGATTGCTTGCAAAACATTTTCAAAATAAAGAGAAAAATGTGCTAAAAGGGTGTTTGATTAACATAGCGTAACCAAATCCCCGTATTCAAAATCCCTGGCTCATAATATTAAGACATACTCCCATGTCTTACTTAGGTGTCTAATTAACCCATAATTAATTAGTGGCGAATCCAAAAGGTAAGGTAAATTATTAAATTGAATTGAGATCACAAGTTGCAATTGGCATGGGCTTGGGAGAGTTAGCGCTAAGTGTAAGCACTATCTCCTTGAGAGTAATTGTTTGTGCCCGCTTAGTCATTCGTTAACTTTCCATTTCCCTTGGTGTTTCACCTCGAGCCAAGTCTATCACCCTTACTTCAGGTATTAACTGATAGAATTGAGAATGAAATTGCATTTCCATCTCAACCTAATTATATATCAAATGGGTTGACAAATTTATATACTAAGTGAAAGCTGTCTTAAATAAAGAAAATGAAATAATATGAGTCTTTGACATTCATTTGTACATGCCTCACCACATTGAGCCAAAAACCAACCAATATGCTCCATGATCAATTAATCATCTTCGCTGATAACAATGGCAAAGTCAAGCATTTTAAATCCCCTAGAATTGGGAACATCATTGACCCAATCCGAATGTGGTTTTCTAAGAACGACCATGACAACCTCTCTATTAACTCCTAATTGTTGCAGTACCATATCGGCTACTTATTCAATCCGATACATTTAACCATGCTAACTCCAAGCAAAGATGGCAATCTAGCCTAATTGTCCAAATTGGGAGTAATAAGTAAGATAGGTCTATATGAAATTGTGATATTCGGATTTTTCGCTTGAAAAAATAGCGAGCCTTGAATGCTTGACGGTCCATGCTATATTAACGAGCTCACCATCGGACTACACCATTTATATCCTCATCACGTCAGCATCAAGCGATGCCATTTCCACCTCATTTGAGGACGCATCTACCTCATCAAGTCGTTGTCGCTACCTCATTGTCAATAAACTATTATAATCCAAATATTTCAACAATTTCAAGAAATCCAAGGCAATGGCCCTTTAAAGAATTTAAAAAAAAAAAATTATCGAAGACTCTTGAATCTTCTCCATGATGCTGCTTCAGGTCACAACTATGGGTGATTGATTCCTAGTAGTTTGATTCCCATCCTAGAACTGAGAACCAAACTAAAGTGATTGGTTCCCAATTCCCAAAATTGAGAACTAGACTGAAGGAGTATGGAATCGAGACCAGGACCGGACCGATTAGTTTGGATTGGTTCTCAGGTTGTCCAATGGAACCGATTCCATGTGCTTCAAACATTTTGTACATATGTAAAAAAAATATTTATTATCTCAAACATGAGTGTGAACTTGTAAATTGGCCACACCACAAAAACTTCACGCTTATCTCAGCCAAAGGGCCGAGGGATAGGCTCAAGAAGGAGCTACAAGGCTTGGGATTTATACACAATCTTTTAGGCTCATTGCCATTTGTTCAATGTGAAACTTGTTTTTGTAGGTGAGGGTGAGCAAGATAGACAGAAGTAGAGGGAGTGAGCATGGGACAAGAAGAGTAGAGTTGAGAGTGAGTAGTCCCACATTGACTGGGGAAGAGGCTAACAAGCAAGTTGCCTCTTTAAATAGCGAGGGACAAGGAATAAACGAGTTGCTATTTTGGCCGTGATTAAGTGTGATGTTGCACTAAGAGAGACCTTGTCTTTGCACGAAAGTTTGAGTATAAATTATTTCTTCGCATGTTTTTTTAATAAAATAATCAAATTTATAAAATTGATAGTCAGTCCGATTCGGACAGTCGATTCTTTACATTCACCAATTCCAATTTTGTGCAATCAGGAACCAGACCGGCGACTTTAGGAAACGAATCCATCTGGTTGGTTCTATCCAGTCCAGGTGATTCTCGGTTCTAGTGGTTCTTTTTGCTCACTCCATGCCACATCCCAATTGGCGTGAAGTGAGATGCTAAGTTAACAAAAATCACTGTCACAGAGAGAGAGAGAGAGAGAGAGAGAGAGAGAGAGAGAGAGAGAGAGAGAGAGAGAGAGAGAGAGAGAGAGAGAGGGAGAGGGAAAAAAAAGAAAAGAGTAATTGGTTTTCTCTGTTTGACTGCCCAAAGCCACGTCACTTTTCTCTACACCACTTCAGCAACATCACTCGCAAAGTGCAGCAGCCAGCGAAGACCGTTCCGCTTAATTCTCTCCATTTCACGCTCAAATTAACAGTAACTCAAGCCACTCATTTCACCAAGCTACATCCCGCCAAGCCGCTGCCACAATTTGCGAGGACCCAAGGTAAGTAGATATCCTTTGTTCTGTGTTATATCGATCATTAATCTTGCGACGAGAATAGTTTCCTAGAAAATTTAGGAACGTTGTTTAGATTTTTGTTTAATGGAAATTTTGATCACGTTACCTAGATACTTTATTGAGTTCGAAGTAGTTGAACTTGTGGTTGGGTCATAGGAGCATGATTGGTTGATATTTATGTCGCGACCCAATCTCGTGGCCATCCCACGAGAGGAGGAGAAATGTCAGGTTTAGGGGTACTTGACCATAAGAGTTCTCTCACAGTTCGCGTTCCAAGAGACGTCATCATCTCATCTTTCGGATTGAACCTCTTGTGAGTTCCCTCGTACAAGGTTGTGACTTCTCCCAAGCTTGTACTCTGTGTGACAGTAGAATGTCACGACCCTTACCCACACGGGTGACACATCTCGAGAGAGGAGGTCGGGTGTGGATACCGGATTTAAGGGTATCTTTACCACGATAACCCTTTTGATAGGACACTTCACTCATAAAGATGGCATCACTTCATCCTTTTGGGGTACTGTTAATATCGAGTATGTTAAATCACCGTGAGCCTTAACAAGACTTGTACCTCTTGTGACGGGTTCATTTATAAGATCTAGTTGTTTAAAACAACTTAAAATAAGACAAGAGTTGCCACTAGCCTTATCTTGGGGTTTGGCTAGAAAACCCAATCGAGGGTCAGGAGTTGTCTCTCAATTTATAGGGAACCAAATAATTAGATTTGGAGACATGAGTTATGCAAATATTTATATTAGCATCCTTTTGGTACCTAACAATATGTCATGTTGCTTAGGTGATCATGCATGCCTTTTTTTTTTTTTTTGGGATAATTTATTCTAAACTAAGTGATCATTAGTGGTAGGTCATTTTCGTGCTATTCTATCTCTAAGAAAGATAAAAAGAAGGGAATCAATTTTATTGAAAGTGCAAAAAAGTAAATAAACAATTAAGGAAAGCATTAAATCTATCATACAATTCTAAGAAAGATAAAAAGAGAAATGAAATGGAGGATAGGAAAGAAAGGAACCTGCAATTCTTCAGGTTTTTATACAAACAAAGGAAACCCAAGACATATGTTAGGGATTGTTGACACCTAAATTTTGGCTGCCTGTTTATTTATTTAGTGCATAGAAAATTATGGGGTTAATTTTATCCCTAAAAAAATTAATTAATTGCATAGCATATAGATTTAGGTGCATTCGCATTTTTGCATTTATTGGACTAGTGACGGATGGGTTCAAATGAGTGGTTCTAAGCTTTAATTTGGCAGGCCGGACTAAACCCATAAAACAAGTAAATTGGCCCAAGCCAGTTTTCTTTGATGGCTAAAGTTATGTGTTCAAAGATTCCATCATAGTATTTTTTGTAGAGAATTGAATGCGCACGATATTTGAGTGGGGGCTGAATCTTTTAACTATGGGAAAGAAATCAAGCGGAAAAAGGAAAATAAAAAAATCTGCAAGTTTGTTTCTTCATGCAAAGCAAAAATGTATAGATTATAAGAAGCAAGATCGATCAACATGGGAAACATAATCGAGGCGTCCACAAGCACAAGTAAAAAGGAAAGAAGCCGGAGCGAAATATATTTTGAACATTCCTGGGAGGAAAGAAGATTGGACGCTGCAAGATTTAAATCAATTAAGATTGAAAATATGCGTGAATGGAGCAAAATAAAAAGAAAGTGTGCTGAGGCAAGATTTGGTCAACAAAAAGGCAATCGGCGAAAAAGCAAGTATAAAAAGCCAAGAAAGTGGACGCTGAAGAGGGTGGGAGGAATTTCGAAAATTTGGAACGAAAAGGAGGCACACATATTGAGGATACACGGCACTTTTTGAGCGAGAGAGAGAGGAAAGTGGTCTCTCTTCCGAAGCTCCCTCCTTAGCCGAAACCATCTCGTCAGCGCCTCTCCCTGTTCGTCGACCGCGCTACTCCTTCTATGATGACGTGAAGTAGTCGTCTCCTATCGAGGTGTCCCGCCAACCAACGACAAAGCGGCTGCCACACTGCCAACACCCACAACTTCCGCATGACCAAGATCGATCCCACGAAGCTTTGGCGTTTGTTATGTCTTGCAGGTTTCCAGGCGAGTTCCAGCAACAATTCTGCAGTTTTATATGTCTCTGCTACAGCGACACATCAGCCTTCGACGAACTTTGCAGCCTTCAAGTGAGACCCAACAGCAATTCTTACGATCTTTCAGTCTAGCGGTCATCTAGTGACGCCAGCAAGCCAAGTCCAACAAGCTCCACGAGGCACCTCAAGCGGGGCTTATTACTGCCGATCCCACGGCGATGAGCTGCTGACCCTTTGCCGCGCCTACCTCCCAACAACAAGGTGGCTTTGCCGTGATATCTCCAGAAGGCTACTAGATCTACGTCGGCTCGTTGCTTCCTTCCTGTTGAGCCCGTGACATTGTTGCTGCTCCTTGTGTGGCCAGGGCTACCAATTCCACCGCAATCATCAAAGAGTCCAATTGTTCAATAATTGTTCCAACAGATCTTCGTGGTCTTTTGGTCAACATCTTGCAGTCAAAAGAAGAGAGGGTTAACAAAGCTTGTTATTGGTCAAAGTAAGGAGACCAAAGAAAATTTTCTTTGGGATCACAGGGCAGGCTTTGCTTCGAGACGCTGTAGCTGCTCCTCGCGCCACCGGACCACATTGACGTCTAGCAAGCCTTGCCTTTTTGTTGCCATGATTAATTTCTACTGCAGATTTTTATAGTTACTGCGGGTGTCTTGAAAAACCCGAGACCCGAGCCTTGCCGAGCATCACCATATCGCATTGCGAGTTGCCGTTTGAAGTCTAAATTTGGAAGCCAATATTCATAATAGGTAAAAATTTCTAAAAATTTTGTTTCCTTATTTGAAATATTCCTCGATGCACATGATTGAAATTCTCGAAATGCTATCATATTCGTAATCTCGAGTAGCCTTACAAATTGGGAAATCTTCCTAATTTCGCAACGTACATATGATTGACGGTCCGATTTCATGCTCGAAATACGACCCGCAATCGTACGGAAAAATCACCAATCCGATCTCACGCTCGAGATATGATTCGTGATTTTGTTAAAAATTGGCCAATCTGATCTCATGTGCGAGATACGATTTGTCAATTTATTTCCCTAAATTAAATGGACATGGATGATATCTTGCTTGATTTGGTGTCGTGCTTTCTTGATGCCTCTATTTGATTGCTCCCATAAAAGAAAAAACCCAAAAATATTAGATTAGGTTCGTGTTAGAATATTACTTGTTTTAGGGTTATTTTGCATGTTTAGAATAGGAAATTTATTTAAATATAAATAAAAAAATGCGTTTAGTTAGGATGTTAGTTTTTTTTTATATCTAAATTGCACGTTTAATTATTTGGCAATTTCAATTTCGAATTTCATAAAAGAAAAAGAAAAGGAAAAACATAAAAAAGGTCATTATGCATATGTCATGTAGAATTAGGGCATTCTTTGCACGTCATTGCATGTTAAGATTGCATATTATAGGTTTAGATAATTTCTCCTAAATATATTGCATGCTTATTAGGAAAATAAAAATCATGTGCACGTCATATAGAATTAGTTTCATACAATGAACGTCATTTAGTGATTTTTGTTAGATGCATTTAATTAGAAATTGCCCGTCATTAGAATTAGGTCATTAGATTAATTTAGATTGCATATTTAAGTGTTGCATTTCTTTAATTTCGAATCTCATGGAAAATACAAAAATTATTTAGAATAAATCCATCTCATGCTTCAGGATAGACTACATGCTTATTTATGTCATATCACTTAGGTCATATAGCTAAGTCATGTTACCATGTCATATCATTTCATGTTAAATTAGTGCCATGCATTGCATATTGCATGATTTTCATTAATTAAGTGAAAACAAAACAAAAATTGCGTGTTAATTAGAAATCATATTTAGGACTGTTGATGTGAATTCTAAACTAACAACGCAGATGCTTTCGTTGCTATGAGGTAAGTCCTGCAATTTATTCATTTGCTTTCTTGAGTGTTAAATTGGTGGTTTGCGCACCTACATGAACACCTCACATGTTAGGGAAATAAATTTAAAATCAATCCAAACTGCTTGCCAAACATTTTTCAAAATAAAAAGAAAGGTACCGAAAGGGCATTAGAGAAATCTAGTGGAACCAAGTCCCCGTACCCATAATCTCTGGTTCGTAGGAGTAAAGTAAATCTCCCATTACTTTACTTGGGTTTCTAATCGACCCACAAAAAATAGATTAATGGCGGCTCCTAATTGAAAATCAATTGCATGTTAAGAATTTGAACCGAAAGTCGCGAATTGGTATGGGCTTGGGAGAGCTCGAGTTAAGTCTAGGCTTAACAATCCATTAGCCAAACTCTAAGTGGTTCACCCGAAAAATTGGTCGCGACAGGGATGAATGGTACAACAGCATGGTCGGAATGGACATCGACCTTCCACCATTTTCAAGTCTTGATGATTTGCCACCTTTGAAACCTAATCTAATTCTAAGCTAGGTACATACAAAGGAAAGAGACAATCATGCACGTCAAAACAATCAAAAGCGCAACATGAAATCAAGAACAACCAATCAATTGAAACCAAATTCAAGATCAATCAAATTTGGGCCTTGGGGTCAGTCTTTGCAATTCATGCATGGGTCCCCCTAGACAACTATCCAATTCGTTTTATGAGTTATAATCATTATTAATTAATTGTGTTCTCACATGGCTATTAATGCCCATAAGTCCCTACAAAGATGTTCTAGGTGATTTCTCATGATTTTTTCTTGGTATCATGCATCGCACCTAATATACATCTAACAATCACATACACAAGCATGAAATAAACATACAAGTAAGCCTTTAAGATCTTGTTTTCCAAACAATCAATCAAGTGAGTAAACTATCGGCGGATCACTTATTACAAAGGATGCGCTAATCACAAATACAAGCACTTCTAATAAATGACATGAATATGCATGAGGGGGACATGGACATTTCAAAAAATGGATTTGAAATCATTGAGAAGATTTTCGAGATAAGATGATGTCTCGACTATGGAACGCATTCAATTGCCAAGGTTAGCCCGGGGCTTGCATTAATGTACTCACAAGCATCACGGAATTTTTAAATACTGTCCAAACCATGACTTTTCTTAAGTCAAATCAAGTGTCAAAAGAATTTCTAATTTGTTGCTTTTGGAAATGTCACATGTACTAAAGCAATCACAACCAAAGGTTCACAACGAGAATTTTTAAACCAAGCACAGCAAGTCAGCAAAATTGGGTTGTACCCATTGGTGATTTATCTATGAAAAAATTACCTAATATGTACATCATGATATGGAACAACTTTCATGAAGAAAGCTTTCATAAATGAGCTAAGTATAATTTTATAAAAACCAAACAACTAACAACAATGCATCACGAAATTGTCAAAACAGCAGAACACTCGATCATTAATACCAAGATTTAACCTACCAAATGGAGTTTAAAAATCACAAAATTTTCACAAAACATAACCAACATAATAATGAACAACTTAATTAAGGACCAGGTCAAGAATTCTTATGGAAAAATGTACAAAAACGACAAAAGTCTATCTAAACAAGGGTAAAAATAGGGGTTCGAATTTGACCCTAAGTTTAGATTCTAGTCTAGTTTGGGAAAAATGAACCTAACGACAAGCAAATCACATGAAATCAGTGGCATTCAAAAGTTCTAGATGTGCTTTACAACTTCCTAAAAGGGACCGGATTCGATCAAGGTCAATTTGGTGTTAAAAAATTACGGTTTGTGAAAGTGTACGCGTTAGTCAATAACAAAATGGAACACAACATGCATTAACAAGTGCTAAAGTCACCTAAGCAATGTGTGAATGGCATGAAATTCACAAATGATAAAGGATTTGATGAGACAAATAATTTGGATAAACATCTAACCCTAAGTCGACATGCTGAGAATCATACAAGTCATTGACAATGCAAAATGACTTAGAACTAGAAGGATATATTTGACGCTTTTGCAATACAACTAATCTAATTGAGGTATTATGTTCACATGCTAAATGATGTTTGATCATGACGGAGCACATATGAATGCAAATCTTGTTATTTACACTTTAAAACTTGAGAAGGCAACAACGTGAGATTTGTTCTTTAGGAGACCCAAACGAGCATTTTACAGTGCACATGTGATAAAACTACAATTTCAACTCAACAATCACAGAACATGCACGATTTCAATCACTAAAAGGCATACAGAAATCTAACAAAAAATCTCACGTACAGAACATGTAATGATGAGCACTTTTTGTTAAGAATTCAAAACCTAACTGTGATCTCGTGGGTCGTGACAAAAATGACAAGAACAGATGCAAGTTATGGAATGTCAAATTGCAGCAGAACTTATATGTATTTGTAGATGTAAATGACATACCAAATGACGGGTAAATCATGCAAACCATGCATCATTGAAACATACATGACATATATTTCTGTCCAATGAATATTCTAAGAGCAGTTAAACTCATTTATAAGCTCAATTTTACGTAAGTGCAATTCGGAATGTTGCAGGGCAGATTGTCCTATGCTTGGTTTTATGCAATTTTGACCCCAAAACCTATCTGAAAAATCTAGAAAAATTCAGGACATACATGAAATAATTTGGAATAAAATTCATGCAGACAATTTTGTGAAAAATTGATTACAAAAATCAGCACAAAAATAGAAAAGTCAAAAGACGGAATAGGAACGGAACCAAAAATAGACTAAGATTTCTGAAAAATGGAACAGATTACGAGGTGTTTTTCAGGGGGACAAATGTTGGCCGTTTGAGCCATGCAACCTATGGATTCGAAGATCTCATGACATATTTTCTAAGTCTAGAAGACATCAAGATCAAACAAGGCCATTTAATGCATCTTTTTAGGCCAAACAATAACCTAGGTTCAAACACATGAAAATTGCAGATCAACATCTATAACATTCAATCAACCACAAAATCATCCTCAATCGATCTTCAATCTCGGCAAATCATCAAACAATCACATAATCTTTAGATTTAAACATATTTGATAGAACTGGCCCTGAGGTGTTTGATCGTGATTTTTGAAGCTCAATTGTGTTCTGGTGAGGAAACTTCGTCCAATTACATCAAAATCAATGAGATCAAAACAAAGGTAAACCTCTTTAAACTTGAATCCAATGAAGCAAGGTTGGCTTATCCAATTGGGGCTAGGATTCAAGATCAAACACCATAATTGGTCCAAAAATTGGACTGGTCTTTGATGATCGATGGGATTAGACTGTTGGAGGAGATCCAACGGCTGATCCACCTATCCCTAACCACAACGAGGTGAGGGATCCCTTGGACGGCTGATCGCTGGGGATTGGGGATGCCTAGGAGCACCGACAACCCTCGTTCAAGCTGCAATAGAACTGGTCTCGCCTGGGCCAGTTTTAACATCCTTTGGAGAGATTAGGCCACCGGAGGTATTCCGGTGGCTGATCTACTTATTTCTGACCATTATCAAGTTGGAAATAGATCTAGGGAGGAATTGATGGGGTCTGCTCCACCGGTCCTGGCCACCAGACCGGCGATCAAGCCGATGAACTGAAAACTAGCTTAGTCTCTGGTTTACTTCAACTGATGGATGATCAGTTGATTCCAATCAATCTAGTGGCCATCGAAGAAGAGTAAGCTCTCTAGAGGACTGAGGAAGGTGACAAGGACTGCTAGGGGGCTAGTTAGCATTTGATGAGCCACCAATGTGAGGCCGGTGAGTCGAAACCGGCGGTGAATGGGTTCAGTTCTTAAGAGGAGAGAGGGAAGAGGAAATGGTGGGAGAGAGAGAGAGAGAGAGAGAGAGAGAGAGAGAGAGAGAGAGAGAGAGAGAAAATGCATAAAATGAGGCCTCCCTGATTGTTGGTGGGAAAACCCTATTAATACCATCCTAAATCGACTAATCTTAGCTGTCGGTTCAATCCGACGGTCAAAATCCAAATGCAACGGACAAAACTTAATTTTGAAAGTTTAGTTATGATTTAGAGGTGTTGTGTAATCAATCTAATGGGTTTGATTCACAAAAACTCGTGTGAAAATCGAAAATTGTGTTAAAAGGTGTAATTAGTGGTCAAAATGCAATTTCACTAAATCCGAGAACTAACATGCAAAAATTATGTGAAATTGAGAGTGTAGAAATGAAACTGGCACAAAGAAGATCACGAAATCAATCTCCAAAGGTCTAAAATCGGCCAGTTCGCATCGATTTGACCGGTTAGACCAGTTTGCATCGATTTGACCGGTTAGATCAGTTTGCATCGATTTGACCTATTCTTGACTGGTCCGATCCGATTCTAGCCGGTTCACTTCCTTGTGGTCTTTGTGGGTTTAAAATTTATGCAATTTGTCCCTCAAGGACTAAATTGAAAAGAAAACTTACTTGATTTGAGAGAAAATTGCCTAATTTCGATTCAATTAAGCTAATTAATCTTCACAAATGTGTTATAGGGGTCTCCTATTGACTTAATTGAGTGATCATTACGAAAGACAATGGACCAAAATTATGGATGCTTAGAATTGAGCTTAAATGGCTAAAACAAACAATTTTACAATTCATTAGGTAAAATTGCAAATTGATTGAAATTAAGTCCAATTAATGTTACAATTGCCCTATCTAATTAACTACCCATATATAAGATCACTTAGAGTATTCAAATTGACTTTGAATTAAAGTGCCGAGACTCAAGCCAAAATTAAATCAAGGTCTAGGATTAAAATTGGACTTAGATTCATGCAATTGGACCTTAGTCCTGAATGGATCAATTTGAATTTCTTCGATTGAAGCATGATAGCTCGATTTTCTTACCTTCAAGAGAGTGAAATTCCTCAAATTGGGAAGTTCTGATGTGAATTTCTCAAAATCAATTTCGAATTTGGACTTACCTTGAGAAAATGGGTGGAAAACGATTATTCGTTTGTAAATCATGAAGAATCGATATTGGTCCCCTAATTATAACTTAAAATGACAATCTGCCTTTTGATGTGGTAATTTGCAAAATTGAATATACGAGTGGATTTAGAATAGTCCCTAGACCAAATGCCGTAAAAGGAACTACACCTAATTGTGACTAAAATGAAAGTAACTTGACACTAAAAGAGGACGTTTTGAAGTTTTTTGATTTTTTTGAATTTTTTGGTAAAAAAATTAACCAAAAGTTAACCCTTTAGTTGACTTTTCCTAAAAGATTAATTTCGTGATCAAATCCTTGAATTTTTGAAATTTTGATTTGATAAGGATGAAATTAAAGGTAAATGGCATCTTTTTGTGTGAAAAGTCAATTTTTGACTTCGGTTGACTTTTGGTCATGAAACGGCTCTATCGTGATCGAAAACCCTAATCCCGATTTTCTACCTTTTTCGATGCATCCATTGAAAATTAGGTGTCAACAACTTAGCACGTGGAGGGGCTGAGGTAGTTGAAATTTTGAAATAGATCCATGCTAGGACTCAGGGCATATTCGATTTTAGTCTGACCACAAAATTTTCTAATTTTGTATTGATTTATGAGGTGCAAATTTCAAGAGGCATTCTTCATGAAATCATCCCTTATTGGCTATTCTATGACATACTTTAATTTCAGAAATTTTGGTTTTTGTACCACAAAAATATATTTGAAAAACTTTGGGATTTAAAATCTGTTTTGGGGTTCTCTTGACCAACCTCTTACTATTTTCCATTTTCCATGAATTTTCTGGTCCAGAATTCTGACACATGTCCTTCATAAAAGTTGTAGAGGACATTCTAGGCCTACCACATATTAAATTTTCATAATTTTTTGATCTCATTTGGCCGGAGAAATATTATTTTCCTTCTCAATTTTGTGCTAGAAATTTTGACTGTTTTGGGCCTGATATGTAAAAATTATTTAGAACTATTGAGCTAAACGAGTCCTTCATGAAAAATGTCCCCCTAGGTCTTGTTTATCTCATATTAAAGTTTCATAATTTTTGAAACCCGATTACTTGGGCAACAACTATTGTTTCTAAAGGCGTTCGAGATACCTTATGAGGCTTATTTAGGGCCCGGGTTGCAAGAGTCCTTTGACAGTTCACCTATTGTCAGCATGGGTAAGTTTATTTTAGTCTAAGGGATGGAAATGATTGATGATTCATTAGACGCATGCTTGAGGCCTTGAATAGTGGTGAAGTTGATGTACTTTTTATTGAATTATGGAATTGATGCATCATCATGTGAATGTGTGACTGATAATGCCATTGGTTGTAGTAAGGATGCCTGGAGGGGTAACTAAGTTTCTTCAGATGCCTGGGGGTATGACGCGGTTCCTCCCAAATGCCCTCACGATGTTGAATAGATGTGAGATGTTCAGGGGATAACGGGGTTCCTTAGGTGATGATGGTAGCGTAAAATTATATTGAATATGACTGGTATTTCTGAATTGAACTATTGGTTATCTGTTGGAAAAATTATTACCTATATTGGTCTGTCATGTATTTTGAAAAGATTCTCAAGTAAGTTGATGATCATGAGATTTACTGAACTTTTGATCGAGGTTTTCTTTGTTAGTATAGTGATCAATTTGTGTAGTATATAATGATGGACCTTATGTTTACTAAGTTTAAACTCACTAGTTGTCGACTTCATCTTTTTAGATCAATAGAATATCAATCTCACATGTTCCTAAGTTTGTTACAGGGTGCCAATTGATTCATGTAGAAGGGAAGCAGAATTTTTGGAGCTAGGAAGATTTTTGACAAAATTAGGGCCAGGGTTTAGGCAGCCACATGTACAACTAGGTTGGGAAGGGGTGACCAACGTGCAATATGGTGAAGTTAGTAGTACTGATATTTTAAAATTCCCTAATGTACCCAACTCATTATCCAACATATATAAATAGTTAAGAAATTAAGTTGCCTCATATGCCCCGGGATTTCTTTAGTTTTTTAAGCTTCCACATGCTTAAAAAAAAAAAAAAAAGAAACAAAAAGATAACTGTGCTAGTAGTTCCACATTAGTTGTGACATGTCGGAGTCGTTACAACTCAAATGGTATCGAAGCATAGGTTTGACTAGAGCGATAAGGTGCGTTAGCAGTTGAAGGAGTTAGGATAAACACTTGTGATAAGATACTAAATGCATGTATTTAAATTGTTTTGAACAACGGGTGATGGACTGCCACTCATAATGTTCGAGTAATTAAAAGTTACTTGTGTATTCCAATAACATGCATATGTTAGTAATTCAATCCCACTAATGTTTATACGATTAGTGACTTGGGTGTCACCAATCATTTATGTTGGCAATGCTTAGCAATTTGCAGGGAAGTATAGTGAGATTAAGGAGTTCTTTTCCCTCGAGGGCAAAAGCCACTACTTCGAGGGCAGAACCTAGAATGAAGGATTAGGGAATCTGATGGAGCGACAAGCCAAATAACAACCTGGAGCGGAACATCACCCCCAAGGACTAGTAAAGTAATTTCTAAAACTGAAGCCATCCTCATTTACTTGTGTGGGGAGCCCAAAAGAGGTTGAGCAATGGATTGACAAAATGCAAAGAATCTTCCGTCTGCTGAACTATAGTGATACAAAAAGATAACTTCGGTATAGTATCAGTTGGAAGGAAACGCCAAACGTTGGTGGAAAGCCTCTATGGACACAATCTTCCTAGCCAGTACAATAGTATCATAGGATGAATTTGTTATGGCCTCCTGCAAAAAGAATTTCTCTAACCATGCCAAAGACAAGAAGATAATAGAATTTGTCCAAATGGATCATAAGGAGCTAATTGTAGATCAATATGAAGAAAAAAATTTTGAGCTATCCAAGTATACTTGTTGATTGGTTGAATATCTAGAGGAGAAAGCCAAGAGGTTCTTGAAGGGCCTGCGGATGGATATCATAAAACAATTGGTGCCCCTGGATATTAAGGACTACAATGAAATCTATGAGGGAGCCTAGCTCGTGAAACAAGAACTGACGAGAGAGTAGGTAAAAAGTGAAAGAAGGACCCGAATTAGACACCAGATGGTGCCAAACTATGTTCAATGGGATAAGAGGCCTCACCCATCGCAAGGACAGTTTAGCTCTTTGCATAAGAAACAAAATTTTGGAAATTTCAAAGGAGCCGAGAAAGGCCAGGCTGTGAATCCAATACCATCCGGATTGAAGCATGCTAGGTGGATGTGGTGGATGGCATGGACTAGGACCCGTCATGATTCAAGGAGATGTTTTGGATGTGGACAATATTAATAGGGACTATCCCCAAGAGAGAACCTAAGTGAATGCTGGCTTTACAAAACTAGCATAATAGTGTTCGGGCAAGGCATCTCAACAAGGAAGATTGTAATGACCGCCAGCACAAGGATGGGTGTACACAATCACCCTAGAGGATGTTATCTCAAGTACAATTTCTTTAAATGACAATAAGGCGTATGCATTGTTTGGCATAGGTGCCATGTATTCTTTTATGTCTGAAAGATATAGACGATTGGGTGAGACAGAAACCAAACCTCTTGGTATGCCTCTTAGTATTTATACATCGGTGAAAGATATAGTGTTATCTATATTAGTATGCAAGAAATGCAAGGTATCTATGGGTGGACAAGATTAGGAAATAGACCTAGTAGTGATTGCCATGTATGACTTTGACATAATTATAGGAATTGATTGGCTTCGTAAACAACGGGCTAAGGTGGACTTTTATAGAAAGATGATTCAATTTAGCCCACCAGACAAGCCTAGTTTTGAATTCTACAGAGATCGGATGAACCCCTCAGTGACCCTTATTTCGGCAATGGAGGCACATGCACTTCTTGATAGAGAGTGTCAAGGGCACTTGGCAATGGTAAAGAACCAGACTAAGAAAGAAGCAAACTTGATGAAATTCGAGTGGTCCAAGAAATTCTGGACGTATTTTTTCAAGAATTACCTAGATTGCCACTAGAATAGGAAATTGAGTTTGCAATCAAATTAATGCTTGGGACTGAACAAATATCAAAAGCCTCGTGTAGAATTGCCTTGGCTGAATTAAAGGAGTTGAAAGTACAATTGCAAGAATTACTCGATACGGGATTCATTAGGCCAAGCGTGTCCCTATGGGTTACTCTAGCCCCGTTTATAAAGAAGAAGGATGGATCGATGCGCCTTTGCATGGATTACAGGCAGTTGAATCAAGTAACAATCATGAACAACTTCCTGTTGCCTAGAATTGATGATTTGTTTGACTAGTTGCAAGGAAGTTTTATCTTTTCTAAGATAGACCTAAGGTCGGGATACCATTAGTTAAGAACTAAAAAGAAAGCAATCCCTAAAACTACGTTTAGGACTTCTTATGGGCACTATGAGTTCTTAATTATGCCGTTTGGATTGACGAACTCCCCAGCTGCATTTATGGACCTAATGAATAGGGTATTCAAACCATACTTAGATCAATTTATAATCGTCTTTATTGATGGTATCATGATATATTCAAGAGGGCTAGAGGAACACGAGCAACACTTGAGAATAATATTGCAGACCCTTAAAAACCATAAATTGTATGCCAAAATTAATAAGTGTGAATTTTAGTTGGACCAGGTAGTATTTCTAGGCCATGTGGTATCAAGAGAAGGAATCTTGGTGGATTCAGCAAAGGTCGAGATTGTAGTAAATTGGCCAAGAGCGATGACGCCAATGGAAATACGAAGCTTCTTGGGACTTGCAGGGTATTATAGGAGGTTTGTAGAAGGATTCTCACGACTTATAGGCCTATTAACCCAATTGACTAGGCAAAAATGTGAAGTTTGAATGAGGTGATAAATGTGAAAGGAGTTTCTAGGAACTCAAGAAAGATTGACCATGGCCCCAATACTAGCTACACCTTCTAGATCTAGTAGATTCATGGTATATAGCGATGCCTCCCACAAAAAGTTAAGGTGTGTCATGATGTAGCATGGGAAGGTCATAATATATGCATTGAGACAATTAAAACCTTATCAATTGAACTACCTAAGTTATGACCTAGAATTGGCAACAATCATTTTTGCATTCAAGATATGGAGACATTATTTGTATGAGAGAAATTTGGAATTTAGACATATCACAAAAGTCCGAAGTACATATTCTCCATGAAGGAATTAAACATAAGAAAAAGAAGGCGGGTAGAATTACTAGAGGATTATGACTATGAGAAACTATATCATCAAGGTAAGGCAAATAAGGTAACGGATGTTCTCAGTCGTAAGTTGACCGTCAACATGGCAAGTATAAGGGCAAGAGAATGGAATTTGCTACAAATAATAGCCAATTCAAAGTTTAAGTTAGAAATGGACCATCTCACTAGTGTACTGGCGACACTAAGGATCGAACTAGAAATTATCCAGAAAATTAGAATGCTACAATAGTCAGACTTGGAAATCGTAAAATTTCGAGAAAAGACATTGTCAGGAGCAAGGCCAAAGTTCTAAGTTTTTGAGAATGAAATAATGAGATACCATGGGAGACTATTTGTGCTTAATAATAAGGAAATAAGGAAGGAAATTTTATCGAAGCACATAAAAGTCAAGTCTAGAATGTGAATTAATTCTTTTTCTTTCCAAGTTTTATGGATTATTGAAATGGAGTTGAATTTGTTAAATTGAAACAATGAAGGATATTAATAAATGATGGATTAATGTTTTTATGTTTTTAGTGTAAATTTATTACATGATTTTATTATTATTTATTTATTTGTGAATTTGAATCAGATTAATTTGATCAAAATAATCATAAAAATAATAATTTATTATTTATATATAAATATTAATATAATATACAAAGTGTCTCAATGTGTTGGAATTCTCTATTTTTTTAGAAATGACATGTTGGCGTGTCATGTCGTATTGTGTCGCGTACGGCGTGTCCATGTCGGTGCTACTTAGTACTAATGTGAAAAGGCTTAGGACTATATTGGTATTTGGTACCAATACAATAAGTTTAGGACTTTTTTGGTATTTTTCCCTTTTTTGAGTAAATGTGTGGCCTTTTTGGCAATGTAGAAACAAGTCATTTTTCTAGGATAATTTTATTTTCCTTCAAATTCGGTACAAGTAATTTGGTCATACACAAACACAATCATTAAAGGTTCGTTGTGAATAACTCAATGTCAAGTGGATTATGCATTTCCCTAATTTTGATAAGATAGGATTATCCACCTAATGGGGCTTCTAAATGCAACCTAGGACTTGCTAGTGCAGGAAGTTTATTTAAAAATGAAAGGAGTAACTTAATTGGTGGTTTTGCTGCATTTGTAGGAATATGTTTGCTGACACAAGCAAAACTTTGGGCTTTGTGGTTGGGATGCAACTTCACAAAACAATTTGGATTTCATAAGATCATTATTGAGATTGACTCTAAAGCCGTTACTTTCTTATTAGTCATGAGCACATGATTAATTATGATAGCCCTACTTTACTTAAGGATATTAGAAGACAATTACACTCTTGCTTTGAGTTTAAGGTGCAATATAACTTTAGAAAAAAAAAATCACTATGCTAACTAGTTTGCTAAGCTTGAAATCAATAAGCACTTGGATATTAATTTTTTCTCATTACCCCCACTACATCAAACAATGGGGACCTGCTATCAAGATATCGTCCTTGATAAATTGACAACTTTATTACTATCAATCAACAAACAATTTGGCACCATAGAAATGTCTGAATTGAAAGTGGGTCCATATACCTTGCAATTCCTCGTT
Organism: Eucalyptus cladocalyx; assembly: GCA_017140615.1. Classification (NCBI taxonomy): domain Eukaryota; kingdom Viridiplantae; phylum Streptophyta; class Magnoliopsida; order Myrtales; family Myrtaceae; genus Eucalyptus; species Eucalyptus cladocalyx. The sequence continues at coordinate 8,227,059 of CM029518.1, forward strand.
ATACCATCTTTTTTCACCAAATATGAACATTCCCGCTATTGGATATAATTATCGCATGAACACCCAAAGTCTGTTAGTCTACATTCCATATTATTTATGAGTAATAGCTCTCTGATTTTGTAGTAGATAATAGAAGATAAAATAATACAAATAGTCCATAAACTCTTACTCAACATGCAATTTCATCTTTAGAAATTTGATTCGTTTGATGTGGTCATTAAACCATTCAAAATGCTTAGCCTAGTCCTTGAACTATCTATTTGTTCGATATATTGATACCTAAATTTTGACGACTTATTTAGGCATTTATTGCATAGAAAAATTAGGAATCGACTCCAACCCATAAACAAATATATTAGTTAAATTGCATATAGATATTATGAACATTTTAATTAGCCCCATAAGATTGTATTGGAGTTAATGGAGAGAGGTTTTTAGCTTAAATGAATTAATTGAATTAAGCGGATAAGGTACAAAATAATATTGAGTCCATCAATCTTCATGGTGGCTGAAAAATTGTAGACATGGGTGCCGAGTTGGAATTGATTTATTAAAAGTAAACTTGGAGAGCAGTTAAACTTGATATTATCACAATTTAAATCATAGGAGATAATAAGAGATTTTCTTATTGTTAAAGATAAGGAATATCTCTTGGAGTTAAAATAGTAACGTGCCCCCCCCTCCCCCCCCCATTGAAGTCCCCTTTCTATATGTATGGCCAAAAGGCCCTTTTCACAACCAGAGCCCCATTCCTCAGGATAAGGTAGAAAATTTTCACCATCAACTTATCATGGTCAACTCCACCTGTCCCGATAGTTTTGCTGCTGCAACAAGTTTTATAGGACAAAACATCATAAAGGAGTCTTTCATGGCAAAAAAAACTCTTTTAGGTAATTTTTTGTTTTTCGATTTAGCATCACATTTTGAGCTTAATCATCTCACATCACTTATAAGTATGTGCTTTGGAGTTCAGAGAGGGGGTCAGCGACATAAAATAGAAAAGATAAAGGACACAAAAGAGCCAAAAAACAAAACAAAAAACAAAAAAAGAAGAAAAAAAACACACATGAGCCCTCTCTCTTGGGGCCCTTAGAAAAATTCCAATAGGCCATTGCACGATATCATTGAGTTCAAATTTGTTAATGATTGGATCACGCTCAAATTTTGTGGAGAGTATGTAAGATATTTCTCTTCAGTTTGTCTGGTCAGATTAATGAAAAAAATACATGTAACAATATTTTTTATGGGGAAAATCAAACCAAGTGAACTTGTGGATCAAGCCGGGAGAGTTCAACGTGCAGTCTCATGAAAATAGTGAGTTTTTGTTCATTCTAAGTCTCATGAAATATAATGAAATTTTGAGGAGACCTTCGTGGCACCTTGTTCTTTAGCCTCACCAAAGGAATCAAGCATCAAGGATCCATAGATCCCCTTATGATGTTCATAATCTCTGATGTTGCTACTCCCACCTCTTGATGTTCCTCTCACCCGAAGGCGAAGTCTAGCTCTATCACCCATGGGCCAAATAGACTGGATCATTGCCATGTCGTCAATGCCATGTCATCATTCCCATGTCATCACATACATTTAGTTATTGCATATTTAGGCTCATATAAACTATATTGCATGTCATATTAGATTAGTTCATAATTTTTTCCTGTCATTTGAATTAGGTTGCATATAAATTGCATGTCATGTGTCATTAGTTATATGAGGATCACATAGAGTGATTAAAAATTACATCTCATGCATTGCATATAGTTTAACTTTTGTAAAAAATATAAGAAAAAAAAAAGGTTAGATGTCATTACATGTGAAAATCATGTTGAGGACAAACCTGCATTTTCTAATTAATATCTTACAGAAAATTCAATGCATTGCAATTAATGGGCTTTTGCTTACTTGAGGTATTTATGTTTAGGTCCTTATCTCTAGCAATTTATATATTGCTTTGATTATTGATTGTTAAATTGTTGTTGACGCACATGGATGGTCACCTCCCACATATTGGTGGTGTAAATTAAAATTGACAATCACCACCTGCAAAATATTTTTGAAATAAAGAGAACATGTAGCAAAAAGGCATTAATTTATTTAGCATAATCAAGTCTCCATATCCATAAATCTTTCGTTCGCAGAAATAAAGTACTCTCCCACACTTAACTTAGTCTTCTAGTTGACCTACCAATAATTGATTAATGGTGACTTTGGAATAAATAGATTTGCATGTTAAACTACTTAAATTAAAAATCCAAAAGTTGCAGTTGGTATGGGCTTTGATAGAGTTCATGCTAAATCTTTGGGCTTAATAATCCATTTCATTTCCTTTTGTTATTCATCTTTAAGAATGTTGCCACGCGATGTAATTTCTCAAATACCCATAGTATAAAGTCAAATTAGCACTTTAGTACTATTCACAAGTATTCATTATTACACTATAGAGTTTAGAATATCTTTTCATTTCAATTCAATTACTAAATAAGAATAAGTGCTGTGTTTTTATTATCTTTTAGGTTTTTTAAATTTTACTATATCTCCAATTAAGTTCATTTCAATTTATAATCTCGACAACCATAAAACTATAACCTCATTTCAAGTCACATCAAATTCATATTTATTTTTAAAATAAGTGTTTTCATAAGAATGTTTGATTACAATATTAACTTAATCTAAATGTTGTTCCAAATCTTTTAGATTGATAAAATTTTCAATTTTTGTGTTTTCTTATTTAAATCTAGTGAAATTTGTAAACTAAGAGATTAAAATAGCAGGAATATCAGCTCGATACAACTTTAAATGAGATTTCAACTATTATTATTATATAGATCATAAATTACAATATACTTAAATGGAACTATCATGGTATTTATAAACATAAGAAAGGTAGAAAAGTAATAGGAAGACAGTCATACTTTTTTATTTATTTAGGGAATGAATTGAAAATTTGGGTAATAGTGCAAGTATCAAAACTTTTGATTCTTTTATGAGAAGATGAATAGATCTCGTGTCATTTATTAATGCCACCATACTAATTGGGACCATGATATGTATCGAATGAATATTGGGCCACAAACTTTACAATTCCTTGCTGTACCAAATTTTCATAAATTAAAAAAAAAAATCAGTGGTAATGAAGGGTTTTTTTTTTTTTTTTTGGGGGGGGGGGGCGCTATATAGTAGTCATGAAGTCGACATGGTCGGTCGATCTCTTCTAGCTTCGTCATCGGGATCGTGCATGAGTAATGAGGCTCTCTGATTTTCCAGCAGAAAATATTCAATGACTCTTTGCTTTGTCCATCCTTTATTGACTCTTTTATGAGAAGATGAATAGATCTCGTGTCATTTATTAATGCCACCATACTAATTGGGACCGTAATAAATATCGAATGTATATTGGGTCCACAAACTTTGCAATTCCTCACTGTACCAATTTTTCATAAATTAAAAATAAATTGGTGATAATGAAGTTTTTTTTTTTTTTTTTTTTTGGGCCATATGGTAGTCATGAAGTCGACATGGTCATTCGATGTCTTCTAGCTTCGTTGTCGGGATCATGCATGAGTAATGAGGCTCTCTGATTTTCCAGCGGAAAATATTCAATGACTCTTTGCTTTGTCCATCCTTCATTTTCCTGATTTTCGGTGTAATTTCCTTACCGTAAACCATTTTTTTGTTCACTAGCGTGTTTGTCTCTTCCTAATAAAAGTAAATAAGCATATTTTTACCTTCTCACAAAAAAAAAAAAAAAAAAAAAAAAACTAAGATATTAATCAAATTTCGGATGAGCTATTACTCACTGCATAAAAAATTTCCATTAATTAGGAAATTTTCAGGTACTTTGAAATAAAAGAAAAGATCGAAGTGCATATGCTCCCCCACTTGCCCGTGACCTTTTCTTCTCTCGTACACACATGGACCCGTAGGTCATCCATGGCTAGCACACAACCACCATTGTGGTTGTTGTACTCACGTGATTATCCCACATTGGTCGCACCCTTAGGCAACAGCAATCATCGTACTCACTAGTTTATTTGGTTCGTGTCCAAACCACAACTTGATGTAATTTAATTAATTTATTATATGTGCATAATCAGAATATACAGAGGGAACTTGAAGAAATTATCATCAATTTAAATAAACCAGAAAATTGTACATTGATGTGGTGACTATTTATTTTGGGATAATTACCAAAAAAAAAAAGTCTTAAACATATTATATCTAATTTAGTCTCAAACCTTTTAATTTGACAAATTTAGCTATATGGTAGTCATGAAGTCAACATGGTCGGTCGATCTCTTCTAGCTTCGTCATCGGGATCGTGCATGAGTAATGAGGCTCTCTGATTTTCCAGCAGAAAATATTCAATGACTCTTTGCTTTGTCCATCCTTTATTGACTCTTTTATGAGAAGATGAATAGATCTCGTGTCATTTATTAATGCCACCATACTAATTGGGACCGTAATAAATATCGAATGTATATTGGGTCCACAAACTTTGCAATTCCTCACTGTACCAATTTTTCATAAATTAAAAATAAATTGGTGATAATGAAGTTTTTTTTTTTTTTTTGGGCCATATGGTAGTCATGAAGTCGACATGGTCATTCGATGTCTTCTAGCTTCGTTGTCGGGATCATGCATGAGTAATGAGGCTCTCTGATTTTCCAGCGGAAAATATTCAATGACTCTTTGCTTTGTCCATCCTTCATTTTCCTGATTTTCGGTGTAATTTCCTTACCGTAAACCATTTTTTGTTCACTAGCGTGTTTGTCTCTTCCTAATAAAAGTAAATAAGCATATTTTTACCTTCTCACAAAAAAAAAAAAAAAACTAAGATATTAATCAAATTTCGGATGAGCTATTACTCACTGCATAAAAAAATTTCCATTAATTAGGAAATTTTCAGGTACTTTGAAATAAAAGAAAAGATCGAAGTGCATATGCTCCCCCACTTGCCCGTGACCTTTTCTTCTCTCGTACACACATGGACCCGTAGGTCATCCATGGCTAGCACACAACCACCATTGTGGTTGTTGTACTCACGTGATTATCCCACATTGGTCGCACCCTTAGGCAACAGCAATCATCGTACTCACTAGTTTATTTGGTTCGTGTCCAAACCACAACTTGATGTAATTTAATTAATTTATTATATGTGCATAATCAGAATATACAGAGGGAACTTGAAGAAATGATCATCAATTTAAATAAACCAGAAAATTGTACATTGATGTGGTGACTATTTATTTTGGGATAATTACCAAAAAAAAGTCTTAAACATATTGTATCTAATTTAGTCTCAAACCTTTTAATTTGACAAATTTAGTTATAAATCTTTTGATAATTTGTCAATAAAGTTCTTCAAACCACTTGTCCAAAATTGTTAACGTAAACATCGGTTGTCCACTCTCCATGACCATCGCGTGGGCCCTCTCTTTCTCTTGTACACTCACAACCACCACTATGGTCCTTCTACTTACTTGACTATTCAACATTGGTTACACCCCTAGGCAACAGCAATTGTAATACTAAGTAGTTTTGGTTCATGTTCAGTCCACAACTTGGTCTAATTTAATTAATCAAAATTATGAGAAGAATCAAAATATGTGGAAGAGGGAACCCGAAGAAATGATCATCAATTCAAATGAACCTGAAAATTGTACATTCACACGGTGATAATTTATTTTGAGATAATTACAAAAAAAAAAAAAAAAAAGTCCTAAACTTATTATAAGGATGTCAATTCAATCTTATACCTTTCAATTTGGTCAAGTTAGTTCTAAATATTTTGGTAATTCAAAAATATTGTTACTCAAGCCAATTTTGGTTGGAAATAGATGATATGAACATTGGCCACTTTACATGGATAGCGAGCACTGACATAGAAAATTTTTGTAATTTAAAAAAATGATGAATTATTTAATATATATATAAATTTTAGATTCTTGCTTATGCATAATTTATTTACGGTTTTGATTATTGAGTTATGTATTGTTATTTGCACACCCACATGATTATCTCTTACGTGTTATGAATTTAGGACTAAACAATAAAGATTACATGCAAAACATTTTCAAAATAAAGATAGAAGTTATAGAAAAAGTATTAGAATAATCTAGTATTATCAAGTTCCCAAATTCAAAATCTTTGTTTCGCAAAATTAAGACATACTCCCATGTCTTACTTAGGTAACTAATTGACCCATTGTTAATTAGTGGCAGATCCAAAAAGTAAGGTTAATTATGAAATTGAATTGAGACTACAAGTTGCAATTATTATGGGCTTGAGAGAATTTGTGTTAGGTATAAGCACCACCTCTTTGAGAGTAGTCGTTTATGCTCACTTAATAGTTCATAAGTTTTCCCTTGATAGTTCACATCAATCCAAGTCTTCCTTATTACTTTAGGTATCGACCGATAGAATTGAGAATGACATTGCATTTCCATCTTAGCATAATCATATGCCAAATGGGCTAACAGATTCATAAATCAAGTGAAAGCAATCTTAGATAAAGATAAAGGGAATAATCTATGTCTTCAACATTCATTTGTACCTGCACCATATTGAGCCAAAAACAGACCAATGTGATCCATGATTAATTGATCATCTTTGTTGATAAACATTGGTAAATTGTCAGAAGATCTTGGACTCAATTGGCCAAATTGAAAGCTTGATTACTAAATTGACACAAGTGCAATAAGTTTATGATTTTTTTTTTTATACTTTTCCCACGAAACAGTATGTTAGTTGACCACACGCCACCGTACATTGGTTTGGCTAAATCGACTCCTTATCAATTGGTTTTATGTGAACATTAATAGGAAAGAGGAAACCTTATTATTTCCACCAGCAGCACACATTCTTCTAGTTCTATAAACGAAGCATCCAAAAGTGGAAACAACGGCTAAGATACGATGATCCCATGAAGTCGAGGCACATGAAATTTGCTAGAAGATATGCTCGAAATATAAAAGATTTACCCAGAGTATGGTTGATATGTTCAAGATGTTTGTGTCAATCTAGGATTAGGTTTGATTTTCCTAGATTAGAAGTATGTAGTCTTTCCTTCTTTATTGAACATTCTATGTATTATTTATTGATCCTCTTGTACATTGAATACAATCAATGAAGTGCATAGAATATAATTTCTTCTATTCACGATGTTTTCTCTTCTCTTCTTACTTCCATCTTGATTTATGACATGGTATCAAAGCGAGCGTTCTTGGCCTAGCTTCCGCATTTTCTAATTGCCCTCCGGATAGTATCATACCTTCATTGCTATGGGAACACTAAACCTACAAAATAAGATTAGCACTCCGATGTAGGAATCAGTTCCTAAACATTCCCAAAAACCAGGAAAAAAAAGTTTTCTCTTACTATTTTCTTCCTTACCAACACCATGCCTAAAGAGCATTCGTCGACTTCTGAAGAGAGAACTCCAGAGGAGTCAACTATGCAACAAAACACATTGATCCAATAACACATGTTGGATCCCCCTTTTGACATCATGAACCAAGAGCCAAGGGTCCAGCCCCAGCCCACTTTAGGGCAACCAATTGCAGGCCAACCTGTTTCCAAGCAATCCATCCAGTGGTTGCTTGTTCAGATGACGCTCGACCCATAGATCTAGGGGCTCACACAAACAAGCCCATGGCTGATGAGTCAAAGGCCTTGGAGAACCAATCTAGCCCAATGAAGGCCCACTAATCATGTTCAAGACAAGCTCAACCACTAGGCCAAATTTCACACATGCGGGTCATAAGCTCGAATCGGGTGCTTTGGTTTCGCCACTGAATCCCCACCCAATTCCCTAGCCCAAGTTCTTGACATACTAATTTCTTGCCACCAGCGGTTGATTGGAGCTTGGCGACTCATTGTACACCTCGATGGCCGACAGGCCAAAGCTTCAACTCATCACCTAGCAATTGACCAATCCCGACGACTATTCCACTTGGTATGGAGTTGCCCTTTTGATTTGCCCAAGGTTGGCGACGGAGTGGTAATTGCAACCCATGCGAACACCTTATAGAGAGGAACCGCAACCATAGGACAAAAGGGAAGGCAAGGGCTACGGTTAGGGTTTCCTGGAGAAGACCTTAGAAGCTTTAAGAAAAGGATGGATGGCCAGGATGGGATCATGTGATCTGACGGCTCATAGGGGTTCTATCCAGTAATTGAATTCGACAGTCCGTGATCTCTCTCCTTAGCAGGATTGGACGATTCGCGCGGTATCTCCCCTACCCTTGGATCCGACGGCTCAAGTGAGGTCGTGATGACTTCTATTTTTAAACCATCAAATGGGCCACAATTTGCCACGTCATCAAAGCACAATGTGTAGAATTTTAAAGGAAAAGATAAATTATACCGTGATTATTGCAAACGACCACATCATAAAATTGATAATTGCTAGAAAGAGGGATTTTTCGACGGCTTTATAGGTCATAGGTCAACGTGTTGACAAATTGAGTCAGTTAATCACCCATGATCAATATCAAGAAATTATGAAGGCCTTAAGGAAATTGGATGTCTCTGATAGAGCCTGGAGTTTTACATGTACTTCTTATTGCTTGATGAATTTAATTTCTAAGAACGCATGGATAATTGATTCGGGTGCTAATGGCCATTATTTGCAATAAAAGTTTCTTTTTAGAACCCAAAAAATTAGTTTTTCTTGTCTCAGTACAACTTTCAAATGGAAATACATGTGTCACGATAATTGGCACGGTGAATCTTAACCCTCTTATCATACTCCGGAACGTGCCTTATGTTCCAAAATTCTATTTCAATCTCATATCAATCTCTCGCACTTGTGAAGAAAATTCTTGTTGTGTTCTATTTAATTATGATGACTATTTCTTCAGGCTCTTTTGACTGACAAACTAATGGGCTTAGGTAGTATCTCACAAAGGCTATATTTTTGGAAAAAAATTTCCAGCAATTCAAGTTTATCCTGTATTGAATTGAATAATCAATGATTGTGTAACACTATTGCCAATGGTAAGAATTTTCTTAATACATCAAAGATTGGGTCATTCTACTTCTTTTCCTTATCCTCGGTGTTCTGTCTGCCCTTTGGTAAAACAAACTTGTGCACCTTTTGCAAATAGCAATTCTCGTGCAAAAAGTCTTTTTTCCTTAATTCATGCTGATGTTTAGCGGTCTTATCATACACCTCATCGTGATGGTTCTTGATTTTTCCTTATAATCATGGATGATTTTTCTCGTGCTACATAGGTATTTCTCATGCAATAAAAAAGTCAAGTTCTTTCTCACGTAAAAACATTCTTTTCCTTATCCAGAAATCACTTTGGAAAATCAATCTAGTGCATTCGTACTAATAATGGAAATGAATTCTTCAATAGTGAGTGTGCATCTTTTTTCTCTTCAAAGAGAATTTTGCATGAGAGCTCTTACACCTACACTCCACAGTAGAATGAAATTGTTGAGCATAAACACTATCATTTCTTAGAAGTAGTACGTGCTCTTAAATTTCAAGTTTTTATTCTTGAAATTTTCTGGGGAGATTGTGTGGTCATGATAGCTTACTTGATCAATCCAATACCAAGTCATGTTCTTAATCAGAAAACACCATTTGAGATGCTCTATGGAAAGAAACCGAAACTTCAACATTTGAGAGTTTTCGGTTGTTTGTGCTACATGACCATGGTGGGGCTTGGGGATAAAATGAGTTCATGGGCTCGTCAATGCATATTTATGGGATATTCGAGTCTCCAAAAGACATATCGGGTTTTCAAACTATCCACTAGAGATTTCTTTATAAGCAAGGATTCCATTTTTCATATGGATATATTTCCTTTTAGCGCTAAATTATCTTCATCCGATGACTCTAATGGGGGCATAACTTCTTATTATTTTTTATCTAATGAAGCCTTATCTTCTGGATCATCATATATCATTGCCCCTCTAGAACATCTGCCACAAGTTACAATTTCATCTCCAATATCTAATGGGAATTCAACATCCATGATAGTTGTGGATCATTCAAATATGCATTTTTCCATGGCAAGTGAGGAGAAACCTATTTTTTTTTCTCCAATGGCAGCCCCTTCCGCACCTACCGAAGAATTATCAGCCTCTTCAGCACCTATTTCCCTGATATGACAAAATGATCCACCATGGTGATATGGGTGTGTTACATGTCCACCCACATGGACAAAAGATTATGTTTGTACTACCTCGAATTCATCAGGTTGTTGTTATTCTATTTTCTTATATGTATCTTTTCATCAATTATCATCGAATCATCTATGTTGCATTAGCTGTGTATCTAAGGAACAAGAACTGTTGAATTATGACGAGGCAATATATGACCCATGACGGCAAAAGGCTATGGAAACATATTTGCACGCCTTAATAGAGAAATCAGACAAGGGACATTATCCCATTACCCCCTCATCGAAAACCGATTAATTGCAAGTGGGTATGCCAAATTAAGTATGGAGCAAATGGTTCATTTAAAAAATACAAGACTCAATTAGTGGCCAAAGGTTTTACTCAACGAGAAGGTTTTGATTACCATGAAACTTTTTCTCCAGTTTCAAAAGATGTTGTAGTTCGCACTTTCTTGTCGATTGCTGCATTTTGTGATTGGTCATTACACCAAATGGATGTCCACAATGCCTTCCTCCATGGAGATTTGGATGAGAAAATTTATATGGATCTTCCATAAGGTTTATGGAGATAGGAGGAGTCTAGGTTATGTCATATTCACTAATCCCTTTATGGTCTCAAGCAAGCTTCTTGACAGTAGTATGCCAAATTCACTAATGCACTCACAAGGGCAGGATTTAAGCAGTCCAAACATGATAATGTCTTGTTCACATGGATGAAAGGTATGTCATGCATCTACTTAATGATATATATCGATGACATACTTATTATGAGAAATAATGAATCTATTGTGAAGAGTCTCAAAGAATTTTACATTCCACTTTCCATATTAAAGATTTGGGACCACAAAAATATTTCTTTAGAATTGAGATAGCTTGTTCAAACCAAATGATCTCACTTAGCCAATGAAAATTTGTGCTGGAGATTATACTAGAAGCGGGTTTATTGGCATGCAAACCAATGGCTATTCCCATTGAGCAGAATGTCAAGCTGACCATTGTTGATTATGATGCAAGTCTACAATCTACAGATAATGATCTACTACTCAAACATCCATCAAGCTATGAGAGACTAGTTAGGAAACTCATCTATCTTACTATGACCAAACCAAACATATGTTATGTGATTCAAACACTGAGTCAATTCATGCATAGCCCAAAACAATCTCATATGAATGATGTCTTGAAAGTTGTGAAATATTTGAAGAAATGTCCAAGATTAGGTATTCTTCTTTCTTGCTATTGCAATATGGAAATGATAGCTTACTGTGATGTGAATTATGCAACTTGTCCTATGAGTCAAAAGTCTATCACTAGTTTCTACATTAAATTTGGAGAATCGTTACTTTCGCGGAAGACAAAGAAATAGTCCATTGTGTCCCTATCATCAACCGAAGCTTAGTATCGATCCATGGCTAAGATTGTTTGTGAAGTAGTTTGGTTACAAGGCTTGCTTCCAGATCTCGAAGTATAGGTTAAGGGATTGACCTTAATGTTTTGTGATAATGATTCCACACTCAAATTTGTGGTGAATCCCATAGTATAAAAGAGAGAATGAAGCACATAGATGTCGATTGTCATTTTACCTGAGAAAAGATTCAAAAGGGATCATTAAGATAAGAGGAATCATGACCACTAAACAACATGTGGATGTGTTCACCAAACCTTTATGTCAAAGGCAATATGCATATCTCTTAAGCAAGCTAAATGTTTTGGACATATACAAGCCACCAGCTTGAGGGGGGGTGTTGGAAGATATGCTCGAAATATCAGAGATTTACTCAAATCATGGTTGATATGTTCGAGATTGTAATTGATTGTTTGTATCAATCTATGATTAGATTTGATTTACCTAGATTAGAAGTATATAGTAATTCCTTCTTTATTGAACATTCTTTGTATTATTTATTGATCCTCCCGTACATTGAATACAATCAATGAAGTGCATAGAATACATTTTCTTCCATTCACGATAATTTCTCTTCTCTTCCCACTTCCATCTTGATTTATGATGAAATTAATACTCTTCCCTATCGAATTCACAAACAGATAATATGATCTCCAAGAGTTTGGGATTGTGGCAAGCTAGTCTTAGCTATGAGCAAAAAATGATACTTTGAAATAAATTCTTTCATGTACTATATTCAATAATGACTATCGAAGAGATATAATTATGATTTTCTCCAATTTGGTGCAGTAGAATATGAAATTACACAATTATTCATGATTACACTATAGATTTTTACAATATCTTTTCATTTCAATTTATAGTCTTTGCAATCATGAAACTATAACCTCATTTCGAGTTATATGAAATTCATATTCATTTTAAAAATAAGTGTTTTCATAAGAAGGTTTGATTACAATATTAACATAATCTAAATGTTGTTCCAAATTTTCTAGATGGATAATTTTTTTTAGCTTTTTTGTGTTTCGTGTTTCCTTATTTGAATCTAGTTAAATATCTAAATTATGAGATTAAAAGAGTAGGAATATCAACTTGATACAACTTTAAATGAGATTTCAACTATTATTATTATATAGATAATAGATTACAATATACTTAAATGGAACAATCATGATATTTATAAAAATAAGAAAGGTAGAAAAGTAATAGGAAGGCAGTCATATTTTATTTATTCATTTAGGGAATGAATTTGAAAATCCAGGTCATAGTGTAATTATCAAAATTTTTGCTACTTTTACGAGAAGATGAGGAATAGATCTTGTGTCATTTATCAATAACATCAGAGTAATTGGGACCATAATAAATATCGAATGAATATTGGGTCCACAGACCTTGCAATTCCTCGTACCAACTTTTCATAGCTCAATAAAAAAATAAAAATAAAAATATTTGGTGGTAATGAATTTATTATTATTATTATTATTATTATTATTATTATTATTTGGACCATATGGTAGTCATGAAGTTGGCATGGTCGGACGATGCCTTCTAGCTTCATCGTCGGGATCGTGCATGAATAATGAGGCTCTATGATTTTCCAGCCGAGAATATTCAGTGACTTTTCTTTGTCCATCCTTAATTTTCTGAATTTTTGTAGTAATTTCCTTACCGTAAACTATTTTTGTTCACCTACGTATTTGTCTTTGCTTAATAAAATTAAATAAATAAGCTTTTACCTTCTCATGATAAAGCTAATAAATCAATCAAATTTTGGATGAGCTATTACTCATTATATCAAAAAATATCTATTAATTAAAAAAAATTAGGTACTTTGAAATAAAAGAACGAATCAAATTTTCGATGACCATCACCCGTGACATCTCTTTCTCTTATACACACATGGGCCTAGAGTTTAGCTTTGTAGTTGACGTACTTATGTGACCACATGAACATTGATCTAATCCCTAAGCCCTAGGCAACATTGATGTTGCGACCTTCCTTTTTGGCGCTCATACGAGCGGGCGAGCTTGCGGAGGGTAATAGTTTGCTAAGTATTAGGCTTGGTCTAAGCTCTTCCAAATCCACTGATTCACAATTTTATGTTTCAAATTCTTTTTTTCTATTGGCTATTGCCACAAATCGATTTGGAGTGGATTAATTACAAATTTAAGTAAAATATTGGAAGAAGTATTTTACCCATGCACAATGAGAGAAACTAGAATCGAGGATTTAATTACACTAATTAATTACCAATGCCCTTCTAGTACCTAAATTTTTTTAAGCCTTGAGCTTTTTGGATTTTCAAGGATTTTTACATACATTTGTGGAGAATAAAAACCATCTTTTAGGCTTTTCCTGATTTTTTTGGAAAATATTTAAAAAAAATTTCTATTTTTATTTTTTATTAAAATATTTTTATAATATTATATTATAATCAACCGGACGCGAGTCGGGACCAGCCCAGAACGAGGCCTAGACTCCAGGGCCTTGGACTCCTCAGTTGGGCTGAGTCCGGCTAATGGGCCCAATTCACTTGGCCTGAAGGAAGTACCTGAAAATGAAAAGAAGAATTAGTCAAGCCCATACGCTAAACAAAAACCAAGTTCGGCCCAAGAGAACAGAACAAGCCCAATAGGCTTGATTCATCTCAGCCCAAAAAGCCTAAACCTAAAGGCTTGATCGGATCCTTGTGTCCGAGCCGACCGACTCGGCTCTGACCGTAGTCGTGCTTCTCCCCTTCTTCACCTCTCTGTGATTCCAACGGGGATGGCCAAGCTCGTCATGACCTGGCTTGGCCGCAGCAAGTAGTGCCGTTCATTGTGAGACCAGTAGACTCGATGGCGATGTTGTGGGCAGCAGCAGGGTTGGCGGCGGGCTTGACGGCGTGAGGCTTAGCTGAGATCAGAGAACGACTGGATTGTCACAAGTTAGAACAGCGATGTCCATGGGTCCAGGCCGCAACAGGAGCGACGCAAGCACGTGGCATCGTCGGTGGTTGAGCAGCGGTGGCGTCAAGCCAAGGAATCGAGGTGGAAGAGCAGAGGGCATCACGTGCGGCAACTAGGTGTGTCGCGGCGATGATCAGAGTAGCAAGCTCAATCGTCATTGACTCGACAGAGGATCGTAGACGGTAGTGACTCGGGCTTGCGGTGGCGGCATCAATGGCTGAACAGCGGCGGCATCAAGCCTGGCGTTGTGTGTGGTGATGGAGCCTGATCCCACGGATCTCTCTCCCTCGGATCTGGTTCTCACGACTCCTGCTCTCCCCAGATCTCGCTCACTCTCTCTCCGCCTTCCGGATCAACACCTCTCTCTTGAATAAGCTCTCTTGTCTCTCCTCGTGGTTTCGACTCAGATCTTTCACTCTCTTCCTCCCCTATTGGATTCGCTCACTCTTAGGCGTTGGCTGGGTCAACCTTTATATAGGGCCTAGCTAGCATTAAATAAATAAAAAATAAAAAGAAAAGAAAACAACAAAAAGAAAGTGGGTTGGCTTCGTTTAGTGGAGGTGCCCAAAAGTGAAGAAAGAGAGAGAGAAAAAGAAACCACCTAAACAATTTGTGGTCCCAATTCGAAAGCAAAATATTGATGGAATCGGCTCAAATTTTAATATATTATTCGTGAAATTGAGAGCTACAAGTTGATGATTTTCGTTTGTTGAGAACCGCCTTCAAATTCTTTAGTTGCATTTAAAGGTATTTTTGCTCTAAATTCGTGTATCCACTTATGTGATGATGGAATGAGATTATAATGTAGATGATGAGCCTCCAATGTGTGGTTAGAGAAGAATATTTTATATATCTTGCTATTGTTGGTGATTGGTGGATGTTTTTGGGCGGTCTGTTGTTTTTCCCGTAATGGGTTTTCCACGTTAAATTCTTGGTGCTGTTATTTGTTTTGTATAATTATCATTTCGCATATTGTAATGTTATAGATTGCTAGTTGTTGCTGGAAATTAAGACAATTTCAGTTGATTTAGTTTTAGGAGAGAAATTGATCCTGGATTGCATTTAATTTTGTGGTGAATTGTGTCCCCAGGTTCTCCCAAACAAAGTGGTATTAGAGCTAGGTTGAAATTCTAATTAAATGGAAGAAACTAGTGGCACCATGTTTAAGTTAAATACCTCGAATTATTCTATTTGAAGCCTCAAATGGAAGATATGTTATATTGCAAACACTTATTTGATTTGATTGAGGGTGATGAAGCTAGAGGGGATAATGAAAACAAAGAATGAGAGATAATGAATCAGAAAATGGTTGGATTTATTTGACAATGGATTGATGATAGTATGTTTCATCATGTTGCTGAAAAAATAAAGGTAAACACTTTATGGAAGAAATTACAAGATCTCTATGAGAGGAAAACTCCACAAAGTAAAGCTCTTCCAGTTAAGTGACTTGTGAATTTCAGATAGAAGGAGGGGAGTAACATGGCTGAACACTTGAGTGAATTTCAAGATTTTGTAAATTAATTGACAAATCTTGAGATTGATCTTGGTGATAAATTACAAGCATGCTTATTACTTGATACTCTTCCCGATAGTTAGGACATATTGGTTGTAGTATTAAACAACTCAGCTAATTTTAGTGTGCTTTCTATGAGCATGATTAAAGAAAGCTTGTTCAATGAAGAAACAAGAAAAAAATGCTTAAATTATGCTTCTATATTGGATGCTCTTGTTATAGAAAATAGGACAAGAAGTCAACTAAGAAGGTTTCAAAAAAATGATAATGGGGCAAATTAAGAGGAAGGTCGAAATCAAGACCAAGGAGAAGTGTGAAGTATTATAATTGCGGCAAGATGGGACATTACGCAAAAGAGAGTTGGTTGCCAAAGAGAGATAAATCCCATGATAGACATGAAAATCAAAAGAAAAAGAAAGAAAAAGAAAAAAGAGAAACAAGCTACAATGACGGTTGCATCTGATGGCGATATTGTGTGCGTATGTGATGACAGATATGTGAACCTTACATGCCAAGATTCTACGTGGATTGTTGATTTCGTGACTTCTTTTCATGTCACCTCACGGTGTGACTACTTTGCTTCTTATCGTGGTGGTGACTTTGGTTATATTAGGATGGGAGATAGTGGTGTTTCCAAGGTTATTGGCATGGGAGATATTTATTTGAAAACCGATGTTGGATGTAATTTGCCTTCGAAAAATGTGAGACACGATCCAAATATTCGACTTCACTTGATCTGAACAAGTGCCTTAGATGATGGTTATTGCAATTCATTCTTTGATGACAAATGGAAGTTGATTAAAAGTTCCATGGTAGTGGCCAAGGGTAAGAAGATAGGCTCTTTCTACACCATACATGCTAATTTGATTAAAGAAGAGGTAAATACAGTTGAGGATTTCTTGGTTAATTTATGGCATATGAGGCTAGGTCACCGTAGCGATAAAAGGCTTGAAATTCTTGCTAGAAAGAACCTTTTACATTTGAAGAAGAAAAATCTAAAGAAATGCACTCATTGCCTTAAAGATAAACAACATAGATTCTCATTTCATAATTCTTCTTCTCATACAAAATTAAATGTACTTGATTTAGTTCACATTGATGTTTGTTGCATAAATGCTAGAACACCTTGGAGGTACATTATATTTTGTGACATTTATTGATGATTATTCTAGAAAAGTGTGGGCAATTGCTTTGAAATCTAAAAATCAGGTGCTTACAGCTTTTAAGTAATTTCATGTCAACGTAGAAAGAGAAACCGGAAAGAAACTTAAATGTGTTCGAGCTAACAACCGTGGTAAATATAGAAGCTCGTTTGAACATTATTGCAGGGATTATGGTATTAAGTTTGAGAAGACTGTTCCAAAGGCACCATAACAAAATGAAGTAGCAAAGAGAATTAACCGAACAATTATTTATCAGATTCAGTGTATGCTCTCTCATGCAAGGTTGCTTAAGCTATTTTGAGAGGAAGCGATGAGAACAGAAGTATATTTGATAAATCTTTCTCCATCGGTTCCTCTTAAGGGGGATGTTCAGCAAAGAGTTTGGAGTGGTAAAGATATTCCCTATAATCATCTAAAAGTGTTCGATTTTCAGGCATTTGTGCATGTGCCGAAAGATTAAATATCTAAGCGTAACGACAAGTCTAAATAATGTATTTTCTTGGGTTATGGATATGAAGAGTTGGCTATAGGTTATGGGATAAAGTTGCAAAGGAAGTCATTAGAAGCTAAGATGTGGTGTTTGGTGAACATCAAACTATTGAAAACATCGACAAGGCTGAGAGACCAAACTCAACAATCGGTTAGCTTCAACTCAAATCCTCCTATCGTGGATAGAAATCATGGGGGAGAAGTGTATGGAAATCATGAAGATGATGAATCCTCACATAATATTGATTTTCTAGCTAAAAAGCAACCTATCCTACCTCAAATTAGAATATCTAAAAGAAAGTGTAGACCTTCTTAAAAGTATTTGCCGCATGAGTATGTATTACTCACTGATGCGGGAGAGCAAAAAACTTATAAAGAGACTATGTCATGTGAATGAATGAATGAATGACATGAGGCAATGCAAGAATAGCTTAAATCCATGCATGAGAATCATTCATTTGAATTGGTGAAGTTGGCTAAGGGTAAGTGGGTGTACAAGTTGAAGATGGAAGAAAATAGTTTGCGACTATGATACAAGGCTAGACTAGTTGTGAAGGGCTCTCGTTAAAAGAATGGCATAGACATTGAAGAGATTTTTTCACCGGTTGTAAAGATGTCTTCTATTCAAGTTGTTCCTAGGTTGGCCACCAATTTGAAATTAGAAATTGAATAGCTTGATGTAGATGGCTTTTGTTCATGGAGACCTAGAAAAAGAAATATATGGAGCAACCGAAGGGTTTTGAAGTTGAAGGCAAGGAGCATCTTGTTTGTAGATTGAGAAAAAGCTTATATGGTCTCAAGCAAGTGCCAAGACAATAGTATATGAAGTTTGATTCAGTCATGGAAGAACAAGGATACGATAAGACAAACTTCGATTCTTATGTCTTTATGAAAAGATTCTCAAATAATAATTTTTTTATCCTCCTACTTTATGTGGATGACATGTTGATTGTTAGGAATGATGTTAAGAAACTCAAGAGTTTGAAAAATGAGTTGAGTAAAGCTTTTGTAATGAAGAACGTAAGCCCGGTTAAGCAAATCCTAGGAACAAGAATTACTCATGATAAGAAAAGAAGAAACTTTGGTTATCTCAAGAGATGTACATTGAAAAGGTGCTTAAAAGATTCAACATGAGTATATGTAAACTAGTAAGTACTTCATTTGTATGACATTTCAAGTTGAGTAGTAATAAATGTCCTTCGAGTGAGAAAGAGAATGAAGAGATGATGAAAATTCTTTATGCATCAGTCTTCGGTAGTTTGATGTATGTTATAGTTTGTACAAGACTTAATATTGCTCATGCAATTGGTATTATGAGTAGATTTTTCTCTAATTTAGGTAATGAGTATTGGACAACTATTAAATGGATTTTTAGACATTTTAAAGGCACTTCTATACTTTGCTTGTGTTATGGAAATGCGGAGCCTGAGTTGAGTGGCTACTCGAATGTAGACTATTCTAGTGATGTTGAATATTGGTGATGTTGATTCTCGAAAATCTACATTAGGTTACATAATAATCTTTGTAGGAGGAGTTGTTTCATGGCAATCAAGATTACAAAAATGTACTGCTTTGTCTACAATTGAAGCGGAGTATATCGCTATTACCGAAGGAGATAAATAACTCTTGTCGATGCAAAAATTCCTACAATGAAGCAAAAGAAGTTTGTTTTATATTGCGATAATATTAGTGCTCTCTATCTTAGCAAGAATCCGGTGTTGCATTCAAGATTGAAGTATGTTGATATGAAGTATTATTGGATCTGAGACAAGTTAGAAGAGAAACTCCTCCTACTTGAGAAGGTTAATTCCAACAATAATAAATCCAACATGATGGCCAAGGCGTTGCTTGTGGTGAAGCTTGACGCTTGTAGAAGAAAAATGAGCATAATAGATCTTCCTACATGAGGTGGATGGGGAGATTTGTTGGTTGGGTCCACCTTCATGTGGGGCCCAGCTAGCATTAAATAAAAAAAATAAAAAAAAAAAAAAAGAAAGAAGGGTGGCTTCGTGCAATGGGGGTGCCCAAAAGTGAGGGGAGAGAGAGAGAGAGAGAGAGAGCATTGAAACAAGGGAGAAGAGAACGAAAGAAAAGGGCTGCAACTTTGTGGTCTCAATTCGAAGGCCAAATATTGATGGAATCGGCTCAAATTTGAGTATTTTGTTCATGAGATCGAGGGCTATGAGTTAATGATTTTCATTTGTCTAGAACGCCTCTAAATTCTCCAGTTATGGTTAAGATTTTTTATTCCGAATTTGTTTATTCACCTATATGGTGATGAAATGATATTATAATGTTGATGTTGAGTCTCTAGTGTGTGGCTAGAGAAGAATACTTTGTGTATCCTACTATTATTGGTAATTAGTAAATATTTTTGGATTGTCGTGGTTTTTCCCATAAGGTGTTTTCCATGTTAAATCTTTGGTATCGTTATTTGTTTTATCTACTTATCATTTCACATATTGTGAGCCTATATATTGCTGATTATTGCTAGGAATTTAGAGAATTTTAGTTGATTTAGTTTTGGGGGATAAATTAATCTTGAATTGTGTTTAATTTTGTGGTGAATTGTGTCCTTGGGTTCTCCCCAACATTAGGGCTCCCTAGATGTCTTTTCGAGGAAGATCTCGCCCACTCTCAAGCCTCCTTAAATGTCTCTTCGTGGAAGTCCTCTAAGCTCACGGCCCTCTTCGTGCGTTTTTTTTCTTGGCTTTCAAACACCCTATTTATAGGCCGAGGAGGCCAGTTGATATAGGCTTCGACTGCTGGTCCTTGGCGCATCAGCCGAGCCTCCTCTCGACCAAACCGGCGTTTTCTCGACCGTCCACTCTGCAGCAAACTTAGCCTTGCTATGCTCTTTAGCTCGATGGCATTGATGATGCCTGTGAGATGTCCCATCCATCATCAGCCTACCCCTCTTTCTCCATCGTAGGCTGTCTTCACGCACATCATCTCGCCACATGTGAGTTGTAGAGGCCAAGGGGGAAGGAGGAAGGAAGAAGAAGAAAGGAGGAGTGGGGCCAAGCCAAATAAGTACAAAAGGGGAATGGGCTTTGGACCTGTATGGGGTAAAAAAGAGAAGGGAAGAAAGGGAGAACTAGGCCTTCAGCCCAGCTTCCATGGGCTCTATTTTTTTAAAATAATTATATGAAAATAAGGTAAAATAAAAGGGAAATAAAATAAAATAAAAATAAATCTTAGTAGAAGTAAATAATATTAATGATGGGTGATACGTAAATCATTTTCGTTAGGGCCAAGCTCGTCCTTAATTTTCTATGCAATAAATATTCAAATATTTAATCAAAATTTAAGTGTCAACAATTGACCATCATGCTCACTAGTTTGTTTGATCCATGTTCAAACCACAATGTTGATGGGATCGCCGCCAACTCTTTAAAAAGCTTAAGTTGTTAAATGAATGTGTGGTTTGACATTTATTTACTTTAACACTCTCCCTCATGGGTAGGTTGGACTTTGGCCTAAGCTTAAAGTGTGGAAATATATAATTGAGGAGGCAAATAGAGACTTGGAAAGACTTGAACTCAGGATTTTCTATTTCGATACCATGTTGAGATTTGTTCATGAAGAGAAAAATAATATTTTGTTCATTGACTAATGAATAGTACACGTGCCTATTTATAGGCTTTACATAATGAATATCTAAAATAACATATAATAATAGATCAATGAGAATATATAGAATCGTGGAATCATAGAACATCCTAAATATATCTCTAACATCCCCCTCAACTCAAGATTATTTGAAAGAAGTCGATATGTGAGGGGGAGTATAAGAGTAAATAAATATTAAACAACGCCTTCATTTGAGAGCTTAATATAGCATAACAAAGTCTCTGAATTATTGGGTCACAAAATTAAGGCATACTCCTATGTTACTTAAGTGTCTAATTGACCCATAATGGATTAGTGGCGGATCCAAAAGATAAGGTTAATTATGAAATTGAATTGAGATTGCAAGTTGCAATTGGCATGAGTTTGGGAGCCAGCGCTAAGTGTAAGCATTATCTCCTTAAAAGTAGTCGTTCATGCCCACTTAATGATTCATTAACTTTCCATTTCCCTCGGTGTTTCACCTCAAACCAAGTCTATCACTATTACTTCAGGTATTGAGAACGAAACTGCATTTCCATCTCAACCTAATTATATATTGAACGCGCTATACAAAGGAAATAATTGGGATAAGAATAGTACAAGTGTCAATACTTTTGTATAGTGCTCACTTGAGTGCAAAAACTCTTTTCACTCAATTAAATGCCACAAATTTGAAAAATTGATCACTTGAGTGCCACTTCCAATTTGCCCTGGAAAAGTTGACATTGCCGCTAGTCATTTGAGATGGCTATCGAAAAATATTTTTTAAATATTTCTTAATATTTTTATCATTATATTTTTGAATATTTTTCTTTTTCTTTTTGCTTTTCTTCTTAGGGTTGACGGGAGTCACCGGCAACCCTCATTGGCTGTGGCCTCCTGGCCTTGATTAAACGAGAGTTGCCTTGCCATCATCCCTGAAGGCCCTGGGCATCTCAATGAGGGTCGTCGTGACCTCGCCAGTGGTTAGTGAAGCCCTGATGGCCTTGCTTAGGGCCTTCGCGGTGAGGGTGAGGTGGCTCTCACCCAGATCTAATTGTAAAGGCTATAGGTAAGGTTGTCAAGGCCTCGTCAACCATTAATGAGGCCGTGACAACCCTCGCTCGTTGTGGGCAGTGTCACCCGCGGCTACCTGGTAGCTGGTGAGTGACCCTCGTTGGCTCTAAAGGGGAAAAAAAAGGAAAATACAAATAAAAAATAAAAAATTCAAAAAAAATTCAAAAATTTATGTATGACATTTGGACAAAATTGGCACTCAAGTGAGCAAAAAAAAAAAAAAAAAAAATTTGCACTCAAGTGAGCGTTGTACAAAAGTTTTGGCACTCCTATTGCTCTTATGTCAAAATAATCTAAATCTTTGACATTCGTTTGTACATGCCTCACCATATTGAGCCAAAAAATGACCGAATGGTTGATCATGTTTGCTAATAAAAATGGCAAAGTCAATTATTTTAAATCTCCTAAAATAGGGAACATCATCAACATAATCCGAATGTGGTTTTCGCTAAGTGGGCATGATAGCCCATCCATCAGCTCTTACATGTCATAGTTCTACATCGGCTGCTTGTTCAATCCATTGTTGATACAATTAGCCATCCTAGCCCTTAAGCGGAAATGGTGGTCTAGCCTGATTATCCAAATTGGCATTACATTATCAATATTTAGTATTGGTCCAACTACCCTAATATTTCCACATTTGGTAAAGGCATGTTATGTTGAACATTTTGATTTGTCAAATTATCAATCATCATTTGGGTTAGCCCGAGCAAAATTAACGAGATCATTTCCATCAATAGACCCAACCACATCTGTATTATGTTGACCTTGACCAGAAGTTTCACGCCCTTTCAAAATTCTCACGGGGTGGAATTACTTAGCCTAAACTATCAACATTATTAGACTGAGCAAAAGTTAAGGAACATATCTAAGAACTTCCGAATTTCCTTGTACTAGAAATGGCTGGTTGGATGACCTTGGCCTAGAGATGATGTCGTTAATAGGATTAACGATCATAGGCCTGATAACGTCAGAAATGTAACTCACAACATGGTTGGCCAAATCCCCTTGGTGTCCCTAGAACAACTTATGCATAGTAACCACCATAGTTGAATCTAGCTTCACTTCTCTCCTTTGGTCCTCCTTGAGATGTCGTGGAATGTTGGCATTCCATCTTAGTTTTCCTCTACCACTGCTTGAGCGGGCGCTGACTCCAAACGTGCAGCCCTCTATTGCCATGATGGGGAACCGATTGTTGTCAATTGTGTTACCATACTCTAGTTGATTCCTAGTCCTTGCCATCATAGTTTCTCAAATTGGTCCACAGTGATCTCACCAGGTGTACCTAAAAGATGTTCCTTTACAAAATGGAATTTGACCAAAATAGTAAAAAACCTTTCACCAAAGGTTGATCTTTGCTTTATTAGATAGATTCATTGGTGACTTCAAATAGATACTCTTTTGTGGGAGGA
Source organism: Eucalyptus cladocalyx (assembly GCA_017140615.1). Classification (NCBI taxonomy): domain Eukaryota; kingdom Viridiplantae; phylum Streptophyta; class Magnoliopsida; order Myrtales; family Myrtaceae; genus Eucalyptus; species Eucalyptus cladocalyx. The sequence goes on from CM029518.1 coordinate 8,250,793, forward strand.
TATTAGAAGCAAGTATTTCTTTGTTAAGTCAACATGTGAGGTAATCAATGGGGGCAGACAATCAAGAATCTAATAGTTTATGGCCACAATTTAGAAGTGGAAGGGACTTCAATGTATTAGAACTTTTCTTTAGCTATTCACTCCTAGCAATTTTTGACTATGAATTGAAGATGTCTCACCACTTAGAGGAAATCCATATCGCTCGAGATGAGAGTTTCATGTGAAAACAACTTTACATATTCTAAGGAATTGTTTATTGTCCATAGGATATGGCTTGAGTTTGTCCTGCAATAATATATGGGAGAATTCTTCTCAACCAATTCTTCACAAAAATGAATTCGAATCTTGCTAGTAAGGCGCGATTGGATATTCATCATGATTGAAGCATAATTTTTGGAGTAGATGTGCACCTTTCTTGGCAATGTAGAAACAAGTGACTTTTCTAGGACAACTTTGTTTTCTCTTCAATTTCGATACAAGTAATTCAATCATACACATGCCAAATCATTAAAGCTTTGTCTATGAATAACTCAACGTTAAGTGGATCATGCATTTCTCTAATTTTGATTAGATGGGATCATCTACTTTCCAGGTGGATAAAACTGAATATTGACGAGACCTCTAAAGGCAACCCAAACTTGCTAGTGTATGGGGTCTATTTAGAAATGAAAGGGGCAATTGAATTTGTGATTTTGCCACATTCATAGGAATATGTTCATCGACACCAGCAGAACGTTGGGCTTTATGCTTGGGATTCAACTTCGCGAAACAACTTGGATTTCATAAGATTATTATTGAGATTGACTCTAAAGCCATCACTGGTCTTCTTAGTCCAAAGCATATGATTGATAATGATGGCCTTACTTTGCTTGAAGATATTATAAAACAATTGCACTTTCACTTTGAGTTCAAAGTGCAACATAACTTTCAAAGAGAAAATCACTCTATTGACTGGCTTGTTAATCTTGAAATCAATAAATGCTTGGATACTAGGTTTTTTTTTTTTTACCTCGTACAGGGTTGCTTCATATTTTATTATTTGATAAGATGAGGGTAGTAGATATACAACAATAGATTTTTATATTCAGCTTTAGCCCTTTTTCATTCGAAACAAAGGACACATAAACTGCAGAAGTACATGTGGAATTTGTCTTCTTGATGATGGATGAGATCCTATAATTACACACACATAAATAATCCATAATTGTAACCGCCCTATAACCGCCTAATAGTAGTTATTGAAATATTTTTCACTAGAAAATGAGATTTGACCCCATTAGTGGAAAACATTTCTTCAAAAGTTGATCTCCGGTTTTATATTTGATGGATTCAGTGGTGATTTCGAACGTGAATTGAATTTGCATAACAAGGATGAACAACAATAAATTTAAAGGAAAAGGACTGCAAATTGGAAAGACATTATTAAACTGAAAATGTACATAGAGAATTCGTGTAATTGATGATGTTAATGATTTTATAATTACACACACATAATCCCTAATTGTAAGTGCCCTACAACCGCCTATTTGCAGTTATTATGCTGCTCAGACATATCTACACTTTAAAGATTCCAGGCCTCTTATTTGCACCCCAACTTCAACCATAAATGGTTACAACTTCTCTGGCCGCTATTACTCGATCGTCGATCAATATATTATATGTCTTCAATCAACATCGCAGTCTTCTTGTTCCCCTGTCTATCCAACACTTAGCTAGATCCAGGTGGTCGCCCTGTTATTCTCTTTGTTGACATGTCTTATTAATTGCCCCTTGACTGCCTGTCGATGTAACGTTGGCTCGTGTAGATATCCATGCCATTAACCCACATCCTCACTTTATCCCCCCGTTTTTTTTTTTTTGTTCAACACTTGACCAAATTAAAATATATATTGGCCATATCTTGGTTGTTATCGAAACACGATGTGAGTCGACCATGCACCACCGTACACTGATGGATGTATTTCAGGTTTATCGAGAGTAACTCTTTGGCCAAATCGACTTCTTATCGATTCTAATGAGTGAGCTATTTTTTGGTGTCAACATTAATAGAAAAGAGGAAGCATTATTATTTCCGCCAATATCGCACATTCTTCTAATCCCATAAACGGATCGCCCAGAAGTGGAAACAGCGACTAATATTCTTTGTCTCTAATTTGAAATTTTCATGTGCATATAATTTTAATGATCGTGGCAAAATCAAGGTACTGCTCAAACAATAAGTGTTCATCTTTCTTATTCAAAATTTATAACTGAATCATTACACTTACATATCTTTTTAGGCCAATCTCAAGACCACAAACGTGTGTATCTCCTGCATTTATTCAGGGTGCGTGATATTAGACTATACACCAAGTTAGAAGAGGACTAATAGAGCTCTCAAAATGTCCGAGTACCTACATATAACAAAAGAAAAATGTTTTACTCCCAGCAACAAATGTAAAAGCACATGTTTCTCTTGTCCAACAACAAAGCATTTCTAAAACGGAATATAAAATCTAATCGCCTGGGAGTGCAGAATTTGGCATTGTAGCAAGCTAATTATGGTACTATCACTCTTTCCTATCAAATTCACAAATAGATAATTATGATCTCCAAGAGTATGGCATTGTGGCAAGCTACGTTTTCGTTACAAGCAAAAAATATTACTTTTGGAATAAATTCTTTCATGTACTATATTCAATCACAACTGCCGAAAAGATAAGATTATGCTTTTCTCTAATTAGGGATAGAAGCATACGCGATGCGAAAAGAAATTAAAACTCATCGGAGGCCATGCCAAAATTAAAATGGAGAGTTCATATCATGGCCAGATCATTTAAAGATTTAACTATGAGTTCATGACCTCAATTTACCAGATACGACTGGGACCTTCAAAGCAATTAGTCCGTGCTTACACACATCTCTCAATACACCGATCCAACTTTTGCTGCAAATTGGAGCAAGCGCACTTCATGAAGTAGAGATAAGATCCACGAGGGCCTTGAAATCAGCCTCAGCACTCCCATTAGGCCCAGTGGCCTCCACCAATCTCTCCCTCAACTCGCCAACTTTCTTCCTCATTTCCTTCCCTTCCTCGCCCCTCAGCACCACCTACAATGCCTTCTCCATTACATCCTTCGTTATGATCCCACCTTCTACTTTTACTCCAACCCCCCACACTTCCTCTATCATCCTCCCGTTCATCATGTTGTCCGACCAGAATGGCTTGCATACCATCAGTATGCCACCTGCCACGCTCTCGAACACTGAGTTGTACCCGCAGTGTGTCACGTAGACCCTGCACGCTGGGTGGCTCAGCACCTGGCCCTGCGTAGCCCACTGGACGAATTTCCCGTACGCTCTCGTCCGCTCCTGGATCCCCTCGGGCAACTGCACCATCACATGTTCCTTGAGGGACCATAGAAATGGGGTCCTGGTGGATTCCAAGGCTTCCCCGAGAGCCAATACCTCGCTTGGCAACAGCATTGCCACTGTCCCGAAGCATATGTACGCCACAGACCGAGGTTCTCTAGCATCGAGCCACGTCAAGCAACTGGTAGCGTCAGAAGCAGAGCTCTGTGGCGGCAGCGGGAACGACACTGTGAGGCACCCCACCTGGAGGAGGATCTTGAACTTGGACTTCAGCTCCGCTATAAGAGGTGTCGGGTTCGCTTCCGCATAGGAGTTCAGGACGAAGGCAGCAGCGACGCGGGAGCACACGCCCCATCTCACGCAGCATGCACGCAATCACTGAAGTGTCCCGATCATTGGTTATCTCATTCGGTAAATCTGAAATGTGCATCATAGATAATCCTGGAATTACTTCGAGGCTCTTGTCGTTGTCGTCGTCTGTGGAGGTGTCACCGCCGGAGGATTCACGACGGAGCTCACTGATGACATCAATGTAAACGCGGGCCGCCAACGCGTACGGAGCGGGAACCCAGAGAGTCACCGAGGGAACCTGCATTTTCTCTGCCATTTCGCATGCGAAAATCAAGAAAGCGTCCGTCAATAAACAACTCACATTCATCCCCGCATCTTGCTTCGTGGCTCCAACAGCCGCTCCAACGCTCTCCGGCACGGCTTTGAGGAACCACCCTACGAGTTCTCCTGGATGCTTCATCGGCCCGTGGTGGTCATCTGGCAAGCCATCGGTGATGACATAGACTCGGACGTTGAGGGGGTAGCTCGGCTCTCGACGGCGGAGAAAAAACAACGCGGCTGGACTTTGCCGTGTTCAAGAAAGAGAAGCAGACGTCCGGGGTGGCCGTAGCGAGCTTGAGCATGAGGTTGGCAAGAGGCCAAGGGCGGCTGCCGAACGGGAAGGCAAGGACGGCGACGTGCCTTCCCAGCAGCATGATCTTTGTAATCTCTTACGCCGGAAGTTGGGTTGAAGGTCGAGGAAATTAATGATCTGCAGAGGAACTTTAACAAGGGGAATGCCCGATCATGTGGTTGTGCGAGGTCTGCGAGCTACACTGGCGGGATCGTGCATTTTCTCGTGCACGAGTTAATGAGGCTCTCTGATTTTGCAGCAAACGATATTTATCGACTTTTTTCTTTGTCCATCCTTAGTTTTCCTGATTTTGTCAGTAATTTCCTTGGAGTAAACTATTTTTCGTCAATTAAGTGTTTGGATTTTCTTAATAAAAGTAAATAAACAACTTTTTACCTCCCCACCAAAAACTATAATATCGTTCATATCTCAAGTTATTCGGAAAAAATAAAAAAGTGATTCACGAATCTACCCTTTCTCGCGACATTCACGCGTGTTGTGAAAATCTTTGATGCTTTGAATTAAAGAAAAAGGTCAAGGTGCGTGCATTCAATTCCCATCTTAACTCTCTCTATCCCTTTCTCCAGGACTGACCACCATTGCCATAGCCTGACCCGCCAGAGCGCCACCATCACCAGCGACTCGCCACCAATTCATTGGGAAGGCGAGGACGGCGACTATGTTCTCCCGGCAACGTTGCGATGGGATTTAACATTTCATTTTTATAATTTGGTTCCGAAAATGAAGAGGAATGTCAATTGGGGCTATTACGCCAGTGCACATATGAAATCAAGCTGACAGGAAAAGTACAAAAAAAATCCAAAACCTATTGCATTGGTACCAATTCAATTCTAAACTTTTCAATTAGACCAATTTAGTCATAAACCTTCTAATCTTGGTACCAATTCAGTTCATCCGGCCAATTTTGGGTGGCCGGAGCTGACGTGGACATCAGTTGGTGCCTGGACACTAACATGGCAATTTTAAAGATTTTATTATTATTTTATTGATTTTTTATTAATTTTTTTCTTTTTCCTTTTCTTTTCCGGCTTTGGCCCTTGCCTGCCATCGGCAAGGATCACGACCCTCGCCCGACCTCTCCCAAGCCGCCGACGAGGCGGCTTCACTCGGATTTGGGCGAGGCCGGCCTCACCCAGGCCTTGCCGCGGGCGAAGGCAGCCTCGCCTACGACTGGTGAGGCCATGGCGGCCATCGCTAGGGCGAAGGCGAGGACCGAGGGTCGCAACCCTCGTCGGCGATTAGCGAGGGCTTCGCAACCCCCACCTCTGCCTTGGCAATGGTCGCCATGGCCTCGCCATGGCCTCGCCAGCGGCAGGTGAGGCCTTCGCGGTCCTCGTCGGCCACCGCCAGCAAATAGAAAGAAAAAGATTGGCCAGATTAGAAAGAAAATAATTAAAAAATCTTTAAAATTGCCATGTTAGCATTCGGCCGACGTCCACGACAGTGTCGGCCGGCCAAAATTGGCCAGATGGACTGAATTGATACAAATATTAAAAAGGTTTAGAACTAAATTGGTTAAATTGAAAAGTTTAAGACTGAATTGGTACTAATGCAATATATTTAGGACTTTTTTAGTACTCCCTCAAGCTGACCATCTCCCCCTCCGGCGACACCATCACGTAGATTTCTAAGAAGAACATAGAATGCAGACGCGAAGATAATACAATATAGATTTGACCTATGGATAACGCGGTAGATATGATCAACAAAATGTTGGAAACAGTGAAATGAAAGTTATTATTGACATAGAGATGCAAAGAAGTCCACAGATTAAGATTGAAGACCAGAGAAGGCTGCCGAAGCACTTCCTACAGCGGCGTCTTCCCGATGGGAATTCAGCTCCTCACTCAGATCCTCCTGCAATATACTTCACTACGGCCTCTGCCAGTTTCCTCATATCTTTGCAGTATTTCTCCAGCGCTATCCTGATCGATTAAGCATTCACAATCAAGATCTGCTTAATTCACCTAATTAGAAATGCAGACATAACGTAAACGGAAAAGATGGAAACCAGATGACCTGAATTCGGGTGGATTCTATGGCCACAGATCGAGATTTCTTGCATGCGGAGGATGGCATTTGGGAAAGATCATGTCGTTCCAGTCCAGCTTCTGGTCGTGGCAGGTGACGAAAGCCTGCCCGTAACCTTCGAGACTTCCAGGCCTCTGGGCTGACTTCTGCTTCTCGTGGTAGGGCAGTTCGAAGAAACCTTGTACGTTCTCCTTCATCATCCTCATCCCTTCATCAGACACTCCATGGTTCACCAACTGCACATTCAACCCCATTCCCATGAAGATACTATTGCAATTCTTCTATCTTAAATAAGGGCCGAACCTCATCAACTCGCCGGCCAGCTAAATATTCCAATTGATCAAGGGCATTTTCGTCCAAAGATGAACATAAAGAGAACAACTTGAGCAAAAAATTTAGAAATCAAATGGAAGCTCTATATAAAGGAATCGATCCAATGACATGTTTAGTAAAGATTTAGGGATGACCCTTACATAATGATTATATTGCCCCAAATTTTTATGAAATACAAGATGCTCAAAATCGGACATGAGAGTTTTTTCTAGTTTAGCTTACCACGAATATAAGGTTTTCATAAAACTGATATTAAGTGATGAACGTGGACGGCATGCTTAACACATGCAAGTCGGACAGGAAGTGATGTTTCTAGTGGCACTACTAGGCGAACAATGCCTATTCTTTGCATTTATTACATTTATGCCCGATTGAGATATCTTCTGTTTCGCCCAAAAAAGATTTTGAATTATCAAAAAATTGGAGTGTTATCATTCTGATTTTTGTTGGACAAAGCTGAAAAAGTGATTAGCCTTCTCATTCGTTTAAGACGCAATATGAAAATCCTTTTGATTTCTTCTATTTCTTCGATCATTGAGTAAACAACCTAAATTTTAGTAAAATTAGATTAAAAATTTTAAAAAAGAAAGAAAAAAAGCAGCCCTTCCACCTGTGACCACCGCCCCATCACTAGTGTGGTGGCTGATGGGGGCAGTGATGGCAAGCAGGGTCGCTGGCAGCCCTTGCCAAAACCCAGAGAAGGTGGTGACCCTCTCCCAAATCTAGGCAAGGGTCGCTGTGGCCATTGCCAGTGCCCCACCGATGATAGGGCAGCGACCACAAGTGGGGGACTTGTGATCAGCTATTTTGCTGCCCCACCGGTAAAATAAGTCCTTTAGTTTGAGAGAGATTATATAGTAAAAAGAGCGGCTATTGCACATGAGCAGACAGAAGACTACATGTATTTAAGCTAATGATCAAGTAGAAACCGTACCAGGAAAAGACCCCATTGACGACAGGCAGAATGAAGGTTGCGGAGCCCGGGGGATCAGGAAGAATGATCCATCAGCTTCCCCAGGTCAAAGCAAGGCAAGTCCTGCGACGACTCTCGATGGTGATCGGCCACTACCATGTCATCACAGAGGTACCTGGTGGACACAGCATCTGGCCGTTCCTGCCTCACCAGCTCCTGCACGCTCGGCACCGGCAGCGTCCAGTTTTCACCCCCTCCTCCACCTCCGTTTTCCCCTCCTCTCAGTTCCCCCCGCTGTTAGATCTCTTCCACCTGAGTTCTTGAATTGACGATGTAGCGCTGATCCCCCACCCAACGAAAGGATAGTCAAATTTTGATGAGTATTCTACTGCGGTTAGTCACTATTCAGTCGGAAGAAATTGCGCAAAGTACTGTTTTATAGAAGAAATATCAGCAACATCTCTTCTTAGCTGCTGACTTTAATATTTTGGCCAAGCACAACAACGTTGACTTTGTGCGCAAACATAGGGAACGAAACATTGAATGCGTAGTAATTGATTATAGACGTCGTTTCTTTTTTTGGGTATATAATTTAGGGATCGCGTGGGCGTTTGTTGGCTCTTCGTAACCGGTAACTTACTTGCAAACTGCACATGCGTTGGGTTCGAATCATGTACCTTTTCTTTGTCGTAAAGAGACGTTACACCCAACATACAACTTATCTAATGCATTAGTACAGCTACGAGCCTATTCGATAATCCGATTTGAAATGGAAATCCTCTTGGTAACGCAATTTTTTTAATTTTTTATTTCTAGGACAAATTTTGTCCAAAAATAGATTTGGAGCATAAATGAAAAGTAGAAAGTTTCAATTTTTATATTTTTTTGAAAAAAATAAAAAAATAAAAACTCTTATCATCATTCGCTCTCGCCACCAGCCACCCAGCCGCCGTCTACATGCTTGCCACCTACCACGATCCGCTAGCCCCATGCCCACCGCTAGCTGCTAAGGAGAGAAAGTCTATCAAACGAATTTCTGTTATTTCTATTTCAAGAACATATATTTTGTACCATTATCAAATGCATTTTTTTCTTATAAACTCATCTAGATAACAGAAATATAAACTTTTGGCGAGAAATAGGGACCAAAAATATAATCCTTACCATTCATGCACTAAAACGACCTCGTCTGACACCTTTAATTAGCATGGACTTAAAAGATTAGATTAAGTTAAAATTTCATTTGATTTTTGAAAAATTTTAAATAAGGACCTGAGTTCATGGATGCTCCCTCTCCCTTTTTAAGACTAGAGCCGACCCAGCTCTCTCCCCCTCTCCCCCCCGAATTTCCAATTTTCATCAGTTTCCTCATATTGCTCGGTTGGGATTCTACCGAGGGAATTGATTTCAAAATTTTCTCTCAAGAAATAGTCCTTGTCCTCCCGCAGCTGCAATGACAGCGATTCGCCCGCCTTGTGTTTGATCAAATGCTTTCCACATTGCAGCGAGACAGAGAGAACACAACAAACTCCATAGCCTCCACATTGCACTTAGTCTCCTCTTCTCACCGATTTGTGTCGGTTCGTGCGTCCTTCTATCTCGTATCTTCTGTTTGATTCCTCTCTCCGTGTATCTCGCTGCTCGACATCTTGAATCCTTCATCCATGAGCGTCATTAATGGTTGGGATCATCGCTTGATGAATAGTTGGAGCCGACTTGTCCGTTGCTCGACAGAATGTGCGTGATTGGCCTATCCTCAGTGTTTGCAAGGAGCAAAAGAGCAACTAATACTTGGACGTAGAAGAAGATGAAATGAAATGAAATGGAAAAAGAAGATAAATTAAAAAAAAAAATGTTTTATGATAAAAATACTCCTAATCATTCCATCAGAGCTCGTTGGTCGGCAAAGATTTGGCCAACTGGCAAGCATAAGCTCTTGTCTGAGACTAAGTGGTCATTTCATGTTCTTATTGAAATAAAATCTATTTTGAACATTTTATTAAGAAAATAATCTTACTTCAGGCACTTATTCAAAATTTTCTATTTAATTTGGTAAGTAAAAAAAAAAAAAAAAACTATTCAAATCATTTGATAGAGAAAGTCATTTATGGTAAGTACAATCCTATCAAGTACACAGCTTAAACTTATCTTTTAAGATCAGTGTTCCACTTCGTAAGAAAGTACAAACACTCAAGTGATTAATTATCAATTATTGTGCCATTTTTTTTTCTATTTTCAAGCTTGAGATTATCAACGTCTAAAATTTATTACTTAAATCTTTAACACTAATTTATTAGATTCATAAAATAGGCCCCAAGTTTTTTTTTTTTAATTATTTGGTCAGAATAAAACAACTTCCATTACTAACTCAAAGATGAATAACAAGAGTTTCCGAAATCAATACATAAAATCAATCATAGGGAACAAGGAGCTTTGAAAATCTAAGAAGGCGGAATGGAGCCTGTTCAGCGCTCCTTCGCAACCCAATCCACAGCCCGATTAGTCTCTCTGGGCTAATAGGTCACATTATCTTCCTTGCAGCTGGGCCAATAGAGATCTGCAGTCATTCATGATGGACCTAGCAGCCTAGGGTTACTTGCCCAGGTTTGGAAATAATAAACTTATCAATCTATAGAATAGCCCGCACATGTACCAGCTATGGCATTTAAAAGTTCAAAAGTCTCTACACCGGTTACTATATACTAGACCTAGCAACTTGTACTTTTAAAAGTTGCATCCGAGTAGTAAATTCACACGCAAGTTGGTAATTTTATCATGAGGCCCAGTAATTTCGATGTTGCAAGCAGTAGCAAGTCATATTAGCATGGATCTTAGTTCGTTTTTTCCAACCGACGAGCTTATAGGGTTGTCCTAGAGCATGTATGCATCTTGTGAATAGTATGTGAACCCTCTTTGGGGTAACCAAGGCAGCATCCAGAAGAAGTGCATACAAAAATATATGGTGATTACTCTCAAAATATCCGTTTGATGCATTAAATTGCACTTGTGCATACAAGAATTAGAAGTGTGCATCGGAAATTGCCTGAACTAGGATTCGCCAAGATCGGACCAAACCAGCCATTTTGAGCGGTTCCCACGGTCAGTGGTCCGGACCGGACCGGACTAATTTTTTATAAATATTATATATAAAACTTGTTGCAACCGGAATTGCAATTGAGGTAGCAACCTCTCATGTGGCCAAAAGACCAACAAAACTCTTCTTGTGACATTTTATTTATAAAGAAAACCTACTTGTTAGTTTCTTCTTTTACCCGACGTGGGACTAAGGTTTCAAGAGACCCTCATTCCACATGCTCACATTCTCTCTCTTGCTCCCCTCGTTTGCAAAAGACAAGTTAGGGAAAAGGTACCAACACTTTAAATTGCAAAATCTTATCAGTTTTTCATTAATTTTACAACAAAGGTCCCCGAGGAACCTTCATTTTATCTACCATTTCTCATGCAAAAATCAAACAAGAGTTGGTCAATAAACAGTTCGCTTTCCGTCTCACATCCCAGTCCACGGCATCAACGACATTTCCGAAACTCTCTGGCAACACTTTCCGGGACAACCCCGAAAGTTTTCTCGGATGCTCCCTTGCCCCGTGGTGGCCATCTGGCAAGACGTTGACGACGTCATTGACTTGGATGTCTGGGGTTGACTGGCTCTCGACAACGGAGGGAAAATGACGCCATTGGGGTGGACCTAGCTAGCTTGAGGAGGAGGTTGGTGAGAGGCCAAGGGGGCTGTTAAATGGGAGCGCAAGGACAGCAACAAGACCGTTAGCAAACGTATCAACAGGTTATGTTTCCATGATATCAAATCCGAAACATTGTCGGAGTGTACTTGACCTAACCTGACCTATAACCCTAGACCCGAAAGACATACAACCCAAGCGATCAGGTTGGTCCAAGTCTTTTCTTTTCTTTTTTTTTTTTATTTTTTTGTGCAAAGTTAAGACAAACGTGTTTGTCACATATCTCTTATGGGTCTTAGCATTACACATTTTCAAATATCTCAAAGAAATAAATTCTCAATTAAGGCACAACTTAGTGTTATTGCTTACAGTTATTTCACTTTTCTTTTTCTCATTTCTCAAACTTCTATTTGTTATTGAGCCTGTAGATTTATCAGAACGCTCAATCAGAAGTTTTGAACATAGTTGCTAGTTGATCATGTATTCCCTCGCCATAAATATTGCATCATAGTTATTGTGACGTGAGTTTAGTCATGTGTCTAGACTAGTCTTGGTAGTGAATTTTGTCAATCCCAATTTTAATCCTTGGCTGGGCATCCTATATGCCTTGGTTCTGTCGCGACCTCCCCGAAGCGGGTTGGACCACCTAAGGGTTCGGCTAATGGATTGCTAAGCCTAGACTTAGCTCGGGCTCTCCCAAGCCCATACCAACTCGCGACTTAAATTCAAATATCTAGCATGCAAAAAGGAGTCGCCACTAATCGGTTTGCGGTGGGTCGATTAGACACCTAAGCAAAATAACGGGAGAATTATTTCACTCCTACGAACCAGAGATTTTGGGTACGGGGACTTGGTTACGCTAGATTTCTCTAACGCCATTTCGGTACCTTTCTCTTTTAATTTTGAAAAAAAAATGTTTTGCAGGCAGCTTGAATTGATTTTAATTCACTTTCCTAACATGTGAGGTGATCATGCGGGTGCGCAATCCACCAATTTAGCACTCAAGAAAGCAAGTAAGAAAAATGCAGGACTTATCTCATGGCAACGAAAACATCTGCAGTGTTAAATTAGAATTAACATCCGCAATCCTAGATATGATTTCTACTTAACAATGTAATTTCTCAATTTTGTTTTCACTTTTTCAATGAGAACCTTGCAGTGCATCTAATCTAATATGAAATGGCATGACAATGTGTTCTAAACTACATGACATGAGTAAAATATTTTTTGTGTTTTCTTAATGAACATGCAATAATTAAATATGCAAATCAAAATGACCTAATTATAATGACTAGCAATTTTTAATTAAATGAGCCTAATTCTACATGCCGTGCATTTTAAGAACTTAATCCCACATGATGTGCACATGATATTTCTATTCCTAAAAATGCAATCTATCCTAAAAATTGAAACTAATTTTTCTAAAGACAATTTTTTTTTTTTGTATTTTTCATGATATTCGAAATTAAGAAAAATGCAAAAATTACCTAGCTAAATTAAAATTCCATCCAATTTAAACTTAGGATTAAGTCATACTAAATCCTAATTTAGACTAAGACATTATTTTAATCTAGCAACTTCTAACCTAGGATGCAAATTGATCTAAACTTAAATGCAATTCTATTCTAAAATGCATGATGATTTTTTTATGAAAATTCGTAATTAAAAAACACTAAAAAAATCTACTAGAGTGAAAATTAAAGGGACATGTTATCTATTCTAAAACATGCAAAAAAAAAAAAAAACCTATTATGCAACCTATAAAAAACTAGCATCCTAAATTAGTTAATTTTTCTTGGGATTTTTTTTTGTTGTAAAAATTTAAAATCAAAATCCTATTCTAAATTGATGCGTGCAATTCTTAAAAAAAAACAAATATCCTGAATGCATTTTTTTTTTTGGATTTTTGTTATTTTAAAATAAACGAAATAACTAAATATGCTAACCCTAGCCCTAATCTAACTTGCATTTTTTTTTTTGAAATTTTTTTATGCAAAAACAAAAGTTAATTCAAATAACCCGATATCCAATCCAATCAAGATAAGATTAATACCCAAAATTGGCGAACCATATCTTGCGTATGAGATCGGGTTGGTCAATTTTAAATTAAATCGCGAATCGAATCTCGGGCATGAGATTGGATTGTCGATTTTTGTAAGAGATCCGTTTGTAAGAGATCGTGAGTTGGATTTCGGGCACGAAAATCGAACTCCTAATCCCTAATTTGAGGGGTTATTTCACATTGGAATTTCAATCATGCATTAATGAATAATCACGCTAAAAAAACTATATAAAAACAAACTATAAACTATGTAAAAAATAAAGATAGAGTAATAATAAAAAAAACTACCTAATGTTCCCCTTTTGTTTTTTTTTTTTAATCTTTTCCTTTCCCACGCACAGCGTCTCCGAAGGGAAGCAAGTCGTCGGTCCGGAGAGGCAGCTCCGGGGAAGGTGCACCGGCAGCGACTGGTGGACCGACGGCGAAATAAGGTGGCACCCGGCGTCGGGCTTCTCGGACGGCGAGCGAAAACGAGATCTGGCGTCAACAAAGGAGCCGGGTAGCAGCGAGTCGTTGCTGGTGCAGTGGGTGGCAGCAGCTCGGGCGCAGCAACTCAGGAGGGAGAGCTAGTGGACTCGGCGGACTGACGGTGAAGGAGCGGGCAGCAGCAGCTTCCGGCAACGGTCGTGACGAGAACGGCTTCTGGCGTTGCGAAAGGCTCGGGCGCAGCTGCTGGTGTCGGGCAGAGATGGTGGAGTTGCCGCAGCTGTCGAGGACGGGCAGGGGCGCGGGATTGCAGCGGCAGCTGCGTTTGGAACTCGCCGGAAGGAGGAAGGTAGCAGCGGGGGGTTGTTGCAGCGTCGACACTCGGAGCTCACCAGCAGGAGGGAGACGATGGCGCGGTGATGGTGGTACAGGCGGGGCAGGGCGTCGAGCTAAGGCGTTAGGCGGTGAGCAGGATGGAGGTGCTGCGGTGTGGTGACGGGGTTCGGAGCTCCGGCGACCGCGAGACAGCAGCTGCGGTGGGGGAGTTGCAGGCGTCGTTCGAAGCCTCGAGCTGCAGGAGGCGGGCGAGAGGAGGCACGGGACTACAGCGGCAACGGCGTTCGGAACTCGCCGGGAGCAGGAAGGCAGCAGAGGGTTGTTGCAACGTCTACGTCCTCAGATCGTCGGACGGATGGAGTCGGCGGCGTCCAGCGGGCAGAGGGTGAGATGCAGGTGGACGGCAGCAAGCAGTGGCGGAAAAGGAGCAGCGTCGGGTCGTCGTGGGTCGGTGCGCACAGCAGGCGAGGTGGCGCGCGGCGGAGGTGGAGATGCGGCGGTGTGGGCACGGACGCGTGCAGCAGAAACCGGAGGAAAGTCCAGCGAAGAAGAAGAACAGTGGGCGCTTCTCTTTTTTTCTCTGCAGCCGCACATCCCTTCTCCGTCTCTGCACTCTCTCTCTCTGTACTTTCAGTTTTTTTTTACTGTTTCTGGCTTCACTTTTTTTGTTTTTTTCTCTAGCAAACCTCTCTATTTTTTAATCTCCTCTCCCTGACTTCATTTTTTCTTGTTTTTCTCTGACGAGCGTCTCTCCTTTTTAATTTCTTCCTTTCTCTCCACTCGTGTGTCTCTCTACGGGTTCTCTCTTTTTTAATAGCTCTCACAAACCACTCCAGTGAATTTTTTCGTTCTCTTTCCCTCTGCCCCCCTTCTTTTTTTTTGCACGTTATCGACCGTGAGCCCTTGTTTCTTGTTGTGTTTTGGTGCCGATGCAAATGTGACTACATGAAATACAATTTTACTATTTTTTATTATTTTTTATTTTTAACTAAATGATTAGGCAAAATTTAGGTGTCAACAGGTTCTGATCGTTATCTATCATGCATTTGTATAAATCCATTGACATCTCTTCCCATACACTCACACATTGGTCATAACCACTCCAAATCACTCTTGCCCGTCACACAACCACATCAAAGTCCTATCATATTATGGCTCTCTCCTATCATTTGCATCTACAAATTATGATCTTCAAGAGTTTGGCATTTTGGCGAGCTATATCCTAGCTACGAGCAAAATTTGATATTTTTGGAATAAATTCCTTCATATGCTATATTCAATGACAAAAACCAAAGAGATAAAAGATCATGTTTTCCTCCAATTAGTGATTGAGGAATAAATGAAGCAAAAAGATGTTAAAAGAGAAATGATTAGACTACAGTCTTTTAATTTACTGTAAAAATAACAGTCTTTTTATAATCACGAGAAACTAAATAACAAATTATTATATATTTATGTGGGGTCCACTACTTTAAGTATTTGTGACTTATAACAAACCGTTATTCTCATAGTAATCCAAAAACTATTATGCTTGCAAGGCCTATATCAAAACTCATTCAAGGCCATACCAAAATTAGAATGGAGAGTTCATATCATTCCCAGAGCATCAAAAGCATTAACCATGAGTACATGAGATTGATTTATTAAATATTAAGTCGGACTTAAATAGACCTTAAGCAAGTAGAGGGTCTTTCATAGCCAATGGCAATTTGAGACACATCACTCAGTAAATCGATTAAAATCTGTTGCAAATTGGCCCTAGTGCATGCTGCGCTTCATGAAGTGGAGATGAGCTTCACAAGGACCTTGAAATCAGCATCAGCAATCCCATTAGGCCCCGCAGCCTCCTCCAATCTCTCCCTCAATTCACCAGCCTTTTTCCTCATTTCCTTCCCATCCTCACCCCTCAACACCACCTCCAGTGCCTTCTCTATCCCAGTCTTGGTTATTGTCCCACCTTTTACTTTCACTCCAATCCCCCACACTTCCTCTATCATCCTCCCATTCATCATGTTGTCCGCCCAGAATGGCTTGCATACCATCGGCACGCCGCCCACCACGCTCTCAAACATCGAGTTGTACCCGCAGTGCGTCACATAGACCCCACATGCCGGGTGGCTCAACACCTGGGCCTGTGGAGCCCATGGTACAAATTTTCCATACTCTCTCGTCCGCTCCTGGAGCCCCTCGGGCAAGAATGCCATCGCGCTTTCCTTGATGGACCATAGAAATGGGGTCTTAGTAGATTCTAAGGCTTCCCCAATAGCCGATAACTCACTTGGCGATGGCATTGCCACCGTCCCGAAGCATATGTACGCCACAGACTGAGGGTCTCTAGCATCGAGCCACGTCAAGCAACCGGTAGTGTCGGAGGTGGAGCTCGACGGCAGCGGCAGTGGGGGAAATGACACCGCGAGGCACCCCACTTGGAGGAGCATCTTGAACTTGGATTTCAAGTCCGCCGTCAGAGGTGTCGGGGTCACTTCTGCGAAGGAGTTCATGACGACAGCGGCGGCGCTACGTGGGAGCACACGCCCCACCTCGCGCAGCATGCACGCACTCCTTGATGTATCCTGATCATCGATTAGCTCCTTAGGAAGATCTGAAATGCGCATCATAGATAATCCTGGAATTACTCCAAGGCTCTTGTTGTCGTCGTTGTCGTTGTCAGCGGAGGTGCCACCGCTGGAGGATTCACGGCGGAGCTCACTGATGACGTCAATGTACACGTGCGCCGCTAAACAATACGGAGTGGGGACCCAGAGGGCTACCCAGGGAACCTGCATTTTCTCTGCCATTTCACCTGCAAAAGTCACGAGAGCATCTGTCAGAAAACAACTCACCTTCTTCCTCACATCTCGCTCCGCAGCGTCAACAGCTGCTTTAAAATTCTCAGGCGCCACTTTTAGGAACAACTCCACGTGTTCTCCCGAATGTTCCATCGGCCCGCAGTGGCCGTCTGGCAAGCCATCGTTGACTTCATAGACTCGGACGTTGCTGGGTAGCTTGGATCTCAACGGCGGAGGGAAGATGAGGCTGTTAGACTTGGCTATGTTCAAGAAAGAGAAGCAGACATCCGGGGCGGCTGGGGCAAGCTTGAGGACCAGGTTGGTGAGGGCCCAAGCTTGGCCGCCGAACGGGAAGGGAATGACGACGACGTGTTTTCCCGATGACATGGTGGTCTGGATCTGTAATCTTTTACGTGGTAAGTTGTGTTGTAGTTCGAGGAAATGAGGAATTCAAAATGAGTCCTCTTTTTGGACGCTTAGGAGTAGAGGAGTTTGCCTATATATGGACTTGGAGGAGAGCAGAGCGCGTGAGAGAGGAAAAAACATTGGGTGAGTGAAATACTCCACGTGCAGAAAATCATTCACTGACGGACCCGCATCGTCCGGTCTCTCTATAGATCTGGGACCACGTTTGCAGCATCTCTCTCCTCTACTTTCTCTCTTCCCGTTGCCGCTCCATTCCGTTACGGAGAGATTAGTTACGGAGAGATCAAAAGAAGAAATTACTCTCTCACCTTCTCTGTTAAAAAACGCTCTAGAGCTCGCAGTTTTTACTCATTTCCGCTCTGCTCTCTCTCTTTCTTCCGACACGACACCGTCGCCTCCGCCTCCGCCTCCCCCGTTGCCGTCGCTGTCACCAACGCCTCTCAGAGCCCCACCATCGCATTTTTCCCTCACTCTCCCAACCTCCGCAAAGCGGGGCTCTCTGCTCGTGAACCACGCTGCTGCCGCCACCGCCACCACCTCCCCGAGCCCCGCCATCACCTGTCGAATCCCCATTGGCGGCTCCCATTCATCCCCTGCAGCTGAAAGTTAGGGTTTTGGGCGCTTGTGAACCTTGGAGCGTCTTATACTTTCGCCTGTGCTTAGCGCTGTGGATTCGATGCTGGAGGACAAATGTGATCTACTTTTGGAACTCTTAAATACTTGCCCGGGCTCATTTTGATATGTGGATTCGGCTTGTTCATGATCCCCTCTTATCCTCAAATATTTTAATTTTAGTCAATCATTTTTCCTTTGCGTTCTTGCCTTACGTGGTCTATACTTGGTATATTGCTTATATTTTAAAATTTTATGCATTTATTACACCATATCAGGTATTAATATAGTTTATACTTTCCCAAAAGCAAAGAGTTACGTCATAAAAGAAAAGGTAAAAGGTCATGTTTCTAGGACTTTTATGCGGCCTTACTATTTGTATTTGAATTTAGTTTTGGTTGTTATCCTCGGCACTGAGATTTGAACGCTGTACAGTTTAGCAATTGAAAATGCATTTGAGTGGCAGAAGGAACGCTAAGAGTATAGAGTTGAATGCCAAAAGTACACGTTTTGCTCACTAGCATTGACCCATAATGTGTGGTGTCGTGTTTAGTGTTAGTAGAATGTGTGCAAATGTTCTCCATTTAAGATCTTTGAGCCTTATGGAACACTTTGTGTATGTATAAGTGTTGCATTCATGCATTTGTTTAGCTGAAGTAAATGTTGTGCTCTTGGTTGATCCGGAAACATGTCTAATCTGCTAATGCGATGAGTTGGGGAGAGCATAGATTTTGCATTCTGCATGAAGAAAATCTGTCAAATAAGTTTGCCATAGACATTGTGTTCCTATTTTTGAAACATCATTCATGTGACTTGCAGGTCTACTGGCTTCAATTTGGAAGATATTTTGCACGAGGACCAATTGTGAGATGTAGATACCTTGTCATCAACGTAAAATTTACAATTAAATTGAATGAGAAATGTAAAGATGTGGAGTAGCAGTTAATTTTATAAATCATCGTACACCAACCGCCTGATTTGGGATGGTTAATGTTCTGTTCCTGAAACACTGCTTGTTTTTCTGTTTCTGTTGCTACAGGAAAGAGATGATTATGCTCTAGAGTTAGCATTGTCTAATGAATAAGCCGACCAGATGTGCAATCAGAGACGATAGTTTGAGATGATATCTCTTTTCCCGAGTCAGACTTTTCGCTATGAAACATCTTCTATAAAATAACATTTAATTCTCTCAATAGTAGCCTTCTGTGGACACTGTTACTGTTGGCCAATGAGATGGTCTTCCATTGTGTCTAGTCTATGAATCTGTTAATATCATCCTCGAGGTCGTTTAATTTCTTGTCCCAGCCTAGATTGAACTATCAAATAACAAAGGGCGATTATAATGGAAACACACAAGCGCGCTCAAAAACAGATGGCCTTGTCCAATCACGACCACCCTCGCCACATGCTTATGCACTTATGCACAAGTAAAGAAGCACTCGCGACTTAGTTAATCCAAGAATTGGGATTTACCGTGAAGGAAAATCACTAGAGGTTGTCCCATTCATGCAATTGTATCCTTTAGCAATTTAGTCAGTTTTCATGACCATTCCACTTAAACTTTGGCTCTTCATAGATATGGCATTTGCAAGAAATGTTGTCAAGACCAGTCTCTGCTCTAAAGAAGAAGAAACTGTACAGGTAACATTAGGAAAGTAAAAAGATGCAGCCCTTCACACGGCAAACTCTTATATACTAGAGAAAAATACCCATGAAGAGATGTGAAATTGACAGTCAAGGTGAATCAAATAATATAGTTTAACCAGGAACTTCCCCCCTGAGACATGGAACGTGTTATTTCGTCTGAGTCTACTATCTTAGCAAAGTAAGTCACTAAGGGTGCGTTTGTTTGTGTTTCTGTTTAAAATTTTTTCCAGGGAACAGAAATAGAAAAAAATGTTTCTGTTTCGGGGAACAATTTTTGAACAAAAAAACGCGTTTGGTAAACTTGTTCCGGGAATAAAAAATAAACAGAAACATGTTTGGTAAATTTGGATAATTTTTTTTATTTCTTTTATTTTTTCTATTTTTTCCTTTTTTCCTTTTTTCTTTTTCCTTTTTTCTTTTTTTTCTTTTGGCCGGCCGCGCCGCCCATGGGTCGGCCTCGCCTTGATCCGGTGAGGCCAAGCTCGCCCAGCAGCGGGCGAGGCGCGGCCTCGCCGAGCCACCGCCAGGCGACGCCGACTCGCCCAGGCCGGTGCGAGGTCGACCTCGCCATGGCTGGGCGAGCTCGAGCTCGCCCCGGATCCGGCGAGGCCGACCTCGCCCGGTGGCGAGCCTCGGCCTCGCCGACCACACCCAGTCGGCGTCGCGGCGGTGGCTCGGCAAGGCCGAGGCTCGCCGGCCGCCGGGCGAGCTTAGCCTCGCCGGATCGGGCGAGATCGAGCTCGCCCGGGCCGGCGCGAGGTCGACCTCGCCATGGCCGGGCGAGCTCGAGCTCGCCCGGATCCGACGAGGTCGACCTCTCCCGGCGGCCGGCCGACGAGCCTCGGCCTCGGCGGATCCGGGCGAGCTCGAGCTCGCCCAGCCATGGCGAGGCCGACCCTCGCCCAGCTACGGCGAGCCTCGCCGTGGTTGGGCGAGGCCGTCTGCCCTCGTCGGCCGGTCGCCGGCCATGGCCGAGGCCGGCGACCGGCCAAAAGAAAAAAAGAACAAGAAAATAAGAGAAAAAAGAAATAAAAAAAAAGTGTTTCTCATTTGTGTTTCGAAAACAAGAAACACAAAATTTGTGTTTCTTGTTTTTTTTCTTTTTTTTTGTTCCTGGAACAAAAGAACAAAAAAACAGAAAAAGTGTTTAAAAACAAAAAAAGAAATACAAACAAACGCTGCCCGAGGGGCTGTTTGGTAACGTTTCTGTTCTTTTTTTGTTCCAGGGAATAGAAACAAAAAAAAGTGTTTCTGTTCCGGGGAACACTTTTTGAACAAAAAGATGCGTTTGGTAAATTTCTTCCGGGAATAAAAAATGAATAGAAACATGTTTGGTAAATTTTTGTTCTTTTTTTGTTTCTTTTAATTTTTTAATATTTTTATTTTTTATTTTTCATTTTTTCCTTACTTTTTTACTTTTTCTTCTTTCGGCCGGTCGCCTCAATTGGCGGGCGAGCCCTAGCTAAGGCGAGGCTCGGCGTCGCCGGCACAGGCGGCGAGGCCGAGCCTCGCCAGGGGCCGGCGACGCTCCGGCGAGGTCGCCGACCCTCGATGGCGTCTCTGGCCCTCGACGACTGGCCATGGCCGAGGCCAAGGCCGGCGACCGGCCTAAGAGAAAGAAGAAGAGGAAAAGAGGAAGAGAAGAGAAGAGAAAGAATAAGAAACAAGAAACAAAAAATTGTTTCTTCAAAATTGTTTCTGGAACGAGAAACAATTTTTTTTTTGTTTCTCGTTTATGTTCTTTTTGAGTTCCGGGAACAAAAAAACAAAAAAAGAACAGAAACGCAACGAAACGCGTTTCTGTTCTTTTTTTGTTCCCGGGAACAAAAGAACAGAATTTCTGTTCATAAACACTTTCGAGAAATGAAAACATGCGGGGCCAACGTTCACGATGGAGAAATAAAATCCCAACGTTCTCAGTGTATGGAAAGGAAACGTGTGAGAACTTTTTGGACGCAAATCGATCTGGACGAACGGCCATCTCATTGATTATGCCGCTTCGCACTCCTCCCATCCGTCCCCAATCACACAGAAGTCGGACCGCCGAAACGCTTCTTAATCCACTCGAAATATTAGAGGATTTAACTTTAGTTTACCCATTTTTCAATCACCTCTTTCCGACACAAGGTCTACCATTTAATTAGATTTTCTCAATATCTAAAGAAGGACAATGTGATAGATTTAGTCCATCACCCTTAACAACATGAGCAATTCCCGGCTTGCAATGATGATATTGAATATTTAAATAATTAGAAAAAGGTCCTGCAAGAAAATCTAATATAATACAGGCGGAGGCGGCGGCGGCGGCATTGTCTCAGGTCACAACTTGTAAGCAAAATATCATGTACATAAAGTATGAGAAAAAATAAATTTCCTCCCACTAACCTTGCAGTATATTAAATTACTTTGTTCCCAATTGAACAAAATAACAACACTGTGAAACTTTAATAATATTGTCTAGAAACCTACTTAAGACCATGAATTAGAACTTTTCAGTCTATACACAAGTTTACTTGAATCTGCTGCAAAATCATCCAGTTGCACAATATATATATTTTGTATCTATTTGGCGTAACTTTTATCAAAATAAATTATTAATACCACGTTAGATTGTAGGTGAGGAAAAAATGTGAGCTCCGGAGCGATGGAGAGAGCGATTTCTTCTTTTAATGGTTCCGTAGCGGAGCGAAGCGACAACGGGGAGAGAGAGGCCGCAAACGTGGACCTA
Source organism: Eucalyptus cladocalyx (assembly GCA_017140615.1). Taxonomy (NCBI): domain Eukaryota; kingdom Viridiplantae; phylum Streptophyta; class Magnoliopsida; order Myrtales; family Myrtaceae; genus Eucalyptus; species Eucalyptus cladocalyx. Next base: position 8,273,070 of record CM029518.1, read on the forward strand.
GATCGATAGAGAGACAGAGGGTCTGCGGCGATTTTTAATAATTTCTGTGAGCCCGTACAACACTTGTTCAATGGTTTTCTACACAGCCTACGTGGAATATTCACTCACCCAATATTTTCTCGTGAGAGAGAGGGGAGAGAGGAGCAAAATTTTTCAAACAGGGGAGTCCGCTTTGCCCTGTGTCAATTTATAACAGTGAATAAAATATCTCTTATGTACCCAATTACATAACCATTGGGGGGTGCACCAAATCGACAAGCTTGACCAATTATTACTCATGAATTCATAAGGCAAAAATAACTCCAGGCCAACAACTCAATTGTAGGTAACAAATATCATTACTTTCATGGAAGGGGGAGGTTGTCATACTCCTTAACCATAAAAATATTCAACTTGATAAATATTAACAGGAATTCAAAATCCCATTACATCTCCACGAGTCCTTAAGTCGGGAAAGATTACCAGTGTGTAAATGAGTATACTAGTAACAAAATTTTCATAATCTTTATTATTTCTCATCAGCTCAATACATAGCTCAAATACAATCGCCCATTAAACCAGAAGCTAAGTTTTTATTATGTAATAACATACTTATAACCCAACACTTATATTTCCAAAATCATAGAAAATATAAGAAAAATACGTGGGGGTTCCGTATGTATTTTCACATCTATAAAACTATCAAAGATATAAAATAAATATACCACACACCATACGAGGCCACCGCTAGCCACGCTCCGACAAGCCCTCAGACAGTGCACGGTGCACAAGTCTGCGTGAGCTCACGCGCGCGCAAGTGAGTGTAGAATAGGAATTTTTGATTTAATTTTATTTTTATTGAACAAAAAATCTCGAAAATCACAAATTAGGGCAAAATCTGTAGTCGACCAAAACCTTTATGAAAAAAAAAAAATTGCGCAACCCCAAGATTAATGTTCACATTAGGAAAACTCTTACACTCTTTTGATGGTTCAATACACATTTAATGTTTTGCCCTGTGTCAATTTATGAATACACAAAAAAAAAAAAAAATACACATTTAAAGCACCTAATATTTTGTCAATACATATTTAATGTACTTAATAGTTGATGTACCTAATATTTTGTCAATACATATTTGCTGCACCTAATATTTTGACAGTTGTACGAGCTTTGCCAGCTACGTCTAACAATTTTGCGAGCCATATCATCGGTGCCGTGCATGAGTAAGAGTTTGCTCTCTGACTTTGTAGCGGACAATATTTAGTGACCCTATCCTTATTAAGAGAAGGGAACGGACAACTTGTTAACTTCACACAAGAAAATCTAAAATACTATTCGAATCTCAAATAATCACAAAAAAATTTATACTACAAATTTACGTGTTGACATTCATATATTATAAAAATTTTATATTATGTGGATAGAAAGAAAAAGTCAAATTGTGCAATGCAAGATTTTGATTAAGTAAAAAGAATATATAAAAGTCACTTAGGCACAAATGAAATCTATCTCAATGCTCAATATTAAGAATAGGAGCAAAGGTTTTAGAAAGAGGAGGGTTGGGCATGGGATTGCAAAGTTGGAGAGCAAAGTGGGTGAGAGAGGGGAGAATGGAACAAAACTTTTCGAACAGGTGAGCCCGTTTGCTACAAATCAATTTATGTATGGTTTGACACATATTTATTGCAACTAATATTTTCTCAGTTGCACGAGCTTTACAAGCTATATCGTCGGTGCCGTGCATCTGCATGAGTAATAAATTTGCAACCTACATCGGCGGTGCCGTGCATGAGTAATAATTTTGCAACCTACATCGTCGGTGCCGTGCATGACTAATAATTTGCTCTCTAACTTTGCAGCGGACAAAATTTAGTGACCCTTTCCTTATTAACAGAAGGGACCACCGACCATTGCAGCATAGAGGGTAGATCCTTTGTTCTCCCCGGTGGAGGCCAAGGTTCGAAGCCCCTGCGAAGCAGGGAGGCTGAAGTGCTGTGTGGTGATTTACGCGTGTCGCCGGGGTGGTGGTTTCCCTGCTATCGACACCTGGGGGTTTACATGAATGGCTGTCGGCCACAGTAGCGGTTCCTCCTGCACCAAAAAAAAAAAAAAAAAAAAAAAAAAAAAAACCAGAAGGGTATGGACACCTTTTTAAGTTCCCACAAGAAAACCTAAAATAATGTTTGAATCTCAAATAATCACAAAAAAAGTTACACCGCAAATTTACGTGCTGACATTCGTATATTATACAAATTTAATATCATATTGATAGAAAGAGAAAGTCAAATTGTACAATGCAAGATTTTGATTAAGTAAAAGGAATATATAAGTCATTCAGGCACATATGAAATCTATCTCAATGCTCAATATTAAGATAACAGGAGTGTGGAAGCAACACACATCAAACATGCTAGGACCATTTATCAAGATAACTCCAATTGACAACTTCATTACTATCAACAAACAAATTGGGACCTCAATAAATATCGAATTGAAAGTACACACATCAAACATGCTAGGACCATTTATCAAGATAACTCCAATTGACAACTTCATTACTATCAACAAACAAATTGGGACCTCAATAAATATCCGAATTGAAAGTGGGTCCATATACAATTGGGCCCAGAGTTTAGCTATAGCTAACACACAACCGTCATTGTGGTCGTTAGTAGTCATACTAACGTGACCACCTAAACATTGGTTACACCACCAGGCCCTAGGCAACAATCCAAGCCCTAGGCAACAATGACCATCATACTCTCTAGTTTATTTGGCTTGTGTTAGGACCATAGCTTGGTTTAATATATTAATTAAAGTTATGTGGAAAAATCAGAATATACGAAGGAGGGAACCTAAAGAAATGATCATCAATTTAAATAAATCTAAAAAATGCATACTCAAAGCGGTAATTATTTATTTTAAGATAATTACTAAAAAAAAGTCCTAGATATATTATATGGATGCTAATTTAATATTTTAACTTTTTAATTTGACCAATTTAATTCTAAACCATTTTATAATTTATTAATGTAGTTCCTTAGGTCAATTATTGGAAATCAGCAACGTGAACGTAGGCCCCCCTACATGACATAGATGACACTAACTTGGACAATTTTAGCAATTTTAAAAAAATATTAATTTTTATATGTTTTCATTTTATTTTATTTTTATATTCTATATTATGCATTACAGGTTTTTTTTTTTAAAAAATCTTTTCAATAATTTATTTGTTGGTTTGATTATTGAGTGTTGCATTATTGAATATTGATTGAACTCTGGCTGCCTTATGTTTTTATTTTCTTTTATTTTGGCTAGCACACAACCACCATTGTGGTTGTCTTACTTATGTGACTATCCCACATTGGTCACACCCCTAGGCAACAGCAACCATTGTACTCACTAGTTTATCTGGTTTGTGTTCAAACCACGCTTGGTGTACTTTAATTAATTTATTTTATGTGAAGAATCAGAATATACAAAGGAGGGAATGGAAGAAAAGATCATCAATTTAAATAAACCTGAAAATTGTAAATTTACGTGGTATGTTAGGAACTAATCTCGAGAGGTATTAGCTAATGCATTACTAAGCCTAAAATTAGCTCGGGTTTTTCCAAACCCATACCAATTGCGACTTAGGTTCAAGTTATTTAACATACAAATGGTTTTCAATTATGAATCACTTCTAACCTATTTTCGGTGGATCGATTAGAAACCCAAATAAAGTAACGGAAGAATTACTTCATTCTTATGAACCAAAGATTAAATAAGTTTAGGAACTTGATTATGCTAGATTATTCTAATGCTATTTTGGTACATTTCCTCTTTTATTTTCGAAAATATTTTTTAGGCAATCTGGATTGATTTTAGCCTAAATCACTAACATGCAAGGGAGTGACCACACGGGTGTGCAAACATTAAAGATAACACTTAACAAAATGCATTAAATGAATTAAACACACCAAGCAATTAATTATTTTTGGGCTTTCTCTTATCTTGAGATTAAAACTTACTTATATGGCGTGCACTTCAACTATAAGACCTAGTTCTATTGGCAATCGATTTCTAATTAAATGAACCTAATATGCAAACTAGATGACATGCGTATGATTTTTTGGTATTTTCATTAAAATTCGAAATAAATAATTAATGAAAATTGACTTCCAAACCTAAGAAACATATTTAGGGAACTACCCTACTTGTCATGCAATTTGGTCCTTTTCTTTTTCTTTTTCTTTTTTTTGGATTTTCCAAAACAAGTAGTAATCATAGATAAGCATCATATTCAATCCAACTCAAGATATTGATCAAGATTTCACACAAAGGATTAAGATAATTGAAAAATAACCATTGTCTCATGGATTTGATTAACAATTATTTTAACCTTAAACATCATTAATAAAGAATCAAAATAATTAAAAAAATATGATTCGAAGTCTTACGGATCAAATTGTGACGGCCTGAATTTTCAGATTTCGTTTTCGATTAAATAAATTGGGCCTTTCATCGACGCGCCAATGTTATTATTCTCTGAGCTAATCACTCATGAGATAACTGGGCTATCTGGGGAAATAATTAAGGAATCTAAATGCAATGGACTTGAGAATTCGACCAGGAATCGACTGCTCGATCGTGTTGATTTGCAAGGGTCATTACGACACTATCAAAATCGATCAGAGATCAAAGATAGGTCGATTTGACTGAGATGTGTGATCAAAGTGTGGGTGATTCCATATGATTGCAAAATTCTCATCAATTGGCACTAAATTGATTTTCTGTCGTTTTGGGTACCCTGTGTTTGTAATTGAAATCTTGAGATTTTCATGACAACTGAGAGTCATCAATGTGTCAAAAATATACAATGTGATTCGAGATAAATCGATCACGGGTCAATTGCACTAAAAATTTCTAAAAGTTACCTGGTAAACTAGGTCACGCTAAAAGCGCATCGGAGTGAAACTAACCGTGAATTTAAACCCAATTTCAAAAATTAAAAGTTCAAAGGTGTCACGAGCTATTTTAGGAACGTTGACTCATCCTCCAAGATTTTTCAAAGATTCCGGGATTTTTACGGAAAACCGTTTTGGACGTTGCAAAAAATTAGCGGAAATTCAAATGGGATTAATTGATGGAAATTGGGACTTCTAAATTGAGCCTTTGAGTGTCAAGGACTTATAAAAAATTGTTTATGATTTTTCTTCATCAAAATTGGACCTCAATTTGGGAAATTGAGTGAAGAAATTGATGACCAAAAATGAAAATTCGGAGCATGATCTGGGGGCTATGTTTTTGGCATCTATTTATGTTATTTTTGGCTTCAATTTATCCTAGAAAGTATTTGGGACAAGAGGATAGGTGTGTGGGCTTCAAGGGGACCAAACACTCAATTAGTGGGATAAGATTTGTTGACTTTTCTCTTCTTCTTAGCTTCCAGTACACGCCCCCACCGTCTCCTCTCTCGCTCGATCCCATCTCACCCACACCTTTCTTTCATTTCCATCAACCCTGCAAAACCCCACCTAACAGCTTTCTTTCCTTTCATTTTTATTTTCCTTTCATCTACTCTTCAACGCCTACAAGCCGTCCAAGTCTCCTGCTCCATTTCATCCCAACATGCAACGTGTTCCAGTCAACCAGCAAAAATTGGGTTGACTCCTCATGGTGCGCTCCACGACCAGCATCGATCAAGCTGATTCTTCTCACCGAAGGCCAAAGCCCACGTCCGTGAGCCTCACGCTGCAGCTGCCACGTCTGCGGTCTGCCTTTCTTCGGTCAACACCAGCGGCCAGTGGACCGCGCGCCCCTACTACCAGCGATCGTGGCCATCTCCGCTTTGCTTTCTCGCTGTCACCGAACGACCCAGCAGCGTCCTCGTGTCTTCTCCAATTTCATCAAGCTGCCCGCGCGTGACACCAGCTCGCCAGCAAGCTGCAGCAGCGCACGAAGCAAGCCGTGAATTCGTGCGTCTTCGGCCCAGCAAAATCGTCAACAGCTCACGCATTTCACGGGCCCAGCAAATCCAGCAACTCGGCCCAAGATTTTAACACTTAGGCCTGCTTGAAGCCAGCCCACATTTCAGCCAAGATCAGCCCACAAATGCAAGTACAGCAGCCCATTTGAAGCCCACGAAAATTGCATCAGTTCAGCCCGGTTTCTTGAAGCCCAGCAATTTAGCCCGTCAGCCCAAGAAGTAGGCCCAAGCCCAGATTTTTGCTGTGGGCTTGCAAGGTTTCTTGACCTGGCCCGAGTGTCCATCGACATCATCGAAAATTCGGATTTCGGCTGCCGTCGTGCCGTCATCGCGGTGAACCAATTTCCGCAATAAACAAGTGAGTTTATACTCTAAACTTTTCTTAGTAGGCTAATAACGTTTTAGGGGCGTTTAGATTTATTTAATTAGGAATTAGGAGGTTAGTTAGATTAAATTAGAAATTTAATTATTTAATTGAGCATGTTAGGTGGTTAGCATGGTTTAGCTAATGCCTAAATAAATTGTACTGTTTATCTAGAATGGTTCGGGAATTTTCCGGGTTCATATTGGTATTTAATTTAATAATTTTGGCCTAGGTTAGTATTTTTTAGAAATTAAATTGAATTATTTTATTGATTTTCGAAATTTATTAATTATTAATTAATTTTCCGGAAATTATACCGAAAGAGCCGTTTGTTAGAATTTTGCACTGATCGTAACAGTGTGGTTAGTTTGTTCAATTGATTATTATGTTTGCAAAATTGAATGATGATTGTGAAATATTAGTGTGGCACCCCGAACCCCTCTTAGGTCGCCACAGGCACCAACATTACACCTGATTATATCTCTTAGAAGAAGAAGTCATAAATCATGGACATTTTTTTTTTTTTTTGAAAATGGTCTCAACACGACTCATTACCGGAAGCAAAATAAAACATCGCCATATCTCCCTTAATCAATCATGATACAATTGCACACCACTAATCATCATAATAAAAGACAAAGCCATAACACTTTATTTACATATTTTCAAGATGGGTTTCTTTGAGTCGATACATCAAAAGAAAGGCTAGGACATGAAGCCACACTCGGCCTAAACCCCAAAAAGAAACACTCGACCCACTATGACTAACATGAAAGATCCCCCATCACTAGTGTCGGCTAACCATCCCAAAAAGTTTTGGCTTCTACTTGTCACGCACAGGCCCTCACACCCATCTCGGTGTATCAGGCGGTGGCGGCGGCAACATCCCACGCATCACTCCGTTGCGACGAATGTGGACAGATATGAACTCCTGGACAACAGGGCTCCCAGCCAGGCCCACATCGTACATGACTAAACAGCGCACTCGAATATACGTAAGACCAGGAACAGAGGGACAGTCAAACTCCTCGCACTCGACCTCTACATCGGAAGGTAGGCCGTAAAACACACCCTGCGTGACAGTAGGGAGCAGCATGCTGCTAATCTGAAATGTTGGTCTCCGAAGGAATGAGTACCACTCAGCAGGTAAAGGAATCCAATCACCACTCAATGCATCATACAATTCAATCATAACAACATACATGCCATTCATGCATCCAATCATACTTACCTTGAAGCCATGCATATACCATCATACATCCTCATCACAATCACATCACATACATGTCATCATGCCATAGGTGATCATTATTATGTCACACACATGTATCATCATGTCATAGGTGGTCATCATCACATCATACACATGTCATCATGTCATAGGTGATCATCATCACATCATATCATATATGCATGTCATCATGCCATAGGTGATCATCATCACATCACATCATATATGCATGTCATCATACCATAGGTGAGCATCATCACATCATATCATATATGCATGATTCAATTTCCACTTTTAACTTTCAATTCAATCACCACATCACTCTTTCTCGAGATCATCAATTTCATCTCATACTTTACACTCGCACCCCATCCTAGCATTGCGAGAAAAACCTCCGGCATTCAGTCATTTAAGGCCACCGGGCATCCAGCACCCCCACATTCCGGGCATCTCGCATCCCAACTAGCATCACGAGGCATCCCCTCGGGCAAAGACCTCCGAGGCTTCCGGCACCCAACCATTCCGGGCATCTCGAAACTCCCGAGGCCATCCGGCCATGTATCTCTATACATTCCAGGCATCCGACACCCCCATCCCGGGCATCCTGATACTCCCAGGGCATTTTCATTCGCCACAAACAGTTTCCTCATTTATCATTATTCATGCTTACCAATTTAGGTCTCAACTCAGCATGGCACATGGCAAACAAAATCACTTTCATCATTCGATCTATACATGCATCATCATTCATCATCATACATACAGCAGTACGCAATCATTCATAAACATAAAATTTATGGCATTCGTACAATTTAGAATAGTCCATTTATCATGCCTTTTTGAAATTTATTTAAATTTCAGCTTGTACCATTTTTGAAAATATTTAAATTAAATATCCATAAAATTCTCAAAAATCATGAATTCAAGACATGTGATAGACAAGACAATAAGACATTGATTTCGTGAAAAACACATGGCCAATAAACTTCCACACAAAAGATATCATTCACACAAATACAGCATGCAATTTCGGATAAAAACAGAATGTGCAGTTTTTGAAATAATTCAATTAAAATACCTGGACGACCTCCGAAAATTATGAAAATTTACCAGGTTCTAGTTAAGACACTAAAGTATATTTTTCATGCAGACTTCTAGGCTAAATTAGTTTTAGATAATTTTATATAGTCGTCCGAAGCTTCTGGTTCTCATACCGAAACGTCCAGTGTAGTCATCTCCGAAATACCGAGTTTTTTACCCACTTTTTCTTCTTCGTTTCCTCTGAAATTTGGATATGTTTTACTTCAAAAGGTCCCCTACAACTGTCATTAAGGGATCTAAGTCAAATGTTTAAAGAACAGTCACCATATGGGTCCATGAAGTCTCGGGTGTCCTGTTCCACGTCTCCAGATTTACCGTCTTCAAGAGTAAGTCAATTTACTGGGCTAAAATTGTTCATTTTACTTCAAATTTGATTATGTTAGTATTTAAGATGTTCTGTACAAATTTCATGAAGAAGTCGAAGATATATTCTTAGTAAAAATCAACATGCAACCACAAATCCACTGAAAGGTCAGTGAAATCGTTCCAGATCTAGTGTCTCCGTAGGATGAGAGTTTGACCTCTTAAATATCCACCATTTTGTACCAAATTTTATTATGTTGTATTTTAAGATGTTTACTACAACTTTCATTAAGGAATCAAAGTTAAAATTGAACTCAAAACATGCATACAAGCTCTCACAAGATTCTGGGTCAAGCGGTTCATACGAAAACAGCAACATCACTCAAGAACAAGTCATTCTAGCTTCGGTTTCTCCCTCCTAGTCACCCAAAATTCGACACTACTCCAAACATACATGCAACACACACATGCAAGATTAGTAAGAGGATCCTAACTTGCCTCTAGACCAAGGAGAACGACAGCACATGGCGGACGAGCCCTCCTCCCTCTCGGCTTCTCTTCTCTCGGCCTCACTTCTCTCTCTCTCTCTCTCACTTGGCTGAACAACACAACCGGCCACCCTCTCTCTCTCCTCTTCCTTTTATTCCCCCAATTCTCCATCATTAGCAATCATCACATGCCTCTCCACAAGCCAATGCATGAAGACCTCCTTGCCACTTGGCAAAGCCCATGCAATGGGCTGGCCACTCTTCCTCTTGGGCCTCTCTTGGGCCGGCGACAGCCCCATCCGTGGGTTTCCATTGGGCCGGCCAGCTTGGCCCATCTTAGGCCCATCCCTCTTGGGCCTAAGTCCCAAGCTTAATTAGCCCAAGTTCAATCTTTTAAAACTACTTAAATTCCTATTAAATTGAAGTACTAAATTACAAATTAAGATAACTATACACTTGAAATTATAATTCCATGAGTTCCAATTTATCACACACACATGGCCAAAGATAAAACTTCCTTTCCCAAAATTCATCCATTAAAGACTTGGCCATACATCTCAGTGCAACTCATGGACTAGGAGGCTACAAAATACAATAACGGTACTTCTATCGCCTATCCATAGCTCATGGCATATTTAGGGACTTTTATGAAATTCCAGGATGCCACAATTAGTATTTTAATTGGAAAATACCAGGTGTCGGGTGTTGAAACCGAAAGTGGTCTTTGAGTACCAAATCAGCTTAGGTGAGCAATATAGATCTATAACAACTTTGGGGAGCATTAACACTAGTATAGATCTCTAGCAGCTTCGGTGAGCAATGACGAGCAATGGCAAGCAATAATGCTTTAGCAGTTTCGGTGAGCACTTTAGATATAAGCTTCGGCAAGCAATAGTGATCTAGCAGCTTCGGCGAGCATATGTCATCTAGCAACTTCGGTGAGCATTATTTGATCCAATAGCTTCACTGAGCATTATTTGATCTAGTAGCTTCGGTGAGCAAATTTTAGACATTAGCTTCGGGAAGCAATGGTATATGAGTATATCTATTTCAGCTTAGGCGAGCAATGTTCGAATCAATAGAATTTATGGATGACATTGATGATATGGAGTCGAATGAATCGACTGATTGATAGTGGATTTGAATTAAATTGTTTAATTGAGTATTTGAATTGTACTAACCTATAGGGTGGATTTGAGGCCAAGGTAAGCCTCTGTGTTTGTATGATTATGTGATTAAGACGCTTCTGGGCATATTTCCCTCCTAATTGGGGTTTAGAGCATGGACTTGTTAAGACATTATCTCACTAGTTATTGTATAACCATTTTTAGGGTCGTCAAGTGGAGGACCTAGAGCTGAGAGGAGGTGATCGGAAGCGTAGGTCAGTTAGGACCACTTCTTTTTGGAAGGCTAGTCTTTTGTAGTCTTTTGGCCATAGACTTTTGTACATGACTCTATGTGATTATAAAAGCATGTTTCGTTTTGTGAATCTATTGTCCTGCTTTTCTATCCCAAGATAGTTACTGTCAAGGGATTTATTTTCGCTTCCGCATATGCAATAAAATGAAAGGGTTTGCGACTCATCCTGGGAAGTCGCAAAATTTTATTGACCAGAGAGGGATGGGCAGGTGCTCGAGGTTCGAGGCGTGACACAAATTAGTAAATGATTTTAAACCAAAAGTCACCAAGGCACAAGGAAAAAAATCAAAATAATTAAAAAGTGATCCAAAGTCTTATGGATTAAATTAGTAATTATAATGCATTTTTTTGCCAATAATATCCTCTCTAGTAATGCCTAATATCTCATGAAATCACATCTAGATAACAATCATTTAAAATAGGCAGTGACATTTGAAGGTAATGATCATTTCCTAATTTGATGTTGTTTCCAAATTGAAGCTGACAACTAGCTCAAGACGGCAGGTAATGGTGGTGGTCTCGATAATGTGGTTGGCTCACGAGCTATATGGTGATAGTATCCGGCAAGCTCACAAGATTACCTGTGATGATGTAGACCAACGGTGCTCGGATGGAACATTATGGTGTCACCTAGAGTGGCAAGGCTAGCTCGGCACAATAGTCTCGGAGTGGTTCGTCGATGATTGATAACCTACAAAACAAAGGAACAACTCCCCAGCTTGGTGAAAGATCATCAATGGTAATGGCAAATTGTCACATAGTGTAGGCTGGAAATAACAGATTCTTGGTAGTGAAGCTTGGTAATGATTGTTAAAAATTAAACCAAATTCATCAATTTTGATAACTATTCAGCACCCGCATTGAAAAAGAGTTATAATTGCAGCTTTATCTTTAATTAGTCAATTTGTCATTATCTTTAGTGAGTCTATTCATATTTCTAGAGATAATGATTGTTTTTAGAGACAATGTGAGATATGGTGATTGTTTTGTTAGTTTGTAGATCTTATCCGGAGTGCTAACTTTATTTATTAGGAAAAGTAAATGTCATGTAACAAGTTTATAAATAGAAGAGTCTTGTAATTGTTTTTCGTTGAGGTGAAATAAATCTACTAAGCTATCTAACTATCTTCTTATGTTCCTTATATAAGTTGTGTGTTTTACCTTCAAATTACATCCATCAAATCGGTATCAGAGCTTACAATTTGTGATCATGGCGTCAACAAACAACCAACTTCCTCTTCAATACCCTTGTCTTACCAAAGACACCTATAGTGACTAGGCTCTTAAAATGAAAGCTCCACTTGGCGCCTATGGTGTTTGCGGACTTGTCAACTTTGGATATGATGAGCCAGAGGATGAAGTTACCTTGAACTAGAACTAGAGAAATGCCTTGGAGAAGGTTTGTTCGAAAGATCAATATGCCCTATCAATCATCTATCAAGTTTTAGATGATTCCATGTTTAAAAAGTTTCAAATGCTACTATTGCTAAGGAGGCATGGAATATTCTTCACAACACCCATCAAGGAGTACAAAAAGTTTAGAAGATTCGTTTTCAAACCTTGAGAGGCAAATTTGAGGTAATTCATATGAAAGAATCTATATCAATTGCTGATTATTTCATAAGAGTTTTGGAAATTGTCAACCAAATAAAAAGAATTGGGGAAGACGTCTCAGATGCTCGTGTTGTCAAGAAAATACTTTGATCCTTAGACAAGAAGTGGGCGAAAGTCTTTAGTTAGTGGGTCTACAATCACATCATATATGGAAATATGCTCTATTGTAGTGTCATCATTCCGTATCGTTCCTTTATGGTCAAAACATGATTGCCACATGTCTAGACCCCTCGAGACCTTTATTGTTGTTGATAAACAACACCGAAAAGTTATTGTCTTGATACAATCATATTGGTCTATTCATAATATTAAATATGATCAACTCCTTAATGAGATTTCAAAGTCAAATATCTTGAGTAATAGTTGAAAAACATACTACAAACTCCATTTTATACAGTAGAGAATAACATAAATTTCTTCACTTTATCATACTGCACATTCTATTAATATAAAGATATTTTAGTTGTTGACTTCTTGTCATTCTTGTAACTAGTAAAATCTATATTCGAATACCCTACTAACTCTAGATCTTGAACATGTTCTTCAGCATATAGTTTTCTTGTCATTTTTAGTATCTCAAAACCTTATTGGTAGCAAACCAATGATCATGTCCTAGACTTGATTGATATCCACCTAAAAATCTTGTTGTAAAAGTAATATCTAGCCTATTGCAGGCTTAAACATTCATGACACTTCTAAGTGCACTAACATAAAGTATATCCCTCATTTGGGTTTTCCCAAGATTTGAACAAGGACAATGCCAAAGATTCAATCTATCAACCCTAACGACAAGAGCAACTCCCGGCTTGTTGAATCTTTTCAAAATGCGATGAACATATACAATCTGAGAAAAATCTAACGCACGACAAGAAAGATTCCTACAGATCTCAATGCCAAAGACAAAAAACACCTCACTGAGATCTCTCAAGTTAAAATTCCTTGACAACATCTGTTTTGTTTTATGCAGTAATCTAATGTCACTATTTGCAAGTAAGATATCATTTACATGGAATGTGAGAAAATTGAATTTCATCCCACTAACTTTGCAATATATATGCCGATCTACTTTATTCTCACGAAAACCAAACGAAGTGATGACATTATGAAATTTCAAGCACCATTGTCTACAAACTTGCTTAAGACCATAAATAAGACTTTTCAATTTACACACAAGTTTACCTTAATCATTCGCTACAAAACATTCGCATTATATGATATAGACTTTATTTATTAACGTATCTATTGAGAAATAGAGTTCTAACATTTATTTAGCGTAACTCTATATCAAAAATGAGTTACTAATACCATATTCACTTTGAAATAGCTTTTAGAAAAGACTAAGCTTCTCTCTGAGTGAAACATTTCACTACATTTCCTTTGAAATTTCTCTTAATCCCGTACACCCATTTATAGAGGATGAGCTTGTGACCTTCAACCAATTCAACAAACTCCCAAATACTATCACATTTTATAAATTGCATCTTGTCTTTTCATCTCATCTAACCACATATCTTACTAAGGATAAGAAATAACATTTACATACATAAGTCATTAGATCGATCATGCAGTAGATATCATAGTCATGCTTTCACAAATAGACTATATAATCCGGTGGTATAACTGAATGTTTTTTCCTGGTTAATCTCCTAAGTGGAGTTACTGCAACCATTTTATCCCGTACCTAAGACGCTTGACAAACTTTATCAAGAATTGTATCAATAACAGTATCCTGAACCTCAACACACTTAGTCTGTGGTGTAAAGGACTCCACAATTGTCTATATAGGCAAAAAAAAAAAATACACAGCGGTCATCACCGCACTATTATCTTTAATAGTTTAAGAATAGCTATCCCCTGCAACTACGTCAAACTCTAGAGACTTCATTGTCTGTAATTATACAATTCTTGTATCCCCATTGGGATCATAAACCGATATCCTTTCGAATGACCTAGGTAAGATACGAAATAACACCAAGGGATTTTATAGTCTAACTTAATTAATGTTGGATCATATAATCTCACTTATGTAGGACACTTCAAACCTTAAGATGGTTCAAGTTAGGTTTACGTCCAACTCATGACTCAAAACGAGACAACATAACATCTTTGGTAAAATTTCGGTTTAATGCATATTGGGCTATTTCGCCTCACAAAAAACTTTATAAATTAGTTCTAATAATCATACTCACTATCATGTCCATTATAGTGCAATTACGCATTTTGGTCACACCAATTTGTTCAAGATTTTCGAGCATTGTAAACTAAGTTACCATCCCAAAATCTTTTCGAGTATTTGACAAATGGCCCTTTGAGCTAACTAACATTACCATACTTGTCAAAATATTTACCACTACGATTACATCTAACAATTTTTAAGACTTATCAAAACTGTTTCTTAACTTTAGTCTAAAAAAACTTGAATCTATCTAAAGATTCAAACTTTTCTTTAAAGAAATAGACATTAATAACTGTATTGAAATGAAAAATTCTATACAACGTTACCATAGATGATCCACTAATATCAGTGTGAATGACTCCTAACAGGTCATAACTCCTAACAAGTCATGACTTCATACTGCAGTTTTCTTATCTATCTTATTCATCTTGCTTCTATAATAGTCTACACAAGTCTTTAGGTAACTTTTAAGAGTAGAAAAAATATCAACATTATCAATATTTCTACTCTTTCTCTAAACATATGATCAAGACATTGATGGTACAATGCATGAAACTGTTTCTTAGGTAAAGATCTATCGAAAGCAATCTTTTCAACTGTGAAAACAACGTAGATATTGTTGGGAAATCAGCACAATTAATATAATTCATTTGACATACTGAAGCACCCAACTTTATTTGACTTGGAAAATATAGAAACAACATTGTTCTATACTTTAAAAGAGTAGCCACACACTTCCAAACATGATATGAAACTAAGTTCCATCTAAAGAAAGGTACATAAAGTGTTTCTCAACATTAAATGCAAACTAGAATCTAGAATCCATAGTCAAAACAACATCTCCCACTAAATCAACATTAAATATTGTTTTTCATGATAAGTTATGATTTATCCCAATTTAGCTTCCTTAATTTATGAATCCCCTTATGATAAAAAAATATAATTTGTTGCACCGTTATCTAGCCATTAAGAATTAGATGAGGCTTTTAATAGGAATTAGATTTACAAATGAATGCCAAAGAATCATTAACTCTAGACTCACGCTTAGACAACCAAGCTTTATATTCATTACGGTGTTCCTTATGTGTCATTTCTTTCCACAAAAGTGGTAAATGACACCATCTTTTTCAAATGGTGCTATCTTGAGATAAGATTGTCAGAATGACCGGTGGTTTCATTAGTTCTTTTATGAGTATGATTTTGAACTTCAAATCTAACATCCTTAGGACGTATTCATTAACCTTATCAGAACTATTATACCTTATGTTGAAGAGTCCTTGCATTTATCCGAATCTCGGCATTAGACAAGACACAATTTCAAGCCACCAAGGCATTCATTATCCTATTAGCAGTTCCATCAGCTAGTAAACCATTTTCAAGTGCTCATAAAGGAACGCCTTATAGATAACAGACAAATTTAATTGTCCTTTTCCAATCAGTAACAAATACTTTCTAGTTCTATATTACTAACAGTGAAATTGCCAGCTTAATCTCAATAAAAGCAATATAAACATCTATAAGATCATTCTCAAATAGAAATCCTCTTTTCACTACTTAAAATTTGACCTAATAAGAACCTCAATTACAAGGAGTTGTCATTATAAAGAACATAATTTAATAACAAACAGCATATGCAATTGGCATTATGTGAGTATTGTGTAACTTGAAAACCTTATAATTACACATCTCGAGAGTTACATGCATCATCATATAAACACCTTTAAACATAATACATGACATATAATTGTACATTCTCCACATGACAGCGGTCATAAGAATATATTCTAACATTTTGAGAATTCATCACCTTTGGATGTATGAACACTAGGGTCAATCACTCATCAATCATATGCTGTACATGCATCCCTCCATGAATTAACACACAATTACCTCATTAGGAAGTATAACCACGCATTAGAATATGAGACATCATATCACAATATGAGACCAATATTTCTCAAATCCAATCAAGTGTCACTTTAGCAGTCACAACCTAATTGAATCATTGAAACTCTCTCATATTAGGGATATAAACTTTATGACTCACATTCACCTTATACATGTGATTTCAAACTAAATGATGGGGGTAATTTATCACTGAAATCACATGTCATGTCAATCTCATTACTATATTCATTAATACATGCTGAACCTTATACATGTTATTAATGAATCAATGCTTTAATTTTTATGTAATGATATAAACATATTTCCAAAACCATAGGGAAATACATGAAAAATACGCAAAATTACCCAAAAATCATATACTTTAGGGTTTCACATGCATTTTTCATATCCATAAATCATCAAACATATAAAATAAACACATCACATGTAGAGAATCTTCATATGAGAACGGCGATACTAGGAACGTGCCTATCCAACTTTGCACACGCCTTCATGCATTGCTGAAATGTGTAACGCGTCAAGTCCACGCGCTTGCCCTTCATGAGTTGATTGGAAATCAGTTCAACCGGACACTACCGGTCCAATTAGTCAATGGTCCGATCGGTCAACTATTCGACTGGTTTGATCAGTCAGCAATCAACCCGGGTTTAGTCATTGGGTCAACACGGTAAATTGGGTCGGGTAAAATTGGGTCGAGTCACTTAGTCAATCCGGGTTGAGTGGACCCTACCTAAGTGACGTCATGCATGATGTCAGCAGCCCATGGCGGTGGCCCAAGTTGGCGAGTGATGTCATTGAAGAAGTCACCCATAGTCATAGGTGGTCACACGCTTGTGCGTACAGGCGCATGAGCAAGCTCACCGGCGCGTGGCACCACTTATCGGTGTCGCAACGGCATTTGTAGCCGTGTGTGGGCGCGTCTGGCATCATCTAGAGGCGTACAACCTACCAAAATGCTCATCTTGAAGAGTAAAAGATGAATATGTGATCAAAATCTACTTTCACTTGACCAAAATTCATGAAAACGGCTAAAATAGTCCAAAGGTAGGTCAAATCTAAAATGTTCATGGGCAATGTGTTTGGCCTCCACCGGAGGCGTGCCACCCATCGAAACGCTTGTCTCAACGATACCAGTCTGAATATGTTTTCAAAATCAAGTTTCAATAGACAAAATTTCTGAAAACGGGTCAAATGCAACAGTTTGAGTTCTAGGCTACGAGGCTTTGACACCAAATGTTGGCTGTCGAAGCGGCATCCCAGGATCAACATAGCAAGAAACTCAAACATATTGAAGGAGAAGACGAAGATTTGCGTACTTGATTTGGAATTCATTATTTTTTATGTGGAATGATGACAATTTGACACTCAGATGATGAACTGACACTCAGGTTTTTCTCCTCTATGGCCCTCGGTTCTTGGCTCAATGAGACCACCACTCACAGCTTGCCTTATGTGAGGAGAGAGAAAATTCATGGAAGAATGAAGGCTAGACAAAGGACCTTAATGCCGTTTATAGAGTTTTCAACCGGGTCCTCTCATTACAAGCCGAGCCCAACCCAGCTCACACAAGCCAGGCTTATATTCAACTATTAAGAAAACCTTATGTGTTACCTTATTATACCAATCCTGTAAAACAATAAATTAGAATCTCAATTAATGTAGCCCATATTAGAAAAACTCTTGTAGTAGAAACACTTGTAACAAGCAGCTGATTTTTGCAAAACCTAAAAGAATGCAATAGACTTAAATAAAGAGAGTTAAAGGAAGAGAAAATTACATAAGAAATTTATAATGGTTTGGCTTATATCAAGCCTACGTCCACTATTCAACACTAATAGCCTTATAACTGGAATTCACTATAGCATCAACAAAGAAGTATAATTTTTTAATGCAAACACTTAAGAGAACATTCATTCTCTCTCATTAAGTCACTCTTATCGTGATTTTCTCTCTTGAATACAATATATAAGGACCGCCAATGAAGAACAAATAGTTGAAAAAACTTCAGACTTTGGAATTTCAATTTCACATCTCTACCTCAAATAGATTGAATGGCATCCTTAAATATTCCTCCATGCCTCATTAGCCATTGGCATTTTCTGAAGGAATTTTTTCCAATCAATCCGTTGGACATAATTGACTAAGGGGATCTTATAGCCGTTTGAAGATTGAGATGAAAATATGTTGATTCTAATCGTCCATACAATTGGAATCTAGGTTTCTATAAGTAGATGCTTCCCAAAAATGAATTTGTCTTTAAGATTGATTCCATCGATTTGTGATTAATTCCATCAATGTATTTAAAAAAGAAAAGTGAGATTTTTCGCCAAAGAGCTAGATGTTGTAGAATAAATTCCTAATACATTCATTTTGAATCCTTGTCACAAGATTAATAAATCTGAGTCTGATTTATTCCTCATTCTAGACACAATTTCAGTCCGGATTGTGTTAGAGTGGAAAATACTTTTGGAATGAATAGACTTTGACAAGAGTGTGCGATATAACTTCAGAAGTATTTTGTTCTTCAAAATAAGAATAAGAACTAGAAAATTTTCTCAACTTCAAAACTTGGTAGGAGTTTTCTCAATAATCTTGCTTTGTTTCTAGTCATTTTACCATTTTTATCCATCTTGTTCCTAAACACCCACTTTGTTCCAACTACAGATTTTCCTTTTGGTTTTGAAACTAACTCCCAAACATTATTGATTTTGAATTATTTGAGTTCTTGCATTGCTTCTATCCAGTTTTCATCAATTAAAACTTTTTTTACTCCCTTTGGTTCTATCTCAAATGTAAGAGCTAGAGCGTTTGAGTCTCCTCTTACTTCGAATCTTGTATGAATCCCTTCTTCTATATTGCCAATAATGAGATCTTTAGAATGGCTTGATTTGTGCTTCTAGTTATTGTTGAATTGGTCATTATCTGCAAGAGTTTGCTGAACCTTTGTTTCCTTTGAATCTTCTGACTTCTCTTCAGCTTGACTTTGTTCACGAGAAGGTGGAGTTTGCTCAAGGGATTCAAACTTAATTATATTTGAAACTAGCTCAAACTTTTCAAGTTGAGTTTGATGTTGTTAGTTCTTGACAACTTCTTGAAACCTAACATTCATTGATTCTTCGATAGTCTGTATATTCTTATTGAAGACTCTGTAAGCTTTGCTTGAAGTGGAGTATCCAAGAAATATCCCTTCATCCAATTTTTATTCAAATTTGCCCGACTGATTATTTCCATTTTTCAAAATAAAGCACTTGCAACCAAATATATGAAAATAAGAAATATTTGGCTTTTTCCCTTTATAAACCTCATAAGGGTTTTTTCTAAGATAAACCTGAAAAATACTTTATTTTCAATTAACAAAGTTCTGGCAATCTCTTGCAAATACCAATTTTTCATTTCTACAACTCCATTTTGTTTTGGAGTGTAAGGAAATGAGAAAGCATGTTGAAAACCATTTTCATCACAAAAATTTGCAAAGTCTTGATTTTCAAATTCTCCCCCATGATAAGTCTTAATACTCAAAATGGCATAACCTTTTCATTTTAAACATTTTTAGCAAATTTTAAAAAATATGAGAAGGTTTCTGTCTTATTTGCCAAGAAGAAAACCTAAGTAAATCTTAAGTAGATGTCTACAACTACCAAGCAGTATTTCTTACCACCGATGCTTTGAGTTCTAGTTAGTCCAAAAAGATCCATGTGAAGAAGCTCCAAAACACGATTAGTGGAGACATGATTTATAAATTTAAATGAGTTTCTGACCTATTTTCCTAAGATGCATGGAGTACACAATTCAGACTTCTAGTACACCATTTTGGAGAGACTGGAGACTAGCTTCTTAGAAAATAGTTTAGCAATCTATTTCATACTAACATGTCCTAACTTGTGGTGCCAAAGATTTGTTTCATCTTGAAATGAGATAAAACATTGAGAACTCTCTGGACTTATGTTCATAAGGTAAATGTTGCCATGCCTTTGACCGGTGAAAGTTTGAGAGAAGTCTCAACTAACTCAAGAACAAACATTTTCTTGAAAATTGATTATGAACCTTGTATCACATGGTTGGCTTATGCTCAAAAGCTTGTAGTTCAAGCATTTCACCAAGGAAACATCATTGATGATCGAAATTGCAAATTCTCATTATTCCATATCCAATAATTTTTCCTTTGCTGTTATCACCAAATGGAACATTTCCTCCTCTTTGTTTTTCTAATTTTATGAAACTACTTGAATCTCCAATAATATATCTAAATAGCCATTATCCAAGTACCAATATTTTTTTTTTAATAGTAACCTGTAGTCATAAAGAGATCAAACTTTTATTGATACCCAAATTTTCTTGGGTCCTAAGGAGTTAGTTTTTTTTTTTTTTTTGGAACAACCCTAAGGAGTTAGTTATAAAGATAATTTTTGTTCAATCATTCTTAACAAGTCTCCAACTTTAGGATATTCATTCTCAAAATATTCTAGTCTACCATATATAGAACATTTAAGAGCACTCCAACCAACGAGTTTTATAAAAAGTCTTTGAAAGTGATTTTTGAAAGCAAATTTAGGGGGGCTTTGTTTAAGTCTCTCATTGATCTTGAGAAAATCAATCAAAAGATCATTTTCTTTATTCAAACCCAAACTAGATTTGTTATAATAAGATATTTAAGTTGAAAGAATTTGTTCTAAAGTTTTTGAGCCTTTGGAGAACTTTGTAGAAATGTTTGAAATTTCCATCTTCAAAATTTCATTTTCTTTTGAAAAAGAATCAGAATTTTTCTTCAAACTTTCAAACTTTTCTCTCCAAGAATTATCCTATTGTCTGAGTTTTGAATTTTTCATCTTTAATTCAAATATCATTTTAAGAGAAGATTTAAGGTTTAAGCAAGGCTCATTTATATATTTAGAAATTTTAATAGGAACTTCTAAATGACTTACCATTTCCCTATCGAATTTTGAGTCTATGTTTGAGTCAAATTCTGATTCTGAGTGAGCCATTAAACAGATATTCGCAAACTCCTCTTTACTTTTCTTACACTCTATGTCACTCCAAATTTATGCTTTTAGAGCTTTCTTGTATTTTTCATACTTCTTCTTTTTAAGAAGGGATAGTTAGGCTTGATGTGTCATTTCTTCTTACACTCAAAACATATCACATCCTTGCTAGATTCAACATCTTCCATTGATCTTTTCTAGAAATTTTACTTATTTGGCTTTTTCTAGTTGAATCTTCTTCCTTTCTTATTCAATTTCCTAAATTTCTTTATCAAGAGAGCAAGCTCCCCATCATCCATATCATCATATGTGTCTGTATCATCAGAATCAACATTAGACTTAAGTTCAATTTGAAAGTGCTAGTATGAACACCTAGATGGGGGTGAATAGGTGTTTAAAAGGAGTCTTGACAAATAAATACTTAATAAAATAAATTTCGAGCAAAATTTGAATAAGGATCAAACTCTAACAAATGAGCCACCAGACTTTTGGTAGATGAGAATTTGTTATGCAATGGAACAAATTTCTAAAATAACCTGTAAGTATGCAACATACTTAAATATGAAGAGTTAAGGAAAGAGAAAGTTACACACGAAATTTATAGTGGTTCAGCTTAGATCAAGCTTACATCCACTCTCCCGCACTAACAACCTTTTGACTGGATTCAACTATGCAATTAATAAGAGATTACAACTTTGAGTGCAAACACTTAGTGGTAGATCACACTATCTCACTAAGTCATTATTTTGGTATTTCTCTTACGATCATAAACATTTAAGCTCACTAAAGACAATTGTATGATTGAAGTTTGCTCAAACTTTGAAATTATAAATTCTATGCTCTATCTCTTACTTGCTCATCGGTCCTTGATCTACTTAAATACTCTTCCACTTCCAAACTAGCCGTTGGACAATATTTAGAGGATCGTCTTCAATCTACCCATTGGACAAATTTGTATCAAGAAAAATTAGTAGCCGTTGAGTGACAAAAGTAAAATCCCAAATTGATTCTGATCGCGTATACAAACAACTTCTTAGTATATAAAGTTCTTGTCTTTAAAATCTAATTGTCAATCAATTAGATTGAGTCAATCAAATCTATCTTGATATGAAATCGAAACCGGATCACTAGCTGTTATATGTTTGGGGCTTGTGTTACATTCTGTCAAGTTGTTTCATTCTGAACATGCTTCGTTCTGAATTTGCTAGGTTCTAAACTTGTGTCCCGTTTTGGACATTGTCAAGTTCTGGACTTGTGTCTTGTTCTGGATGTAAAGTCTAAGAATATTTTGTCTAAAGTAGAGTTTGAGTATCTTCTGTTTGAAATAAACTTTACAATCTAAATGTAAGTCTGAACATATTCTGTTTCTGAACATATTTAGCCTTAAGGTTTAGACACAGCTTCAACATAAAGTTTATCTTTTGGTTCTTCCAAGTATAGACTTTAACAATACCCTTTATACATTCTATCATCTGCATAGTCTGTTCCACTTCGTAAGATTAAAAAGTGCCTATTAGTTCATCAATAGAGAGAGGCATAATTATTAGTGTCTCCCAAATTGATGTTTTCACATGGTTTCGGTCATTTGAAAGTCCTCGCAAGAGTTTGTTAACCTTCATTAGGGTAAAAATTGGTTGACCTTGATATACCAATCTATTTACAATTTCTGTAAATCGACTTAACATATCTTCAATAGATTCTCTAGACTTCATATTGGCCAACCAAAATATTTATTTTTGTCTTATTTACACGGTCTGTTCCTTTACAGTTAATGTGAAGTCTGTTCCAAACTTCTTTAGTTGTTTCACAAAAAAAAAAAAAAAAAAAATTATATTATATTTAGCAAGGGACAAAGTGCTATATAAAGAATAGATGGCATTTGCATCAAGAGCCTGTCTCTTGGTAATTTTTGCTTGATTGATTTCCTCAGCATTCTTATCTAAGACTTCTTTTCCCTTGCCAAATCCAAAAGCTGCCTTTGGGTTGATTCATCTTTCCATAACATCCCTATTCCAGAGGATCTCTAGATCTTAGGAATGCCTTCATTTTATTCTACCACACATTGTATTCTTTTCCATCAAAATAAGGTGATCTGGTATTGCTTTGCCCTTCCATGAGTCTTGGTGCTAAAATACTATACATAAAAGATTTTTAACGCAAAAGTTAAAACACTTTAACATATGAGCATAGAGCTTTGATACCAATTGATAATGCTAGTACGAATACCTAGAGGGGGTGAATAGGTATTTAAAAGAAATTTTGATAAATAAAATAAATTTCAAACAAAGTCTAAGTATCCAATAAAGTCTGATAAATAAGTCACAAGACTTCTAAGGAATGTTCAGAATCAGATAAGAGATGGAATCGATTTTTACGATACCTAAAAGAATGCAACAAACTTAAATAAATAGAGTTAAGGAAGAGAAGATTGCACACGAAATTTCTAGCGGTTCAACTTAGATCAACCTACATCTACTCTCCCACTCTAACAGCCTTCTAGCCAGAATTCATTTAGCATCAATAGAGAAGTACAATTTTCTAGTGCAAACACTTAGTGGAACATTCCTTCTCTCTCACTAAGTCACTCTTCTTGTGATTTTGTCTCTTAAATACAATTTATAAGGACCGCCGATGAAGAACAAGTAGTTGGAAAGACTTCAGACTTTGGAATTTCAATTTTCCCATCTCTACCTCAAATTAACTGAATGACCTCCTTAAATACTTATCCATGCCTCACTAGTCATTGGTATTTTCCAAAGAAATTTCTTCCAATGAATCCATTGGACAGAATCGACTAAGGGGATCTTATAGTTGTTTGAAGATTAAGATGAAAATCAGTTAATTATGGTTGCCCATACAATTGGAATCTAGATTGCCATAAGTAGATGCTTTCCAAAAAGGAATTTGTCTTCAAGATTGATTTCATCAATTTGTGATTGATTCTATCAATGTATTTATAGAAAGAAAGTGAGATTGTTCGTTAAAGATCTAGATGTTGTAGAATAAATTCCTAATGCGTTCATTTTGAATCCTTGTCATAAGATCAATAAATTTGAGTCTAATTTATTCCTAGTTCTGAACACGGTTTCAGTCTAGATTACGTCAGAGTGGGAAATACTTATGGAATGAATAGACTTTGGTAAGAGTTTGCAATATAACTTCAGAAGTATTCTATTCTTCAAAATAAGAATAAGAACTATAAAGTTTTGTCAACTTCAAAACTTGGTAGGAGTTTTCTCAACATTAAGTATGTACCAATCGGCAGGGAAACCATGGCCTCTTCCTTGGACAACTTCTGGTGCTAAATAGCCTGTCATTCCACATATGGTAAATGCTCTCTCACCAAACAACTTCTTCCCAAATCTAAAGTCTACCGCCTATGCGAAAATGCAATAAAATTCCAAAATCACTCCTTTAATGAAAGAACATGAGATTATCTTCAACTGGTAATTTAAGAGCAAAATTCCCCCTGAAAAAATTATTGACAACGCTAAACTGGTCCAGCATTAGAACATCAGGAGATACAGCTCTGTAGAGAACACTGTTCTGAAATTAGACAGAAAGCACAGTGAATATGATATTTGACAACTTCTTCAATAAACAAATTAGGATATGAAAGAAGTAAATAAAAATATAGAGGCTAGTATTTATAAAGAAACGGCCAACCATGTTTAGCACTTCCAAGGCATTTACAATGGAGGCAGCACAGAACCTTGCAAATGGATCATCTAGGGGTGTGTGTAGTATTGAAGCCAAAGGACAGGCAAGACAAGTATTTAGCAGTATGCCTGCTTCTCTTCTATCGGCAAAAGTGCATAAAACTTATGGCACACAAGCTGAAGGGCTTATATTCTTCATCAAATTCTTTTCCCTTGACACTTGTTCTTCCTTGCCAAGTTGTTTGACCTTGTGCTTCGAAAATCTTTTTAGACTAAGCAAACTTTCTGAAACAAGATAAAATTATCAGTTACTCTAAAGTTTATGCAATGTCATTAATGAAAATTTTCAAGATCTCATATATTGGTCAATCTTTGACAAAGTGGGAACCAACCCTAAAGACATGGGCCGTCTAGAGCCAAAGAGTGAAGTCATGACATAATGTAGACAAACACACTAACCTGATTCATTTAGAAGTACAAGCCCAATCTCACTGCAATCAGTAGAGTACAAGCGCTTCTTCCACTCCTATGTTTATAAAAAGAATAATCTAAGAAACAATTTCTTTCAATACCTTAACTTTTGTTTAGGAGAGGAGCAATTTCCATACGAAGCTAGAGAGGTCAACTTTATCTAAGGCAGAAACATGGGTACTTTTAGTAGTGTCATCCATGAAGTCTGGATTATATTCCCTTTCCCTGAATCATTGAATATCAACTGTCAGAAAAGTTATGCCCCCTTCATTTAATATGAATCAGTGAACTTCCAAAACAAGATATGACAACTGAATATAACTTCACAACTCACTGCTGATCATCCTAAGATAGTTTTGCAAGAGGAACCGCCACAGAGTCAAACCGTTCCTTCGTCAAAATGGCACATTTGACATCACCAACGGCAACTCCACTAATTGAACCGACTTCCTCTCCAAGAAGCACCCATTCGACAAATCTAAGTGAGGGCGAGCTCTACCAACACCGCAATGGTGAGGCCTCGATAATGGCCAATGAAGTTGACGTCACCGAACCATAGACTTTGGCTGGTCTGGCGATTGGCCAAAAGAAGAAGAAAAATAAGAAAAAAAAAGACAAAAATTTGAAAAAATAAAATATTATTAAAAAATTTGCCACGTCAGCATCGGCCGAACAGCCGATGTCGCCTAGCATCCATGTCAGTAAGTGCCGGTCAAATTTAGTCGGATAGATTGAAATAGTACAATTGCAAAAAAGTTTACGATTGAATTAGGCAAAAAAAATGTTTATGATTAAATTGGAAAAATTGTAGTATGTTTATAACTATTTTAGTAATTTTCCTTTTTCTTATCCTATAAAAATTCCTCAACTTTATATTATGTCCCAATTTTACCCTAAATCCTTTAAAACCTAATAAAAAAAACCACAAACTTTTACTTAAATCACAAATATGCTTATTGCGACTTACCCCTAAGGTAGATCCCTAAGGACAATCAAAACCCTAAGGTAGATCCCTAAGTGCTTGTGCAATTTTTAAACACAATGTTTCTCAATGATTTCCCCATTATTTTTAGAGAAAGCTACCCAAAAGGACTTATTTTAAGCATTTCAAGGAATATCGATTTTTTTAGATTTTTTTGAAATTTTTTAGATTTGCTGAATTTTTTAAATTTTTTATGAATTTTTTGATTTTGTAAAAAATAAAAAATTTGGAATTTTTATTTAATTTTTTAATATTATTATAATATAAAAAAGGACCCAGGTCGGATCTCCACGTCCGACCCGGGTCAGGAGCGACCGGGTCCACGACTGGACTAGGCTCATCAATGGAGCCCGGTCCCGCAACCCCCTCTAAAAAAAAACAAAAGGATAAAAAAAGAAAGAAGAAGCCAAAAAAAAAATACAAAAACAAAAAAAAACCCAAAGGATAAAAAATCAGACCTAAAGTCATTTAAGCCCAAACAACTCACCACCCATGGCGACTCCAACGAGAAAGAAGCCAGCTCAAAGCCTATTATAAACATAAGCCAGATAAGCCCAATTTTCAGCCAGCCCATCTTAACAAAAAACCCAAAGTCCAATAAACCTACATGAACCCAGCCCTATCAAAGCCTAATCAGACCTAAAGTCATTTAAGCCCAAACAACTCACCACCCACGGCGACTCCA
Organism: Eucalyptus cladocalyx; assembly: GCA_017140615.1. Classification (NCBI taxonomy): domain Eukaryota; kingdom Viridiplantae; phylum Streptophyta; class Magnoliopsida; order Myrtales; family Myrtaceae; genus Eucalyptus; species Eucalyptus cladocalyx. The sequence continues at coordinate 8,300,403 of CM029518.1, forward strand.
ACGACAACTCATCCTCTCCCATATGTCTGCATCTTTTGTTTTCCCAGAACTTCGACCTCTTCACAGAATCATTCCCGAACTTCAAGCTCTCTTCTTCCTCTTCTTTTTTATTTTTATTTTATTTTTTATTTTTATTTCAACCTTAAGACTTAAAGGAAAACACCCAAAGAGAACCTCACTTGTAGGCAAAGATCTCGAGACATTAAGTGAATGCTCATGGTTATTTAATACCCGCCTCAGTGCATCACCAAAAACACTCTGTCATCACCACACCAGCCGTCACGCACACAATGCCCTAAAAGGAAAAGACGCCTCTAGTAACGAAATAACGGTGAGAAATTCGCTAGAATCAAGTTCAATCCCCAAAACACATTTGTGAACAAAATGGAAACCGAAAATGGAGTGAGACCAAAGTGGATCTGGTTCAGGTATTATATAGATCACCTAGTGGGTGTCGACCAACAGACTCAGTCAAGACTAAGATTCGGGCCAAGATCAACATACAATGTATAAGCGACACTAAAAGACTAACTTAGAAACCGATGGTTAGCACTCAACACAAGTATGACTAAAAAGCAGCAAGGTTTGGTCAGAACGACCCAAGGAGTTTTGGGCTTCATTCAAGCATTTTGACGAACGATTGACACACACTAGTGAAATGAAGCACCTTTGACTCAACAAGGACCCAAGCACGGACCGACTCCCAAAAAGCATACCCGAACACACAAGAGCATAAATAAAAGACCGGTGGGACCGAAACTCGCACGAACTGGTCAACCGCGAGCTTTGACTTGATGCCCACCCATAAACTGAGCACAAGGGCTCGAGGTAAAGTCCTACGTAGCTCAAATGTGGCCCTACAGTGGATGGCGAACAATGGACGGACTCTGGTGACAGTGGATCACTCTTTCAAACTCGCTATCTCTCTAGCTCACCTTCTCACTCTCTCCATCTCTCTCTCTCTCTCTTTCTCTCTCGGTTGCTCAACCTCTATTAGAGATATTTATCTTTCCTAATTGACTCCATTTGATTTTATTTGATATTGTAATATTTTATTAGTTTAGATAGTTGTTTATAATAGCCTATAAATAGTCTCTTCTTCCAAATAAACACACGAAGTTAGAATCTCGTGCTTGTCTTTGTTGCTTCCTCGGATATGGCATTGAACACAATTGGTGTTGGGACCATATCCCAAATCAGCTTCATGTGTCCTGTCATGTTACCTTCTAGGAACATACGATGTTCTCATCCTTATGTTCTTTTGCATCTTCTCCCATTGTTCCAACTATTCACTTCTTTACCAATCCTTCTATCGATCTGTTTCCTAAAGATGACACTCTCACATCTTCCTCTTTAGAATTGTCCTGACCTAATCTTGACGTAGGTATCTCTAAAAATCCCACTTCGGTAGCTCCTAATATGTTTATGCCATTTATGGATTCACAACCCTTAGATGTTCCTTCAATTCGTCATTCCACTCGTATAAGTCAACTTTCTATTCACTTTTGTGATTCACTATTATTCTGCAATTGCCTCTTCTCATGAGCCTCGTACATATAGAGAAGCTCGTACTAATCCTCTTTGGCAACGAGCAATGACGTGAGTTGAAAGTATTAGAAAAATCTCGTACTTGGTATTTGATTGATTTGCCTCCTGAAAAGTCGGCTATAGGTTGTAAATGGGTGTACAAAATCAAAACTAAGGCAATTGGTTAGTGGAATGCTACAGAGCTAGACTAGTAGCAAAAGGATTTACTTAGAAGTATGGCATTGATTATAATGAGACGTTTGCTCCACTTGCACGTCTTACTTTTGTTTGTAGCCTCCTTGCTATCGTTGCTATTAATAAATTGCCTCTATTCCAAATGGATGTAAAAAAATGCATTTCTTAATAGAGATCTCACTGAAGAATCATATATGGAATCACCTCCTAGATACACTCATACTCTTGGTAAAGTGTGCCATTTACATCAAGTATTATATGGACTAAAATAGGCTCCTCATGCATGGTATTCCAAGTTCAGTTCTACCATGGAATACCTTGGATTTGGGTCCAGTCCCTATGATGATGCTCTATTTGTACAACGAACATCTCGTGGGAGTATTCTACTACTATTATATGTAGATGACATGGTTATTACTAGCAATGATCACAATGGCATTACAAAACTACAACAATATTTGAGTCAATAGTTTGAAATGAAAGATCTTGAAAGGCTCAATTATTTTCTAGGATTGTAGGTTGCTTTAGATTCCTTTGGCTATTATCTTTCTCAAGCAAAGTATTCCACTGATCTTCTTTCTTAAGCAGGACTCGCTGATAGCAAGATTGCTAACACTCCCATTAAGAATAATGCCAAATTTGAGGAAAAAGATGGGACTCCTCTTTCAAACCCTACACTTTATTGATAGTTAGTTGACAGTCTGGTATAACTCACTACTAACCACCTTGACATCGCTTATGCTACTCATATGGTGAGTCAATTCAAGACTGCACCACAGACGACTCACTTTATTGATGTTCTTTGAATTATTCGCTACGTCAAGGATACCTTATTTTATGGTCTTCACTTTTCTGCCAACTCAACCTTAGAGTTAACAGCTTATTTTAATGCCGATTGGGCTGATAATCCTCTTGATTATCATTCTACTACAAGCTATTGCTTCTTCTTAGGGAAGTCCCTTATTTCCTGGTGAAGTAAGAAACAATTAATTGTCACTCGATCGAGTACGGAAGCAGAATATCTCTTGCTTATACAACTTTGGACTAATTATAGTTACGGTCATTATTAGAAGACATGGGAGTTCGTCATAACGGTGGAACAGTCATTCATTGCAATAACCAAAGTGTCATCCAAATAGCTCATAATGACGTTTTATATGAGCATACCAAATATATTGAAATAGATTGCCATTTGATACGCTCTCATGTGCTTCAGGGTACTATTTGTCTTGTTCCCACCTCATCAACTAATCAGATAGTTGATGTTTTTACTAAGTTACATCCACCTGGGTGCTTTAAAGATATTTTCTCTAAATTCCAGTTGACATCTTCTACATCACCTTGAGTTTGAGGGGAGATATTAGAGATATTTATCTTTCCCAATTGATTCTAATTGATTTTACTTGATATTGTAATATTTGATTACTTTAGATAGTTGTCTAGAACAGTCATAAATAGGCTCTTGTATCATCAATATTAGACACACAGAAATATATAGAAATTCTCTTTTCCACTTTATACTATTATAATTCTATCAATCCCAAGCCAAGAAGAAGCTCCCAAATTAATTCATCATCTATCCTTTTAAGTATGGGTGGTAGGTGCACATGGTCTCTACCACCGCCAGCTATCTTGCCGACGTGGCCCCGATCATTGTTGATGTACTGCCTCTGTACCGCCTCTCCCCCTTTTTGCATAATGCGAGCAATGCATTATGGAGAAGGAAGAGGGAAGAGGTTGCGGATCAGGCCAAGGACAAAGGGGAAAATGGGCTAGGCCCAAATGGGGAAAAAGAAGAAGGCAAAAGAAAGGCGGTCTGATCGACTTGCCCCAGCTTAGTCTCGCTTTTTTTCAAAAATAAATTTTTAAAAATAATTCTATTTTAATTTTAATACTAGAAATGCACATGCTGCTTATGTCTATATGCCATCCAATTTAATGAAAACGTGATGCATTTTGATCAAAATTGTTTACTTTACTTTATACTTTATTTTCTTTTAGAGACTAATTCCTAATTTTCTATGCAATTGAGTCACAAATAAAAAGTGCAAAATTTAAATATTAACTATTAACTCTTTGTCCAAAATTTCTCATTAACAAATGAGAGATGGAAAACTCCCTAGCACAAGCTATTCAAGCGCGAGCTTTTTTACTATGAGAGATGGAACATCCCTAAGCATAAGAAATTGACAAGCGTAAAATCATTAAGGGTGATTTTGACGAAGAGTTAATGGAGAGAAAATTTAGGACTTAAGTAAAAGTTCATGATTTTTTAAAAGACAAAAGAAAAATTTAAGTAAAATTGAAACTAGACCAAAAGTTGGATTTTTTAGGCAAAAAATAGGGTAGAATTGATATTGGAATTAAAGTTGAAGGTTATTTACGATATAAAAAAAGTTTATGGTAAACTGGGAATTGAATTTAGCATCTCTGAAGTTCATAATATGTTCCACACAATCGTCAATTCCCACCAACTGTTTGGGAACATATATAAAAAATAGTCCTTTTAACTCACTCTTAACTTTCCAACAATTGTTTTAACTAATGTACCCTCATGCTTGTCAAATTACAATAAAAATTTCAATATCTGATGGAAATATTTGTATTCTTTTTTAAGTAAGACTAGTTATTGTAGAATTGGTATTGGAACTAAAATTGAAGATTTTTTAACAATGCAAAAAAAGTTTAGGGTAAAATGGGGATTAAACCTAAAGTCATAGATTTTTTATGAGACAAAAAAAAAAAGTTTAAGTTAGAATAGGGACAAGCTCTAAAGTTATAGGTTTCTTATGAGCCAAAAGATATACTCGGGACAAGAGCTAAAGTTAAAGGTTTTTTACGATACTAGGCCGTTCCTTTTTTAGCCGAGAAGAAGAGTGAGTCCTTTGGAAAACATACAGTAATTCACTTTCTTCAAGCCATCCAGTGAAAGATGAAGGTGCTTTCCAAACAATGATTTTTTGTGCCATGAGCTTTACATCCACTTAAATTGTTTATTGTAGGTTTGAGCTTAATCTATATGTGGAAATTACTCGAGCATCAATGATTATAACTTCGATAGAATATTTACTGCTAACTCTCCTTAGGGAAAAGGTATCGACACTTGAAACTGGATCACGTAAATATCTGGTGTTTTATATTAATTTAAATTGCAAAATCCTATCAATTTCATATTAATTTTACAACAAAGGTCCCCATGGAACCTTCTTTTGCTCTACCATTTCTCATGCAAAAATCAAACAAGACTTGGTCAATAAACAGCTCACTTTCTTCCTCACAGCCCACTCCACAACGTCAACAACATTTCCAAAACTCTCTGGCAACTTTTTCAAGGACAACCCCGTGGGTTTTCTCGGATGCTCCATTGCCCCCGTGGTGGCCATCCGGCAAGACATTGACGACATCATAGACTTGGATGTCTGGGGTTGACTGGCTCTCGACATCGGAGGGAAAATGATGCCATTGGACTTGGCTGTGTTTTAGTAAGAGAAGCGGAAGTTGGGGGTGGACCTAGCCAACTTAAGGAGGAGGTTGGCGAGAGGACAACAAGGGCTGCCAAATGGGAGTGCAAGGACAACAACATGACTGTTAGTAGATGTGTCAATGAGTTAGGTTTCCATGATACCTAATCCAAAACATTATCGGAGTGTGCTTGACCTGACCTAACCCTAGACCCAAAAGGCATACAACCCAAGCAATCAAGTTGGTCCAAGTCTTTTCTTTTTTTGTTTTTTGTGCAAAGGTTAAGATGAACATTGTCGCGACCTCTCTTTTGCTATCTGAGGGAAAAGGAAGAGGTTTAGGGGTATTTGCCTAAAGAGGTGAACCAACGCCTTAGATTCGGCACTGGCTCTCCCAAACCCATACCTTGTGCGACCCTGGATTTTTATTTTAATTCTTAACAACCTATATATTTCTAGGAGTCGCCACTAACCTATTGGGGTCGGCTAAAAACCAATCAAGATGCGGGAGTGTTGTCTTGATTCCTATACAACTGGAGATTTCTAGGAATGGGGACTTATTTACACCAATGTTTCTATCGGCGCCCTTATGGTACCACTAACTTGGAAGGTTGTTTATTTAAATGGCGACAAAATCTTGATTACCAATTACAATACTCATGAAACCACTAAGTGTCCATGCAAATGTTTTAGTAGGCTTTAATGTCTAGACTAATCCTAACCTAATTTAGAAGATAAATTTACACTTAAATTTATGAAAAGCGGTGCGGTAAGTAAACATCCAAGAAATTGAAATAACTTGAAAATAACTGCGGAAAAGGAAAACCCGATACAAGTTGGGCAAATAATATTACATGGCCTTGTTATCATGCCCTAGGATAAGACCTGTATGAGCAAAATGAGAATTTACATGTGGATGAGATTACTCTAGATGCATGAAACTACTCTAATTAATCTACACAACATGGATTATTTACAAAAAGGATTATAAAATACCAAAATAGCATTAAATTAGGAAAAATGACCTTATAAAATTAGGAAAATCTTCTAGATGTCATTTTTGCCTTAATTTGATACATCCATCATTTTATACTTTCTTTTTTTTTTGTTGAAATTTTAGGATTTTTTTCGATTTTTTTTTTTTATTTGAAAATAATTCCCTAAACCAATCTATGCTTGATTTACACTAATATGGAAGATCCCAATACATGAATATCACAAGAACCGAGCTCGAATCGACCATTTCAAGATTGAAGCTTAGTTTGGGCATTTCGTCGAACACTTGGTGTACATTAAACTAGCCCAAGCAACTTCCTTGAGCCATGTTTGTGGCCTTCAATTTGGACCCATAAGCAATCTTATGTGAAACTAAAATATCAAGGTTATATTGCCACATGCAAAGAGTAAGGTTAGATAGAAAACATAGCCTAAAACACATAAGAACTAAGTTGAAATCAGTCCCAAATATGTGGGTTTGAGCTGATTTTTCAAATCTAGGTTTGAACCCAAGTCATGCAAACAGGTTGCATGCCCATATTCAAGCCTTGACACTCATCACATACGAGATCTAAAGGAAACATTACTTGATCCGAGTGAAAGTAATTAACATGGACTTTCAAATGTAACAAACATCACAGAGAATGATCAACCAAACACATCGAAACGACCTCTCCAAGAAGCATACAAGCAAATTCCACACTGACCAACCATGAATCAATGTGGATAGGTTTGGTTTTTGGCTCAAGTTTTAGATAGTCTTATGGTTCACACGGCGATTTAAAGACCAATCCAAGCTAACCTCAGTATCATTTGTACTCCCATAGGACATTCATCAAGCTCGTGGAGACAGAAAACACGTGCAAAGGGGAGTAGCAAGTCAAACATATATGACTCTCGAAGAGGCTTCAAACACTTGGAACAATTTCAGCCTCAGAAATCAGTCTTCTGAGCTAGTTTTTCTCTTGCTTTTTCACGTTTAAAACATATTCAAACTTGACCAAAAAATACATCTAGGATTTTTACCTTGCTTCTTAGTTTCTTTTGTAGTGGCTTTTGGCTATGGAAACCAAGAAATTATCCTCCGGGGGCATGTGGAAGTTGGCTTATTCAAATTGGAAAATGAGATTTGCAGAGAAAAAACTAACAACAAAGGTTTTTGTTGGTCTCCAAAATTAAACTTTAAGACCTATTTTGTTGGCCAAGTTAACACTGAGCCAACCTATATGTATTCTAGTTTGGGCTACAAATCATGGTTTTCCTCATTTGTCTCTCACTTTTATGAAAAATACTCACTTTTCCTCACCTGTGAACAATTAGGCTCAACACTTGAGAGAAATTTTTGGAATTTCTTGGCCCACCAAGAGGGAACTATTTTGGGAGGCTTTTAGAAGCCTTCCTGATCTCCATTTGGGACATACGACCTATAGTTGGAAATATCTCTGAGTGAAGTTTCACTCTCTAGTTGAAGGTTTTGGCTAATTTTGGCCGCAAGTTTGTAACCTATAGTTGGAAAGATCTTTGAGTGAAGTTTCACTCTTTAATTGAAGGTTTTGGCTAATTTTGACCGCAAGTTTGTGAAAATTTTACTTTTCTTTACAAAGGTCGGTTTGAAATTTCTGGGTTTTGCTTTTTTGGAGTTGCTTCTGGGGGTGTCCTTAGGGAACAATTGTGAGTTCTTCCTTCTCCCCCTTGTCTCCTGCCTTTCATGCCCTAAAAGAGCTTACTTCAGTGATCTTATCCCCTAAATTAAGGGATTTTTGGTCGGCCTTTTGTCCACCTATCAAGCCTACCAACAAAGCTACTTCAACAACTTTCTGACTTAGCCAAAATTTCAAATTTTTAAGCTAATGAGTGTGCGGATTTTGCTCTGATTTTCATGTGCTTCCAGCTACTTATCCCTAGCCAATTTTTCACAAAAGTCCCTCAAAGTTGGCCATTTTTTTGCCCGAGAATGCCCAATTCAATGCAAATTTGGTGCTTTTTGGCCCGATTTGATTTATTCGACCTGGCCAAGTTCAATTTCAACATAATTGGAGACCAAGATGATGATCTAAGGGCTCAGGTGAAATTTTGCAAAATTTGCGAATTGGTTCCTCAACTTTTGGAAATTGCATTTTGGTCCCAACTTGCCGTTTTAATTACAGTTTGATCTCCTAGGCGTGGCTAGTCACATTTAGATCATCAACTCCAACCTTTTTTCTTCTTTTATTTTTTTTATTTTTTTTTATTTTGATTTATTTTATATCAAGAAAATAAATGAATTTAAAACTATACTAAATGCCTAGATAATCTTTATGCAATAACTTGACAAGAAATATTTTTGCGGAAAAAGAAGCTCCCATTTTTTCGAAAAAAAAAAATGATTTTTGGGCAAAAATTTAGGTGTCAATAAACATGTTTTTCACAAATCTATTATAAGTCTTAGCATTACACATTTTCAAATATCTTGAAGAAATAAATTCTCAATTAAGGCACAACTTAGTGTTATTGCTTATGGTTATTTCACTCTTTTTTCTCATTTCTCAAACTTCTATTTGTTGTTGAGCCTATAGGTTTATCAAAATGCCCGATTGGAAGTTCTTAACATAGTTGCTACTTGATCATGTATTCCCTCGCCATAAATATTTCATCATAGTTATTGTGACGTGAGTTTAGTCATGCATCTAAACTGGCCTTGGTAGTGAACTTTGTCAATCCCAATTTTGATCCTTGATTGGGGGTGCATCCTATATACCTTGGTTCTAACCGTTATCTATCATGCATTCATATTAATCCATTAACATCTCTTCCATACACTCACACATTAGTCATAACCACTCCAAACAACTCTTGCCTGTCACACAACCACATCAAGAGTCTTATCATATTATGGCTCTCTCCTATCATTTTCATCTACAAATTATGATCTTCAAGAGTTTGGCATTTTGGCAAGCTATATCCTAGCTACGAGCAAAGTTTGATATTTTTGTAATAAATCCCTTTATATGCCATATTCAATGACAAAAACCAAAGAGATAAAAGATCACGCTTTCCTCCAATTAGTATTAGTGATGGAGAAATAAATGAAGCAAAAAGATATTAAAAGAGAAATGATTGGACTATAGTCTTTTAATCTAATGTAAGAATAACAGTCTTTTTATAACCACGAGAAACTAAATAACAAATTATTATATATTTTCGTGGGGTCCACTCCTTTAAGTATTTGTGATTTATAACAAGCTGTTACTCTCACAGTAGTTCAAAGACTGATATGCTAGCAAAGCCTATATTAAAACTTGTTCAAGGCCATACCAATATTAGAATGGAGAGTTCATATCATACTTAGAGCATCAAAAGCATTAACCATGAGTACATGAGATTGATTTATTAAATATTACATCAGACTTAAATAGACCTTAAGCAAGTAGAGGGTTTTTCACGACCAATAGCAATTTGAGACACATCATTCAGTAGATCGATTAGAATCTGCTGCAAATTGGCCCTAGGGCATGATGCGCTTCATCAAGTGGAGATGAGCTTCACAAGGACCTTGAAATCAGCCTCAGCAATCCCACTAGGCCCCGCAGCCTTCACCAATCTCTCCCTCAACTCACCAGCCTTCTTTCTCATTTCCTTCCCATCCTCACCCCTCAACACCACCTCCAGTGCCTTCTCCATCCCACTCTTGGTTATGGTCCCACCTTTTACTTTCACTCCAATCCCCCACACTTCCTCTATCACCCTCCCATTCATCATGTTGTCCGCCCAGAATGGCTTGCATACCATCGGCACGCCACCCACCACGCTCTCAAACATCGAGTTGTACCCACCGTGCGTCACATAAACCCCACATGCCAAGTGGCTCAGCACCTGGGCCTGTGGAGCCCATGGAACAAATTTCCCGTACGCGCTCGTCCGCTCTTGGAACCCCTTGGGCAAGAACGCCATCGCGCGTTCCTTGATGGACCATAGAAATGGGGTCTTAGTAGATTCTAAGGCTTCCCCAATAGCCGATACCTCACTTGGCGATGGCATTGCCACCGTCCCGAAGCATATGTACGCCACAGACCGAGGGTCTCTAGCATCAAGCCACGTCAAGCAACCGGTAGTGTCAGAGGTGGAGCTCGATGGCAGCGGCAGCGTGGGGAATGATACCGCGAGGCACCCCACTTGGAGGAGCATCTTGAACTTGGATTTCAGGTCTGCTATCAGAGGTGTTGGGGTCACTTCCGCGTAAGAGTTCATGACGACAGCGGTGGCGCCACGTGGGAGCACACGCCCCACCTCGCGCAACATGCATGCACTCCTTGATGTATCATGATCATCGATTAGCTCCTTAGGTAGATCTGAAATGCGCATCATAGATAATCCCGGAATTACTCCGAGGCTCTTGTCATCATCATTGTCGTTGTCAGTGGAGGTGCCACCATCGGAGGATTCATGATGGAGCTCACTTATGACGTCAATGTACACGTGCGCCGCTAAACAATACGGAGTGGGGACCCAGAGGGCTACCCAAGGAACCTGCATTTTCTCTGCCATTTCGCCTGCAAATATCACGAGAGCGTCGGTCAGAAAACAACTCACCTTCTTCCTCACATCTTGCTCCGCGACGTCAACAGCTGCTTTAAAATTCTCAGGCGCCACTTTTAGGAACAACTCCACGTGTTCTCCTGAATGCTCCATCGGCCCGCAGTGGCCGTCTGGCAAGCCGTCGTTGACTTCATAGACTAGGACGTTGCTGGGTAGCTTGGCTCTCAACGGCGGAGGGAAGATGAGGCTGTTAGACTTGGCTATGTTCAAGAAAGAGAAGCAGACATCCAGGGCGGCTGGGGCAAGCTTGAGGACTAGGTTGACGAGGGCCCAAGCTTGGCCGCCGAACGGGAAGGGAATGACGACAACGTGTTTTCCTGACGACATGGTGGTCTTGATTTGTAATCTTTGACGTGGTAAGTTGTGTTGTAGTTCGATGAAATGGGGAATTCGAAATGAGTCCTCTTTTTGGATGCTTAGGAGTAGAGGAGTTTGCCTATATATGGAGGAGAGCAAAGCGCGTGAGAGGAGAAAATATTGGGTGAGTGAAATACTCCACGTAGGCCATGCAGAAAATCATTCACTGATGGACACTTATCGTTTAGTGTCTCTCTAGGAGAAAATATTAGCTACCCTAACAGTCTACTTTAAACAGGTAAAAAGGGGAGTGTACTCGACTAATGTTTTGGGTCGGGTCCGGTATAATAGAAACCCGTGATCCATTGACACCTCCACTTTACAGGATGGAGAAATTCACTTTGGAAGAGCCTAGAAATCTGTACATTAAATTATTTACCTGAATTCTTCTCTTCAACAGAAACAATTATTAAAAATTCTGTTATAAAATTAACACGGAAAAATATCGGTTCTTTCAATCTAAATCAATGCGATATCTAAAAAATTTGAACAAGGAACAATCCATTATAATTGCAGGATCAGAGTTACAATCACTCGCACGTTTGGTTGAGTGCTAAATCACATCTAGATTAGGCCTAAATTTAAAGTATTTATAAATAAATTAACTCAATTCTATGTAAAATTCCTGTTATAAGATTCATCATGTTTAGAACTCCTCCGCATGCAATTAAAGAGGGCACCATTGCATCGTCCTCTTTCTTTCTTTGCGTTCATCCTATATTGTGCGGCGCTTTTCACTGCGCAACGCTTGGCTGAACAAACGTATGTGTAGGAGAAAATATTGAGTGGCTCTTATGTAGTCAGCACAATAAAAAAGAAGGGATCTGAAATAATGACACATCTCTAAAGTAGGCTCAAACATCACTCCCCTACACGCTCTCTCCTCTCTCTCTCGCCCAAATGCTTTGAGCATCAAATGACTATTCAGCCATCTCTGCGTACATTTTCAGCCTCGTTGGTAAAGAGGAAGAAGGGAAAGCAGGAGTCGGGTTAGGAAGATGAAGCAGGTTTGTCGTTTCATATATTTCATGTGTTTATACTGGGATCTAGAGACGCGTTCGAATTATGACTAAAAAATTTGATTGTTAATTGACTAAAATAAATTATTGTGGTCCCTACTGCCCTTAACAACCACTCCCATTATAAAAAGAAAAAAAATAAAAAAGAAAGAAAGAAAAGAACATAATAGTTATATTGCCACTATAATCATATTACCGTGATCACAAGAAGTAATTATGAATGAATATACTTTATCTCCATTAGAATAAGAGATTATCGTGATATTGAAATTAATTATATGCCCCTTGAATTAAAGCCGAAAAATATTTAGTTCAATCAAAGTGAAAAAGTAAAATGAAAATTGTTAAAAAATGAGTTAAGATAGACATCCTTCATGAAGAGTATCACCTCTGGATTATCTATTGAAAGTGTTCTGGAGAACCACTTTTACATTTATCTATAGGATAGATCCACTGTATCTATTTTAGATCTATTTACGAAACATATTTCATTTTATAAGTTAAATCATATCTCTAAGAAATTATGCTCTCTTTCCTTTCTTCTTCTTTTTTTTTTTTTTTTGGCAAGCACATCAACAAATATGCTTTAATTAATTGATGAACTTCGGCAAATGACAAAAAAATGGTAGACATAACTATCAGATGCTCACGTTCTTACTTACCTTTCTTTGATTTTTGGCCCAAATGACATTAGCACTATTGATTTTTAGACGATAACCACCTAACATTACTAGAAAGCATTCAGCAATTATTTTTCTCAACTGGCCCTACCAATCTTCTTTTTGTCTTAAAGGCCATCATGACCCTCTTAATTTTAATTGTCCATGTGTAATGCACGGGCTACTAGTCCAAAAGAAATGGGATAAGTGCTATAAAAGTCCAAAAACTTATCACGAAAATACAATTAAGTCTTAAAACTTGCAAAAAGTGCAATCAAGTCCTAAAACTTGTTAAATTGTTTCAATCGAATTCTAAAGTTAACACCATCAACTTTTTTAATGGAAAATGCTGACATGGCATTTAAAATTAATTTTTATTTTCCATGTGGCTTTTAATTTTTTTATTTAAATTAGATTTAAAAATTAGAAAAGAAAAGTTAAAATTTATTTAAAAAAAAAACAGTTAAAAAAAATGAAAAAGAAAAGGCAGCCACCGCCCATTGCCGAAGGGGCGGCGATGGCGGCGGCAAGGGAGGAGCTACCTTTTTATAACAATTTTTAAAAATAAAATTTAACTTTTCTTTTTTATTTTTTAAATATAATTTTTTAAAATTTGAATAAAAATAATTAAAAAAACCACGTGGAAAATGAAAAATTATTTAAAATTCCACGTCCGCGCCATGTCAGCATTTTCTGTTAAAAAAGTCGACGGTGTTAATTTTAGGATTCGATTGAAACAATTTGACAAGTTTTAGGACTTGATTGCACTTTTTGTAAGTTTTAAGACATAATTACATTTTCGTGACAAGTTTTAGGACTTTTGTAGCATTTATCCCAAAAGAAAATTGAAAAAACTTTAAGGCACTACCGCAATCAGTATGTTCCTAGGAACGTTCACGTGAAGTTTCGTTCTCGGAGCCTTATTTCCTCTCGATAGGCCTTCCGTATAGAAGGGGCGTCATTGGATTGACAAATCAACATCTATTGTACATCTAACGGTAGGGAATTGGAGCCTTATTTCCTCTCAATCGACCTTCCATATAGAAGGGGCATCATTGGATTGACAAATCAACATCTATTGTACGTCTAACGGTAGGGAATCAGAGCCTTATTTCCTCTTGATTGACCTTCCGTACAGAAGGGGCATCATTGGATTGACAAATCAACATCTATTGTACGTCTAACGGTAGGGAACTTTTTGCATGTGAAGCTAAAGCTAAGGCTCCTAAAGTTAAGGATTTTGTGTTTCAATATTGTCGGCTTCAATAAATTTTTTCTTCAGGAATTTTTTGGCTACACATTTCCCCCATGAAACTATAAGTGGAGCAGTGACAATCTCCGAGCAGTAGATTAACTACCACTGAACATGAGAAAGAATTATCATCAAAAATGTTATGGTGCCTGCATCACTGAGATATAGCATGTAGTGCTGGCTTCTATCCAGGATCGAGATATTACAAAGGCCTCGATGTTTGCCGCATGAAGCGCGACACCCCCTTTTCTTCTTCATTTTTCTTTAATTTTTTTCGTTAAATATTCTTTTCTTTCCTACCAAAAGAACCTCCTATTCCTTGAGAGAGAGAGAGAGAGAGAGAGAGAGAGTAATCGTAAATTTTTATCATGTTTGGGTGCGAAAGAACTACGGCAAGAAGAAAATTGAAAAAAAAAGAAAAAGAGAGGAAAATAAGAAAGAAGGGAAGTATATGGAGATGAGATGTGAATGGGAAGGATGCGTTTAACTTCACGTGGGGAAGGGGATGCGTCGTGGGGACAAACACATATTACAAGTCAAAAGTGGTTCCCTAAAGTGGTGCCCTATCTCAACTAGATTTGAACAAAGAACGACTAGAACTCCTTCATTCGCAGTCAAGCAAGGCATTGTGATACGTAATTACATCCTACACAGCATCGGTCGGGCGGCTTTTTCTATCATTTGTATTTCGCAAATGGAAAAATCGGTCTTTCTATCTCATGAATCGAGGACCTTTGTCACTTTCCTCATCCATACCCGGCGCTCTTCTTTCTGACTTTGCAAAGCCACGGATCTCTTCTTTTTGGCGTCAATGTGAAACACGCTAGTTGCCTCCAGCTATTCAAAAGGGAAAAAAAAAAAAAGAGGCTTAAATAGCCCCCATCAATCGGTACACTCCCCAGTTGGCACATTCCATTCTTTCACTCTTATTCAAGTTTTATGCAGCAAACACAGAAATTGACAAGGGATGCCGTGATTCTTGTCTTCGACGAAAACAATTATAAAAAATCGGCATTTACTCGTCGAGGCTACTATGTAGGAAATAGTAAGGGTTAATAGTGGCAAACTATTTAGGAGATGTCCAATGAATAGATGCTTTCGCAATAACATAAAGACGAGGAGCTATTGCGGTCATCCATGAAAGCTAAGTTTCTTTAGAAGTTTGTGGGCTCCAAATTGAGGAGAAAAAGAAAGAGTTGGCTCATCTGTGCGGGAAAGAAATATAAGACTTTACACTGAGTGTTTTTGCGTGTCATATGAGAAAAACGATTGTAATAGTAAGTGTAAGCTCTCACTAATCATAAACTATGTGTGATAATTGTGTGACAAATTTTTTTTTTTTTATTTTTGTATTATTCATACTATATCTTCAGTTAAGCATGTCTGAACCCAAGTTACTCATTACAATTTTCTTATGTTGCCACGATTGTGCTTTTGTACCCAGCAATGAACGACAAATGATGTCTAGGTTCAGAACGAATTCCCTTCCAAGATTGCCTCCAGATGATTTTTCAGCCAAGCGATTGATGACCTCTTTTTTTCTTTTTTTTTCCAATTAAACATTTGAGCCCATGGCATAATTTTTGCAATGCTCATGGCTCAAAGATAGGTAGGTGGGAACAAGACACATATGGGTAGGCATGATCACATGCATCATACCAAATGCCATGGATGTCATACTCGTGAATGTTTTTCATATTTTAAACCAATTACTAAAAATCATCCAATTAATCTTAAATTTATTATATAAATATCAATTTAATTTTAAATTTAACAATTTTGTCGATTTAACTCTAAATTTTTAAACAATAATCCAATGTAGTCATTGCAAATCTTGTGTCCAATTTTTGACGGAAACCACTAGCTTAACAATATGCCACATAAGACAACCCAAGACAACTAGACCGCCACATTAATAATTCTCGACAAAAATTAATTGTAAAGGCTACTTTGATGTTTCACACAAAAAATTTAAGATTAAATCGATAAAATTATTATATTTTATTAAGATTGTTTCCAGAAGTGACCCATGAGGCAATAATACGATACGGCACTAAGTACTGAAATTATTGAAACCTTCGTGAGATTTGTTCTTTGGAGTCATCGTGAAAATGTGGAATGCATTTGTGCGGATGAGGGGACACACACTGTCCATGAAAGCTTGGTCCGTGCCCGGCGGGGATGGAGGACAAACACGAGTTGGAAAAGCAAAACAAGGACAAAAGGGGATGCACTTTGATTTGTCTACATCATGGCTTGACCATCTTTCCCCCAATTGGGATCAAGGCACGTGAACCTTCAGGAAACCTATCTGCACAACAATTGTTTGGAGGGCTTGTGTACACTGCCTTGGTCTAGTGCCTCATACTTGAACTTTGCATTTATTTTGGACCTCGATTGCTTTTTTCTGACACTTGAATGAAAATAATATAAAATTATAACGTGATTTTTCCAGACACAATGAATTTGATCAATATTCTGCATTTGGTCAAGTTTCACATGTAAATCTGATTAAGGAATCCAAGATGGCTGGGGGATCTTGTGAAGAAAAAATAGCAGTTGATCGAAAACATATTAATGATTTACCATGAAAAGAACCGTTGAGGGACTGAGATATCTGAACTTAAAGAATTTGTGAAAGAGAACATATGGATGCTCAACTGGAAGAACAATTGCTTCAACTAACCCATATGTTCTCTTTCACATATTCCTTAAGTTCAGCTATGTTTTCGATCAACTTCTATTTTTTCTTCACAAGATCCCCCAGCCATCTTGGATTCCTTAATCAGATTTACATGTGAAACTTGACCAAATTCGGAATATTGATCAAATTCATTGTGTCTAGAAAAATCACGTTATAATTTTATATTATTTTCATTCAAGTGTCAGAAAAAAGCAATCGAGGTCCAAAATAAATGCAAAGTTCAAGTATGAGGCACTAGACCAAGGCAGTGTACACAAGCCCTCCAAGCAATTGTTGTGCAGATAGGTTTCTTGAAGGTTCACATGCCTTGATCCCAATTGTGGGAAAGATGGTCAAGCCATGATGTAGACAAATCAAAGTGCATCCCCTTTGTCCTTGTTTTGCTTTTCCAACTCGTGTTTGTCCTCCATCCCCGCCGGGCACGGACCAAGCTTTCATGGACAGTGTGTGTCCCTCATCCGCACAAATGCATTCCACATTTTCACAATGACTCCAAAGAACAAATCTCATGAAGGTTTCAATAATTTCAGTATTTAGTGCCATATCGTATTATTGCCTCATGGGTCACTTTTGGAAACAATCTTAATAAAATATAATAATTTTATCGATTTAATTTTAAATTTTTTGCGCGAAACATCAATGTAGCCTTTACAATTAATTTTTGTCGAGAATTATTAATGTGGCGGTCTAGTTGTCTTGGGTTGTCTTATGTGGCATATTGTTAAGCTAGTGGTTTCCATCAAAAATTGGTCACAAGATTTGCAATGACTACATTGGATTATCGTATAAAAATTTAGAGTTAAATCGACAAAATTGTTAAATTTAAAATTAAATTGATATTTATATAATAAATTTAAGATTAATTGGATGATTTTTAGTAATTGGTTTAAAATATGAAAAACATTCACGAGTATGACATCCATGGCATTTGGTATGATGCATGTGATCATGCCTACCCATATGTATCTTGTTCCCACCTACCTATCTTTGAGCCATGAGCATTGCAAAAATTATGCCATGGCTCAAATTTTTAATTGGAAAAAAAAAAAAGAGGTCATCAATCACTTGGCTGAAAAATCATCTGGAGGTAACCTTGGAAGGGAATTCGTTACGAACCTAGACATCAAAAGATCTTAGACTATCTTCAAGCCTTAAAGAGGAGAGTGCTTGAACTAATGAGACAAAAGATGTTGATCAGTGATTAATTCATTTCATAGCCAATGATGTTTATCCATTGCTAAAACCATGACCAAACCTACATTACAGTCCTTCAAAATGACCTTTTAGATTGGTCAATGTGTACTTATTGCAAATGATTCAAAGCCTTGCACACTAGAAGAGTGAGATTGAGTGATCAGTTTATTTCCCACGTGAATAGATGGGACCAAACAACCATTTTCTCGAGAATATCCAAAAAGCCCTTTCTGACTAGGGGTCCTTACTCAGCATACTTAACAAACTTTTCTCATAAGTCAAGGTCATTTTGACAAGGACTTTTCTCCCAAGAGAATTTGACGATTAAAGATATCATCCGAGTGTGATGACAGTTTTGTGATTTTGTCAAGTGGTCAGAATTAGTTTGATTTATTTATACAATTATTGCCTTCTCATTACTAATACACTTTTGATATTGTTTATGATGACATGTGTTGAAATTGATCTCATCTAGTATACGTTCATTACTAGAATACTTGTTATAACAAATTCTATTTTATGTGCAGTACCAATTTCAGAATATTCTTGAATGATAAGTTCCTCTAGTGAAACCATGCAATTTCAAAGGATTTATGGGTTAGTCTTAAACCATGCACTTTTGAGAGTTTTTAGTTATCCTTAAACCATGCCATTTCAAAGGGTTCATGGGATAACATTAAACCATGCACTTTTAAGAGGTTGTTGGTTATCCATAAACCATGCAATTCCAAAGGGTTCATGAGTCAGCCTTAAACCATGCATTTTCAAAAAGTTATTGACTTATTGGTCATCCTCAAACCATACAATTTACACGGTTAGTGGGACTACCTTAAACCACAAGGTTCGTGGGACTACCTTAAACCACACGATTAGTGGGACTGCCTTAAACCACTAGATTTATGAGACTGCCTTAAACCATTTTCATTTTGCTATTGTAAAAAAAAACTAAAAAAAATTAATTAAATTAAAATTAGGTGTCACCTTATCTTCGAAAGAAATCTCTATGAGTTCCCTTTCAAATAATGGCAGTTGTCAACACCTAAATTTTTGCAAAAAAAAAAATCATTTCTAAAAAATGGAAAAATTATTTTTCCACAAAAATATTTCATGTCAAATTCTCACATATAGATTACCTAGGTGTTTAGTACAGTTTTTTTTAATGGAAGATGTTTTTCCTAAAAAAATAAAAGAAAGAAAGAAAATTAATTTTTTTTTTTGAAAGAAGAAGAAGAAGAAGAAGAAGAAGAAGAAAAGAAAAGAAAAAAAGAAGCAAGATGGGGCCAATGATCTAAATGTGACTAGCCAAGCCTAGGAGGTCAAATCATAATTAAAACGGCAAGTTGGGGCCAAAATGCAATTTTCAAAAGTTGAGGGACCAATTCGAAAATTTTGTAAAATCTCGCCCGGGCCCTTAAATCATCATCTTGGTCCCCAATTAAGTCAAAATTGAACTTGGGACAGGTCGAATCAATCAAATTGGGCCAAAAAGACCAAATTTGCATTGAATTGAGTATTATCGGATAAGAAAATTGCAAACTTTGATGGACTTTCTTGCAAAATTGGGTGGGAAAAATTGCAAAATCTAGTCGAGATCCTAAACTACTATACATAAGCTTGCTAATTGATAAAAAATCGCAGCCAAATTGATGGATTAAAGCACCCAAACCAGCTGACAAATCTCAATCCACAAGTTGGTCTGAATTCGGAGTTGCTGAGTAAGCAACTTGGTGGCCCCACCATATCCTCCTTAGCTGCCCAACCAGCCTGATCTTTGCACTTGATGGAAGAACATAATTAGTCATGCAAGTGGACAAAAATTTCCAAGGATAAGCTGTTGAAAGCACGGGAAAGTTGCAACAAAATCGGCAAACTCAACATCTGCAAAATTTGAAAATTTTGGCTAAGTCAGAAAGTGGGTGAACTACTTAGTTGGTAGGCATGGCAAGAGGGCAAAAAGCCGGTCAAGAGATTGCTTAATGTAGTTGATAAGATCTATGGAGCATGCTCATTTGAGGGATAAGAGGCAGAAGACAAGAAACACAAGAGAGAGCTCGCGATCGTGCCCAAAAAAACCCCTCAGAAGCAACTCCAAAAAAGCAAGAACCCAGAAATTCCAGATCAACATTTAGAGAGAAAAGTGAAATTTTCACAAATTTGCAGCCAAAATTTGCCAAAACCTTCAACTAAAGATTGAAACTTCACTCAAATATCTTTCCGACAATAGGTCACACGTCCAAAATGGAGATCGGGAAGACCTCCTAAAGCCCCCCAAAAAGATACCCTCCTGGCAGGCCAAGGGAGTCATAAGATTTTAGTGTTGAGCCCAGATGGTTACGAGTAAAGAAAAGCAAGTGTTCTTAAGAAAGTGGAGAGATAAATGAGTAAAGCCATGAGTTACAAGCCAAACTAGAATACATATAGTTTGGTTTGGTTTTAAGTTGGCCAACAAAAGAGGTTTGGAAGCCTAATTTTGGAGGTCAATGAAAGCCTTCGTTGTTAACTTTTTCTTCTGCAGGTCTCACTTTTAGTTTGAAGGAGCCATTTTCCACGTGCCCCCTGGAGGATAATTTCTCGTTTACTTGACCAGGAGTCACTTGAAAACTAAACTAGGAAGTAAGGTAAGCATCCTAGACGTATTTTTGTTTGAGTTCGAACATTATTTTATTACGAAAATCAAGAGGAAAACTAATCAGGAGAACTGATTTTTGAGGTTGAAATTCTTCCAAGTGTTTAAAGCCTCTTCAATACCCTTACATGCTTGACTTGTTACCCCCCTTTACATGAGTTTTTTTAGTTGTTGTGACTTTTATTAATGTTATATGGGAGTACAAATAATGCATAGGGCAACCCGGTTTAGTTCTTAAATCTCCTTGTGAACCATGAAACCATCTATAACATGAGCCAAAAACCAAGCCAACTTCCAAGTTAGTGGTACCGCAATGGCGCTAATAAAAACATTGGCTTAAACAAGTCCCTATTCCTAGAAATCTTTGGTTGCATAGGAATCGAGATGACACTCCTACGTCTCGATTGGTTTCTAGTCGACCCCAATAGGTTAGTGACGACTCCTAAAATTACATAGGTTGTTAAGAACAAAAAAAAAAAAAAAAAATTTCGTTCAAGGTATGGGCTTGGGAGAGCCCGCGCCTAATTTAAGGCCATTAGTCCGCCTCTTTAGGCAAATACCCCTGAACCTTCTTCATTTTCTCTCGGACAAAAAAAAAAAGGAGGTCGTGACAACTTAAAAACATCTTGGATACTGTTATTTAGTGGGAGTTGTTTTTTTACTTTTCCTCTAATAAAGTTTACATCTGTATTTGTTACATTTAATAACATTTTAATATATATATATATGTATCAACTTTTACATTCTCTGAATGGATTGTTATTATGTTGAATATATATATTGATAAAAGTCTCAAGATATTGTATAAACCTTGAGTAAAGGCTAGGGGCACCTGGTTATTAACCTTGTGCATATATCTTATTATATATAAAGAAATGTTAACCATAAAGACAAGGCATATGTGGATTCATTGGAACTATAAAGACATTCTTTAGTGGCACATTTTGTGATGCTTAAGGTAAGAGAATGATGACTAACAAATAGGATCTCTCTATGAGAGATGTTATCCATTTGTTATATTATCATATTGAATAAATATAAATAAAGTTGAAAACATTCGTGACCATGGAAGGCTCTGTATGTATACATACAATTACCACCATGATTTGGTGTTTGAGACTTTATGGGATACAATTGACTATTAAGAATTATCTCTAGACCAATGTGCGTATATATAGTATAATTTCGGGATAAGTACACTAATGGCGCCATAAGTTATGTACGGCGCTCACTTTGGTGTCAAAAGTTTCCGATGGATCACTTTAGTGCTAAATTGGAGGAAAAACACTCACTTTGGTGCCACCGGCAAAAGATTCCGGACAAAATAATTACATGGCTTTTTTTTTTTAAATCAACAAGGCCTTAAACGAAGTTGTTTTGCCGTCCTACATGGATGGCCTCACAAAAACGACGCCGTTTAACTCATTGGGGAAGAAATTAGGGTTTCGACGGGGTTGAAGCCGTGGCCGTCGTCGGGGTTGGGGTCAGAGTCGGGGTCAAAGCTGTGGCCGCCGAGTGGCCATCATCGAGGTCGGGATGGGGGTCAAAGCTACGGCCGTCGAGTGGCCATCGTCGAGGTCGGGGTCGGGGTCGGGGTTTGAGCCGTGGCCGTCGAGTGGCCATCGTCGCGGTCGAGGTCGAGGTCGGGGTCAAAGCTGCGGCCGCCGAGTGGCCATCGTCGGGGTCGGGGTCGAGGTCGGAGCCGCTACCGTTGAGTGGCCATCGTCGGGGTTGGGGTCGAGGTCAAGGTCGAAGCCGTGGCCGCCAAGCGTAAGGACCGTCGAGGACGGCGACGGCCGAAGATTAGGGTTTTGAATTATGGGAGACACAAAACGGCGTCGTTTTAGTGTTAGGATGCTGACTGTGTTCTCCGATGAGCCACATCAGCTAAAAAATTAATAAAAAAGTGCCATGTCGGATTTCCGGCCAACTGGATCGGAGTTGGCACCAAAGTGAGCATTTTTTAAATTTTTTGGCACTTAAGTGATCCGACGGAAATTTTTGGCACCAAAGTGAGTGCCATACACAACTTATGGCACAATTAGTGTACTTATCCCGTATAATTTCAATTAATATAGTCCAAACAAGAGAATGTAAGAGTTTTTCTAATGTAGACTATATTAATTGATATTGTAATTTACTGTTTTACAGGGTTGGTCTAAGATGAGATATAAGGTTTTTTAATTAGTCTAATATAGTGCTCAAGTCTCTTCTCCAACCATAATTCTCATAAGTATCCTCACATATGGAGTGTTTGCCTAGTGCTAAAGGGTGAGGGGGCCATCTCACTGAGCCAGTAATACAGAGGGCAATAAAGGAGAAGGACTTGCGTGTAGATCACCGATTTTTAGCTTTCGCATCAAGAACGATGGACTCCAAAATAGACACATTAATCTTTTTGCTCAATCATCTGTGCTCTTGTTCTGGTTATAGAGATATTGGGATTGAATGTTTGCATCTTACAATTAGTACTTGATTGATGAAATTTGAGATTTTGATGATGCTGGCAAAGTGTTAGTAGAGTTGTAGATAAGTGCTATCATGGCCAAATGTGAGTTATAATTTTCTTGAAACACTTCATTTGAAGAATGATTTGCTTCCTCCACTCAAAATATGTCTCCACTCAAAATATGTTTGGTCTTGTTTATCCCCTTATGCAAATTCTTTCCATTTCATATTATCCATGAGGATGCTCAACTGGAAGAACAATTGCTTCAACTAACCCATATGTTCTCTTTCACAGATTCCTTAAGTTCAACTATCTCAATCCCTCAACAATTCTTTTCATGGTAAATCATTAATATGTTTTCGATCAACTGTTATTTTTTCTTCACAAGATCCCCTAGCCATCTTGGATTCCTTAATCAGATTTACATGTGAAACTTGACCAAATGCGGAATATTGATCAAATTCATTGTGTCTGGAAAAATCACGTTATAATTTTATATTATTTTCATTCAAGTGTAAGAAAAAATCAATCAAGGTCCAAAATAAATGTGAAGTTCAAGTATGAGGCACTAGACCAAGGTAGTGTACACAAGTTCTCCAAACAATTGTTGTGCAGATAGGTTTCTTGAAGGTTCACATGCCTTGATCCCAATTGGGGGGAAAGATGATCAAGCCATGATGTAGACAAATCAAAGTGCATCCCCCTTTGTCCTTGTTTTGCTTTTCCAACTCGTGTTTTTCCTCCATCCCCGCCAGGCACAGACCAAGCTTTCATGGACAGTGTGTGTCCCCTCATCCGCACAAATGCATTCCACATTTTCACGATGACTCCAAAGAACAAATCTCACGAAGGTTTCAATAATTTCAGTATTTAGTGCCGTATCGTATTACTGCCTCATGGGTCACTTTTGGAAACAATCTTAATAAAATATAATAATTTTATCGATTTAATCTTAAATTTTGTGCGCGAAACATCAATGTAGCCTTTACAATTAATTTTTGTCGAGAATTATTAATGCAGCGGTCTAGTTGTCTTGGGTTGTCTTATGTGGCATATTGTTAAGCTAGTGGTTTCCGTCAAAAATTGGTCACGAGATTTGCAATGACTACATTGGATTATCGTATAAAAATTTAGAGTTAAATCAACAAAATTGTTAAATTTAAAGTTAAATTGATATTTATATAATAAATTTAAGATTAATTAGAAGATTTTTAGTAATTGGTTTAAAATATGAAAAACATTCACACGTATGACATCCATGGCATTTGGTATGATGCATGTGATCATGCCTACCCATACGTGTCTTGTTCCCACCTACCTTTCTTTGAGCCATGAGCATTGCAAAAATTATGCCATGGCTCAAATTTTTAATTGGAAAAAAAGAAGAAAAAAGAGGTCATCAATCGCTTGGCTGAAAAATCATCTGGAGGTAACCTTGGAAGGGAATTCGTTCTGAACCTAGACTTCCAAGCTTTCATTGACCTCCAAAATTAGGCTTCCAAACCTCTTTTGTTGGCCAACTTAAAACCAAACCAAACTATATGTATTCTAGTTTGGCTTGTAACTCATGGCTTTCCTCATTTATCTCTCCACTTTCTTAAGAACACTCGCTTTTCCTTACTCATAACCAACCGGGCTCAACACTAAAATCTTAGGGCTCCCTTGGCCCGCCAGGAGGGTATCTTTTTGGGGGGCTTTAGGAGGTCTTCCTGATCTCCATTTTGGATGTGTGACTTATGGTCGGAAAGATATTTGAGTGAAGTTTCGATCTTTAGTTGAAGGTTTTGGCAAATTTTGGCTGCAAGTTTGTGAAAATTTCATTTTTCTCTCCAAAGGTTGATTTGGAATTTCTGGGTTCTTGCTTTTTGGAGTTGCTTCTAAGGGGTTTTTTTGGGCATGATCTCAAGCTCTCTCTTGTGTTTCTTTTCTTCTGCCTCTATCCCTCAAATGAGCATGCTTCATAGATCTTATCAACTACATTAAGCAATCTCTTGACCAGCTTTTTGTCCTCCTGCCAAGCCTACCAAATAAGCAATCCACCCACTTTTTTTTGTTTTTTTTTCGGTACCCAGGGAACCTCCATGCACCACTTCGCAGCGGAGTAAACCCTGGAGGAGCAGGAGAGTCACCGCCACCCTTTCTGCCTTAGGCAAGTCGTGGGTTCCTTTTCAACGAGGCAGACGACGCATGGATTCGAACTCCAAACCTCTCCCAAAAGGAATTGAAGTTCAACCACTACGCCGCCACCACGGGTGGTAGCAGTCCACCCACTTTTTGACTTAGCTAAAATTTTCAAATTTTGCAGATGTTGAGTGTGCCGATTTTGCTGCGACTTTCCCATGCTTTCAGCAGCTTATCCCTGGACATTTTTGTCCACTTGCACTACTAATTATGCTGTTCCATCAAGTGCAAAAATCAAGCTGGTTGGACAGCTAAGGAGGATATGGTGGGGCCACCAAGTTGCTTACTCAGCAACTCTGAATTCAGACTAACTTGTGGATTGAGATTTGTCAACTGGTTTGGGTGCTTTAATCCATCAATTTGGCTGTGATTTTTTTATCAATTAGCAAGCTTATGTATAGTAGTTTAGGATCTCAACCAAATTTTGCAATTTTTCCCACCCAATTTTGCAAGAAAGTCCCTCAAAATTTGCAATTTTCTTATCCGAAAAAACTCAATTCAATGCAAATTTGGTCCTTTTGGCCCAATTTGATTGATTCGACTTGTCCCAAGTTCAATTTCAACTTAATTGGGGACCAAGATGATGATTTAAGGGCTCGGGTAAGATTTTACAAAATTTTCAAATTGGTCCCTTAACTTTTGAAAATTGTATTTTGGCCCTAACTTGACGTTTTAATTATGATTTGATCTCCTAGGCTTGGCTAGTCCCATTTAGATCATTGGCCCCATCTTGCTTCTTTTTTTCTTTTCTTTTCTTTCCCTCTTCTTCTTCTTGTTTAAAAAAAAATTAATTTTCTTTCTTTCTTTCATTCTTTTTTAGGAAAAACATCTTCCATTAAAAAAATATATATATATAAACACCTAGGTAATCTATATGCAAGAATTTGATATGAAATATTTTTGTGGAAAAATAACTTTTCCATTTTTCGGAAATGATATTTTTTTGGCAAAAATTTAGGTGTCGACAACTGCCCATTTTTAAAAGGGAGCTCATAGAGAGTTTTTTTTCAAAGATAAGGTGACACCTAATTTTAATGTAATTAATTTTTTTTTTTTTTTACAATAGCAAAATGAAAATGGTTTAAGGCAGTCCCACAAATCTTGTGGTTTAACGTAGTCCCACTAATTGTGTGGTTTAAGGCAGTCCCACGAACCTTGTGGTTTAAGGCAGTCCCACTAACCATGTAAATTGTATGGTTTGCGGATGACCAATAACCTTTTGAAAATGCATGCCTTTGGAATTGCGTGGTTTATGGATAACCAACAACCTCTTGAAAGTGCATGGTTTAATGTTATTCCATGAACCCTTTGAAATGGCATGGTTTAAGGATAACTAAAAACTCTCGAAAGTGCATGGTTTACGACTAACCCATGAATCCTTTGAAATTGTGTGGTTTCACTAGAGGAACTTATCATTCAAGAATATTCTGAAATTGGTACTGCACATTAAATAGAATTTGTTATAACAAGTATTCTAGTAATGAATGTATACTAGATGAGATCAATTTCAACACATGTCATCATAAACAATATCAAAAGTGTATCAGTAATAATGAGAAGGCAATGATTATATAAATAAATCAAACTAATTCTGACCACTTGACAAAATCACAAAACTGTCATCGCACTCGGATGATATCTTTAATCGTCAAATTCTCTTGGGAGAAAAGTCCTTGTCAAAATGACCTTGACTTATGAGAAACGTTTGTTAAGTATGCCAAGCAAGGACCCTTAGTTAGAAAGGGCTTTTCAGATATTCTCGAGAAAATGGCTATTTGATCCCATCTATTCATGTGGGAAATAAACTGATCACTCAATCTCACTCTTCTAGTGTGCAAGGCTTTGAATCATTCGCAATAAGTACACATTGACCAATCTAAAAGGTCTTTTTGAAGGACCGTAGTGTAGGTTTGGTCATGGTTTTAGCAATGGATAAACATCATTGGCTATGAAATGAATTAATCACCGATCAACATCTTCACCGGGTTTACAAGTCAAGAAACCTTAAGATGAGATAAGACAACCTTGCTCTCACTTCTTTGAGCGGCATCTTCTTTAGAAAATCCTAATTTCCACTCAAATTATTCCAATCTGAAGAGACTTTGGGAATAGGTTGTAATGTTGGTTCAATGAAAGGCTCAAAAGGCTCAGCACTTTTTCAAAGAGGAATTTGAGAGTTGGTGATCGCAACGACATCATTGCCATATCATCCGATTTTTTTATTTATTTAAAAAAGCACTTGAATTTGTCTCGAAAGTCTCTTGACTAATCATCTCAAAATAAGAGCTTTGTTCTTTTCTCTCATGACTTTTGCATTTGCAATGATTTCCTTTTAGTACAAGCATTTTTTTTTTTTTTGGTTTTTTTTTTGTCATTTTTGCTTTGACGGAGACATTCTTCTTGATGCAATTGTTTTTCCTTCTACTTTTTTGCTCTTTTTTTTTTTTTTTTTTTTGGTGATGGGCATTAGCCTTGCTTTTACCAGGCATACTTCTTTTTCATGCCCCATAATTTTCATTTGACTTTTGCTCTTTTAAACTTTTTAAACTCTTAGGACTTTCGAGATGCTTTCCACATTTTCACGTAAACATCACTTGCCTTGGCAAATCATATGTCTTGCCCCAATGTGGGGAGATAATCACCACTCAAGTTTTGGAAATGAACGATTAGGCTCAACTTGGTTTAAGCAAAGGGTATTGGTGTGTGGTTAGAGAAAAGAATGCTCTTCTTCACTTTAGGATGCTTTGAGCTTCCATAAGAATTCACTTGAAGTTACCACAAAAAGATTTATGCAAGTGAGCGTAAGGAAACCTTTCTCATCTTTCCTCTCCAAATAATCTTGACCTAGACCTCCATCAATGCCCCTCTGTGGGGTGACTCTTGACAGGGGTATTTTATAGAAAATCCTCCACATTAAAAGACTCAAATGGGCTAACTATTGTCACCCGTAGTGTGTATGATAGAGGAAAGAGATGCCTCTTATCATCTTGATCTATTCATTGACCTTAAATGACACGGGTTTTCTTTCTCGCTCGAATCCCAGAGTGCTTAAAGGACATGTTTGGAAGTGAGTTGCCTTTCTTCATCCTAAGTGTTTCTCGCTTGGCATAAGTAACATCACCTTTCATTTTTGTTGAGATCATCTGGGTGGATTAATCTCCATAGAGAATTTTGATTTGAAATGAGTGATCCATCGAGTGGATGGACAATTTAAAGATAAAGAAGATTTTTGCAAACTTGTTTTTTCAACTTCCATTTTTTGTGCTTGTTTCTAGAAAAACACTAAAGGTTCTTTCTTGCGATGGAAATTATCCATTTGTTTTCCATTTGATTTTGAGAAGAAGGGTACTTACTTGTGGCCTTGGCAGTTAGGTGACCCCTCCATCAACTTCATAATTTGGTGGCAAACGGTGGAATGAACTTGTTGCTTTAAGGCTTGAAGATAGTCTAAGATCTTTTGTTTCATTAGTTTAAGCACTCTCCTCTTTTTGCAAAAGTGAATTTTTTTATTCTTTTTTTTTATGGCAACCTCGTTGCTGTTTCCAAGGATCGAACACCATACCTCTCGGACCTGTTCATTCATTCCCCATACCACTAGGCCAAAGCGCCAGTAGTGTCCATTGAGCACTTCTATATATATATATAATTGAACCGGCTCTAGAACGACACATCTTTTACACCAAGTTAGGTGAATTCGACAAGTGTTACGCCCCACATGCTTGCTTGGTAGATAGATATCTTGTTCAAATCAACTTCTTGGCTTTATTCTTCATATATTGATGTTCCTACCATATAGGAAAAATACATCAACAAAAGAGGTTAGAGAGAGTACATTGGAAACGATACCAAATTGCCCTTCTCTTGAGTTTGTATTCGATAACTCCTTGGAATATCTCGAATGTGGACCATCACCATTTTGTTTTGTCATTTTAATTTTCTTTGTTTTACGATCTTTCCACCAAAGCAACTAGATACACATAACATGAATACATTTGCATATATAGAATGTATGCATGAAATGCATGATGCAAGTGCTAAGTGACTCGGGTTGTACAAGAAATGGCTATACAGCCTTGATTTCATTCATGGAAAGTATTTCTTGACTGCATCCACTCAGCTTCCGAGAGTTTAATCTACGAGAGAATCCTCAACAAAGGAATTTCCACCTCTGCTGGTAAGACTGCCTCCATACCATATACAAGTGAGTAAGAAGTTGCCCCCGTCGAAGTACGTATTGAGGTTTGATATGCCAACAACGCATATGGCAATCGTTCATGCCAATCACGATAATTGTCTGCCATCAAAGACACAAGAACACACGCACACTTTTTCTCAATATTCAGCAACTAGAGAACTCCAAATTTTGTTCATGGTGAAGAGCGGATCCGGAACAAGAAGACAAAACACACGAAGTCTCTTTTTCCAATTTTTCAGCAGCTCTTTTACTCTCGTCCCTCAATGGTTTTTATAGAAAAACCGACCAGCAACGGTTGCTCATCGATGGACGATCAACAACCATTGCTAATTGTCCATAGTAGACAATCGTGCATGAGCAACCGCTCATGCACGATCTTGGCATGATGGTCAGCAACCGCTGACCATTACGCTTCGTGCATGTGCATGAATTCGTGCACATGCATGAAGCTTTAATGTATTTTTTTTTTTAATTAGTTAATTTAGGGCATACTTCTAATAATCTCCCACTTGCACTAAAGCCAACTTGTTTGGTATGTTAACATATATCCACTTTGGGCATGCGTGTGCATCATATGCAAGTAGGCTCGTGACTATAATACAAATTAAATTAAATATCATTTAATTTAATTTCAAATCAACTCAATTCGATTGCAATAATTGCAAACACATTTGCAATAATATTTCTCTCTTGTTCCACGTCATCCTAATTGTTTATGGTGTGTGACATCCCTAGGTTCATCACTAAGCTGGTAGTAAGACTTGTACTGACACATTAGTACTTCCAAAAGAATTAATTGTCCCGATTAATCTTTTAGGTCTTACAAGCCACTATTGACATCTAGCAATATGTCATGGCTACCCAGATAGTGTGAATACTTTAAGAACATAATAAACCTGTCAGCTTTGGTTACAGTGTAATTCAATCCCTCTGTCTTAATATGTCCCGATCAAACAAAGATCATGGAATATTTGTCAAGTCATTAATTTGATAATATGCACAAATCTAATTGACATGCATTTTATTCGAGACATAAACAATTTATTCTCGGTTACAACCCCGGCCGAGGATTTCAATGCATTGTCACAATTCGATCGCATAGGACATCATTATCATACCTTGCATATAACAAGGAGACAGATTTCATATTGCGCACACGTGTAACTTCATATATGAACAAACTATGACCATCAGGTATAAACACGGATCAACGACCCGACATTATGTGCACCCATGAACCATAGTTGTTCAATACACAAGTTAACATTGTGCCTCAGGTCTAAGGATTATTTACACAAGACCAAAGCATGAACAATTAGACATTGACCACGCTAAAAGCTTCCATGTCGCTAATCGTTCCATATGCGTCACGTTCAGTGAATTTGTCTAATACAAACACCTGTGTTCTAACTCGTGCATCATAATACCCAATGACATGTGACTCATCATTCCCTTAAGTATCCAATACTTAATGGCGAAGTTAAGAACACACCGGTCTCAACATGATTATTAGTATCCACTCAATAATCCATCGACCGGGAACAATTTAAAGATTCAGTCTAACTATGAACCTGTCACATATATTCTTGACGTCTTAAGAATAGGCCTAGTTGCAACTGATCTTATGGAATCATTCATCAATATAAAATAATTGGACAAATGAATGAATACGTCATTGCCATTAATTAAATAATAATAATGAAAGTACAACTGAAACCCTTAATATGTAACCATTACATAGTAGCTTTAGAGCATACATCCAACAATTTCCCAGTTGCACTAAAGCCAACTTGTTTGGTACCTCAAACCCATTTTGTCAATATGTCTTTCAAAAGAAGACTGAGGTAAGGCCTTAGTGAAGGGATCTGCCATGTTTTTTGCTTTGAGACAATTTTCTGCAAGGCGATATCACCTCTCCCAACAATTTCTCTGATGAGATGAAAACGTCTCTCAATGTGCTTGGACTTCTAGTGAGACCTTGGTTCCTTAGCTTGAGCTATCGCCCCATTGTTGTCACAAAACAATGTAATCGGTTGCTCAATTGAATGAACGACTCCAAGTTCAGAAATAAATTTCTTCATCTAAGCAGCTTCCTTTACTACTTCGAAGTAGCTACATACTCGCCTCGGTGGTGGAATCGGCGAGTTATTCTTTGTTTGAAACTTTTCCAACTAACGCACCACCATTGAATGTAAAGACAAACCCAGACGTAGACTTATAATTATTAGGATCCGATTGAAAATCGGAATCAGTATAAGCTACAACTTTAAATTCTCCTTCTCCATATATCAAGAATAAATCTTTAGTCCTTCGCAAGTACTTAAGAATATTCTTGACTACTATCCAGTGCTCTTCTCTTGGATCAGACTGATATTTGCTAGTGATACTTACAGCATGCGCAATATCAGGTCTAGTACATAGCATAGCATACATTATGCTTCCAATAGCGGATGCATATGGTATCTTTGTCATCCGCTCTCTTTCTTCAGGAGTGTTGGGACACATCTCCCTAGAAAGACGGATCCCTTGCCTAAAAGGCAATAATCCTCTCTTGGAACATTACATGTTAAACTGTGTTAACACTTTGTCTATGTACGTAGATTGTGAGAGGCCAATCAATCGTCTTGATCTATCTCTATAGATCTTGATACCTAAAATGTAGGTTGCCTCTCCTAAATCTTTCATGGAGAATTTCTGTGACAAGAATAGTTTTATCGATGATATCATTGGTACATCATTTCCAATCAGAAGTATATCATTGACATACAAAACTAGAAATGCAATTGCACTCCCACTGATCTTCTTGTATACACAAGGTTCATCCAGATTTTTGATGAAACCAAACGATTTGACTACCTCATCAAAACGGATGTTCTAACTTATGGAGGCTTGTTTGAGTCCATAAATGGATCTCTTAAGCTTACACACCTTCTGTTTTTCACTATTGGATTCAAAATCCTGTGGCTGTTTCATATAGATGCTCTCATAAAGAAAACCATTTAGAAAAGCCGTTTTGACATCCATCTGGAATATCTCATAATCAAGGTGTGCAGCTATAGCCAACATAATCCGAATGGATTTTAGCATGGCCACAGGTGAGAAAGTTTCGTCATAATCAATTCCTTCTTTTTAATGATATCCTTTCGCCACCAGCCGTGCTTTGTAAATTCCAATTTGACCTTCAACATTCATCTTCCTCTTGAATATCCATTTACAGCCAATTAGTACAATACCATCAGGCAGGTCAGTCAAGGTCCAAACCTCATTGGAATACATTGAATCCATTTCGGATTTCATGGCCTCTAGCCATTTACCAGAATCGATGTCCAACATCGCCTCCTCATATGTATTAGAATCATCGGGTTGATCACTATTATTCACAATGAATAATGGTTCGATATGATCAACCGAGTGTCTATAACGAGCAAGTGGGCGAGACGTTCTCACACTTCTCCTAAGAGGTTGTGTATCAGAAGCTCCCACTGAATCAGAGATTGGTATTTGAACTCGGTTGTTTGGCACTTCATTATTTTCTTCTTGTAAGACTATTTTCCGCCCAGCACCACTTTCTTGGACGAGCTGATTCTCCAAAAAAGAAGCGTGCTTGCATACCAAAATTCTTTGGTTTGAATGAAAATAGAAATAATATCCAAGAGTTTCCTTTGGATATCCAATGGAGCGACCTTGTTCAGATCTTGTCTCCAATTTTTCCATTTTCAGCTTTTTCACGAAAGCTGGACAACCCCAAATCTTAATATGATTAAGATTAGGTTTCCTACTATGCCATATCTCATAGGGCGTAGTTGGAACAGATTTGGATGTCACTCTATTAAGTATATATACAGCTGTCTCAAGTGCATATCCCCAAAGGGATATTGGCAAATCGGTGTAACTCATAATAGATCGTACCATATCTAATAAAGTACGATTTCTTCGTTCAAATACACCATTATGTTCTGGAGTTCCAGGAGGTGTCCATTGTGATAAAATACCATTCTCCTTAAGATAGTCCAGGAATTCAGTACTAAGGTATTCACCTCCTCGATCCGATCAAAGAGCCTTAATACATTTTCCTGTCTGTTTCTCTACTTCAGCCTTAAATTCCTTGAACTTTTGAAATGATTCAGATTTATACTTCAAGAGGTATAAATAACCATACCGTGACTGATCATCGATGAAGGTAATGAAGTAATTATAACCACCTCTAGCAATTTCATTAATTGGTCCACATACATCTGTATGTATTAATCCTAATATGTCAGCAGCTCGCGCACTTTGTCCCATAAAAGGCACTTTGGTCATTTTTCCTAGAAGACATGCCTCACAAGTCGAGTATGACTCAAAATTTGAAGGATCAATGTATCAATCATTACTCAACTTGTTAATTCTGTCTTCTCCAATATGACCTAATCGGAGATGCCAAACATACTTTTTATTTGACCGTCTCTAGGGCGTTTATTAGTCATGGCATTTATATCAATTCTATTTTGCTTATTGACATTGGTAATCGCATTACCGGACATTGTAATGGTATAAAGATTGTTGGTTAATAAGCTAGAACCAACACATATTCTATTATGATAAATATAACATACATCATTAGCAAAAGAAAATTCATAATTCTCTTTACCTAGACGAGGTACAGAGATGATGTTCCTAACAACATTCTTATAATGCAAACAGTTCTTTAAAACCATTATATGTCCAGAAGGGAAACATAAATGAAAAGTCCCTATAGCTAATGCAGCAACTCTTGCTCCATTAGCAAACGTCAGGACAATCTCATTTCGCCCTAGCATCCTGCTTATTTCCAGATTCTGCAAAGACATACAAATATGTGATGTTGCAGCAGAATCTAGAACCCATGAGCTGGATTCAGCACTAACCATAAGATTAGTTTCAATAAGCATATACACCATACCTTCATAAGGTCGGTTCTTGGGCTTGACCTTCAAGCTCGCGAGGTACCTCTTACAGTTCCTCCTATAATGCCCTTTGACACCACAGTAATGACATTTCCCTTTATCAATCATGGGTTTTGGTTGCACAACAAGTTTGACAGGCCTCTTCCATTTATTCTTCTTTAAAACAGTCTTACCCTTTGAAGAAGAAGCCTTAGCCATAGCCACTACATTTGGCCTCGTGTTATGCATTTCCTTCTCATAAACTACCAGCATGCTATGTAACTTAGCAAGAGTTTTCTCCATCTTATGCATGTGGAAGTTTTGGACAAAACTAGAGAATGAATCGGGTAAAGATTGGAGGATCAAATCCACAGCTAACTCATTGTCCATAACGAGATTCAGCCTAGCCAATTCTTCAATGTGCCAGATCATTTTCAAAGCATGATCATTAACAGATGATCCTTCAGCCATCCTCATACGGTACAATGCCTTAGATATCTC
Source organism: Eucalyptus cladocalyx (assembly GCA_017140615.1). Taxonomy (NCBI): domain Eukaryota; kingdom Viridiplantae; phylum Streptophyta; class Magnoliopsida; order Myrtales; family Myrtaceae; genus Eucalyptus; species Eucalyptus cladocalyx. The sequence goes on from CM029518.1 coordinate 8,335,198, forward strand.
ATATCTAGAGGTTCGATCATTCTCATCAAAGTATTCCTTTAAGTGTAAAATGATCGACCCAAAGATCTTCCATAGATTCATACTTTTTCTGTAATTCATTATTCATAGAAGCAAGCATATATGACCTAAATTTTAAGTCATCGTCATGCCACTTATCATAAGTGATACGCTCCTCTTGGGTCTCACCCTCAGGAAAGGAGGTTGGCATCTTTTCATCAAGCACATACCTAATTTTTTTTTAATTGAGAACAATTCTCAAATTCCTCACCCAGTCAGTGAAATTAGGTCCAATCAAACAGTTCTTGTCAAGTATAGAAGCGAGTGGGTTTGTGGTCACCATTTTTAGAGTAATAATATATATGTTGCAGAAAATAAATTGTTAGCCGTTGTACTTTTCATAATAACTATTTCATTTTAGTCTTTAAATGAAATAGATCCTTCCACTAAATTTATATTAGAATCTCATACTCCTTCAGATGGGAAGCGATAATCTTTGTTGGGTAAAGATTACTAGTGGTGATTGGAGTCCCACTAGCCCAAAGTCCACCTCACCTAACAGTTATTGGTGTCCTATGAACTTAGTGAGTGAACCAGCTTGTTCAACGCATCATATGCGAATCCCAATCATAACTTCGGCCTCTAGACCATGAAAGCCTCACTTAACAGTTATTGGCATCATGATCATAGTTAAGTTTAGCCCATCGTCTCATGCAAGTATTGAAAACACAAATGATTCCCGCACCTGATAGTTATTAGAGATCATTTGGCTCCAACCCCACAGCATCATATGCATAATGGAGTGGTCCAATATTATAAATGGTAATCAACCCCTATGTATCCATAACCGATTAATTAACCACTATAATATTGGATCGAACCACGACGATGGAAGGCCACGAGTCCGAAACCCGTTTCGACTTAATATTATTAATAAGGAGATTTTGGTCGTTATTAATGGTCTCACTTTGCACATTAACCGGTTTAACATGCACGATAACAAAAACATAATAAATAAATAGATATCACATAACATCTATCCTATGTGGTGATCATGGAATTATGGTTCAATGGGTCTCAAGTCAAAGAGACCCATTTAGCCATTTTAATGTTTTAATAATACGGATCCGCTCTTCACTTTTTCTTCAATCTTTGAACTCTTCAAAGACCGGGCCTTGAGAGCTCACCGGTTTAATGGCTCCTCCAATGGCTCCTCCTCTCTTGTAGTATTTACATCAATAATTGAAATACTACACTATACTTAAATTATATTTCGTAAAAATAAATATAAAAAGAAGGACGCAGCCTCTATTTAATAATTACATCCCAAAAAAAAATACCTGTAATCATCATATATTTATCCATACAACAATCACAACATTTAGGGATTTTTCCATGATCACCACCATTCCTTACGAGCCATAAATTCAAAATTTAAAGCTCTGGAAGGCATGCATAAAATTCTGCATATCATTTGTAGAATATAAACACGAAGTACAACAAGTTATGGATTTTTGATTCAAAATTGATTTAGTTCTAATTTTTGCTTAGTTGATTAAATTTATCACATAAATCAATCAACTTCTATAGGCCACATAAGAGCAAGAGAACCAATTCTCTTAACAAAAGTAAATTGGCCATTAGAACGCAAAAATATATTTGAACTATAAATCAATTAAACGCACGAAACACCTAAGGTTGGCTCTGATACCACTGTTGGGGTTTCATGAATCATGTATAAGAAAAATTAACGAAATAAACGCAGCAGAAATAAAGATATATTTTACACATGATTTTCTTAAGGCGTTGTTCGTGCGTTTTAATCAAAAATCTAAACATAAAAGGGAGTTAAACGAAATACCTCTCGAAGCGCGCTTTGGAACAAGTCGGTTCAGATGTTCTATAGTACGAATCCCACAAGCGTCGGACCTCTAGTTCAGACACACCAATAATGAACGTTGAACGGAAGAGAGAACTTTCGGATATCCACCACTTCGATCGTGCTAGCAATCACGTGGAAAGAATCCGTCGTATTCTTGATGTATAATAGTCACAACCCGAACGAGAGAATTGTTTCTCTTCCTCGTGTCTCAAAGACACAAGAACACATGCACACTTTTTCTCAATATTCAGCAACTAGAGAACTCCAAATTTTGTTCATGGTGAAGAGCGGATCCGGAACAAGAAGACAAAACACACGAAGTCTCGTTTTTCAATTTTTCAGCAGCTCTTTTACTCTCGTCCCTCAATGGTTTTTATAGAAAAACCGACCAGCAACGGTTGCTCATCGATGGACGATCAGCAACCGTTGCTGATTGTCCATAGTAGACGATTGTGCATGAGCAACTGCTCATGCACGATCTTGGCATGATGGTCAGCGGTTGCTCACCATTACGCTTCGTGCACATGCAGGAAGCTTTAATGTAATTTTTTTTTAATTAGTTAATTTAGGGCATACTTCTCCATAAATATGACACTGATGATAGTAGCGAACATGTTTGATACAATTAGGGGTGCATGACAAACCAGAATTTCTATTCCATAAACAATTTTTCTATTCCAGACTGTTTCGAATAGAAATCAGTTTGATAAACCTATTCCGTTTTTCTATTTCCGGAATAGATTTCTATTCCGTAAATAGATTTTGATCGGAAATCGAAATAGAAATTTTCTACTTCTCTATTTCTAGAACAGAAATCAGAAATAATTTCTCCATGAAATTTTCTACTAAGATGAATATGCTTAGAAAAAGTATTGCCAATAAGATGACAAGAGATCATAATATGCTGGAGATTCCATGAAATCGTGTTTTCAACTTTTATAATATATTTCTATTATTTTGTATCTGGGGATTCCCAGTCTTTGCTTTTGTAATGTGATACTGTATTTGATGATTCCTATCTCAATTCTTGTAATGTGATATTATACTTGAGGATTTCCCTTATTTGTAATGGTCCTTTATGACAAGCTCTATTACACTTCGTAAAATTCACCGATTTTGTAAAATTTGCCGCAAATTGCTCAATACACTTCTTTGTGTTTCTTTCTAAAACGATTGCTCGATATCGTAAACCGTGGCAGTGATCGAGATGACACACTTGCATGAAGGGGATTAGAATATGGATGCCCACCTTCTTTCTACTAGAGTTTTAGGAACCTTGTATAATGCTCAAAAGTAATGCATATTGATTTCTTTTTTCTATTGTATGGAGACTATTGATAAATATATTGTTTGACCGTAATTTCCTATCTGGGTGGATGCTAAAGAATTTTGTGTGAAAATTTAGAAAATTTGATATAACAACTCTTACTTTGTATTTTTTTTTCAAAAAATGGAGACTTTACTATAAAAAAAAAAAAAAAAACTCTTACTTTGTATATAGGTCAATGGGTTCATAAGCATATGAAATTTGTAAGAATGGACATCTCATTTGCTCCAAAAAAAGAAAATTTTGTTTTAAGAAATAGAAATTTTATACTGTTATCAAACGAATTTTTATTTCTAAAACAGAAATTTTGTATCGTTATCAAACAGATTTTTTTGCTCAGAAACTCGTCTAGAAATAGAAATAGAAAAAATTATTTCTATTCCAGAAACTATTTCTGGAATATAATGGTTGTCATGCGCGCTCTTAGTTTCTATGCTTAACCAGAAATATCCGAGCCTCATGATCTTTTTTGCTAAAAGGTGGCCATTCATGTGTGGTCCACACTCTCCTTCATGTATTTCTTTCATCAGCTAGTTGGCTTCTCTAGCATCGACACATTTCAACAAGACTGAATCAAATGATCATTTGTAGAGAATACCGCCAGAAACAAAGAATTTCGACGCTAACTTCTAGAGATATTTCTTGTCAGCTACCTCACATCCTTGAGGAAATTCTCCCAGTTGGAGGTAATTCAAAATGTGGTACCATGGCTTTCTGTCTAGCTTGCCTTCAATTGACATATAGTAAGCTGGGTGTTTGAGGATCTCGATCTTTAATGGCTTAATATCCAATCCCTCCATCACATGCAACATTGATGACAATGTGGCCAATGCATCAACAAATTGATGTTGGGACCTTAGCAAATATTCAAAGGATATTTCCTCGAATTCCTTCGTTAATTCTTCAAGGAATTCATGACATGGGATTAGCTTAGGATCGCATGTCCATCAGCGACTCTCTGTTTGTAGAATAATAAATGCAGAATCATCATATACCTATAAATTCTTGACATTCATGTCAATGGCTAATTGCAAGCCGATGATGCACGCTTCGTATTCTGAGATATTATTAGTGCAAGGGAACATCAATTTTGCAGCTACAGGATAATATTGGCCAGCTGGAGAGGTCAAAACTACCCCAGTCCCAGAGCCAGATAAATTTACGGCCTCATTGAAGTACATGGTCCATTTATCATTTGCTACTGCCACAATACGTTCGTCCAAGAAGTCCACTGTGTCAAAAAATTCTGCTTCTCTAGGATTTTTAGCCAACTTATTGGCTATGGCTCTCCCTTTGACTAATTTCTATGCTATGCTTTGTATATCATATTCAAAAATGAGGACTTGCCATTTGGCCATCTTTCCAACTAAAGCTAGCTTCTCTAGCATATACTTGATTAGGTCATTCTCAATCACGAGCAAAATCTAATGGTGGAGAGTGTATTGGCATAGTCGATGCAATACCCAAATTAATGCTACACATGTTTTTTCCACTTCTAAGTAATTCATCTTAGAAACAATGAATTTCTTGCTAAGATAATATATCATGCATTCTTTTTGATCACTTGGCCTCTTTTGGGCAAGCATGGCCCCAAGTGACTCCTTGTGGATGGTTAAGTAGAGGACCATTGGTATTCTTGAGACTGGTGGTACTAGCACTGGTGGCTGAAGAAGGTATTGCTTTATCTCTTCAAAGGCTTTCTGGCATTCAGCGTCCCATTCAATCTTAGTATTCTTCCTCAGGAGTTTGAAGAATGGTTTGGCTATCTCCGACAGTTGAGAAATGAATCTTGCGATATAGTTCAATCTACCCAAGAGACTACGAACTTCCTTGACAATAGTAGGAGCTTTGAGGTCGCAAATGGCTTTAACTTTCGACATATCGATTTCAATGCCTCGGCTATTGACCATAGAACCTAATAACTTCCCATACTTTGCCCCAAATATGCATTTGGCAGGATTAAGTCTCAGCTTAAATTTTCAGAGCCGATCAAATAACTTCTTTAGAACCCTAATATGGTCTTCTCCATGCTTTGATTTGGCAATCATATCATTGACATATACCTCTATTTCCTCATGCATCATGTCATGAAAGAGGGTGACCATTGCTCTTCGATATGTAGCTCCCGCATTCTTTAGGCCAAACGGCATCACCCTGTAACAAAAGGTCCCCCATGGTGTAATAAAAGATGTTTTACTCTTATCCTCCTCTTTCATCCTAATCTGGTTGTATCCAGAGAAACCATTCATGAAGAAGATAGTTCAAATCCTGTGGTGTTATCAACCAAAACATCAATATGCGGTAGCGGGAAATCATCCTTTGGGCTTGCCCGATTTAAATCCCGATAGTCTATGCAAACTCTAACCCATCCATCCTTCTTCATGACCAGAACAATATTAGCAATCCAATCAACATAATGGGATACTTCAATGAATTCCACTTTTAATAGCTTCATAACTTCTTCCTCAATTTTCTTAGAAAGTTATGGTTTCATTCTTCAAAGTTTTTGCTTTTTTGGTGGCATATTTGGGTTAGTTGGCAGAGTGTGCTCCATAATTTTTGGGTCTAGTCCCGGCATATCTGCGTAGGACCATTTGAATATATCTTGATATTCCTTTAAGAACTCAACCATTCTTTTTGCCTCGATCTCTAAAAGGCCTACCCCGATCTTGGTTTCCTTAACATTTTCTATGTTGCCAAGATTTACGATAACCGTTTGCTCGGTTGTCAAGATTTAGATTCTTCCTAACAAATCCAAATTCTTTGGATGTCTTTCTGGATATCATTATCCTCATCAGATTCTAAGAGACTTTCATCAGGCAATTCCGAGTCACATACATATGTATCATGATTATGCTGAATGACATGCTTGAGATGCAAATAAGGGGGTCAATAAAATCACTTAACGAATGCCATGCATGATGCACATTCAAAAATTCTTTTTGAATAACTATTTAAAAATGAATTGGGAGATTGTCCTCATATCTTCATACATCTTTTCCCAAAACTTTGAAAACTAGGAGTCATGAGGAAGTCCAAACCTCAAAGCATCATCATAGGATTGGTGGAATACTTCCTCATGCCCTTAATAAAACATGGATGCATTTGTATTAACATGGTAAGGCTATTTTACAAGGTTCATGATCTTGGACCATGGCTCACAATCCAATACCTCAATTACAAACGAAAATAACAAAAGTAGCTAAACAACTCTTCCCATGTAAGGGAATACACAAGCAAATGACATAAAACTAAAAAGGATAGGCAAGTAGCATCCCTACTCCGAAAGCTAGAAGAAGCTCGCAGAAGGCTCGGCTTGGTCATCATCAAAGGTGGCACACACATAGTTAGCACCAAATAGGTCTACTATGTCCAGGATTGCTCCCTCCTCTTTTTGTAGCAGCTTAGGTGACTTGATAAAGGTCTTCTTCAATGATGGATAAAGATCCTTTAGTGATGGAAGGAGTAAGCCTTGTTGATTTTGTATTGCATTAGTGTAACTTTCGTATTCAATTCGTCCCATATAACCTCCACACACACCTCGACCCCAACGGTTACTTTGGCCCATGCATCCCCCATGCATACTTCGGCCTCCACGATTGCTTTGGCCCATACGGCCTCCATAATAACCTCAGCCTCTACCTCTGCCATGTATGCGTTGACCAGCAAGCTCTTCATATTTCAATCGACTCTCCAAATCTTTTTGGTAGCCTAAGCCAACTCTTTTATGATTCCTAGGGGCTTTAATGGGCTAGGCAATACCTTGTGCATACACTCCTAATCCCAATACGGGAATATGACCGTACTCCAGTAGCACTTTACTTGACAAGATAGACAAGCCAGACATTTCAGGATTCTTAACAGCGGTCCTGATAGGTACATGGACCATTGAGACTAGCTCAAAGGTATGGTAGCTAGATTCCTCCTTCTCCTCAGGCTCCACATACGGGATGGCTGTGTCTTGAAAGATCTTAAAATCAATTTCCGCACGAACAGTTATAATTTTCCCCCTCGAAATGAACTTAACAATCTAATTTGGAGAGGAAGGTATAGCTTCAGTGGCATGGATCCAAGGTTGACCCAATAGGAAATTAAAAGCGTGGGGATATCCAACACTTGGAATTTTGTCAAGAAAGAGGTAGGGCCGATCAAAAGGTTAAGCTCAACTTCCCCGATTGTCTCTTTCTTTATACCGTCAAAAGCTCAGACGGTATACTTGGATGGTTTAATTTGTTCTTTACCAACCCCGAGATGACAAAGGGTGGCTAATGGACAAATATTCAAAGCAGACTAGTTGTCAATTAAGACCCGGGCTACCATCATATCACAACACTTGGCCAATATGAGTAAGGCCTTGTTATGATCGTGTCCCTCCTCCAGAAGATCTTCGTTTGAGAACGAGATTTGATCCTTCAAGAGAATGGACCCAATGAACTCCTCTAGCTGCTTATCCCCAATGGTCTTCTGGTACGTGTATCTCATTTAGAACCTTCAATAGTGCATTTTTGTGTTTCTTGGAGGTCTTGAACAACTCCAAGAGCGAAATCTGGGCGGGCATCTTCCTTAGCTACTCTACCACGTCAAACTCACTGGATTTGATCATCGCCAAAAATTGCTTCGCTTCCTCATCAGTGACAGCTTTCTTTTCCATAGCTTATGTCGGTGCATAACAGCAACCTAATTAGGTAATAGCATCGACTTCATTTGTCCCATAATCCCATGGGACTGCCTTAGGATCGAAACTAGCGACAAGGCTTTTTGGAATCTCGTATTGATCGTACGGTGGCAACTCAATTACCATCCATTTGGGCTTAGCCTCTCTCAGCTATAAGTTTGCGAACCCCTTGGCCACCAAATCAATAACCACGTGTTTAAGCTTGTACTCATTAAAGTCCTATTGCTCCTCTTCAACGGATAAATCGATAATTACTAGTGTCATCATGGTGACGGTTTCTTCCTTAAGCTCGGCTAAGTTGTCCATGCCTCCCCACCCATCAGCGACGGTTTCTTTAGGATCCATGAAAAAACTTATAGGAGGTGAATATTTGATGAGATAGTCATACTTCCCACTTGGTTGGCCTAGTGTATCTACCACTTCGCCCTTTTCTAGTGTCATCTTCAAAAATTCACGATCTCCGCAAACTCTTTTAGCTTTGAGATCGGACTTAGCATCTAAGGCTTCTCCCTCATTTTTGATTAATGGTTCGGTTTCCTTGGCTACGTTGACATCATTCGGTATTTTGACAGCGCTTACTTCCTTGACTAACATCTCCACAACCATCCCAAATTCACAACAAGAATTCTTGGGAGAGAAATGAATTACAACTGTCATTGTCTTGTTTGCTTGGCCTCCTCCTCCATTTCAGATTATGCCCATGTTGATCATCTCAGTGACATGCTCTAATTTATTCTCAGTTGGGACACCTTCATCGCTCCTTTTGTAATAGCCAGTTAAAATCAAATCTTCATGCAGTTTGTGGACATCAACCATGACCATTTGCATGTTCATATCCTTTCCTTCAACAATCATATTGACATCCCCGACATGAGTGGGTAAAAGGTTTTGCTTGACGTCGGGCTGCGTCTCCTTAAATGACAAGATATCTTTGTCCAATAGGCTATAGACCTTGTTCTGGAGTGCTCAGCAATTATCCATATTATGGCCTTTCTTACCCATATGGTACTCACAAGACTTTGTAAGGTTGAACCCTGGGAATTTAGGAGGGTTGTCACGAGGAATCTCTTTAGCTACCAACCCGTTCTGCAGTAACATGGGTAACAGTTTGGACAATGGCCTAAGCAAAGGTGTGAATTGCCTTGGCATCCACTTTCTAGGCTCATAATTCCGATACCTCCCTCGTGATGCAGAAGGATTTTGAGGATTCGAAAATGGTTTTGATTCAGTTGGGGCTTGCACATAAGCTACTTCTACTTCTTTCTCCTTCTTATTAGTAAATTTCCTGCTCGTACCTTTGGTTATCCGACCTTCATGCATGGCTTCTTCAATTCTCTCCCCGATGGCAACCAAACCGGTAAAGTTTCCACAGTCAAAGCCAATCATTTTGTTATAAAGGTCTGGAGGAAGGGCATTAAGGAACAGCTCCACCATTTCAGCATCGTCCGGTGGTGGTCGAACCTGAGCAGCCAAGGCGGACCACCTTTGTGTGAATGACCTAAATGACTCATTTCTTCTTTTCTCCATGCGTGTTAACACATTGCAAGGCCGGGCCAGATAGACTCTCTTGAAAAGTTTGAATCAATAATGGAGTGTTCTGCGCATAGTGCCCCATCCTGTTCAAATAGTACTTCAGATGGACTTTTGGATCGACGGTACCATCATATTTAGCGAAATCTGGAACTTTAAACTTCTCAAGAAAGTCCATTTTGGCGTATCAAGACAGATCCTCAACATGTTAGTTTTGTATCCCTGTATGGCTTTAAGCTTCTCCTCAAGTTTAGCAAATCTTTTGTTGTTCTCCTCCTCCATTCGAGCTGAGATGGCTTCCGGGATGGGGTCCAGTTCCACCACTACAGGTGTTTGATGGGGAATCTCTTCAACAACATTCTCCCTAATGTTGGCATTGCTAGCCTCAGGAGTAGGCACAAGTGTGTCTCTATTAGGGGCTGCAACCACTTGACTAGCTCGAATCTCATTCGCAAATTGGACAAATTGGGTTGCCAAGTCGGTGATTCTATTATCCAAGGTGTTAAAACGGGCATTTTGTTCTTATGTATTCATCCTTATAGCTATAGAACGGGTCATAATGGGCGATCGTCTTAAAGCCGTGTTGCTAGTACCTTGTTTAGTACAAATAAAACAAAAGAACAAATCAGCATACAAAACATGAGAAAGAAAATAAAATAAAACAAAAAGCTTAAAACCCTTCAATTTTATATTTTCTTATAACAAAATAGAAATAAGAAACCCATTGCATAAGCCGAATCTCATATAAGTGGCTTCTTATCAATATTTTGTCATAGGAAGTTATACAATTAAAGGGGTAACACATGATGATTGATCAAAATGCCCATCTCATATTCCATAGAAGGGAGGGAAAAACGTCACTAATTACATCAAAAATTGTGAAGGAAAATCCCTATACATCTGCTAAAGTAAAGAAACTCCTAAACATCGCTACTAAAATTTCATATAAGGAAAACCTTATACAATTTTTCTAAAAACACAACTCTAATGGAATATGACTAATCTTTCAGTTTTCCCTTCAAAGCAGCTTGCGGATGCATTTGTTTGTTTTGGTCAAACGCTCCACCTTAGCTAAAGCTTCATCCCTTTCCCTTATAATTCGCTCCATTTGGATTTCCTTCGGAGTTGGTTTCGTAGGAAACTTTGGAATGACGACGGCAACTTCGGGTTCAATACGGCAATCAATATATCCTCTTGATGCGTGGTGCTCCCTCATTTCTCCTTCCAACTCAATGACCCACTCAATATCCCTTGGTGGGCAATGATGTAGGATGTTGATGATGTTTTCCACTCCCCTTGACAACCTTATCGCGAAAATCAAAACGAAACAACCCTAACTTTAAAGGAGGAGGGATTTCTTGAAGTACTCGATATTGACGAACTACTCTTAAAGGGTAATAAGATTTAGATCCTGTCAAACCTAAGAATGGAATCGGGTCATCGTGACTGCTCATAAGTCATGCTTTAGGGAAGCGAATCCAAGGGGCTTACAAAATTTAGTTTGGGGTGATATTTTCAAAAAGTTCTACCCAATCACGGAATGTCTAAGCATGGAAGAAATTTTCTATATCCTTAAGTTTGGTGAGAGGGTTTGTATCTTTATTGATGTTGGTAATAGCCAAATTCCCTCCAAATACTTTTAAGTGAGAGAATCCAAACTTGAAGGATGCCTATAGGTGCTCTAAGGATCGAACATTTGTTCTCTTTGAAACGGTTGAGAGAGAGGAACATTTTAGCAAGAAGCATGTGTGTAAATCCCCTAAGGTGAAGGACTCGATAGACAACATGAGCAAGGCTAGGATCCATTGTCTTTTGGGTGAATGGGAAAAGAACGAATCCGAAGAATGCTAGAAGTAAAATTTTAGCATTTTGAGGATTGGGGCTTGGGAGAAGACTATGGAATCTTTGTTCGATGAAAGACAAAGGGAGGCCTTTTGAATTCCTATTAAAAAGTTCTTTGATTTCAAGAGAAGGAACTCCTAGGAATTTACTCAATTGTGGGATAGGATCTACTCCTAAAAAGGAGAGTCGACAAGACCGATGCAAGGACATTGCCAACAATGATTTCTAACTCCTCTAAAGTTGGGGTCAATTCATGATGACCAAACACGAACGTTGAAGCCTTGGGGTTCCAAAAATGAGCCACGGCCTTCACTAATGGCACGTGGGACTCTCGATATAAGAGAAAAATAAGATAGCCAAGTTTCTTCTCTACAAAAGTCTTCTTGCTCGCATCAAGTGCATCCCACATGTCTAACAATGCCTTCTTTGGGATTGGGATGATATGAAGCTCAAGGAAACCCATGGTATCTAAAGCTAAATAGGAATTTTGATCAATCACCATATGTCACAAAATAAGCTAAATTTAATGATAAAACATTATATGCACAAAAAGCATTATTTACATCGGGGAATAAAATGCTAGTACCTTTGATAGAGAGGAAAATAAAAAAGAATGGGGTAACCACAAAGACATATCGCATGCTGACTCGTGAGGCTCACTAAGAGGTATGATTCTAAAGGCTAAAGGTTCTCATTTCAATTAGATCAAAAGAGTTTTCCCCACTGCGCACTTACGTCGGACAGTTCTCTTTATCATTAATCAAAATGAGTGGGACCAAAAGTGGATAACCATGGGTCATTCCCCGCACGGGTTCCATCTTTTGGCACCTCCTATGGGCTTCTTACTGCGATCACGGGTTGTGTGTGTAAATGTGTAGTGCTAAGGTAAGTATAAAGGCACACACAACAATTGATATCCAAACAACACTTCAATTTCATCCATTAGACATACATTCCTATGCCTCCCTACAAAAGAAATGGGTTAACACACACTCCACCCCTTATTACTCCAAACCTACAAAAACAATTAACACGTTGTTAGTGGACTAACCTTATCTTCCACGTGGCTTTGACACGCGCTATCAAATGAAGACATGTTAGTGAACAACCAACCAAATTATTACGGCCTAAGTCCTCTAAGGTTTGTAACTAAGTCCCCAGTGGTGTCGCCAAGCTGTCACGAACTCTCTTTTTTCGTTCGGGGAAAAATGAAGAAGGTTTAGGGGTATTTACCTAAAGAGGCGGACCAATGGCCCTAAATTAGGCATAGGCTCTCCCAAGCCCACACTCCCACATCTCGATTGGTTTCTAGCCGACCCCAATAAGCTAGTGGTGACTCGTAGAATTACATAGGCTGTTAAGAAATAAAAAATGAAATCCAATGTTGTGCGAGGTATGGGCTTGGGAGAGCCCGTGCCTAATTTAAGGCCATTGGTCTGCATCTTTAGGTAAATACCCCTAAACCTTCTTCTTTTTTCCCCGAACAGAAAAAGAGAGGTTGTGACATAAGCCCATGTTAATAACATGTCGCTCAAATACACATGAGGGTAGACCTTTAGTTAGTGAATTTACAACCATATCATCTATAGAAATATGATCTACTGCAACATCACCATTCTGCACTAACTCCTTTATGGTCAAAAACTTGATTTCTATGTATTTAAACCCCTTAAGACTTTTGTTATTATCAATAAACAACATTGCAAAATTATTGTCACAGTATAACTGTGTGGGTCTATCCACTAAATCAAAAACTATTAACTTCCTAATGAGGTTCTGAAGCCAATTAGCTTGAGTAACAGCTGGAAAACATATTATAAACTCCGCTTGCATGGTAGAAAAAGATATAGATTTCTATTTCTCGCTCTTCCATGATATTGCACCTCCTGCCAACATAAATATGTACCATGTCATTGACGTCTTATCATCTTGAGAACCAGAAAAATCTGCATCTGAATACTCTGCTAGTTGCAAGTTCGGAACATGTCTATAAATCAGCATGTATTTAATCCTCTTTAAGTACCTTAAAACATTCTTGGCAACAACCCACTGATCACGTCCTGGATTTGATTGATATCTACCTAGAAGCCCTATTGCAAAGGCAATATCTAGTTTAATGTGAACTTGAGTATACATGATACTTCCAAGCACACTAGCATAAGGTACATGCTTCATTTAAGCTTTCTCAAAATTTAAATTACAGTACCGTGAAAGACTCAATTCATCACCCTTAATAATATGAGTATTTCCTGGTTTGCAATGCTACATATTGAATCTTTCTAAAATGCATTCAATAAATGCCCTCTTAGACAAACCCAATGAACAGTGAGAATGATCCCTAAGGACCTCAATGCCAAGAACAAAAGACGCCTCACCAAGATCTTTCATATTAAAAATTTTCGAAAACATCCGCTTTATCTCATGCAGTAAACCAATGTCACTACTAGCAAGCAAGATATTATCCACATAGAGTATGAGAAAAATATATTTCCTCTCACTAACCTTGCAGTATATACACTGATCTACTTTGTTCTCAATAAATATGAATGAAGTGACAATACTATGAAACTTCAAATACACTATCTAAAAGTTTGCTTTAGGCCATAAATAGACTTTTTTTCAATCTACAAACAAGCTTACCTGAGTTTTTTGCCACAAAACCTTGAGACTACACAATATAAACCTCCTCATTAAGGTCTCTATTTAGAAAAAGCAGTATTAACATCCATCTGGTGTAACTCCATATCAAAATGAGCCACCAATGCCAAAATCACTCTAAAGGAATCTTTAGAAGAAATTGGAAAAAATGTTGCTTCATAATTTATTCATTCTCTTTAAGTGAAACCATTAGCTACCAGTTTAGCTTTAAACTTTTCAATCTTCCCTTTTGAATCCATTTTAGTCTTGTATACCCATTTGCAGCTCCCAAACACCATCGCGTTTCATAGATTGCATCTCATCTTTCATTACATCTAGCCATAAATCTAATTAAAGACATGAAATAGCATCCGTATAAGTCACAAGATCAACAACGCAGCCAATATCATAATCATGCTCTCATAGGTAGACTACATAGTCTGGTAGTATAACTAAACATCTTTCTGCTAGAAGATGCCCTAAAGCTGCTAAGGATTATGTTATTTTAATTAATCATTTATCCGTTTAATTAATTAATTAAAGCTTCATGCATGTGCACGGATTCGTGCACACGCACGAAGAGTAATGGTCAACAGTTGCTGACCATTATGCACGAAGCATGGATGGTCAGCAACCGCTGACCATCATGCACGATCGTATAATATGGATGATCAGCAACGGTTGCTGATCGTCCATCGATTAGCAACCGTTGCTGGTCATTTTTAATATAAAAAGCAATTGAGGATGAGAGAAAAAGGTGCTGTTGAAAAACTGAGTAAAGTGTCATTGTGTTTTGGTTTTGTTCGAGAGAAACACAAGCGAGGAATCAGTGATGCTTTGCTGAAAATAGAGATAAAAGTGTGTGTGTGTGTTCTTGTCTCTTTTAGACGCAAGAAAGAAGAGAGTTATCTCGTTCGGGCCGTGACTATTATATATCAAGAATACGACGGATTCTTTCAACGTGATTGCTAGCACAATCGAAGTGGTGAATATCCGAAAGTCCTCTTTCCGTTCGACGTTCGTTGTTGGTGTGTCGAACTAGAGGTCCGACGCTTGTGGGACTCGAACGTAGAACATCCGAACCAACTTGTTTAAAGCACGCTTCGAGAGGTATTTCGTTTAACTCCCTTTTATGTTTAGATTTTTGATTAAAACGCACGAACAACGCCTAAGGAGAATCATGTGTAAAATATATCTTTGTTTCCGCTGCGTTTATTTCGTTAATTTTCTTATACATGATTCATGAAACCCCAACAGTGGTATCAAAGCCAACCTTAGGCGTTTCGTGCATTTAATTGATTTATAGTTCAAATATATTTTTGCATTCTAATGGCCAATTTACTTTTGTTAAGAGAATTAGTTCTCTTGCTCTTATGTGGCCTATAGAAGTTGATTGATTTATGTGATAAATTTAATCAACTAAGCAAAAATTAGAACTAAATCAATTTTGAATCAAAAATCCATAACTTGTTATACTTCGTGTTTATATATTCTACAAATGATATGCAAAATTTTATGCATGCCTTCCAGAGCTTTAAATTTTGAATTTATGGCTCGTAAGGAAGGGTGGTGATCATGGAAAAATCCCTAATTGTTGTGATTGTTGTACGGATGAATGTATGATGATTACGGGTATTCTTTTTGGGGATGTAATTATTAAATGGAGGCTGCGTCCTTCCTTTTTATTTTACTTTAATTTTTCTTGTTATGTAATTTTAGTATAGTTTAGTATTTCAATTGTTGATGTAAATACTACAAGAGAGGAGGAGCCATTGGAGGAGCCATTAAACCGGTGAGCTCTTTGGGCCCGGTCTTTGAAGAGTTCAAAGATTGAAGAAAAAGTGAAGAGCAGGTCCATATAATTAAAACTTTAAAATGGCTAAATGGGTCTTTTTGGCTCGAGACCCATTGAACCATAATTCCATGACCACCACATAGGATAGAATTTATGTGATATCTATTTATTTATTTTGTTTATGATATCGTGCATGTTAAACTGGTTAATGTACAAAGTGAGACCGTTAATGACGACCCAAATCTCCTTACAAAGAATATTAAGTCGAAACGGGTTTCGGACTCGTAGCCTTCCATCGTCGTGGTTTGATCTAATATTATAGTGGTTAATTAACCGGTTATGAATACATAGGGGTTGATTACCATTTATAATATTGGACCACTCCATTATGCATATGATGCTGTGGGGTTGGAGCCAAATGATTTCTAATAATTTTTAGGTGAGGGAATCATTTGTGTTTTCAGTACTTGCATGAGATGATGGGCTAGACTTAACTATGATCATGATGCCAATAACTGTTAGGTGAGGCTTTCATAGTCTAGAGGCCGAAGTTATGATTGGGACTCGCATATGATGCGTTGAACAAGTTTGGTTCACTCACTAAGTTCATAGGACACCAATAACTGTTAGGTGAGGTGGACTTTGGACTGGTGGGACTCAATCCCCACTAGTAATCTTTACCCAACAAAGATTACCGCTTCCCATCTTAAGGAGTATGGGATTCGAATATAAATTTAGTGGGAGGATCTATTTCATTTAAAGGCCAAAATGAAATAGTTACTTTGAAAGATACAACGGCTAACAATTTATTTTCTGCAACAGATATATTATTATTCTGAAAATGGTGACCACAAAGCCACTCGCTTCTATACTTGACAAGAATTGTTTGACTGGACCCAATTTCACTGACTGGGTGAGGAATTTGAGAATTGTTCTCAATTCAGAAAAAATTGGGTATGTGCTTGATGAAAAGATGCCAACCTCCTTTCCCGAGGGTGGGACCCAAGAGGAGCGTGTCACTTATGATAAGTGGCGTGATGATGACTTAAAAGTTAGGTCATATATGCTTGCTTCTATGAATAATAAATTACATAAGAAGTATGAATCTATGGAAGATGCTGCGTTGATCATTTTGCACTTAAAGGAATACTTTGATGAGAATGGTCGAACCTCTAGATATGAGATATCTAAGGCATTGTACCACATGAGGATGGCTGAAGGATCATCTTTTAATGATCATGCTTTGAAAATGATCTGGCACATTGAAGAATTGGCTAGGCTGAATCTCGTTATGGACAATGAGTTAGCTATGGATTTGATCCTCCAATCTTTACCCGATTCCTTCTCTGGTTTTGTCCAAAACTTCCACATGCATAAGATGGAGAAAACTCTTGCTGAGTTACATAGCATGCTGGTAGTTTATGAGAAGGAAATGTATAACACGAGGCCAAATGTAGTGGCTATGGCTAAGGCTTCTTCTTCAAAGGGTAAGACCGTTTTAAAGAAGAATAAATGGAAGAGGCTGCCAAACCCGTTATGCAACCAAAACCCATGATTGATAAAGGGAAATGTCATTACTGTGGAGGAACTGTAAGAGGTACCTCGCGAGCTTGAAGGTCAAGCCCAAGAACCGACCTTATGAAGGTATGGTGTCTATGCTTATTGAAACTAATCTTATGGTTAGTGCTGAATCCAAATCATGGGTTCTAGATTCTGCTGCAACTTCACATATTTGTATGTCTTTACGTAAATCTGGAAATAAGCGGGATGCTAGGGCGAAATGAGATTGTCCTGACGTTTGCCAATGGAGCAAGAGTTGCTGCATTAGCTATAGGGACTTTTCGTTTATGTTTGCCTTCTGGACATGTATTGGTTTTAAAGAACTGTTTGCATTATAAGAATGATGTTAAGAACATCATCTCTATACCTCGTCTGGGTAAAGAGAATTATGAATTTTCTTTTGCTGATGATGTATGTTCTATTTATCATAATAGAATATGTGTTGGTTCTAGCTTATTAATCAACAATCTTTATACCATCACAATGTCCGGTAATGCAATTACCAATGTCAATAAGCAAAATAGAATTGATATAAATGCCATAACTAATAAACGCCCTAGAGACGGTCCAAATAAAAAGTATGTTTGGCATCTCCGATTAGGTCATATTGGAGAAGACAGAATTAACAAGTTGAGTAATGATTGATACATTGATCCTTCAAATTTTGAGTTATACTCGACTTGTAAGGCATGTCTTCTAGGAAAAATGACCAAAGCGCCTTTTGTGGGACAAAGTGCGCGAGCTGCTGACATATTAGGATTAATACATACAGATGTATGTGGACCAATTAATGAATCTGCTAGAGGTGGTTATAATTACTTCATTACCTTCACTAATGATCAGTCACGGTGTGGTTATTTATACCTCATGAAGTATAAATCTGAATCCTTTGAAAAGTTCAAGGAATTCAAGGCTGAAGTTGAGAAACAAACAGGAAAATGTATCAAGGCTCTTCGATCAGATCGAGGAGGTGAATACCTTAGTACTGAATTCCTGGACTTTCTTGAAGAGAATGGCATTTTATCATAATGGACACCTCCTGGAACTCCAAAACATAATGGTGTATCTGAACGAAGAAATCGTACTTTATTAGATATGGTACGATCTATGATGAGTTACACCGATTTGCCAATATCCCTTTGGGGATATGCCCTTGAGACAGCTGGATATATACTGAATAGAGTGTCGTCCAAATCTGTTCCAACTACGCCCTATGAGATATGGCATAGTAGGAAACCTAGTCTTAATCATATTAAGATTTTGGGTTGTCCAAATTTTGTGAAAAAAGCTGAAAGTGGAAAAATTGGAGGCAAGATCTGAACAATGTCGCTTCATTGGATATCCAAAGGAAACTCTTGGATATTATTTCTATTTTCATTCGGACCAAAGAATTTTGGTATGCAAGACGCTTCTTTCTTGGAGAATCGGTTCATCCAAGAAAGTGGTGCTTTAGGCGAAAATAGTCTTACAAGAAGAAAATAATGAAGTATCAAACAACCGAGTTCAGATACCAATCTCTGATTCAGTGGGAGCTTATGATACACAACCTCTTAGGAGAAGTGCGAGAATGACTCGCCCACCTGCTCGTTATAGACACTCGGTTGATCATATTGAACAATTATTCATTGTGAATGATAGTGATCAACCTGGTGATCCTAAAACCTATGAGGAGGCGATGTTGGACATCGATTCTGGTAAATGGCTAGAAGCCATGAAATCCGAAATGGATTCAATATATTCCAATGAGGTATGGGCCTTAACTGACCTGCCTGATGGTATTGTACCAATTGGCTGTAAATGGATCTTTAAGAGGAAGATGAATGTTGAAGGTCAAATTGGAATTTACAAAGCACGGCTGGCGGCGAAAGGATATCGTCAAAAAGAATGAATTGATTATGACGAAACTTTCTCACCTGGCCATGCTAAAATCCATTCGGATTATGTTGGCTATAGCTGCACACCTTGATTATGAGATATTCCGATGGATGTCAAAACGGCTTTTCTAAATGGTTTTCTCGATGAGGACATCTATATGGAACAGCCACGGTTTCGAATCCAATAGTGAAAAACAGAAGGTGTGTAAGCTTAAGAGATCTATTTATGGACTCAAACAAGCCTCCGGAAGTTGGAACATCCGTTTTGATGAGGTAGTCAAATCGTTTGGCTTCATCAAAAATCCGGATGAACCTTGTGTATATAAGAAGATCGTGGGAGTGCAATTGCATTTCTGGTTTTGTATGTCGATGATATACTTTTGATTGGAAATGATGTACCAATGATATCATCAATAAAATTATTCTTGTCACAGAAATTCTCCATGAAAGATTTAGGAGAGGCAACCTACATTTTAGGTATCAGGATCTATAGAGATAGATCAAGACGATTGATTGGCCTCTCACAATCTACGTACATAGACAAAGTGTTAACACGGTTTAACATGCAATATTCCAAGAGAGGATTATTGCCTTTTAGGCAAGGGATCCGTCTTTCTAAGGAGATGTGTCCCAACACTCCTAAAGAAAGAGAGCGGATGGCAAAGATACCATATGCATCTGCTATTAGAAGCATAATGTATGCTATGCTATGTACTAGACCTGATATCGCGCATGCTGTAAGTATTACTAGCAAATATCGATCGATCCAGGAGAAGAGCCTTTGGATAGCAGTCAAGAATATTCTTAAGTACTTGCGAAGGACTAAAGATTTATTCTTAATATATGGAGAAGGAGAATTTGAAGTTGTAGCTTATACTAATTCTGATTTTCAATCGGATCCTAATGATTATAAGTCTACGCCTGGTTTGTCTTCACATTCAATGGTGGTGCGATTAGTTGGAAAAGTTCTAAACAAAGTATAACTGCCGATTCCACCACCGAGGCGAGAGTATGTAGCTGCTTCTAAAGCAAAGCAAAGGAAGCCGCTTGGATGAAGAAGTTTATTTCTGAACTTGGAGTCGTTCCTTCAATTGAGCAACCGATCACATTGTTTTGTGACAACAATGGGGCGATAACTCAAGCTAAGGAACCAAGGTCTCACCAGAAGTCCAAGCACATTGAGAGACGCTTCCATCTCATCAGAGAAATTGTTGGGAGAGGTAATATCGCCTTGCAGAAAATTGCCTCAGCAGAAAACGCGGCAGATCCCTTCACTAAAGCCTTACCTTAGTCTTCTTTTAAAAGACATATTGACAAAATGGGTTAAGGTACCAGACAAGTTGGCTTTAGTGTAACTGGGAAATTGTTGGATGTATGCCCTAAAGCTACTATGTAATAGTTACATATTAGGGATTTCAGTTGTACTTTCATTATTATTATTTAATTAATGGCAACGACGTATTCATTCATTTGTCCAATTATTTTATATTGATGAATGATTCCATAAGATCAGTTGCAACTAGACCTATTCTTGAGACGTCAAGAATATATGTGACGGGTTCATAGTTAGATTGAATCTTTAAATCGTTCCCGGTCAATGGATTATTAAGTGGATATTAATAATCCTGTTGAGACCGGTGTGTTCTTAACTTCGCATTAAGTATTGGATACTTAAGGGAATGATGAGTCACATGTCATTGGGTATTATGATACCTGAGTTAGAACACAGGTGTTTGTATTAGACAAATTCACTGAACGTGACGCATATGGAACGATTAGCGACATGGAAGCTTTTAGCGTGGTCAATGTCTAATTGTTCATGCTTTGGTCTTGTGTAAATAATCCTTAGACACAGGCACGTGTTAACTTGTGTATCGAACAACTATGGTTCACGGATGTACATAATGCCGGGTCGTCGATCCGTCTTTATACTTGATGGTCATAGTTTGTTCATATACGAAGTTACACGTGTGCGCAATATGGAATCTGTCTCCTTGTTATATGCAAGGTATGATAATGATGTCCTATGCGATCTAATTGTGACACTTCATTGAAATCCTCGGCCGGGGTTGTAACCGAGAATAAATTGTTTATGTCTCGAATAAAATGCATGTCAATTAGGTTTGTGCATATGATCGAATTAATAACTTGACAAATATTCCATGGTCTTTGTTTGATCGGGACATAGTAAGACAGAGGGATTGAATTACACTTCAGTAGCCAAAGCTAACAGGTTCATTATGTTCTTAAAACATTCACACTATCACGGGTAGCCATGACATATTGCTAGATGTCAATCGTGGCTTGTAGGACCTAAAAGATTAATCGGGACAATTAATTCTTTTGGAAGTACTAATGTGTTAGTACAAGTCTTACTACCAAATTAGTGATGAACCTAGGGATGTCACACACCATGAACAACTAGGATGACGTGGAACAAGAGAGAAATATTATTGCAAATATGTTTGCAATTACTGCAATCGAATTGAGTCGATTTGAAATTAAATTAAATGAGATTTAATTTAATTTGTATTATAGTCACGAGCTTACTTGCATATAATGCACACGCATGCCCAAAGTGGATATATGTTAACATACCAAACAAGTTAGCTTTAGTGCAAGTGGGAGATTGCTAGAAGATGCCCTAAAGCTACTAAGGATTATGTTATTTTAATTAATCATTTATCCGTTTAATTAATTAATTAAAGCTTCATGCATGTGCACGGATTCGTGCCAAGATCATCATGAGCAACTGCTCATGCACGATCGTATAATATGGATGATCAGCAACGGTTGCTGATCGTCCATCGATTAGCAACCGTTGCTGGTCATTTTTAATATAAAAAGCAATTGAGGATGAGAGAAAAAGGTGCTGTTGAAAAACTGAGTAAAGTGTCATTGTGTTTTGGTTTTGTTCGAGAGAAACACAAGCGAGGAATCGTGATGCTTTGCTGAAAATAGAGATAAAAGTGTGTGTGTGTTCTTGTGTCTTTTAGAGGCAAGAAAGAAGAGCGTTATCTCGTTCGGGCCGTGACTATTATACATCAAGAATACGACGGATTCTTTCCACGTGATTGCTAGCACAATCAAAGTGGTGAATATTCGAAAGTCCTCTCTTCCGTTCGACGTTCGTTGTTGGTGTGTCTGAACTAGAGGTCCGACGCTTGTGGGACTCGAACTATAGAACATCCGAACCAACTTGTTTAAAGCACGCTTCGAGAGGTAATTCGTTTAACTCCATTTTATGTTTAGATTTTTGATTAAAACGCACGAACAACGCCTAAGGAGAATCATGTGTAAAATATATCTTTGTTTCCGCTCGTTTATTTCGTTAATTTTCTTATACATGATTCATGAAACCCCAACACTTTCCCTAGTCGATCTTCTGAGTGGAGCTATTTCAACCTCATTTTGAATCTAAAAGGCTTGAGGGATTTCATTAGGAACTGCCTCAATAATAGAATCCTAAGCTACAACAAGCTTAGTTTGTGGCGTAGGAGGCTCCATAATTGTCTGCACATGATGAGACAAGGATCTAGTAATAATCCCCACCATACTATCATCTTCAATAGTTTCTGAGTAGCTACCATTTTTGGCTACATCAAATTCCAAAAATTTTGCCATCTAAGATTCCACAATTCTTGTACCTCTATTAGGGTTATAAAAATGATATCTTTTTAAATGATCTGGGTAAGATACGAAGTAACACCGAGTGGTTTTAGAATCTAACTTACTCAATGTTGGATTATATAACTTCACTTCTACCGAACATCCCCAAACTTTAAGATAATTCGAGCTAGGTTTACGTCCAGTCTACAACTCAAAAGGAATTAATGGAACCGCTTTAGTAGGAACACGATTTAGAATATAAAAAACTGTTTTCAAAACTTCACCCCATAGAAAATCAGGTGAAGTGGTCATACTAATCATTCTTCTCATCATATCCATAAGAGTGTCACACCATTTTGTTTGGGACTTCTGGGCATAGTAAATTCATATATTATCCTAGAATCCTCTAAGTATTTAGCAAACGTCCATTTAAATTGTCCAACATTACCATGCCTACCAAAATACTCACCACTACGATCAGATCTGACAATCTTTATAACTTTTTCCAACTGTTTCTCCATCTTAGTCTGAAAAATCTTGAATTTGTCAGGAGCCTCAGACTTTTCTTTAATGTATAAGTATCCATATTGGGAATAGCCATCAATAAATGTGATGAAATAAAAATTTCTGCACAAAATAGCCGTGTATGGTTCATTAAAATTAGTGTGAATAACCCCCAATAAGTTAGAACTTCGTACAACGGATTTCTTCTTTATCTTAGTCATCTTATCTCTACAACAATCTATACAATATTTAGAGATGTGACCAAGACGTTTATACCACAATGCATAAGATTGTTCCTTAGGTAAAGGCCTTTTAGAAATAACTTTTTTAGCTAAACAAGTAATGTACATGTCGTTAGGAGATAAACTCAATCGATATAATCCACTAGATAAATTGCAACACCCAATCTTATTTGAATTATAAAACATAGAAATACTATTGCTCTTTATTTTAAATAAGTGTCTACACATGTCCAAACAAAGACATGGAAACTAAATTCCGCCTAAAAGAATGTACGTAAAAAGTGTTTCTCAAAATCATCCTAAAACTAGAATCTTAAATTAAATAACATCTCCCATGGACTCGACATTAACTTCAATGTTGTTTCCCATAGTGAGCTTTGATTCATCCTAATTTGACGTCCGTCGGTTTATAAACCCATGTATGGTAAATGCAACATTATTAACTGCACCGCTATCTAGCCACCAAGAATTGGTCGGGGTTTCAAATAGATTGGATTCACAAACAAATGCCAAAGAATCATTACCTTTAGGTTCACTCTTGGTTCCCTTGGACAACCAAACTTTATACTTATTGCAGCGTTTCTTTATGTGTTCTTTCTCCCTACAAATGTAGCAAATAATACCATCCTTCTTGAAGAATGTTTTCTTAGGACCTAAACTGTTAGAAGGACCAGTAACTTCAGAATTTCCTTTATTGTTAGAAGGACCAATAGCTTCAAAATTTCCCTCGTGAGTTTTTCAACTTCTTATCCTTGTCACTACCAGAACCAAAGCATAAAGGGCAATGTGCCTTTTTATCTTTCTTTAATTTTTCTTCCTCTGCTACAACCATGCAATCAGATCATTAATTGACCAAGTCTCATCTTGAGAATTATAATTAGTCTTGATAATCCCAAAATCAAGAGGTAGAGTATTTAGAGCTTGATGCACAATGCAAACAGTGGGAATAACAACATTGAGAGCCTAAAGCTTTATCTACAAATCTACCATCCTCAACATAATCTCTAACTCCACAAAAACAATCATACTTCATATTAAATAGTGCTTGTAGGTGTGTCCCTATCTTAGCATTAGACAAGACACGGTTTCTAGCCACCAAGGCTTCTATCATTTGCCTAGCTGTGCAGTCCGCAGGCAAACTACTTTTCAAGTGTTCCTAAATAGAACATTTCATGGACAATAAGCAAATTCTATTGCTCTTTTCTCAAGCAGCAAAATGTGCTTTATGAGCTTCTGTACTCTCGGCAGTAAGATTTTCCGGTCGATCGACAGTAAGAGCAATATAAACATCTACCATCTCCATAGCAAACAAAAAATCTTCTCTCCATATCTTAAAATTTGAACCAACAAAAACCTCAACTGTGACAAAGTTACCATTTACAGAAAAAGTGATTGAAAAAACAAGCAATGTACATTATTAGCATCATGCGAACACTATGTAACTTGACGTACAAGTACATATCTAGAGAGTTACATGCAAAATTGCATAATCACTTTTGACCAAAATACATGGCATGCAGTTGTACATTCCCCACATGATAGCGATTATGAGAATATATTCTAACCTTCATAAATTCATTACCTTTAAGCATATGAACTACTAGGATCAGTCACTTCTCTACCACACCATCATGTATCCTTCTTTGAACTAATACATAATCACCTACTTTGAGAGTGACTATACATTTGACCGAAAGACATCTCAATCATCATACGATACCAAAATTTTTCAAACTCAATCAAATATGCCACTTTGGCAGTTATAACTCAATTGAATCCTTGAAACTCTCTCATACCATAAATATAAACTTTACTTCTCACATATTGCAACTACATATTATTTTAACTTTAGTTATAGGGGCAATATATCACTAAAATCACATATCATGCTAATTACACTGCTTTATTCATTAATAAAAGTTAAACTTTATATATTACCATCAATGAATCACACTTTTATAATGTTTATGTGATAACAAACCTATACCCCAACACTTATATTTCCAAAATTACAGAAAAATAAAAAAATATATACATAAAAATACACTAAAAATACATGTATTTAGGGTTTTGTATGTATTTTCACATGTATAAAATTATCAAACGTGTAAAATAAATACACCATAACATAGAGAATGCTCATACGAACCTGTAGTCGCCAATCACGCGCCCATCAGAGCCTCCATGCGCCCACACGCACCGCCTGAGTGCGTGGCACATAGAACTCACACGCGAGTGCAGAGACCAGTCAAAATCGGTCCGACCAATAACAGTCCAACCGATTCCTGACTTGACCGTCCAGTCCAACCATCTGGTCCGGTCAACAGTTGAGCAGTTCGGGTGGATCAACGAGTTGGGTCCTCAAGTCGGGTCGGCTTGTATCGAGTCAAGTTTGGCCCGGGTTGCGACGTCATCATAACGCATGTGTGAGCGATGCCTAGTGCATAGGAGCGCATGAGGGCACGTGACCACGCATAGGGCTCGTGCTCGACACCTTGATGGCGTGTGGCAACGCGTGGGGGTGCATAGGGCCTGCCCTAGCGACACACCACCCACGGATTTGCTTGTCTCATCAAGCCCAATCCAAATTTATAATTTATAATTGATTTTTATTCAACAAAAAATCACGAAAATCTTAAAATTAGGCGAAAATTCTATGCATTTAAGTTCTAGGTTATAGTCACTCCAATACCACATGAAGGATGCAAAACATGCAATCCCAATATCTCCTTAACCAGAACAAGAGAACAAATGATTGAGTAAAAACATTAACGCACTTATTTTAGAATCCATCATTCTTGATGCGAAAGCCGAAAATCGATGATTCACGCGTAAGTCATTCTCCTCTATTTCCCTCTGTAACACTGGCTCAATGAGACGGCCCCCTCACCCTTTAGCGCTAGACAAACGTTCTTTATGTGAGAATACTTATGAAAATTAGGGTTAGAGGATAAATTTGAGCACTATTTATAAAATTTCCAACCAGGCCCTCTCATCACTGGTCAGGCTCAACTCGGCCCAAATTAGCTAACCACATATTCGACTAATTAAGAAACATTATATCTCACCTTAGACCAACCTCGTAAAACGATAAATTACAAAATTAATTAATGTAGTCCATATTAGGAAAACTCTTACACTAATCTCTATGCTATGTGCAATTTAGAATGATAAATAAAAAAGAAACCACACACCCACACACAATTTTGAGTAATAAAATTTTCCTTTCAGAAATACATAAAACTTATTCAATTTCTCTCATTTAGCAATATGTAAAAATTTTCTATATTTCATGGCCCCCCATCACGTGGGTTAGGTACCATTCCGAATCAAGTTACCATTGTGACTATCCAACTTTGAGTTATGAGCATTTAAAAAATTATGCCATGTCTTCAAATTTTTAATAATAAAAAAAGGACATTTATGGTAACTTGATTCGAAATGGTACCCAATCCACCTGATTCAGAAGTTTCACATATTTTACTATTTGGCATAGAAATAATGGAATGTCTTCCTTAGATTTGTACACAATCACTATGATGGATGGGTAGTTTTTTTTTTTTTGAATTTTTAATGGGTAGTCGAGCTCTTTCTTTTTCTCTGATTTTGAAAAATGATGCATTGATGGTTGCAATTACTAAGCTTTATTTTATATGAGTTTAAGTCATTCCTAGAAAACCACTAGGGTTTGCCCTAGTGGCCACCCTTCCAACATGAAAGAGGGAGGTGGAAAGGTTCGAATTCTCACATTCTCAGGGGGGTTGGGGTAGGGACAATTTAGTTTCACGAGTGGGTTTCAACTCCCACGCCCTGCGATGAGACAAGGTAAAAGTTTGAGAGTGAAAGTTAGAGTAGGAATAAAGTAGAACCGACAAAAAAAAAGTCATTCCTAGAAAATCTCAATTCCTCTAATGGCAATGTTTAGATCCTAAAGAGGTTAGCTTGATATGGCATGCTCTACTAATATCTGCCCTCCCTTTACATTTCTCAATAGAAATGCAACTTTTTGCGTATTTATTCCTTTGTTATACCAAGTAGTCTCTTTCATTAGGGTTAATATCCTAAAAAACCTCAAATTTACAGCAAATTATTTTTTTTTGTTATGACCCTAGAACCACCGTACAGCTGGCAGCCGGCGGCCTAAACCAAAGGGAGCACTAGCGCGGGCACCCATCTCTCATGGCGCTTCACTTAAGTCGCGCGAATGGGGGCGCAGAGGTTTGAACCCCTCCCCTCCCGGATGAGGGGGTAGAGCGCAAACAAGCGCATCCACCGCGAGATGAGTTTACCCCAAGCTATTTTTTTTTACTATGAAAAACCCAAAATTAGTACACATGTGACAAATTTACTTCCGACTGACCATAAAAAATCCTAAACTACTACATTTATGACAAATTTACCCCAAACTAATTTACTTGATTGCAAAAACCTCAAAACTGGTAAATTTGTGACAAATATACCCTCCGCTAAATTGGATTAACACTACAAAAAAAAAAAAAAATCACAAAAATTGTAAACTATGACAAACAAAGTGTAAAATTCCAAATTGGTATATCAGTCAACTGTCACGTGTCATTTAACTTAATAATTTGACAGTAAAATTGAACGAAAACTAATAAAGGGTAAATTTGTCACGAGTGCACCAGTTTTGGGTAAATTTGCCAAAGGTATACTAGTTTGGGATTTTGGTGGTCAAAAAAATAGTTTATGGTAAATTTGTCACAAGTGTATCAGTTTTGGGTTTTTCAAGGTATTAACCCTTGATTATAATAGTTACAAATGGCTACATCGTTTCTCAAACGAAAGAATAGTTTTGCAGAGCAAAGGACATAGCAGAAAATGCGAACCCCAATTCTACTCATGCATGCAATGACGTTGCTCTTCTCTAGAA
The DNA here is from genome assembly GCA_017140615.1 of Eucalyptus cladocalyx. Lineage (NCBI taxonomy): Eukaryota > Viridiplantae > Streptophyta > Magnoliopsida > Myrtales > Myrtaceae > Eucalyptus > Eucalyptus cladocalyx. The sequence continues at coordinate 8,363,563 of CM029518.1, forward strand.
AGAACTCAGTTTTCTTTCTTCTTTTTGTGTATAATGTGATGTAGGATTGTCCACTAATGTGGGGCTTTTTTTGTGGTTGATCAACTACTACTAAACATGAGAAAAATTCTTATCGAAGATGGCATGGGGCATGTATCATATGGCAAGTAGTGTGGGCTTTTGCACAATAGATAGATGTTCGAGATCGAGACCATGGAGTGGCCTTGCCAATTGCTGCATGAAGCGCAACCACGTTCAAGTTTTCAGCCCAAAATGAAAACTATAAATTAAAGAAAAGAACCAGAAAACCCAAATTGAAGTTCTAAGGGGCCTTATGGTTAATGATAGAGTTTTTAATTTTTATTTTCAATGGAAGGGAAAAATTTTCATTTACGGTTTTTTGTTCCCTTGAACATATGTTTGGCTTGTAGAAATAAGAACTTCAAATGGGAATGTAAATTTAAACCTGTTCGTCGTGCCTTTACAATCTATCATTATCCACCTTATCCACCAAAATTTTTACTGAATTGACTTGGAATCTGTGAATATCCTCTCTTGATGGAAATCCTACCCCAATGGTGGTAGTTTTCACCCAAAAAACCCCTAATGCTCTTCGCTGAATATAGTAGTCATCTTGTCTCTACCAAGATGCAAATCTTCCATTTCCTTTTCAACTTTGACCATTTACCTAAAATCCCCAACCTTCCCATAAACCATATTCACTGTTTCACAAGTTAACCCAAACCTAGCTTTTGATACAACCCACTCTCCCTTTGATAGCGTCACACCCTGCAAGGCATGCAATCAATGACCATCATACCAACTGAAAGGAACAACCCTGGTTAATCCTCGCCCAATTATCAACCCATTACATAAGCCCCAACCCAAAATCCCTCAACTACCCCATCAGCCTCCCTAAGCACCTCATTATCTTTGGACATCATTTTGCCATTACGCTATATTTGGATACAATCCTAAGGATGAATATATTGGAATAGCTATTTCTGCTATACTTTTCTCATAGGGAGTAAGTTGTCTGCCTCTTGTGCAATTCTGATAGAAGAATTAGAAACCTTAGATTCTTGAGTTATTATCCCCTATGGAAAATTAGGCAATTTGTGGTCAGAAAAAAGGCCTAGCTAAGATAGATGGTATGATCCCAACCGAGAGAATATAAGAATGTCATCTAACTTTGTTTGGGCAAATGTTCTACAACCCCAATATCAATCTCCATGCCTTCCAAAACACTATGAAGAGGACATGGAAAGTGGATTTTGTTACCTTTGATTAGGTAGAATCGAGAACTTTACCTTTACCTTTAAGTCTAAAAATGAAATGAACAGAATTCTTGAAACTAGGCCTTGGTCTTTCTCTAGCAATCTTTTGGTGCTTAAACAATGGACACTGACCACTTCGCAATACAGTTACAATTACACAAATTACGGGTCCTAGATTCAAGTGCTTAGATTACCTATGGAATGGGTCATGAGTTCCAGGTTCCCATGAAAATTTTATGTTGGAATTATTAGGGGTTGGGCACACCCTAGACTTGGCATTGAGGCTCTATAAAGGCCTGCCATTATTTTCGATCAAGAACCTGTGGTATGAGCTTGAAAGGAATCCAATTCCAAAATAGTGCAAAGGTGAATTAAAGTAGGGGGTCAGCAGTTTTACAAAATGACAGGGTAGCGCTAATAATGGAATCAGTCACAAATGAAATGTTTGACCTCAATTGTATAGATAGTGGAAAACAAATGAGAATTACCTTTGTACATGCTCCAATAATCAGTCTCCAAAACCAGCTTCCTTCGATATTTTTTTTTTGGGAGGGGGGGGACTTCAATGAATTTTTGTATCACTTGGAAAAAGTCAACTAGCATATGGTGGAGCACCATAGGTTAGTGGCTTTTCGAGACATTAAACATTATAAATAAATGCTCTATAATGGATCTCGAATGCAAAGGATGCGCATTTACATGGACAAGTAATAGGATTGGGGATGCCTTTGTGAAAGAAAGACTAGATAGAGCTCCATGCTATGTAGAATGGAGAATGATATCCCAGAAGCGGAAGCATATGCATTACCTGCTATAGGCTCCAACCACAGTTCTATCTTGCTAAAACTCTTGACTAGAACTTGCAAAAAGAAAGAGAGAAATGAAGTTTGAAGCATGCTGGCTCGAAGATAATGAATGTGGTCAGCTAGTAAGTTCAGTGTGGAATACTCATGGCATGGAAATGAACACTTTAGGAGTAAACTAATAGAGGCCCTAAACAAGTGGACCAACAGAAGTTCTCTACTGCTAATAGTCAAATCAACTGCTTGAAGAGGGAGCTTTAGGAGTTAGCAAATGAACAGAGCTTGCATCATGACAGGGACAAAATGTAGCAACAGAAAATGCAAATTGAAGATTTGTGGAAACAAGGAGAAATGTATTGGCGCATGCACTCAAGAATAAACTGGTTGAAATGAGGTGATAGAATGTTGAAAAAGCGCAATGGAATGAGCACATGCTACTCTCTCTTTTTTATGAGCATATAGGAAATAATATTCTAGCTATCCTACTCCCAACAAGACCAACATAAGACAAGCTAGTCTGGACATGCAACCAAGCAGGAGGCTACGTTGTTAATAGTGGCTACAACCAACTCCATGACATTGAGACTAAGCATGAAGCAAATCAAGCCTCATCGTCCTATCAAACTCCAAAAGCCCTTTGGATTAAGGCATGAAATCTAGAGAACTCAACCCAAAGTAAGGGTATTCACGTGAAGTGTGTGCAAAAACGCCCTATCCACAAGAGAAAACCTATTCAGAAGGAAGATTCTACCTGAGTCAATATGCCCTCTCTGCAAATAGGAACCTGAAAATGTTAAACATCTGTTCCTTCTCAGTCAAAGGTCAAAATAAATAAGGTTGGCCTTTGAGATTGGCAGTCAGATTTCAAAGCAAGAAGCTATTTCAATTGAAGGGATGGCTATTAAGATTGCTAATCACCTCAAAGCCCGTCTTTCGAACTGATTGCAGTCACTTTTTGGCACATTTGCACATAGAGATATTCCTCTATTTTCAAGCATCACTTACCAGATCCCGCAACAACAATGCCGTCTGTCATGGCTATGTATATGAATTTCTCGAAATGGAATGGCCAAGAATCAGAGAATAGAAACAACTTGGGACACTTAAGATGGAAACCACCAAGTCCTCAAGCTAAACATCGACAGAACTTCCCATGAAGGATCTTCCGAAGGTTCCATAACATGCGTTTGTCGTGATTTTGAGGGGACACTAATTGATAGGTCCGTAATAAACTAATTGATGCTCCTTTTTAATGTAATTAGGCTCGTACTCAGTGAATAAAAAAGCTCGCTTATGACCAAAAAAATTTGTTAACACTAATTACAGAAAAAATTAGTTGAAAAAAATAAATTTCATAATGAAAGAATTTAACTTGCTAATTTATTGACATATTTGTAAATTTATTAGAGTGCTTTTGTAAAATTTGAGAAAAAGTCAGTAGTTAATTTATTCATTGTAACGTTGGTAAAATCATTTTAAGGTTTGTAAAATTTGATGAGGCACTATGACCCATCTTAATGCCTCCAATGATTTAGAGTATGACTACCCTGAAGTATTGTGTCAACTCCACGAACTATTCAAAGACAAAAGTACGATGCATATGAAATGCTGATGAAATTAGCAATACATCTCAACAATGAATAATGCACCCACTTTATTTACCTTTGATGGGAGTCGTGAATTGTTCCGACTCTATGGCCAAAGTGATCGACTGATCGAAGCATTCTTTTTCATGAACCAATTTTTCTCTACCGTAGGAGTGCCATGAACAAATAAAATTCCAACAAGTTGCATCCCTAAACGTCTTAATGCTGGAGCTCTGTGATCTTCACAAGTTCATGCGAAATTGACCCCATCATTCCATTCAATCTTTGAAATTCGACCGATGTGGAGGCCTTGTAGTTGACTCCCTCATTTTACGATCTATCCACAAATTTGACTTAACATCACGAAGCTTCCAACACTTTCCAATGCCCAAAAATTCCTGCTTATCGAAGCACGAGAGGTTTGGTAATGTTTCAATGGATTTGCTCCCCTCGATATCCCATCTTTCCAAGTTTTTCAACCTCTTGTTGATACATAAATTTTGGCAACTCAATTATTTATTTATTACATTAAAAAATTATGAATTAATTTTTAACCCCTAAAAAAGTTAATTAATTACATAACATATAATTTTATGTGCATTTATTTTTAATTGGCATTTGTATTGGACTGGTAATAGATGGATTTGAATTTATAGTTCTAAACTTTAATTTAGCAAGTCGGACTAAGCTCACGAAAAGAGCAAAATGGCCTAAGCCCGTATTATCGAGGAGATATTACAAACCCATTTTTGCGAGATTGAAAAGTCCTATTGTAATTTTGAAAATTAATGGAAAATATTATATTTTGCAAAGGAAATTTAGAAAAGATATGGAAAATAAAAAGAAACATTGCATTATAGAGAAAATCTTCATTGATGTTGATTCGAAAAAGAAAATAAAACTCTAGTTCGTGACTTATAAATTGGTGGCTACACTATAGAAGAGGGGAGGCCACACATTGAATATACGACCGTACAAAAGGAGAGGGTTTTTTTTATTTAGATTACGTCAAAGGGCTTTTGTCTCAGCTTCTCGGTCAAAAAAAAAAAATTCAAGCCAAAAACAGAAAAATTTCCTTCGTTTTTCTTAGGGTTTTTGGGGGGTAAAAGTCAAGAGGCGGATCTTGATTTTGCTGAAGAAAGTGAAAAGTGCAGCAGCAACAGTGAGACAGAGGGAGAGAAGACGTGAAGAGACGTGTGCAGCAGAAAAAAAGAAAGGCAAAAAGCAAAAAACGCGCACTGTTCACGCACTGTTCATCTTCTTGGGCAGCATCTGTTCGCCGGCCATCGCCGCTCGTCCGCGAGCCCCCGCGCCGGACACCGCCTGCTGCCCGGGCCACCAGCCACCTCCGAGCCGCTGACTGCCGTTGCTCTGCCGGCGACGCTGCTTCCCGAGCTGCTGACCACCGCTGCTCCGCTCGCGCTACTGCTCGCCCTTCTGACGACCACCGCCGACTTGCAGCGCCTCTACCCGCAACGCCCTTGCAGTGCTCCGACGTCTCCTGCCACTCACTCGCCGCCCCGACGCCGCCCGGAGCCGAACCCCCCGCCCAGCACCTGCTGTTTGCGACCTGCAGCGACCCGCGAGTTCCCACGCCGGCCTCCGCCGTTCCGCTTGCTGCCGGAGCTTCCCCTTCACCTGCTGCCGACGCCTACGCTCTCCCGTCCGCGACCGCCCGGCGCTACCGCTCGTCCAGCCCCGCTCGCCGACCTCCCTGTCTTCACCGCGCGACCCGACGCCAGCAGCTGCGACCCGACGCTGCCACAGTCGCTGCTGACCCGCTGCTGCCCTACTCGGCCTCCGCCGTTGCTGCTCCGGCTCTCCGTCCGCGTCCCCTGTCCCCGCCGCCGGTCCTCACCGGAGCTCCGGCGACCCACCATCACGGCGACCCGTCCTTGAGCCATACCAACCCCCATCGCGAGTCACGCCGATCCATCGTGGGTAGCCACCGTTTTTATTTTATTTTTATTATTTTCTTTATCTAAAGTATTCCTTGATGTATTCAATTGAAAATCCCTGATATGTCATGATATTCACAATTCGAATAATTTTAGGGATTGATAATCCGATTTTCGTATCTAAAATTCTATTTGCAAACACATGGAAAATCGCTAGTCCGATTTTCAGTTTTATTTAAAATTGACCAATTCGATTCTATACGCGGAATATGATTCGTCAATTTATAAATATAAATCTTATTTTGCCTAATTTGATTTCGTGTCATTTGATTGATTTGTTTTCGTAGAAGAAAATTCAAAAAATTTCAATTAGATTAGGTTTATTGTTTTAGAGTTATTTTGCATAAGGAATTTATTTATTTTGAATTTTTGAAAAAATAAAAATTCATAAAATAATGCATTCATTTAGGATGCTAGTTTTTTTTTTGAACTAATTATGCGTTAATTTTAATTTCGAATTTCATGAAAAAGAACAGGAAAAAACTAAAATTATGACATTCTTTGCACGTCATTGTATATTAGGATAAGATTGCATGTTTTTCTTTTTAATTAATTATAGGTTTAGATAATTTCTCCTGGATAGGTTGCATTTTAGGATTACTTGGTTAAGATAATGTTCTAATTTAAATTAGGGTTTAGACACCTAATTCCTAATACAAATTGAATGATATCTTAACATGCATAGATAATTTTCACACTTTTCTAATTTCGAATTTCATGGAAAATACAAAAAAAAAAAGTTGTCTTAGAATAAATCAATTTCATTTTTTGGATAGATTGCATGCTTATATTTTATTTACGTCATATAGCTTAGGTCATATTGCCATGTTATATCATTTTATGTTAGATTAGTAACATATATTGCATAAAGCATGATTCTCATTAAATGAGTGAAAACAAAAAAAAAAAATTATGTGTTAATTAGAAAGCATATGTAAGACCGTTGATATGAATTCTAATCTAATTTTCGTTATTATGAGATAAGTCCCGTAGTTTATTCATTACTTTTCTTGGATGTTAAATTGGTGGTTTGCGTATCCATATGATCACTTCACATGTTAGGGAGGTAAATTAAAATTAATTCAAATTGCTTGCCAAACATTTTTTTCAAAATAAAAGAGAAAGTACAAAAAAGGTGTTAGAGAAATCTAGCGTAACCAAGTTCTCGAACTCACAATTTCTAATTCATAGGAATAAAGTAAATCTCCCGTTATTTACTTAAGTTTCTAATTGACCAATCGAAAAATAGATTAGTAGCATCTCATGATTGAAAAATCATTTGCATGTTAAGAATTTGTACCTAAATCCTGAATTGGTATAGGCTTGGGAGAGACCGAGCTAAGTTTAAACTTAGTAATTCATTAACTAAACCTTATATGGTTGACCCGAAATTTTGGTCGCGACACCTCTCAAGACCTTTAATTTCGGTTAGATTGTGGCAATTGCTAGCCATCAATAGCTTCAGACATCTTAACCATGAAAGATCCTTATGAGGGATTGGCTGCTTTAGATTGTCAACTCTTCTAAGTTTTTGAATCTGTCATGGCCTTGAAATAGATCATCATTCACTATTGGACCATCTAGCTGTAGATATTTCAACAACTCCCTACATGTGGATAGGACTTATCCCCACCATTCCCAAGCATCTCAAAGATTCTAGATGCTCAAGGCTGTCTAGGTTGGACAACTTTTTGCATCCAATTACATAAAACTCTTTAAGGATTTTAATCCTTTTAGATAGTTGATTTCTATCCACTCTTGGCACGCTTCGATATCTAATATTGACAAGAGTTCCAAACTCAACAAACTTGGCAACTCTTTCAACTTATCACACCTGGAGACATAGAGCTTCAATATTCCTAAGGGAAGCTCTAGCATAGATTCTAGCAATTTGCAATCATGAAAACTGAGCTGTCTTAGATGGATTAAACAAGAAAGTTGAGGCAATGTGCGAAGATCACAGGTGATTACTAAATGGTAAGAAGCTTTGGTAGCTATCGAATCATGCTGCAGTCCTTCTTTGGTTGGTGGTTGGTGATCTGTGTCAAGAAAGAACCAACTTGTGTTGGCCTATCTTAGTCCTAGAATTCTAACTCTCGATCTAGTTGAAAAGTGCAAACAACTGTAGGCTAATGATTTTCACAAGCTAATTCAACTTCTCATAGTCAACTCACACACAATCATCGAGTGTAGCCAAAGAACTTACATGTGAATGAAAAGGAAGGTAACTACACAAATCACGTTAATCTCCTAGACATATTACACAAGAAAAAGCATCCGAGCAAAAAAAAAAGTATTGAACAAAGAGAAAACTCCAAGCATATCCCAATTACGAAGAACTAACCAAGACAAAAAGCGAAAAGACTGTGATTGCTAACACCATTTTTTTCAGTCGTTGAAATACAAGTAAAAGCTTTAAGGCATCTACTGGTATCAGACTTGAACATACCGCTTTTCACTTTTCAGTCAATTGAAAAATCTCAGAACCTACCACGCAAAATTCATTTAAAAGTCCGCTAGCATGCATGACGAATTGAACGAGAGGTGGTTGTTCTTTAGAAATCCTCGATAACTCAAGGAACAAGCAGACACACATGTTGTGATTTCCTCTCCACCAGTAAGTCTATGCCCACAAAAATAAAATAAAATAAAATAAAGATAGTAAAATTTAGTCGATGAGTATGAGAAAAATTTAACTAATTGATGGAGGACCAATTAATTTCCGATGGCCATTTTAAAAGAGTTGATTTTTTTTTTTTTTTTTTGTTATAAGAATAGGGTCGAAAGCTATAAAACCTCCATCGAGCAAGTCATATAGCGTCTCCGCCTTTGAATCGGCCATGGTTGGGGTGGTGGTCGGAGCTTTCTTCCCGGTTGCAGAGCCGTCGTCTGGTCACACGCCGCAGACGCAACTGGACCTCGGCCCAATCACGGAGGTCAAAAAGAAAGACACAACCGAAACGATTTTTGAATTGGGGGTGAAGGCATTGCGCGAGGTGGTTTTTTTTGCTTTTAGTTTCTTTCAAAATCCTTCGCTTTTCAACCCTCATTGCTGCCGCCGCTCCTTTTGTTGGATGAATGATGGACCAAATTGGAGCTCCTTCTGGCGGATGAGAAGCACCATTCGCTCGTTCTCGAGCTTGGCTCTCTCCATCTGGGTTCCATCAACGAATATTCAATTCACAAATGCCTCCAAAGATCACGCCACCTAAACCGTTGGGTTCCATCGACATAATATAAAACAAAGAGGACATATTTTCATCTTCAGTTCACTGCTAAAATCTTCCTTCCCCCTCTGAAATGAAATGCTATTCTCGATTTGCCAATAAAGACATTTTTTTTTTCCACCTGGTCAAATACCCAGAACCAGACTTTTTTCCTATGTAATGAAAAAGTAGAGGCATTCCCACGTAGCCCGACGGATAAAAAAGAACATACCTAAGTCAGCCAAATCTCTAGAAATCCCGAAAATGCAACAAGAGCCCGGAAAACCTCATCCATGGGGCGCAAGATTCTTCTTTTTTTTTAAAAAAAATAAAACTTAGTTCGGAATATATAGCGAGAATGACAACTGGTTTTGAGGAGGAAGTTTTCTTATGGGAGCTGACAAAAAAAAAAAAAAAAACCGCCCATGGTTTTGAGGAGAAGTCACGCCCATCTTTGGAAGCCAAAAAAAAGAAAAGGAAGAGAGTGTATTCATACGCAGGAGAGAGGGGGAGAGAGGGAGTGAGAATTTGAAATGAAGGACGAGAGGGAGAGGGAGGACACGGATGTCTTTGATGAAGAGAGAAAAATAGGACCAACAAAATATTGGGTGGTCCGGTGCATGGCTCCCGACCAATCATGAAGCGCCACGTGGCCACGGCGGAAATTATGCACGTAAAATAGTCAATGTTTCTCGACTCTTTTATCTAGCCTGCACCTGGCCCCGCGCGCGCTCTCTCTTCTGTGTGCGCACATTTATCGTTTTCTCTCTCCTCTTCTTCGTTCTTTCCTCCTCCTACGAAGAAGAAAAGCAATTCCTCTGTCAAGCGAGCGGAGGCTTTCAAATTTTGAATCTCTGCTGTCGCTCTCATTTGCTACTCGGCGCTTTCGTCGCTTGTTGTTGCTGCTCCGGCGTTCCAAGCGGCCTCTCCGCCGTCGCTCCGACGCTCGCTCCATCTCTGCTCCGACGCTTGCTCGCTCTCTGCTCCGTCGCTGCTCCGTCGCTCGCTCTTTACTCCGTTACTTGCTCCGTTTCTGCTCCGGCGCGGCTTTCCTTCGCGCATTAATCCGCCGTGGCGGCCGAGATCTGGAGCATCCTGTTTCTGCAACCACCTGCAGAGCAGCGTGGACGCCCTCCAGTAATCCATCGATCGCCGTCCCATCCCTCTCGGTCTCCTCTCTCTCTCTCCCCCCTCCCTCCTTCCGATTTCTCGTTCCATCCAGCTATTAAAGCCGTGAATCGCATCACTGAGTTGAATCTCTTCTCGTTTCACTTGCTACAGCTGGTTACTTTGCGTTTCTTCCGGATATTGAGCCGAGAAAAGTCGCAAGGGATGGATTTTATTTCGGGTGGTGCGTTTTCCTTCTTCTCAGCCGATAGATATTTTTGGTGTTTTGATCGCAGATTCGGCTTCTTCGACCTTCCTTCAGTGCTTGAAGCGACGCGTGTCGGCTGCGAGCAGCGATCTCAATTTGCTCGACTCCATGTCGTTTGGGACCGTGTCGTTTGAGGAGCTGTTAGGTCACTGCAACGAGGTTTTCCAGAAGAACCGAAGCGACCTCGCTCAGCTCGAGCAACGCCTTAAGAGCTTCGGCTACGTCCTGGGTACTTTGGGCTCGACCATTTCTCTGCCTGCGTATTTGATTGCGAATAATTGCGTGGGACTAGTTTACTCGGTGTTGAAGTGTACACCAATATGCTGGATCGATGGGACAAGAATGCTGGGGATTTCAGTAGGAGTTGAAAGGGATGAAAACGAGCAAGTCAATTATGTGCAGACCTTGTCCTGGTCTTGTTTCACGCATCAAGTAACATTTACTAAGATGGGAGAGCGTGGATGACAACAGTGATGAGGAATCAGAGAGGTCCAAATCCGAAGTCAGTGATGAAGATGAAGCTAGTGTGGAGGTATCTTTTAATTTGTGGTTATGATTTCCAGCATTATTTTTGTTCCTACATATTATCATGACATGGTTTGCGAGATGATTAAGTGATCATCTTCCCGTCTTTCGTCTTGGGAGTGAAACTTTGCTCGTGACTGTCCTCACGCTGTTGGTATGGTTTTCTTATGTTAGTTTAGATTTTTCCATATAGATTTCTTATGTGAAAATTTGCTGTCTTAATTTGGTGAAGTGTCCATGCTTTGCCTTGATGGAGGGTATTTTCATTCATGGAAGGTTGTCTGTGATAGGGATAATTAGGCGTTGTAGAAATCCTGTGAAACTAAGCATAAAGTTGCCGAGAATTACAGCTATATCACCTGTCTCCGGAGATTCGTAGCAGCCTTTTTACTGCCTTTACCGTAGGAGATATTGTGGTTGACAAGTTTCTGAGTGGCATGTCAATATTTAAATTAGATTTCAGTTTCTTAGGGCCGAATGTTGCCACTTCTCTAACTGAAATATACTCTACTTCTCTGGCATAAGATCTCTTTCTCCACTTTTTAACCAACTTATGTTGATTGTATTTTCAGCAATTGCTCGGACGGTGGGGCACTTGTCTAAGAGTTCTGAGGTTATGATGACCTTATGAAAGCTCCTGAAATGGCTGTTACCAAGGTACCTTTCCTGTATCAGTTGATGTGATTTTATAATTTGCATGATGCACTCTCTCCTATGGGGGTTTTGTCAGTTGTGTATTTGCATATTAATATTCCGTTCGTTCAACATTCATATTCAGAATAACGAGGGCGATGCCTATATTCAAGCTTGTTCTGTATGTGGCCGTTGAGAGACAATGGAAACTTTATCTTCTTTTTGGCTTTATCATTTTCAAATTATGCTGATAGTTTGAACCTTCATGAGTGGATGAGAAATAAGATAATGAAATGAACGACTATATCAACATTGCCTTATAGTGCATAATTCAGGAGCATTATCTTGAGCAATTTGGGAATCTTAGTTCTCCATTTCTTGCTCACTTGCTGGAATACGGCTTGCAAAGTGGAAAAAAGTTGGAAATGCAAATTGTGAAATACTTTTGTTACTTCTCATTGTAAAGTTGTGAAAACAATGGGTTGTGGAGTAGCTTGCATCCTGCGGCATATGAATGGCAGAGGTATTTATTTGATTGCTGAATGCAGTTTGTTTATATGATATATAGGCTGGTGTGACAGAAGAATTTGTGAATGGCGCAGTTGACACGGCTCTCGACACGGAGGACATAGAAGAGGAGATAGACGAAGAGGTTGATAAGGTCTTGACAGCCATAGCCGGTGAGACAGCTACTCAACTTCCAGAGGCACTGAGGAAGCAAAAGGTGAAGCAATCTGCTCAACCTATCAACCTACTGCAGTAGAGGTATATCTGCTAGTTCCCTTACTGATGGAACTTATTTTTGGTCTTTCTTTTATTTCGCGGGTAGGAAGCTAATTGAGAAACGATCACTGCTGCATTCTTACTTTTTTCATGTATCAATGAATTCGGAATTTGCAGGACAAAGCGATAGCCGAGGGTGTTGATGATGAGGAAGAACTAGAAGAGATAAGAGCTCGCCTCGCAGAAGTTAGGTCTTAGATCCAATTTTTCTACTGTTTCACACTTTGACAGCCCAAGAGGCAGGGAAAGGAGGGGCAAACTCTATTTAGCCGAATGTGGCGGGTTCCCTTTACTAGATTCCGATTGATGTAGAGGAGATCTTATATAACACTCAATGGTTGATGAAACGTGGTATGATGGTATATAAATATGAGAGTTATGTATAAACTTGAGCTTGTGGTGAATATTGGGCATGTGTGTAGACAAATTTACCAATATTGTGCAACACTCAAGCCAGAGCTTCCATTCTTTCAAAACGGGAAATGACAGGAGCAGAGATGGAGCGAGCATCGAGCGACGGCGGGGAGCGATTGCTTGATGAATGCCAAAGCAGCAAAAACAAGCGCGGAGTAGCAAATGAGAGGGAAAGTAGAGATTCAAAATTTGAAAGCGTTGCTCGCTTGAGAGAGGAATGGTTTTTCCTCTTCTTAGAAGGAAAGAACAAAGAAGAGAGGAGAGAGAATATAATAAATGTGTGCAAAACGTGCAGAGAAGAGAGAGAGAGAGAGCTAGCATGCAGGGTAAATGAGAGAGAAAGATGATTATTTTATGTGCAAAAATTCCATCTTGGTGAACCGGGTGCACAGTGCCACATGAATTCACATTGTGCTTCATGATTGGTCTAGGACCACGCTAACGGGTGCTTTGAGACCACTTAATATTTTCTTCTCATAAGAAAATACACCTAGCAACATCTGAAGTTAATGGCTACTGTTACTCGATGTGCGTCATTTGGTGGGACTTCTACTCAATCTAATTAGTGTAGCAAAAATTGTCTAAAAGACCTTAAATCTATGTACTCTTATCAATTTAATTCTAAATATTTTGAATCACACAATAGAAGGTAAATGATACCCTCTTGTCATGGAAAATGATTAAATTCAACTTAATTATTTTATAAAGAGAGAAAGTAGACAAAAAGACAATTTTATAGCAAGTTCCCTATTTCATTAATAAACGTAAAAAGTTTGATATTAAGGATTTTTCGGCCCTACATGAAAAACACAAATAAAGAAAAGAACTAGCATACCCAAATTGAAGTTGGTCCATGAAAAGGTTTTTAGTTTTTGTTTTCAATGTAAAGGAAAAATAAAAGATTCTTCGATTTCGTTTGTTTCGCAAAAAATAATTTTTAGAAAAACGTTTTTCGGATTTTCTAGCGTTCGTTTCACGGAAAATGAATTCTTTAGGGAAAACATTTTCCATGAAAGGAAAAAAGTCTTCTAAATTAGGGGAAAATGTTTTCCACTTTTGAAAAGTGGAAAACATTTTCCTCACTTGATCTCTCTTATCTCACACCTCTACAAATCCTCATATCCTTCTCCCCCTTCTTCTTCTTCTTTTCTTTTTTTATTCAATTTTTTTTTTAATTTTCTTTTCCTTTTTAATTCAAATTATTTTTTAAAATTTTCTTTTTCTTTTTTGTTTTTTTTTTTCTTTGTTTCCCAACTTATTCTTTCTTGGCCAATTGCCGGCCACAGTGACGGCTAGCGATTGGCCATAGACGAGCCTTGAGCTTGCCAACGAGCATGAGGCTCGCCTACCTCTAGTGAGCTCAGGCTTGTCGCTCGTTGGCCACAAGCTTGCGCTCGCCAATTTGGTGAGCCTCGACCTCGCTGGACTCAGGTGTCACTAGATTGGTGAGCCTTGTGCTCGTTGGTGAGCTCGAGGCTCGCCTATGGCTGATTGCAAGCCATCGCCGTGGGCCAACGACCGGCCAAGAAAGAAGAAGATGGAAAACAAAGAAAAGAAAGGAAAAAATAAAATAAAAATAAAATAAAAATAATAATTGAATAATCAATTTTAAAAATAAAATAATTAAAAATCAATTTTAAAATATGAAAAATCAATTTTTAAAAATAAAATAAATAAATGAAAAGAGTATATGGATGAAAATATTTTCTTTACTGAGCAGTGAAAAATATTTTCTACTTCATTTTTAGGTTTCATTCAAACATTGGAAAATAACTACATTTTCGTGGAAAATGACTTGGAAAATATTTTTCAAAAATGCCATATTTTCTGCGAAACAAATGGAGCCTTCATTTCTCCTTTTTTTTTTTTTTTTTTTTTTGGTTCTCTTGAAAATATGTTTGATTGGTAAAAACAAGAACTTTGGATGGGAATCAAAATTTAGACATGTTTGTTGTGTCTTTGCAATCCATCATTTTGTACTTCCTTTGAACTAATGATCCATCTTTTCATTTGGTGATTACAAAGTACCGTAGCCAGCTATCAAGAAAAATCGTCTTATCAAGTAGGAGATGCTGATGAAATTGGCAATACATCTCTACCATGAGTAATGCGACTTGCTTTATTTACCTTTGAAAGAAAACTATTAAAATATCCATTTTCAAGAAGCATCTAAACCTCTCCTCTCTGTACATGCAACAAAAATCTTGGATCCAGTCAAAGAGCCTATGAATTACTTGAGCACTCAACAAGGACCCAAGCACTGACCTAGACTCCCAAAAAGCATACCCGAACACACAAGAGCATAAATAAAAGACCGGTGGGACTGAAGCTCGCGCGAACTGGTCAGCCGTGAGCTTTGACCTAATGCCCACTCATAAACTGAGCACAAGGGCTCGAGGGAAAGTCCTACGTAGCTCAAATGTGGCCCTATGGCGAACAATGGACAGACTCTAGTGACAGTGGATCACTCTTTCAAACTCACTATCTCTCTAGCTCACCTTCTCACTCTCTCCATCTCTCTTTCTCTCGGTTGCTCAACCTCTATTAGAGATATTTATCTTTCCTAATTGATTCTATTTGATTTTATTTGATATTGTAATATTTTATTACTTTAGATAGTTGTTTAGAACATCTTATAAATAGGCTCTTGTATCATCAATATTAGACACACAGAAAAATATAGAAATTATCTTTTTCACTTTATTCTATTATGGTATGAGAACCAGGTTTTATCTGAGGAAGGGGTTACCGTGTAATAGTAATATCGTCATAGGTGCGCTGGTACCGATCACCAAATTGTCATCCTTGATTGTTACTGAGAAAGTTTCGTCACTTGTTTTGAAAATCTAACACCATCATCATGTTCGTCTGTTCCAAATGAGTCAGACCCTGAAAATTCATCGCGAACTAACTCCAAGAGAAGCCACACTCGCCATCACACTTCGCCACATTACTGGTCCACTGATGCCATCACTTGTAAGTGAGACTTTTAAAGTCAATATGAAACCTTTTCAGCAAAAACCACCGCAAACAAGTTCTACATTCTCCAGTAAGTCCAAAACAGCAACGTTGCTGGAAAGTTGCTTACGCGCCCTCATGGGCCGCCCATACCTTCTGCACGTGAGATCCACACACCCCGGCTTCGCACGTGATTTGCTTCATCTGTCGAGCAGTGATGTCATCCTCCACGTCATCAATATGTAAGCATCACGTCATTCTTCATTGCTGACCAACATCGACTTGACTGGTTCGGCTCGATTCTGACCAGTTCTTAGGGTTTAAAAACCGGTTCGGCCCAATTCCGACTGGTTCTCAATGTTTTCCGATCAATTCGGCCAAATTCCTATCAATTCTAATGGTTTTCTAACCGGTGCAGCCTGACTCTGATCAGTTCGCAATGTTTTCTGATCGGTTTAGCTAGATTCCGACCGATTCCTGGGGTTTTTGATCGGTTCGGCCCAATTCTGATCGGTTCTTGGCATTTCCAAATTGGTTCTTGAGGTTTTTTTAATGTTCTCAATCTATTTTCCGCATATTTTCTCCATATAAGCTCTGCAAGTATTGGTTTTCTTCAAATTCATTATAGAATCTACTGAATTTACTACTATATTGCATATCATAGAGAAATTAGAAGTCTTAATTCCCATTCAAACCATCCTGAATGGATCAAACTATGTCTTATGGGTTCAAGAAATTTCAAGTTTTCTAATAGGACGTAAGTTTTGGTGTTATGTTACCAGAAGTATTCGTGTGCGTATTTAGCCATTAAAGAGGATGATGATACATTTGCCGAACATTTGGAGGAGTGTGAGAGCAAGAATCACCAGATGCTCACATGGTTTCGAAACACTTCGATTCGATCTATCAAATTTCAATTCGATTGCCAAAATATTGCAAAAGAAGCTTGGGATCTTCTTGCTAGTCATTATTCCACATTAGACATTGCTCATCAATATCAACTATTGGGGATCTTACATCGCTTGGATAAGGAGATAGGTCAGTCTATTAATGAATTTCTTTCTTCCATGCATGCTCTATAAAATCAGCTAGCTTTATCTGATCCAACATGGGATTCTACTATTGATGCTCGTAAGTTTGTTGAATATCATGATCATATGTGAGTTTTGCAATTTATGATGGTTCTTAATGATGAGTATGAACCTGTGCGAGCTTCACTTTTGCATTGGAATCCTTTTCCTCCTCTTGAGCCAATTGTCTCGAAATTGTTAACTAAGGAAACTTGACTTACAACTTTAAAGGCACAACATGCTACTCCACTGGTCTCCATTCCTACTAATGCAATGCTTCCCACTTCTAGCTCATCCTCATGGCGCGAGCCTTACTGTAAGCATTGTTGTCGACTTAATTTTTCTGCATCTAAGTATTATCAGCTACAATCTAAGCAACCCACAAAAATAAACAACTGATCCCGTTTTAGAGGTCCACCTGCATGCCACCCATCCACTATTGCTACTGCCATAGAAGATTCTTCTGACAGTTTGTTTGTCACACTATCATTAGATTATCTTCGGTCCATAGTTCATTATTCTCCAAGAAACTGGTACTTCTAGCCTTTCTGCTCTATCAGTCACTCCAAGTACTCTTGATTCATGGTTCTTTGATTCTAGATGTTGTAATCACATGACCTCCAATTCCAATTTATTCAAGTCAAAATCATACACTTCACAAACACCTATTATTCACATAGCTAATAGCTCTCAGATGATAGTAAGTCATACAGGGAATGTTTCAACTCCCAAATTGTCCTTACCGGGTACATTTATGTTTCACAAGCTCTCATTAAACTTGATATTTGTGGGTCTACTATGTGAGCTTGGTTTTGACATTCATTTCCCATCAGATGGTTGCCGTGTGCAAGATCCATGGACGAGATAGACAATTGGGATAGGGTGTAAAGTGGGATAGTTGTTTGAGCTTGTTTTATTAAAATTTCCCAACTCTTTCACTAGTTGTGCTGCCATAATATCATCTAAAACATGGCATTCTCGTTTGGGCCATCTTTCTTTTTCTTGATTAAGTCCTTTGCTTTTAAGTGGTCATTTATGTTCTATTGACAATAAAACTTTTGATTGTCTACCTTATAACTTAAGAAAACATCATGCTTTACTATTAAATCTCAGTGAATCTATCTCTTATGCTCCCTTTGATCTAATTCATTTGGATATTTGGGGACCATCTCCTACTCCCACTATGGGAGGATCTCGTTATTTTGTGATTTTTGTTGATGATTATTCACATTATACATGGCTTTATCTGATGAAAAAATCGATCTAAACTTACTCATATCTATAGTAATTTTGTTGCCATGATGAAAAAAAACAATTTTCTTGAGATGTCAAGGTTTTTCATACCGATAATGCCATGGAATATAGAAACATAGAGTTTCTTAAAATTCTTTCTCAAAACGGTATTATTATTCATCATTATTATCTAGGAACTTCCCAACATAATGGTTGAGTAGAGCGTAAACACAAGCATATCTTAGATATTGAACGCACTCTTTTAATCTTAGCATCTTGTCCAAAACAATTTTGGAAGGGAGGCCTATCATACAACTGTATACACTATCAATTGTGTTCTGTCACCTATTATAGGTAACATTTCTCCATATGAGCACTTGTATGACAGTGTTCCTAATTACAGTCTACTTCAAGTAGTTGGTAGTGCATGTTTTGTGCATCTTCTTCCAAATGAACACACGAAGTTAGAACCACCGCCCACGGTGGCCGCGCTGGTTTGAGCTTAGTACCCTATCCGGGAGGGGAGGAGTTCGAAACTTCATGGACGCGATGCTTCAATGCATAACGCGCGACTTACCCGCGTATCTAGGGGTCAGCGGTGGGGACCCCGACACCCTAGGGTTTACTCTCCCCTGCGAAGCGGCGTGCGGAGGTTCCCTGGGTTACAAAAAAAAAAAAAAACACACAAAGTTAGAATCTCGTGCTCGTCTTTGTTGCTTCCTTGGATATGGCATTGAAAATAAAGGGTATAGATGTTGGGACCCTATCTCAAATCAGCTTCGTGTGTCCCGTTCTGTTACCTTCTAGGAACATAAGATGTTCTCATCCTTATGTTCTTTTGCATCTTCTCCCATTGTTCCAACTATTCACTTCTTTACCAATCCTTCTATCGATCTATTTCCTAAAGATGACACTCTCGCATCTTCCTCTTTAGAATTGTCATCGCCTAATCTTGATGTAGGTATCTCTAAAAATCCCACTTCGTCAGCTCCTAATATGTTTCTGCCATCTGTGGATTCACAACCCTTAGATGTTCCTTCCATTCGTCATTTCACCCGTATAAGTCAACTTTCTATTCGGTTTTGTGATTCACTATTATTCTACAATTGTGTGTTCTCACAAGCCTCGCACATATAGAGAAGCTCATATAATCCTCTTTGGCAACAAGCAATGACGTGAGTTGAAAGTATTAGAAAAATCTCATACTTGGGATTTGGTTGATTTGCCTCCTGAAAAGTTGGCTATAGGTTGTAAATGGGTGTACAAAATCAAAACTAAGGCAGATGGTACAGTGGAACGCTACAAAGCTAGACTAATAGCGAAAGGCTTTACTTAGGAGTATGACATTGATTATGATGAGACGTTTGCTCCACTTGCACATCTTACTTCTGTTTGTAGCCTCCTTGCTATCGCCACTATTAATAAATGGCCTCTATTCCAAATTGATGTCAAAAATGTATTTCTTAATAGAGATCTCATTGAAGAAGCGTATATGGAGCCACCTCTTAGATACACTCATACTCTTGGTAAAGTGTGTCGTTTACATCAAGTATTATATGGACTAACACAGGCTCCTCATGCATGGTATTCCAAGTTCAGTTCTACCATGGAATACCTTGGATTTGGGTCCAGTCCCTATTATGATGCTCTATTCGTTCAACAAACATCTCATGGGAGTATTCTATTACTATTATATGTAGATGACATGGTTATTACTGGCGATGATCACGATGGCATTACAAAAATATAGCAGTATTTGAGTTAATAGTTTGAAATGAAAGATCTTGAAAGCCTAAGTTATTTTCTAGGATTAGAGGTTGCTTCAGATTCCTCTGGCTATTATCTTTCTCAAGCAAAATATTCCACTGATCTTTTTTCTTGAGCCGAACTCACTAATAGCAAGACTACTAACACTCCCATTGAGAATAATGCCAAATTTGAGGAAAAATATAGGACTCTTCTTTCAAACCCTACACTTTATTGATAGTTAGTTGGTAGTCTGGTATAACTCACTACTACCCACCCTGACATCACTTATGCTATTCATATGGTGAGTCAATTCATGACTGCACTGCAAAGGACTCACTTTGCTATTGTTCTTTGAATTGTTCGCTACATCAAGGATACCTTATTTTATGGTCTTCACTTTTCTGCTAACTCAAACTTAGAGTTAATGGCTTATTTTAATGTTGATTGGGCTGGTAATCCTTTTTATCGTCATTCTATTACGAGCTATTGCTTCTTCTTAGGGAAGTCCCTTATTTCTTGGTGAAGTAAGAAACAATCTACTGTCACTCGATCAAGTATGGAAGTGGAATATCGTGCTCTTGCTAATACAACTTCAGACTAATTATGGTTACGGTTGTTATTAGAAGACATGGGAGTTCGTCATAATGGTGGAATGGTCATTCATTGCGATAACCGAAGTGCCATCCAAATAGCTCATAATGGCGTTTTCCATGAGCATACCAAATATATTGAAATAGATTGCCGTTTGATACACTCTCATGTGCTTCATGGTACTATTTGCCTTGTTCCCACCTCATCAAGTAATTAGACAGCTGATGTTTTTACTAAGGCACATCCACCCGGGTGCTTTAAAGATCTTTTCTCTAAATTCCAGTTGACCTCTTCTACGTCACCTTGAGTTTGAGGGGGGATATTAGAGATATTTATCTTTCCTAATTGATTCTAATTGATTTTACTTGATATTGTAATATTTTATTACTTTAGATAGTTGTCTAGAACAGCCATAAATAGGCTTTTGTATCATTCGTATTAGACACACAGAAATATACAGAAATTCTCTTTTCTACTTTATTCTATTATAATTTTATCAATCCCAAGCCAAGCAGAAGCTTCTAAATCAATTCCTCTATCCTTTTAAGTGTGGGTGGTAGGCGCACATGGCCCCTGCCACCGCCAACTGTCTTGTCGACGTGGCCCCGATCGTCACTGATGTATTGCCTCTGTACCACCTCTCCCCCTTTTTGCATACTGCGAGCAATGCATTACGGAGGAGGAGGGAAGAGGTCTGCGGATCAGGCCAAGGACAAAGGGGAAAATGGGCTAGGCCCAATTGGGAAAAAGGAAGAAAGCAAAAGAAAGACGGTTCGGTCGGCCTGCCCCCAACTTAGTCTCGCTTTTTTTCAAAAATAATTTTTTAAAATAATTCTATTTTAATTTTAATACTAGAAATACACATGCTGCTTATGCCTATATGCCATGCAATTTAATGAAAACGTGATGCATTTTGATAAAAATTATTTACTTTACTTTATATTTCATTTTCTTTTAGAGACTAATTCCTAATTTTCTATGCGATTGAGTCATAAATAAAAAGGGGCAAAATTTAAATGTTAACTATTAACTCTTTGTCCAAAATTTCTCATTAACAAATGAGAGATGGAAAACTCCCTAGCACAAGCTATTCGAGTGCGAGTTTTTTTACTATGAGAGATGGAACATCCCTAAGCATAGGAAATTGGCAAGCGTAAAATCATTAAGGGTATTTTTGACAAAGAGTTTATGGAGAGCAGATTTAGGATTTAAGTAAAAGTTCGTGATTTTTTAAAAGACAAAAAAAATTAAAGTAAAATTGAAATTGGACCAAAAGTTGGATTTTTTAGGCAAAAAATATTTTATGGTAGAATTGGTATTGGAATTAAAGTTGAAGGTTGTTTATGATATAAACAAAGTTTGTAGTAAAATGGGAATCGAATTTAGCATCTATGAAGTTCATAATATGTTCCACACAACCATCAATTCCCACCAATTGTTTGGGAACATCTATCAAAAATAGTCCTCTTAACTCACTCTTAACTTTCCAATGATTGTTTTAACTAATGTTCCTTCATGCTTGTCAAATAACAATAAAAATTTCAATATGTGATGGAAATATTTATATTCTTTTTCAAGTAAGACTAGTTATTGTAGAATTGGTATTGGAACTAAAATTGAAGATTTTTTAACAATGCAAAAAAAGTTTAGGGTAAAATGGGGACTAAACCTAAAGTCGGAGTTTTTTAATGAGACAAAAAAAAAAGTTTAAGTTAGAATAGGGGCAAGCTCTAAAGTTCGAGGTACCCAATGAAAGACAAAGGTGCTTTCCAAACAATGATTTTTTGTGCCATGAGCTTTACATCCACTTAAATTGTTTATTGTAGGTTTGAGCTTAATCTATATGTGGAAATCACTCAAGCATCAATGATTATAACTCCGATAGATTATTTACTGCTGACTCTCCTTAGGGAAAATGTATCGACACTTGAAACTAGATCACGTAAATCTCTAGTGTTTTCATATTAATTTAAATTGCAAAACCCTATCAGTTTCTCATTAATTTTACAACAAAGGTCCCCAAGGAACCTTCATTTTCTCTACCATTTCTCATGCAAAAATCAAACAAGAGTTGGTCAATAAACAGCTCGCTTTCTTCCTCACATCACACTCCACGGCGTCAACGACCTTTCCAAAACTCTATGGCAACACTTTCAAGGACAACCCCTTGGGTTTTCTCGATGCTCCATTGCCCTGTGGTGGCCATCTGGCAAGACGTTGGCGACGTCATAGACTTGGATGTCTAGGGTTGACTAGCTCTCGACAACGGAGGGAAAATGACGCCATTGGACATGGCTGTGCTTTAAAAAGAGAAGCGGAAGTTGGGGGTGGACCTAGCCAACTTAAGAAGGAGGTTGGCGAGAGGCCAAGGGGGGCTACCAAATGGGAGCACAAGGACAACAACAAGACCATTAGTAGATGTGTCAACGGGTTAGGTTTCCATGATACCTAATCCAAAACACTATCGGAGTGTGCTTGACCTGACTTAACCCTAGACCCAAAAGACATACAACCCAAGCAATTAGGTTGGTCCAAGTCTTTTCTTTTTTTGTTTTTTGTGCAAAGGTTAAGATGAACACTGTTGTGACCTCTCTTTCACCGTCCAAGGGAAAAGGAAGAGGTTTAGGGGTATTTGCCTAAAGACGTGACCAACGGCCTTGGATTAGGTGCAAGCTCTCCCAAACCCATACCTCACGCAACCTTGGATTTTGTATTTTAATTCTTAACAACCTATATATTTCTAGGAGTCACCACTAGCCTATTGAGGTCGGCTAGAAACCAATCAAGCCGCCAAATCGATTCCTACACAACTAGAGATTTCTAGGACTGGGACTTATTTACACCAATGTTTCTATTAGTGCCCTTGCGGTACCACTAACTTGGAAAGTTGTTTATCTAAATGGCCATAGAATCTTGATTACCAATTACAATACTCTTGAAACCACTAAGCATCCATGCAAATGTTTTTGTAGGCCTTAATTTCTAGACTAATCCTAACCTAATTAGAAGATAAATTTACACTCAAATTTATGAAAAGCGGTGCGGTAAGTAAACATTCAAGAAATTGAAATGACTTGAAAATAAATGCGAAAAAGGAAAACCCAATACAAGTCGGGCAAATAATATTACATGGCCTTATTATCACGTCCCAAGATAAGACCCCCATGAGCAAAATGGGAATTTGAATGTGCTGGAAATTACTCTAAATGTATGAAACTACTCTAAATAATTTTAATCTACACAACATGGATTATTTACAAAAATGATTATAAAATACCAAAATAACATTAAATTAAGAAAAATGACCTTATAAAATTAGGAAAATCTCCTAGATTTTATTTTTTCCTTAATTTGATACCATCCATCATTTTTATATTTTTTTTTGAAATTTTCAGATGTTTTCAATTTTATTTTTTATTTGAAAATAATTCCCAAAACTAATCTATGCTTGATTTACGCTAATATGGAAGAGCTGAGTACATGAATATCACAAGAACCGAGCTCGAATCGACCTTTTCAAGATCGAAGCTTAGTTTGGACATTTCGTCGAACACTTGGTGTGCATTAAACTAGCCAAAGCAACTTCCTTGAGCCATGTTCGTGGCCTTCAATCTCAACCCATAAGTAATTTCATGTGGAACTAAAATATCAAGGTTATATTACCACATGCAAAGAGCAAGGTTAGATAGAAATCATAGTCTAAAACACATAAGAACTAAGTTAAAATTGATCTCAAATACGTGGGTTTGAGCTGATTTTGCAAATCTGGTTTGAACCCAAGTCAAGCAAACAGGTTGCATGCCCATATTCAAGCCAGGACACTCATCACATACGAGATCTAAAGGAAACATTACTTGATCTGAGTGAAAGTAGGTAACATGGACTTTCAAATGTAACAAACATAATAGAGAATGATCAACTGAATACATCGAAATGACCTCTCCAAGAAGCACACAAGCAAAGTCCACACTGACCAACCATGAATCAATGTGGATAGGCTTGGCTTTTTGCTCAAGTTTTAGACAGTCTCATGGTTCACATGGCGATTTAAAGACCAATCCAAGCTAGCCTCAGCTTCATTTTTCCTCCCATAGGACATTCATGAAGCTCGTGGAGACAGAAAACACTTGCAAATGGGAGTAGCAAGTCAAACATATATGGCTCTTAAAGAGGCTTTAAACACTTGGAAAAATTTTAGCCTCAGAAATCAGTCTTTCGGGCTGGCTTTCCTCTTGCTTTTTCACATTTAAAACATATTCAAACTTGACCAAAAATATATCTAGGATTTTTATCTTGCTTCCTAGTTTCTTTTGCAGTGGCTTTTGACCGAGGAAACCAATAAATTATCCTCCGGTGGCACGTGGAAGTTGGCTCCTTCAAATTGGAAAATGAGATTTGCAGAGAAAAAACTGACAGCAAAGGTTTTTGTTGGTCTCCAAAATTAGACTTTAAGACTTATTTTGTTGGCCAAGTTAACACTATGCTAAACTATATGTAATCTAGTTTGGGATGCAAATCATGGTTTTCCTCATTTATCTTTTACTTTTCTAAAAAATACTCGCTTTTCCTCACATGTGACCAATCGGGCTCAACATTGAAGAGAAATTTTTGGACTTTTTTGGCCCACCAGGAGGGAACTGTTTCAAGAGGCCTTAGGAAGCCTTCCCGATCTCCATTTGGGACATGCAACCTATAATTGGAAAGATCTTTGAGTGAAGTTTCACTCTCTAGTTGAAGGTTTTGACTAATTTTGGCCACAATTTTGTGAAAATTTCACTTTCCTCTACAAATGTCGATTTGGAATTTATGGGTTTTGCTTTTTTGGAGTTGCTTCTGGGGGTGTCCTTGGGGAATGATTGTGAGTTATTCCTTCTCCCCCTTGTCTCCTACCTTTCATGCCCTAAAAGAGCTTGCTTAAGTGATCTTCTCCCCTAAATTAAGAGATTTTTGGTCGGTCTTTTATCCACCTACCAATAGGGGTGAGTGGTTTCAAGTTCCGGTTCGGTTCCATCTGGAACCTGGAACCTACCATTGGGTACAGGTTCCTCATTTTTTGGGAACCTGGAACCTACCCATTAGAACCAATAACCTAGAACCTACCTTGTCACAGGTTTCAGGGTCAGTTCCAGGGTCCAACAGGTTCTTTTTTTTTTTTTTTTTTTTTCATTTTCAGATTTGAATTATAACGTACACACATATTCTACGGTAACTTCTCACATCTTAGCAAACATACCAGTGCCAAGATCTAACATGGTTGGTGAAAGACGGGAAAAAAATGCACATCGATCACAAGGAAGAGAGCAAAGCTTTAGAGGAAAAATAACTCTTTTCTCAGTCTAGAAAAGGCAGTGAAACGACTCCATAAGGTTTTCCTCTATCTCTGTAGACGGCCGTGAGATACTGCAACACCATCAAGGGAAATGATAGAATGGCCAAAATTAAAGACAGATCACGATAGGACGTGGTGAGCCCAGGAAGTTCTTTGTTGCGTTAAGATATCTCAGCCATCCTCCGTTTCTCAAGTTATTAGATGCAGTGGAACGGGAATTTGGATTTAATCAAGGCGTTCTTCCTATCATGAAGGGTGTAGATCAGGATTGACAAGTGCAGGTCAAATTCCAACAAGCAGGAGAGCAAATCCAATGAAATTACTCATATTTGTTGAAAATATATGTATATATAATGTCTAGTAAAATGTCATTCAAACAGTCTCATTGGCATGCATAAAAGAGTTTCAGAAAAAAAAAATACATAGATTTCCTAAGGTTACATTAGAGTGAAGGGAAATTGTGAACACTAAACCGATCGAGAGATTTGATTTGGGGCTTCTTTTGCACTTTGCCATCGAATCGTTCGTGGCTAGATCAATCTTCGAGGGCTTCAACTTCCCCAACTTCTCGCTTGCAAATGAGTTGGTCGTCCATCGAGGAGCGCACTCCCCAAGCCTTCTTTGATTAGTTCAAGAAGCTCAAGTCCGTCAGCCCCTCGAGCTTCATCATGCGGAACCCGGGCTCGCCGTTGGCCAGGTTTGCCAAGGCCAAGTACTTGTAGTTTGTGCACGCGAAGCATAAGATTCTCACACTACCTTTAGGAGGCCTTGCAAAAGAAATAACCTTACAATCAACTATTCAACCCAATGGAACCAGTAAACCCCAACAGAACAAAGTAACAGTGCATCTTTTTGCAATCTTCATTTTTTCCAAATTTTGAAATGAATGTTGAGCAACTATCAGTGTTGCTCATCTTAGTTAGGCAAAGGAACAATCTGTCACTTGAACAAAAATGCGAAGGAAAAGCTATTCTGAAAATTAAAAAGAGCAAAAATGCAGAGGAAAACCTGTCGTCTCCTCGTTGATCAGCCGGTAGGCCCCTGCTAGAGTCTCCAAGGGCATCTCGCGTCGCCCTCGACTAGATAGATGGAAGGAGAGAGAGAGAGTGGGGGTGCGACTAAGCTGGAGGTGGAGGTGGAGGTGGAGGTGGAGGTGAAGGGGTGTGGACTTAAGGCTGATTGGGGTGCTAGGCGAGCGGTGAGCTACATCGGGGCGGCTGGGCGAGCGAGCAACCTCCACCGGGGGGATGAGAGGCATCGACGGCAAGCAGCTGAGCGGTGAGGTGAGCATGAGTCTCATGGCACCAACGGTGGCATGGATGGCGTGGCGAAGACGGCGGCGGTCGCAGCTCAACCCACGACCAAGGGGGAAGAGCTCGGTTCTGGCGAAGGCAGTGGCGATTCGAAGCAACGACGGCCCAAATGGTCGAGTGAGCGGCGGCAAGAGGTGGTGACGGTGGCTTGAGGATGGCAGCGGTGGCTCACGACGGCAAAGGGTGGCATGGATGGCACGACAGCTTATCGGCCTCAACGGTGAGACGGCTCGTCGAATGAGTGGTGGGTGGTGGTGGTTCAGTGGCCAAGATATGGTGGTGAGTAGGGCGTGGGGCAGCAATGTGGTGGTGGGTGAAGCAGCAGCTAGCAAGAGGAAGGAAGGAAGGAAGGAAGAAGAAGAAGAAGAAGAAGAAGAAGAAGAAGGGGTGGGGTTTTGGCCAAGAGAGGGGGAAAGAGAAGAGAGAGAGAGAGAGAGAGAAGAAAAGAAAAAAGTTGGGGGGCAGGAAGTGACGTGAGGAGGGAAAAGGGGAGAAAAGAAAGAGAGAGAGAGAGAGAGAAAAAAAAAAAAAAAAAAAGAAAGGGGAAGGGGGAAGAATTGGCAAATGGGGGAAATCATGTGGGGGAAGCTAGGGTTTTTTTTTTTTTTTTATTTTGAATTATGATCATTTCCCAGAAAAAGGGAACATGCAATCGGAACCGGTCTCTTTAGAACCGGGAACCGAACCGGACCCTTTGATGCGGTTCTTCGGTTCCCGGTTTTACCTGGGAACCATGCTCACCCCTACCTACCAAGCCTATCAACAAAGCTACTTCAACAAATTTCTAACTTGACCAAATTTCCAACTTTTGCAGCTATTAAGTGTGCGGATTTTGCTGCAATTTTCATGTGCTTCCAGTTACTTATCTCTAGCCAATTTTTCAAGAAAGTCCCTCAAAGTTGGCAATTTTCTTACCCGAAAATGCCCAATTCATCGCAAATTTGGTGCTTTTGGCCTGATTTGATTGATTCGACCTGGCCAAGTTCAATTTCAACTTAATTGGAGACCAAGATGATGATCTAAGTGCTTGGGTGAAATTTTGCAAAATTTGCGAATTGGTCCCTCAACTTTTGGAAATTGCATTTTAGCCTTAACTTGTCGTTTTAATTACAATTTGATCTCCTGGGCTTGGCTAGTCACATTCAGATCATCAGCTCCAACCTTTTTTCTTCTTTTTTAAATATATATATATTTTTAATCTTTTTTAATCTTTTTTTATTTTTTTTTGATTTTTGATTTTTTCTATATGAAGAAAATAAATGCATTTAATGCCTAGGTAATATTTATGCAATAATTTGAAAGGAAATATTTTTGAGGAAAACTAAGCTCCCATTTTTTTCAAAAAAAAAAAAAGATTTTTGGGCAAAAATTTAGGTGTCAACAAACATGTTTTTCACAAATCTTTTATAAGTCTTAGCATTAAACATTTTCAAATATCTTGAAGAAATAAATTCTGAATTAAGGCACAACTTAGTGTTATTGGCTACGGTTATTTCACTCTTTTTTTTCTCATTTCTCAAACTTCTATTTGTTATTGAGCCTACAGATTTATCAAAACGCCCAATCGGAAGTTCTGAACATAGTCTCTACTTGATCATGTATTCCCTCACCATAAATATATCATCATAGTTATTGTGACATGAGTTTAGTCATGCATCTAGACTGGCCTTGGTAGTGAACTTCATCAATCCCAATTTTGATCCTTGGCTGGGGGTGCATCCTATATGCCTTGGTTCTAATCGTTATCTATCATGCATTCATATTAGTCCATTGACATCTCTTCCCATACATTCACACATTAGTCATAGCCACTCCAAACAACTCTTGCTTGTCACACAACCACATCAAAATCCTATCATATCATGGCTCACCTATCATTTTCATCTATAAATTATGATCTTCAAGAGTTTGGCATTCTGGCAAGGTACATCCTAGCTACGAGCAAAGTTTGATATTTTTGGAATAAATCCCTTTATATGCTATATTCAATGACAAAAACCAAAGAGATAAAAGATCATGTTTTCCTCCAATTAGTGATGGAGAAATAAATGAAGCAAAAAGATATTAAAAGAGAAATGATTGGACTACAATCTTTTAATCTACTATAAGAATAACAGTTGTTGCAACCTCCCCGAAGTGGGTTGGACCATCTTAGGGTTTGGCTAATGGATTGCTAAGCCTAGACTTAACCCGAGCTTTCCCAAGCCCATATCAATTCGCAACTTAGAGTTTAAGTTCTTAATATGCAAATAATTTTTATCATGGAGTCGCCACTAATCTATTTTTGGTGGGTCAATTAGAAACCCAAGTAAAATAATGAGAGAATTACTTCACTTCTACGAACTAGAGATTAAATGACTTCGAGAACTTGATTACGCTAAATTTTTCTAACGCTCTTTTGGTACATTTTCTTTTTTATTTAAAAAAAAAAATTGTTTTGCAAGCAGCTTGAATTGATTTTAGCTTAAACCACTAAAGTGATTATACAAGTGCACAAACATTAAAAATAACATTCGAAGGGAAAAAGCATTGCAAAATTAAACACAATAAGGCAAGCGATTATTATTATTATTATTATTATTATTATTATTATTATTATTATCATCATCATCATCATCATCATCATCATCATCATCATATTATTATTATGATTATTATTATTATTATTATTATTATTATTATTATTATTATTATTATTATTATTATTATTATTTGGGTTTTCTCTTTTTTTTTGGTATTTTTGTATTAAAATTCGAAATAATACCGAAAATTGACTACAAAACCTGACAAGTTATCATACTCAAGTTAGGTATCCTTAATAAAACATCCATTTCTGGATAGCCTTTCTTCAACGGATTAGAAACTGTCAATGAGGATAGACTTTGAGTCTTGAGTCTGACTGTCAGGAGGTCTTCAGACTTTAAACAACAGAGTCTGCAAACCTTCAAACTAGACTGATGGAAACGTTTTGTCAGCTTTAAAATATTTCAAGAAGATTTCTCCAATAATCTCCCCATTTTTTATGGTGACAAAACTTTCTTGCAGATTTGGATAACTTTGACCTGCAAAACATTTCTCAAACAAATATGTATATCTTATAAAGATAAATGGTTAAATGAATAAATGAATAACACTAGAATCTGCAACCACATAAAATAGGTTAGTCTTGTATATGATAAAGCCATCCATAAGATATCAATAGTAGTCAAATCCAAATTCAAATTTAGTTCTCATCCAGACACAAAAATAAAGTCAAACAAAGTCAAACATCAAAACAATCCAATCCAAACTATTAAAAATTCAAAATTTGATTCAAATCTTACATCTTTCCCCCTTTTTGTCAGCATTAAAAAGGTTGAGATGAAAATGGGATAGAGTCAAGATTGCTTGGGAACGCGAACAAGCTGGAAATCTCCCATGGACTAAACGATCCCTTCCAACCTTTGACAGGAGTCTTCTCCTTGAATTTCTCCAACTCCTTGCTTAGTTCCTTTAGACGCATTTTAGTCACCATTTTCAGTCCTACCACCATATGATCACACGATCTAACACAAAGAATTTGTGGAGGCTGAATATTCAGATGTTTGAATAACTTCATCACAAGACCTGGATAAGGAAGTTGACCTCTGTCCTTCGCCACTACTCTATACATGTGAAACATAACAGTGTGAGGAAGAGAAAACTTTTTCCCATTAATGATGGCATACATCAGCTTTGCCTTTGAACTTGAAACATCAGTCTTGGAAGTTGATTTCGATCTGAGACAATTGATCACAATCTTGTGAAGCAGAATGTTAAACGCACTCATCCTCAAGTAGGAGATCTTTTCCTCTGTTCTTCTATCCCTAACAAGCTCCAATGTGGCACGAGCAGTAAAAATATTGATCGGTTGATATCTTCCTCTCTTAACTTCAATCACATCCGCCAGCATATCCACATCAACCACAAAGTCCTAATCTCGGACACTAAAAGATATTCTATTCGCATCCAAGAAACTAAGATTTGAATGGAAATATGCAGTCAATTGAGCATAGGCCTCTGTGGTGTTAGAACAGAACTTTTCTAGTTGAAGAAGACTGAACTTTTCCCTCAAGTTCACATTCACGGCATCCAGAAAATCAAAATCCACACTCCTAGAGTTTATCACCCCACGCTTCAGCAATTTTGAGTATAAAGCCTTATGTTCCTTTGATCTAAACAACTCTCCCATTTTTTCCTCGAATTTCCGCTACAACACCCATTCTAGGTTGAAATTGACTGTACAATTTGTCATCATCATTTCCATCTAACGGATTAAGTCCCCCAACATGTGGATCACTTGGAATGTTTGCAAGGGTTTCTTCTGCCATCCCTTTAGGAGCAATTCCCAAACGTTCCGTTTTTAGCAAAAAGATGCACTCGTTCCCATATCCTTTGTCCTTGAGAAACTCATCGACGTAGTTCAATGGAGTACCAGTCCTCTTTAAAGCGCGGTAAAGCTTATAAATAAAAGAGGGTCTTTGAATTCTTACAGGATCTGCATCTTCAACGATTTCTTCCTCTTGTTGATGACCGGTATCCTGTGGACTAGATGGTGAAGAATGACGCTGCTGAGAATGTTGTGAGCTCTGTTGCTTATTTGGAGACTCTTCTTCCTTGGTGAGATCGAAGTGCATAGGCTCCTCACTCATTCGCCGTGGTCCCCTACTTGC
Organism: Eucalyptus cladocalyx; assembly: GCA_017140615.1. Classification (NCBI taxonomy): domain Eukaryota; kingdom Viridiplantae; phylum Streptophyta; class Magnoliopsida; order Myrtales; family Myrtaceae; genus Eucalyptus; species Eucalyptus cladocalyx. Next base: position 8,395,036 of record CM029518.1, read on the forward strand.
AATTCTCGAAGACTTTCTTGAAGATGACATGTGACACCCCGAACCCTTCGCAGGTCGTCATCAGCGCCAATGTTACTCCTTATTACCTTTCTCTTTAGAAGATGCGTCGTATTTCATAGACACATTTCTAATTTTTTTTAAAAAACAAAACAGTCCCAGCGCGACTCATTAGCGGAAGCAAATTTAAACGTCACCATCTCTCCCCCTACCAACCATGATACAAATACACACCACTAATCATCATGATTTAAAAGATAAGCCATGCCACTTTTATTTACATATTAACATGATGGGTCTTTCACGGTTCGATACAACAAAAGAAGGTCAAGATTTCCAGCCACACTCGGCCTCATCCCAAAAAGATACTACGACCCCTAAGGAAAATCACATAACATCCCCCATCCAACAGTGGCGGCTACTCCCCAAAAAGAACCATCAGCTCTCTACCCCTCACGCAACCATCACACCCATCCAGGTGTGTCGGGTGGTGGTGGCGGCAACATCCCCCTAATCACTCCGTCTCGGCGTACATGAACGGACAAAAACTCCTGGATGACTGGGCCCCCAGCCAGGCCCACGTTGTACATGACCAATACACGCACTCGCACATATGTCAGTCCAGGGATAGTAACGCAGTCGATCTCCGTACAATCTACTTCTACATCCGATGGGAGACCATAGAAGGTACCTCGCGTGACGGTAGGAAGCGGCATCTTTCTAATATGAAATGTTATTCCCCAAAAGGGATGAGTACAACCACTCAGCAAATAGGTAAATCCAATAACAACTTAATGCACCATGCATTTCATCATACGATGCAGGCATTACTTACCTTGAAGCCATGCGCATTCATGCATCATCATGTCATACATATCATCATCATGGCATCTCATATATCATTATCATCATCATGCATTTCATCATGCATATCATACCATGGATGATCATCATATCACATCACGCATCATCATCATCATCATCACCACCATGCATATCATTATGCATATCATGTCATTATCATCATCATGCATATCATCATGCATATCATATCATAAGTGATCATCATATCACATCACATATCATTATCATCACATCAGCATGCATATCATCATGCATATCATATCATGGGTGATCATCATATCACATCACATCATCATCATCATCATCATCATCATCATCATGCATATCACCATCATGCATTAATTTCCATTTTTATCTTTAGATTTGATCACCACATCACCCATTCTCAATTATCATCCCTTCGGGCAAAGACCTCCGACAGGGTTCCCAGCATTCAGCTTCTCAGGCCACCGGGCTTCCGGCCCCCCACATTCCGGGCATCTCGCATCTCAACTAGCATCACGAGGCATTCCCTTCGGGCAGAAACCTCCGACAGGGCTACCGGCCTTTACCCTTCTAGCTAGGCATCTCGCACCCCAATCCTGGTGTTGCGAGGCATTCCCTTCGGGCAAAGACCTCCGACAGGGCTACTGGCCCCCCACATTCCGGGCATCCTGAATCTCCCAAGGAATTCCGGCAATGCATCTCTGTACATTCCAGCCTCATCCTCCACCACAACCTCTTATTCACATATCATTTTCCACATTCACCATCCTTTTAATCTCATTATTACATGGCATATGATTCACACATGCATCACAATTTATGATCACCAATGTCATATAACAATGCATAATAAATTCAATGGAATTCATGGCCAATAAAATAATCCCTTTTTATTATTATTATTATTTTATTATTATTTTATTATTATTTTATTATTTTATTATATTTATTTATTTTCATAAATAAATATTAAATTTAATATCTATGATTTTCCCAAAATCATCATATTCAAACAATCACTAAACAAACCAATAGGATGACAATTTCATACAAAATTCATGGCCAAATTGAATTTCACATAATTTCACAATTTCCACAAAATAGCACATGATATTCGGATAATGACCAGAATGCATAGTTTCCAAATAAATTCGATTAAAATACTCATATGGCCTCTAAAAATTACGAAATTTTACAGGGTGATAGCCAAGACATTTTCGTACAACTGTTATGAAGAACTCCAAGCCAGATTCGTTTTTGGATTATTTTACAGACCTCACGAAGCTTCTGGAACCACTACCGCATCGTCCAGAATACACATCTCCGAAATATTAAGATTTCACCCATCTATTCTCTTTTTTTTCCTCTGAAATTTGAGTATGTTATGTAACAAGATGTTATTTACAAGTTTCATGAAGATATCTAGGTCAAATAACCAAATTATGGTCACCATTTAAGTCCATGAAGTCTCGGGTGTCTCGGAACACATTACCAGAACCATCGTCTCCAAGATCTAGCCGATTTACTAGGCTATACTTGTTCATTTCTCTTCAAATTCGAGTATGTTGTAGTTTAAGATGTTACCTACAACTTACATGAAGACATAGAAGTCAAATCTTCAACAGAAATCAACATGTAAACAAGAATCCAGCAAGAGGTCAGTGAAAACTTCACAGATCTGGGGTCTCCGTAGAATAGGACTTTAACCCCTCATACCTCCATCATTTTCCACGAAATTTCAGTATGTTATACTAAAAGATGTTAGCTACAACTTTCATGAAGACATCAAAGCCCAAATCGGACTCTAAACACACATTCAAGCTCAAACAAGTTACTGACTCACACAATCCGAGCAAGAACAGTCACACGGCTTGAAAACAACCAACCCTGACCTCGGTTTTTCTCACAAATAACACCTAAAATCGAACATGCAAACCATATACACACATGCAAGAGAAGTTAGAGGACTCCACTTGCCTCTAGGATGAACAAACGATGGCATACGGCGGTGTGCACGGCCAACGGACGGCGGGACACGGCAGCTCCTCCTCGGCTCCGCCTCCTCTCCCTCTCGGTCTCTCCCTCTCTCTCACGATTTCTCTCTCTCTCTCGGCCGAATCAAGCAAAAACCGGCCACTTTCTCTCTCTCCTCCCCTCTTATACTCCCTAATCCTCATGATTAGTAATGATTGATTTGCCTCAACCAATGGCCAATGCATGGCCTTCTCCTTGCCACTTGTCTTGATCCATGCAAGATGGGCTTTGGAGATGGGCTTGGGCTTGGGCCATCCGGCCATTCCTCCTTGGGCTGGTCGACAGCCTCCTTTGGGCTCTAATGGGCCGACTAGCTTGGCCCACCAAGCTTTAGGCCAATGGGTCCAAGGCCCATTCGAAAATTAACCCTTTTTTCCCTTTTTTTTTTTTTGAATTCCTTTCTATAAATATTTTTAAATTTCAATTTTCATCTTGGCCAAAGTCTTAGGGCATCTTGGTTATTGAAATTTAATTTATAAAGTACATAGCCAAGCATAAATTATTAATCCATCAAATTTAAATTCTCACAATCATAGGCACAAGTCATCTAATTAAAAGACTAATGGCTAAAGCATAAGTCATGAAAATTTTATCACATAATTAAAGACTTTAACACACCTTATGGCTTGGCTCTGAATTTTTGGGATGCCACACGACATCTTCCTTAGTCTTTGAAAGATTCTTTGTTTGACTTTCCCAAGAAAGATGACAACTTTTTCGAAGATTAAACAAGGGAAGAAAATAGGAATAGAAGATTGGTTCTTTCTTAGGGTTTTTTTAGAGTAAAGTGAAGAAGAAACAACTGTTCATAACTAGTTAAATAAAAAGGTATACGCATCGTCATAAAAATATGTCTTTTAAAAAAAAACTGCATTTTTCGAGAAAATAGTCATTTCAAAAAATAACTTCTTTTTCCGAAAAGGAAATGTTGCAATAATCACGTCAATTAAAGATAGCAATAATCAAACACGGTTGATGATCGTACATTTTCAAGATAAGATTCGAGAGGAGAGAATAACTTACAGTCAAAGTCTTGTTTGTCTGAGTTTGAGAGTCTCTAGACTTTAACTTCTTCAAACCTCAAAATGTTGAGTCTGGAATGGATAATTTCAAATTGATTTTTCTCCAAAGGCTTTGTGAATATATTCGCCAGTTGGTTCTTTGAGTCAACAAATTGAATCGAAACTTCTCCATTTTGAACATGATCTCTAATGAAGTGATGCCGAATCTCTATATGCTTTGCTCTTGAGTGAAGAATTAGATTTTTAGTAAGATTAATTGCACTGGTGTTGTCGCAGTTAATCTCCGTGCATGAATGTTCAATTCCAAAGTCTCTTAGCTGTTGTTTTATCCACAAAATTTGTGAACAACAGCTTCCGAGAGCTACATACTCTGCTTCTACTATAGAAAGAGCTACTGTAGTTTGCTTCCTTGAAAACCAAGACACTGTTCTACCTCCAAGTAGTTGACAGGTACCCGAGGTGCTCTTTCGATCAACTCTACATCCGGCTAGATCTGCATCTGAATATCCAAGAAGAGTAAAGTCTCCCTTTTTAGGATACCAAAGGCCGATGCTTGAAGTTGAAGTAATGTATTTGATAATCCGCTTCGCAGTACTTAAATGAGATTTTTTAGGGTCTGCTTGAAATCTGGCACGAATGCAAACACTAAACAAAATGTCAGGTCTAGAAGTAGTAAGATAAAGAAGTGAGCCAATGATACTCCTGTATAGCTTTTGGTCGACTTTCTTTCCTCCTTCATCTTTGTCTATCTTCAAGGAACTTGACATAGGTATTTCAGCCTTTTTGCAATTGTTCAGTCCAAACTTTTTGATGAGATCATTAGCATATTTTTCTTGATGAATAAAAATTCATTCCTTCAGTTGTTTCACTTGAAGCCCGAGAAAGAAGGTTAACTCACCCATCATGCTCATTTCAAATTCATCCTGCATAGTCTTAAAGAATTTATTGCACAGACTTTTATTAGGAGATCCGAATATAATATCATCGACATATATTTGAACTAACACAAAAATTTTGCTTTTTCTTTTGATAAATAGAGTAGTGTCTACTTTACCTTTAACAAAACCGTTTTGAATTAAAAATTTACTCAGCCTGTCGTACCAAGCTCGAGGTGCTTGTTTTAAACCATATAAGACCTTTTTGAGTCTGAATACTGAATCTGGTTTCCTTAGGTCTTCAAACCCAAGTGGTTGTTCCACATAGACTTCCTCATGAATGAATCCATTTAGGAAAGCACTTTTGACGTCCATTTGGAATAACTTGAAATTTTTATGACAAGCAAATGCAAGTAATAAACGAATTGCTTCTAACCTTACTACTGGTACGTAAGTTTCGTCATAGTCTATCCCTTCTTCTTGCGTATATCCTTTGGCCACGAGTCTTGCTTTGTTTCTTATGACTTTTTCTTTCTCGTCCATCTTGTTCATGAAAACCCATTTAGCACCAATAATAGATTTACCTTTTGGTTTAGGAGTTAACTCCCAAACATCATTAATTCTGAATTGCCTGAGTTCCTCTTGCATAGCTTCAATCCAGCTTTTATCAGTTAAAGCTTATTTTATGCTTTTGGGTTATATTTCAGAAATAAGAGCCACAACACTAGACTCTTTGTGCCTTTTGGATCTTGTGTGAATTCCTTCATTGATGTCGCCAATAATAAGATCTTTGGGATGACTGGACTTATGCTTCAAGTTGCTGGTCAATTTGTCAGATTGATAGTCAGATTGATGGTCACTTCTTTCACTTGAATCTTCAATAGTCACTTGTTGCTGGTCCTTCAAAGTCTGAGCTTCTTCCTGAGATTTAGACTTTGTAGAGTTTGGAGCATGTTCAGGCTATTCAAGATGAGTCTGAATAAATTCATTTTGTATAGAATCCTGGAATTTGACATTCATTGATTCCTCCACAGATTGATTCTTCTTGTTATAGACTCTGTAGGCTTTGCTTGAGGTTGAATATCCAAGAAAGATGCCTTCATCTGATTTTTCTTCAAATTTGCCAACTCGATCATTTGCATTTTTCAATATAAAACATTTGCATCCGAACACATGAAAATATGAAACAATAGGCTTCTTTTCTTTGAATAATTGATAGGGTTTTTTTTTCTTTCTAGAATAGGCTTTAGAAAAACTCTATTGATAATAAAACAAGCTGTAGAAAATGCTTAAGCCCAAAATCGTGAAGAAATGTTGCTTTCAATTAAAAGAGTTCTAGCCATTTCTTGAAGCGATCTATTCTTTCTTTCCACAACTCCATTTTGCTCAGGAGTATATGGAGAAGAGAACACATGCTAAAAACCAGATTCATCACAAAATTTTGTAAAATCTTGATTTTCAAATTCACCTCCATGGTTTGTTCTTATACTTGAAATAACATACCATTTTTTCATTTTGAACCTTTTTAGCAAATTTTTCAAAATAAGAGAATGTTTCAGACTTACTTGCCAGGAAATATACCCAAGTAAATCGAGAGTAGTCATCCACGATCACTAGGCAATATTTCTTACCTCCAATGCTTTGTGTTCTGGTTGGTCCAAAAAGATCCAAATGCAGAAGCTGCAGTATACGGTTAATGGAAACTTGATTGATTGGTTTAAAGGAATTTCTTACTTGTTTTCCCAATATGCATGGTGTACATAGATCAGACTTTTGGTATGATAAATTGGGTAGACCACGAACAAGCTTCTTTGTTGAGATTTTGGCTATCTGTTTCATATTAATGTGCCCAAGCTTTCTGTGCCATAAGCTTGCTTCGTCTTGGATTGAGATTAGACATTGCGATTCTTCTGGTTTCACATCCAAGAGGTAGATATTTCCATGTCTTCGACCTATGAATGATTGAGTAGAGTCTTTACTGGTTCATGTACATATTCCCTCTTGAAAGTAGATTTTGAAACCGGTGTCACACAACTGACTGACACTGAGCAGATTGTAGTTGAGTCCTTTAACTAAAGAAACATTGCTTATTGTGAGATTTACAATCTTTACTGTTCCAAATCCCACTATTCTTCCTTTGCTATTTCCATCAAATGAGACTTTTCCACCATTAACTTGAACGAGCTTTATGAAGCAATTTGAATCTCCTGTCATATGTCTTGAGCATCCACTATCCAGATACCATTTTACCTTTTTCATGATAGTGACCTGCATTTAAAAAGAGACTCCAACTTTCTTTGGTACCCATATTTTCTTGGGTCCATTTGAGTTAGTATGAAATGCAGTTTTTGCCAATTCTTTCTTAATAGGTTTCTAAACCATAGGACATTCTTTTTCAAAATGATCAACACTATTGTACTTTGAACATCTGAGAGCATTGCGACCTACTGGTTTTACAAAGATCTTTTTAAAATGATTTTTGTAGGTATCTCTTGTTGGTCTTTGCTTAATTCTTTCTTTCACCTTTGGAAAATCAATTAAATTAATGGTTTCATCAGTCATTCCTAAACCAGATTTGTTGAAGTAAGGTCTTTGAACAGAAAGAATTTTTTCCAGTTTTTCAGATCCTATAGAAAACTTTTTTGAAATATTTGAGATATCATTTTTCAATAGTGCATTTTCTTTCGAAAGATTATCTTCACTTCTTCTAAGAGAAGAAACATTTGTTTTTAAACATTTCACCTTTTCTTTCAAAATATTTTCCTGTTATTTTAGAGCAGAATTTTCTCTTTTGAGTTCGGAAATTATTTTAAGAGAAGTTTTAAGACTAAGACACAGCTCATCAATGTATTTAGAAACTTTAATAGGGATTTTGAAGTTACTTACCTCAAATTCACTGTTTGAATCTGATTCTGTCTCGGAGTTTGAATCTGAATCTGATTGTGCCATTAGACATATATTGGCATAATTATCATCACTTTCTTCACACTCTGTATCACTCCAGGTTTATGCTTTAAGAGCATTTCGATACTTTTCAGCTTTTCCTTCTTCTTCCTCAGAAGAGGACAGTTGGGTCTGATGTGTCCATTTTTCTTACATTCAAAGCAGACTACATCTTTATTTGATTCATCATCCTCGACAGACCTAGTATGTTGCTTTTGAAAACTTTGTTTCTTCGGATTGAATCTTCTTCATTTTCAGTTTAGTTTTCTGAATTTTCTTATCATGAGAGCAAGCTCCTCATCATCCATATCGTCTTCAGAATCTGTAACGTCAAAATCATCATTGGATTTTAATGCAATGGATTTCTTACCTTTAGAGTCTTCGTCTTCATTGATTCGTTCCACTTCATAAGACTGAAGAGTCCCAACCAACTCATCAACAGATAGTGGCATGATTCTTTGTGTCTCTCTGAATGAGGTCTTATGTGATTCCAATCCTTGGAGAGTCCACGTAGTAACTTGTTTACCTTCATGAGATCAGAAATTGGTTGACCTTGATTTTCAAGACCATTCATGATTTCTGTAAAACGACTAAACATGTCAGTTATAGATTCTCCCGATTTCATTCTGAAGGCTTCGTATTGACCGAGGAGAATGTTGATTCTAGTCTCTTTCACTCAATCGGTTCCTTTATAGGTAATGTGTAATTTATCACAGACTTCTTTAGCTATAACACAAGAAGATATTCTATTATATTCAGTAGGAGATAAAGCACAATATAAAGAATAAATTGCTTTTGCATCAAGAGTTTGTCTCTTGATTATTTCTTCCTGAGTCATTTGACTAGACTCCACAGTATCTTTCCCTCTCTTTGAGACAGGTGCAGCTTTAGGAGTGATTCCTTTTTCTACAACGTCCAATTCCAGAGGATCCTTTGACCTTAGGAACGCCTTCATCTTGTTTTTCCATATGTTATAATCATTTCCATCAAAGTAAGGTGGTCTTGTATTGCTTTGCCCTTCTACCAGCCCTGGAGCCAACATACTAGCCATGGATCTTTAACTTTGAAGTAAAACACTTCAAACAAAGTGAGTACACAAGCTCTGATACCAATTGAGATAGCTAGTATAAGCACCTAGAGGGCGGGTGAATAAGTGTATTGACAATTTCTCGATATACCACAGCGATACTAGGCAGATGATAGAAATGAAATTTTCTTTTGATTAACAAAATGAATTACGATCGCAGTAAAGTAAAGAGTAGTGAAGAGAGAATTAAACACAAGGTTTATAGTGGTTCGGCTTATCCCAAGACTACGTCCACTCTTCCGCACTGACAGCTTATCGGCTGGATTTCACTATGAACAAAAGGGATGTTACAGTACAGTTCTTCCTTGATTCCACAGTGTAGATATTCTACCATACTTCCTCAAGATTTCTCACGAATATAAACACTCTTTTGCATACAAGATTTCGCTCAAATGAATTGACAAAAAGAACAAAGAGCTTCAGACTTTGGAATTCTTCTATCATGCACTTCTCGAACAACAAGAACGTCTTCCTTATATACTCATTTATGCCATCATACCCGTTGGCACTTACCAAAGGAATTCTTCCAATCTTCCCGTTGGACAGAATCAATTAGGAAGATTATTCGAGCTATTAAAGGAACATATCGATAGCCCATCAATCTTGTTTGCCCATACAATCAGGATCTCGGTTTCCATAAGTAGAACCTTCCACGAATATTTCGCAAATCATCGGATCCTTAATCTCCGAATCAATCTCGATCACTCAAAGGATTCCATTATGTCATATCCAGCCAAGAGATCTTCTCCAGTCGATAAGGTCATATCCTAAGTAAAACATCTAGTTCTGGATAGCCTTTCTTCAACGGATTGGAAACTGTCAATGAGGATAGACTTTGAGTCTTGAGTCTGGCTGTCCGGAGGTCTTCAGATTTTAAACAGCAGAGTCTGCAAACCTTTAGACTAGACTGATGAAAACGTTTCTTCAAAATATTTCAAGAAGATTTCTCCAACAGAGTCGATGAAAGGAACTCTGGGCTACGGAAGCATGCCAAATAATGAAAAGGGCATTAGGCTATGGAAGCACGTCGGGTCAGTGAAAATGGCTTCAGACTACGAAAGCACGTCAAATCTCAAGGCTTCAAGGAGCAACTTGAACATCAAGTATTACTCGAACTTCAAGGAAGTATTATCTGTCAGACATGATTAGAGCAAAACTCTATGCATTCATCAAAGAGGTAGACAATCTGAGCTATTTTAAAATGGACATTTCAAAATTCAGTGAGGTTTTCATCAATTCAATATGTTAGAGAAAACTTCATTGAGTGTTTTGAAGTTGACAAAACGTTTCCATCAGTCTAGTCTGAAAACTTGTAGACTCTTTCATTAAAGTATGAAAACCACCGGACTACCAGACTCAAGACTCAATGTCTATCCTCATTGATAGTTTTCTAGACCGTCGAAGAAGGGTTATCCAGAACTGAGTATTTCATTAAGGATTTGATTATATCGACTGAAGAAGATCTCTTGGCTGGATATAGCATGTCGGAATCCATTATTCAAATTGAGATTGATTCAGCGATTTTGGATCCATTGATTGGCAAAATATACTTGGAAGTTTCTACTTATGGAAACCTAGATCCTAATTGTATGGGCGAGCAAGATTGGTGGGCTATCGTCATATTCCTTAAATAACTCGAAATCTCCTTGATTGATTCTGTCTAACGGGTAGATTGGAAGAACTCCTTTGGTAAGTGCCAATGGGTGTGATGGCATGAAGGAGTATATAAGAAAGACGTTCCGGTTATTCGAGTGTGTGCACGATAGAAGAATTCCAAAGTTTGAAGCTCCTTGTTCTTAGTCAATTGTTGAGCGAAATCTTGTACTCAAAAGAGTGTTTATATCTTTGTGAGACCTTGAGGAAGTGTAGCAGAGTCTCTACATTGTGGAATCAAGGAAGAGCTATTCTGTAACAACTTTTTTGATTCATAGTGAAATCCAGCCGTTGGGCTGTCAGTGCGGAAGAGTGGACGTAGGCTTGGATTAAGCTGAACCACTATAAACCTTATGTTCTTATTCTCTTCCCTAAGCTCTTTTACTTTGATTGTAATTCTATTTGATTATTAGAGTCTAATTTCCTTTTCATAATCTATTGCTGATTGGAATTACTTTAAAAATAAAATCTTTCACTTCACTCTGAAAAATTTATTTTCGCACCTATTCACCATCTCTAGATGGTCGTACTAGCTTTCACACAATAAGGTTTATGCATAATGACTTTACCATAGTTGCATCACCCAAAATTCCACAAGAGAGAATTGTCGTTCAAGACAATGACATGGTTTTCTTAAGAATATTAAATGAGAGACTTTCAGTTGGAAATGACTTTCACTCACTCTCATTCAGAAGAGTTATTTTAGGAGAATCAAACTCCATCTCACTATCATCATACCAACAAGGGCCTGAGTATTCTCGCAAGTAGTACGACCTTACCAATCTTAGAGGTCTTTAATAGGGATCGTAATGTGGGCTTGGTCAATGGCTTAACAAAAGGGCTCTTTGAGTCAAGGCTATTGAAAGAACAACTCTGCAATCATCTTCGGGTTTACAAGTCAAGAACCCTGCAAAATGAGAAAGAAATAATCTTGCCCGCACTTCTTCGAGCAATGCTTAAGACATGTGAACTCCTATGTTAATTCAAGTGCCCTATTCATAAGAGACTTTGCAAGGGACATAACATAGGCTAGGTTTATGGGTTGAGAAACGAAAGGCCGGTTAGGCTCAAAATCTATTTAGAGGGATCAGAGTTGGTGATCATCTTGACATTGCCACCAATCTTCTTCTTCACCATCAAAGATTTTCTTCGTATCAAAACCCCATTGATTGTAACATCTCAGCATTTGAGTTCTTTATGTACCACCTCATAAGGGATACGATTTTCTACAACCAATGTTTGATTTTTCTCTTGGGGCATTGATCTTGCTTTTATCAAGCACATTGCTTTTTCATGCCCCTAGTTCTCATTCATTTTTTCTTCACTTCTTTTTTCATGGGCATTAGCCTTACTTTTAATAGGCACACTGCTTTTTCATGCCTTTTAGTTCTATTTTGATTTCAATTCTTGCGCACAATGCATGCGTCGAGCAATTACATTTTGAATGACACTCGAACTTTCAAAGGTCTTCATCTGCCTTTTGCGTTACCCCAGGGTGGGGGATGATCACCAATTGGGTTTAAAGAAATGAAATTGTAGGTTCAAGTGGGCTATGCGAAGGATATAAGTATATATGATAGAGAAAGAAATGCTCTTTGTTATCCTACGGCACTTAAATTACCACATGAATTCAATGTAATAGCACGACTTGAAAATTGATGCAAGCGAGAGCAAGAAAATTTCTTTTCATTTTCCTCACCTCATGATGCTATATTACCTCTAATTTGCCCCGATGTGGGGTGGTTCTTGACAGGGGTAATTTGAAAAGAATCTCCATAAGTGCATGGGACTCAAAGGGGTTAAGCAATGGATCACCTGTAGTGTTTGGAATAGAGAAATGAATTGCCCCTCATCACTTTAGTCATCGTACTTTTTGCGAGAGAACTCTTTACCTTGTAGATATGGAACTTTCTACACTCATCTCACAAATGTATAAGTAGGGGATTGTATATAGGATAAGGCTTGCCTTTCATCATCCTGACACATCTCATTCAGCATTCTTAAGCATTGATGTCATTCCATTGAATTGTCTACCTTGACAAATCTCCACATGAAACTGGTGAATTAAATAGGTAAAACCACTATTCTTTTTTCAAAAGAGTCCGGCAACTTTAAACATGAAAGGCTTTTGTGACAGATAAGTTACCACACTCAAAACATGGTTTCAAGTATTCATTCAGGGAATTGCCCCACAAAGGGATTGTCTCAGCAATGGGTGTTCTTGGATTGTCCCTATCAATTAAGACTGAAAATCCGTTTTTTCCCCTGCACAAAAGAACGTGCATGAATAGGATACTATGTAACATCAAAGTAAATTCAAATTGCACATCCATGTTGGCTCGGATCAAGATTTTGTCTCAGTCACGTCACTACTAGAATCTATAGTGCCCCAAATTTGTCATATGCAAGGAAAAAAAACAGAGTGTCATTTCCCAAAATTAATTATGCTTAAGGACGAGATGTACCTCTTTCACCAAAGATGGATGGTCCTCTTTTTACTTGCCCCTCATTTTGTTAAGTCTTTAGAAATGTGTTCTCAAACTTGTTGAGTAATAGTTGGGCCAATTGATCTATCATTGCAACCCAATGTGCCTTTTTTCAGATGCTCTCTCATCAGGCCAAGAAAATAATGCTCATGAATCATGTGTGCTTGAGTTCTTCACCCTCATTGGTCTTGTGATGCGAATCCTCCAGGTCAAATATTCTTCCTTCTAGATATGTCACTAGTCTTTTTATGGTGGCCTCAAATTCCGCTACCTCAGGAAAATGAGATGGTTCAAAAGTCTCTTGGCTTTCTTCTTCAGGTCGCAATTTCTCGCCGCCCTTTTAGCTCTCGACCGTGTATGGATGGGTGAACGTGGAGAATCCGTTATCACCTTGTTAAAAAATAACATAAGTAATGTAAAAACCAAGGATAGGAAAACGGTCCATGACAATGGTCTATTTGCCTTATTTTATTCAAAACTCATTAACATTTGAAATTAAGAACTGAAACCAAATTCCATAAATAAATAAAAAGGTTGAAATTAACATCCCCTAAACATTGGAGTAAGAATTGAAAGCAAATCCCGTAAACTAAAAATTGAAATCAAACTTCCTAAACATTGAAACTAAGGAAACATCTCATTTTATATGCTTTCAGGAGCCCAATGCCTTGCAAAGCTTTTTATTTTCAACTTCAGCCATTTCCACTTTCCATTTAAGATGCTCAATCCGTGCTTGCTGAGTGGGCTTCTCAGTCACATCAGGGATTATTGGATGTAAGGCAGCAGGAATCTGGTGCTATTGGATGTAGAATGTCGACGCATGGTGAATCTCCTCCTCGCCTTTCAGTCTCTTGGGCACCAAAATCTTCTTTAGATGGCATTCATTCCATGCAGCAATGATCATTTGGATCTCGTTGAAGTAGTTATAGTCCGTACGAATAAAACGAACTTGGAACAATTCCGTCTTGAGAGGCGGAGGAACTTCTTGAAGAGTTCTATACTGACGGGCCACCCTATATGGGTAATAAGAAGTAGTACCAGAGAGACCTAGTAGCGGGATTGGCTTATCATACTTATGAGAGAAACGAGCTTCCTCAATATGGAACCATTTAGCGTGCCATAGGAATGCTTTAGGATTAGGATTTTTCATAAAATTGATCCAACATGAGTACTGTTTATTCGGGAAAAAACGCTCCAAGACCTCAAATTTTTGTATGGGATGTCTAAAATCATCTATTTTAAATTGTTTCATAAGGTGCCCAAACCCTTTTATGTGGGAGAAAAACCATATTTGCAAAAGTTCAGGGAGGGCATGCATAGTCCTTTCTTCGTTTTGTTTGAAATGGTTTAATGACAAAAATATTTCAGCTAGAATCATATTGACATAATTTAATCCGTCACAAACTTAGCTAACCACCCATGAAATTGAAGGATTAATAGCATTTTTTCGATAAGGAAAAACAATTAGTCCAAAAAATGCTAAAATAAAAATCCTAGCCTTTGAAATCATTGGCTGATTTGCAAAACACTCTGCCAAAAATGAAAATGGGCATGCATAACAATTGGCTTTGACAACCTTCCTTACCTTTTCAGCCTTGATTGTTAAAAACTGTGATAATTCAGAAATAGAATCTATACCGATAGGTGGCTTAACAAGTTCCTTTTCAAGAGGCATTCCAATGGCAACACTATATTCCTCCAATGTTGGGGTTAGTTCGTATTCACCAAATATGAAGGTGGAAGTTTGCAGACAACAAAAGTGTGGTAGTGCCTGCATAACACCAGAGTGGATGTTGATCTCTAGCAATGGGAGAAGTTAGGCAATTCTTGCTTTCACATATCTTTGGCCCTCTTGATCTAATTTGTCCCACCACGTTTTGAGCTCTTTTTTGGGAGTGGAAATGAACTGTACATCGGTTTTCCCCATTGCATATAAAACAAGATTGGCAACGAAACCTAGTGTCATGGACCAACAAAATGGCAATAAAGTAAGTAAATTGCATAGTCAGAATTTAGACAACTTACTTTCACTTGGAATGGTTGACAATCACATAGACACACGCATGAAATGTGAGGCTCGATTTCTACCTAGACGGCTTAACAAAGTGGAGCTAAGAGGATGATCTGACCGTCGCAGTCTTGTGTTCAACATGTCAGGTCCTCTTAACTCCAACTCAGTCGACTGGAATGTCCTATAATCACGCAAGCTCGCGGATATGGACAAACACGGTCGACACCATGAAGAACTTTCGAAGAAGAGAAGGTCATCCTCTACACAATAGTCTCGCTTTCGAGGAAGTATCATTCCTAACACCATCCTAAAAATCCTATCGCAGCCCAGGTCTAGCAGCGTGTTGTGTGTGCAATAATGTAGTGCTAAAAGCAATAAAACATGCACAACACTTTAAATACAAACAATACTTATAATTAGGAAAAATAATTAATCCCAACACCTCCTTGCAAGACAAGGATTAGCAAAGATTACATCCTTTATACCTCACATCTGCAATAGCATTTAACACCTTAAACGTTAGGGACGTACGTGGGATCCTTGCTGCCAAACAAAAATATTTTTGTTTTGAAAAGAGAAAATTGGCCTAAGTCCATTAAAAGTCTTAAATCAAGTCCTCAGTGCAGTCGCCAAGCTATCGCGACCTCCCCGAAGCGGGTTGGACCACCTAAGGGTTCAGCTAATGGATTGCTAAGCCTAGACTTAACTTGAGCTCTCGCAAGTCCATGCCAATTCACAACTTAGGATTTAAGTTCTTAATATGCAAATGATTTTTATCATGGAGTCACCACTAATCTATTTTTGGTGGGTCGATTATAAACCCAAGTAAAGTAATGGGATAATTACTTCATTCCAACAAACCGTACGAGTCTTGAGTACGCTAGATTTTTCTAATGCCCTTTCAGTACATTTTCTTTTTTATTTAAAAAAAAAATATTTTGCAAGCAACTTGAATTGATTTTAGCTTAAACCACTAAAGTGATCATACGAGTGCACAAACATTAAAGATAACATTCAAAGGGAAAAAGCATTGCAGAATTAAACACAATAAGGCAAGCAATTATTATTATTATTTATTTTTTTGGGTTTTCTCTTGTTTTAAAATGAAAACTTACCTAGATAATATGCATTTGATATTTTTTTTGGTATTTTTGTATTAAAATTCGAAATAATTACTGAAAATTGACTACAAAACCCGAAAGTTATCCTACTCAAGTTAGGAAATAATTTAGATTAAATCCCATTTTAATTTGGAAATTCATCTTAATTAAGTAGCTGTAACATGCAATCTAATATTAAAACATCTAACTAGATAAATCCTAAGCATGCGGTCCTAGCCTATTTAAGAAATTATCCTAATTTTTACACAATCTGATTTTTTTTATTTTTTCCAAAACAAGCATTTATCAAATATATCCTAAACATCACAAGAATCGAGAAAAATCAAAATAATTAAAAATTGATTCGAAGTCTCTCGGATCAAATTAATAATTATAATGATTTCAAAGCCAAAATATCATCAAAATCAACATAATTAAAAAAATGATCCGAAGTTTTACGAATCAAATTAGTAATTATTGTGATTTTACCCATAATATCCTATTAGATAATGCCTAAAGCCTCGATGGAATTATTATTAACATCAAACATTCCATTTTATGCAATAATATCAAGGAAAATTTTGGTTCAAGAAAACTACATTATTTGGACCGGCGCCAAAGATTCGCGGACGTAGGTTCGCGCAGTGGACTCACCGGCACGGTAGGAGCAACAAGAATGCCGCGATGAAGGGATGTGACTTGGCTCGGTCTGGAAAACGAAATCAGCAGCTCATCGTCCTCAACCCAAGGAGCAAAGCAACTGGATGGGTAGAAATCAGCAAAGGCACGAGACTCGGGGCGCGGCAACGTCGTCACCGGGACAGGAAAATCAGCCGAGTTGGTCGCAGCTCGCTTACGCCCATGGAGTGGAGCGACGATTTTATGGTGCAGCGACGGGCGAGCGGAGACGTTGCGACGGGCGAGTCGGAGACGTGGGTCGCTGCAGCAGGTCGAACGGAGGCGTGGCTCTTCGTGGTCCCGGGAGTGGCAGTGGGTTGTTAGCGTCGGGCTGAGACGCGGGCTGCTGCGACGAGCGCTACAGGTTGCTGGCGTCAACGGGCGTGAAGAGGAGCAGTAGTGGTTGGTTGCGGAGACGGGCAGAGATGCGCCGCGACTGGCGAGCGAAGGTGGTGCGGGTTGCTGGCGTCGGGCTCGGACGAAGGGCAGCACACGGCGACGGCGTGAAGGAATGAATGGGCACATATTAAAATAATATTATATTCACCCTGAAGACAGCCACGAGAAGAAAAGTTCAACTTCGCTCTTGCATGTTGAAGTCAATGGCGGCAGAGCGGTGAAGATTGAGCCTATAAATAAGGCTTGAGAGTAAGAAAGGCAGGTAGGTCACTCGAGTTAAGAGAGGAAGAGATTGAGAGAGAGTGAGATAGCTTCAAAAGCTAGAGAGAGTTTTAAGCTTAGCAAAACTTGTGTGTATTTCATTAAACCTTTGAACGCATATTGTGTAATATATTCTCTCTGTGTGTTTGTACCCTCTCCCTATCAAATCCTTTTGGTTCCAACACGAAGAAGATGGTCCCTCTTCTTCTTTTTTTCCTTTTTATTTCTTTTTTTTACCTTTCACATCCTTTCTCTCTCCGTGTACTTTTCAGTGGACCCTTCTTTTTCTGTTTGTGTTCAGCTATCCTCTCTGACAGACTCTCTATCTCTCTTCATCTCTTTTTTTAATCTCTCCCCTGACTTCATTTTTTCTTGTTTCTCTCTGACGAGAGTCTCTTCTTTTTTTAATCTCCTCCTTTCTCTCAACTCATGTGTCTCTCTACGAGCTCTTTTTTTAAATAGCTTTTTTTTTTTTTCTCACAAACCTCTCAAGTGAATTTTTTCGTTCTCCTCTCCTCCCCCCTCTCCGTGTGGCCTCCTGTGGTCTTACTTTTAGGCGTTCCGCCGCCTCTTGAAGATAGCCGACCAGCCGCAACTTTTCCAAAATCCAAGTTGAGCTTTGCTTTCTTTCTTCTCCAGACCTTTCTTTCGATCTCCTCCCCAGCAAGGAAAATATTATAAAAATGTTAGCCCATCTTCTTGCAGGCGCCTGTAGAATTTTCACGTCCCCCATTTCCTGCGTGCATGTGCATGCATTAATGAGGGGGAGAAAATGGACGTTCATGAATTCTTCTTTCTTCTTCATGTTTGGGGCTTCTTATGCGGCTACTTGTCCCTCCCTTCTATAGGATTGCCGTAACTTTTGACTTTTCTTGCTTGTTACTTGCTTCTTTCTTCAGCAAATTTCTTGTCGCTTCACCAAAACTGACACTTATTTTATAATATATTATGAGTTACTTTTGCTTCTTTGAGGCTTTCTCTTGAGTCCTCATGTCTGCCGAATTTGTGCATACATGTGCATGCATTAATGAGGGAGAGACAATGGACGTGCAAGAACTTCTTTCCTCATTTTTTGACTTTCTCTCTAATGCGTGTTCAGACCAGCGAAAGAGAGACCATCCTTTTGTGCATGTAATCAACTGCGAGCCCCTGCTTCTTGTTATCCTTTGGTACCGATGCAAAAGTGACTACATGAAATGTAATTTTACTTTTTTTTTAGGGATTAAAGATTAATCCCTAAATTTTTATGCAATTAATTACTAAATTATTAGTTAAAATTTAGGTGTCAACAACAGTTTTTTTTTTATAACCACAAGAAACTAAATAAAAAATTATTATATATTTCCGTAGGTCCACTCCTTTAAGTATTTATGACTTATAACAAACTGTTATTCTCATAGTAGTCTAAAGACTATTATGCTAGAAAAGCCTATATTAAAACTTATTCAAGGCCATACCAATATTACCTAGAGCATCAAAAGCATTAACCATGAGTACATGAGATTTATTTATTAAACATTACATCGGACTTATATAGACCTTAAGCAAGTAGAGGGTCTTTCACGACCAATGGCAGTTTGAGACGAATCACTCAGTAGATCGTATAGAATTTGCTGCAAATTGGCCCTAGTGCACGATGCGCTTCATCAAGTGGAGATGAGCTTCACAAGGACCTTGAAATCAGCCTCGGCAATCCCATCAAGCCCCGCCGCCTTCATTAATTTCTCCCTCAACTCACCAGCCTTCTTCCTCATTTCCTTCCCATCCTCACCCCTAAACACCACCTCCAGTGCCTTCTCCATCCCACTCTTGGTTATGGTCCCACCTTTTACTTTCACTCCAATCCCCCACAATTCTTCTATCATCCTCCCATTCATCATGTTGTCTGCCCAGAATGGCTTGCATACCATCGGCACGCCGCCCACCACGCTCTCAAACATCGAGTTGTACCCGCAGTGCGTCACATAGACCCCACACGCTGGGTGGCTCAGCACCTGAGCCTGTGGAGCCCATGGGACAAATTTCCCATAGGCGCTCGTCCGCTCCTGGAGCCCCACGGGCAAGAATGCCATCGCGCGTTCCTTGATGGACCATAGAAATGGGGTATTAGTAGATTCTAAGGCTTCCCCAATAGCCGATACCTCACTTGGTGATGGCATTGCCACCGTCCCGAAGCATATGTACGCCACAGACTGAGGGTCTCTGGCATTGAGCCACGTCAAGCAACCGGTAGTGTCAGAGGTGGAGCTCGACGGCAGCGGCAACGGGGGGAATGACACCGTGAGGCACCCCACTTGGAGGAGCATCTTGAACTTGGATTTCAGGTCTGCTATCAGAGGTGTTGGGGTCACTTCTGCGTAAGAGTTCATGACGACAGCGGTGGCGCCACGTGGGAGCACACGCCCCACCTCGCGCAGCATGCACGCACTCCTTGATGTATCCTGATCATCGATTAGCTCCTTAGGTAGATCTGAAATGCGCATCATAGATAATCCTGGAATTACTCTGAGGCTCTTGTCGTCGTCGTCGTCGTTGTCAGTGGAGGTGCCACCACCGGAGGATTCACAATGGAGTTCACTTATGATGTCAATGTACAGGTGCGCTGCTAAACAATACGGAGCAGGGACCCAGAGGGCTAGCCAGGGAACTTGCATTTTCTCTGCCATTTCGCCTGCAAAAATCACGAGAGTGTCGGTCAGAAAACAACTCACCTTCTTCCTCACATCGTGCTCCGCTACGTCAATAGCCGCTCTAAAATTCTCAGGCGCCGCTTTCAGGAACAACTCCACGTGTTCTCCCGAATGCTCCATTGGCCTGCAGTGGCCGTCTGGCAAGCCGTCACTGACTTCATAAACTCGGACGTTGCTAGGTAGCTTGGCTCTCAACGGCGGAGGGAAGATGAGGCTGTTAGACTTGGCTATGTTCAAGAAAGAGAAGCGGACATCCAGGGCGGCTGGGGCAAGCTTGAGGACCAGGTTGACGAGGGCCCAAGCATGGCAGCCGAACGGGAAGGGAATGACGACGGCGTGTTTTCCCGACGACATGGCGATCTGGATTTGTAATCTTTTACGTGGTAAGTTGTGTTGTAGTTCGAGGAAATGGGGAATTCGAAATGAGTCCTCTTTTTGGACGCTTAGGAGTAGAGGAGTTTGCCTCTATATGGAGGAGAGCAGAGCGCAAAAGAGGAGAAAATATTGGGTGAGTGAAATACTCCACGTAGGCCATGCAGAAAATCATTCACCGATGGACACGCATCGTTCAGTCTCTTTGTAGGAGAAAATATTAGCTACACTAACAATCTACTTTAAACGGGTAAAAAGGGGAGCGTACTCGACTAATGTTTCGGGTCGGGTCCGGTATAATAAAACCCCGTGATCCATTGACACCTCCACTTTACAGGATGGAGAAATTCACTTTGGAAGAGCCTAGAAATTTGTACATTAAATTATTTACCTGAATTCTTCTCTTCAACAGAAACAATTATTAAAAATTCTGTTATAAAATTAACGCGGAAAAATATCGGTTCTTTCAATCTAAATCAATGCGATATCTAAAAAATTTGAATGAGGAACAATCCATTATAATTGCAGGATCAGAGTTACAATCGCTCACACATTTGCTTGAGTGCTAAATCACATCTAGATTAGGCCTAAAGTTAAAGTGTTTACAAAAAACTAACTCAATTCTATATAAAATTCCTGGTATAAGATTCATCATGTTTAGAACTCCTCCACATGCAATTAAAGAGAGCGCCATTGTATCGTCCTCTTTCTTTCTTTGCGTTCATCCTATATTGTGCAGCGCTTTTCACTGCGCAACGCTTGGCTGAACAAACCTATGTGTAGGAGAAAATATTGAGTGCCTCTTATTGTCAGCACAATAATAGCTATATTGCCACTATAATCATATTACCGTGATCACAAGAAGTAATTATGCAAGAAATATACTTTATCTTCATCAGAATAAGATATTATCACAATATTGAAATTGATTATATGCCCCTTGAATTAAAGCCAAAAAATATTTAGTTCAATTAAAGTGGAAAAGTAATATGAAAATTGTTCAAAAACGAGTTAAGATAGACATCCTTCATGGAGACTATCACCTTAGAATTATCCATTGAAAGTGTTCTGGAGAACCACTTTTACATTTATCTATAGGATAGATCCACCGTATCTATTTTAGATCTATATATGAAACATATTTTATTTTATAAGCTTAAATCATATCTTTAAGAAATTATGCTCTCTTTTTTCTTTTTCTTTTTTGGCAAGCACATCAACAAATTTGCTTTTGATTAATTTATGAACTTCGGCAAATGACAAAAAATGAGAAACATAACTATCGGACGCTCATGTTCTTACTTACTTTTCTTTGATTTTTGGCCCAAATGACATTAGCACTATTGATTTTTAGACGACAACCACCTGACATTACTAGAAAGCATTCAGCAATTATTTTTCTCAACTGACCCTACCAATCTTCTTTTTATCTTAAAGGCCGTCATGACCCTCTTCTTTTTCATTGTCCATGTGTAATGCACGGGCTACTAGTCCAATAGAAAAAGGAAAGAACTTTAAGGTACCGTCACAATCAGTATGTTCCCAAGAACATTCGCATGAAGTTTCATTCTCGGAGCCTTATTTCGTCTTGATCAGACTTCCATGCAGCAGGGGCATCATTGGATCGACAAATCAACATCTATTGTATGTCTAACGGTAAGGAACTATTCGCACGTGAAGCTAAAGCTAAGGTTCTTAAAGTCAAGGATTTTGTGTTTCGATATTGTCGGCTTCAATGAATTTTTTGTTCAGGAAATTTTGGCTGCACATTTCCCTCATGGAGCACATTTCCCCGGGAGAAGTACACTATCAGTGCCATAAGTTGTATACGTTGCTCACTTTGGTGCCAAAAGTTTCCGTCGGATCACTTAAGTGCCAAAATTTTTGAATAACGATCATTTCAATGCCAACGCCAATCTGGTTGGCTGGAAATCCGACTTGGTGGTTTTTTTTATTAATTTTTAACGTTGATGTGGCTCGCCAGAGAGTACAGTCAGCATGTAAACCACAAAACGACGTCATTTGGCATCTTTCCCCCAAGTCGAAACCCTAAATCCCCAAATCGAGAGAGAGAGAAGGCATGGCAACATCGTCTTCTTCCTCGAAGAACAACACCAGCACCAGCTACTCTCTGAGCAAAGCCCAATCCACAATCGCCATCTACGCCCACCTTGTTTCCCTCGCACTCCTCATCTTCTCTCTCTCTCTGCACCTTTGACCCCCCTTTTTCCTCCTCCTCCTCCACCCTCGCCTCCTATTTTCCCATCACTTCTTGCCCGAGAAACAACCTCAACCTCTCCTTGCTCACCTAGTCGAGCAACTACGACGGAGGCCAAGCAATGGTGGCTGAGCACGATGGCCAAGCGGCGTTGGTTGAGCACGGTGGCCAAGCAACGGTGGCCGAGCAAGCTAGGCCGGCGAGATTGGACAAAAAAGAAAAACCCTAATTACAATCCCAAATGAGTTGTGCGGCGTCGTTTTTCCTAGGCCATCCACATATGACGGCAAAACGACGTCATTTTCTTAAGGAGGATGGAAAATAACGTCGTTTAAAAGGCTTGTCAATTTTTTTTTTTAAATATAAAAGTTACGTAATCATTTTGGTCGGAATCTCTCGCCTGTGGCACCAAAGTGATCATTTTTCCTCTGATTTGGCACTTAAGTGATCCAACAAAAACTTTTTGCACCAAAGTGAGCACCGTACACAACTTATGGCACTGATAGTGTACTTCTCCCGTATGGAGCTATAAATGGAGTAGTGATAGTCTCCGAGCAGTAGATTAACTATCACTGAACAAGAGAAAACGTTATCATCGAAAATGATATGGTGTTTGCATCACTAAGATATGGCATGTAGTGCAGGCTTCTATTCAGGATCGACACACTGCAAAGGCCTCAATGTTTGCCACATGAAGCGCGGCACCCCCTTTTCTTTTTCCTTTTCCTTTAATTTTTTTCGTTAAATATTCTTTTCTTTCCTACCAAAAGAATCTCCTATTCCTTGAGAGAGAGGGAGAGAGAGAGAGAGAGAGTAATCGTATATTTTTCTCATGTTTGGGTGCGAAAGAACTACGGCAAGAAGAAAATTGAAAAAAAGAAAAAGTGAGGAAAATAAGAAAGAATGGAAGGATAAGGAGATGAGGTGTGAATGGGTAGGAAACATTTAACTTTACGTGGGGAAGGGGAAGGGGATGTGTCATGGGGACAAACACATATTACCCTATCTCAACTAGATTTGAATGAAGAACGACTAAAACTCCTTCATTCAGAGTCACTAAGCAATGCATTGCGACACGTAATTACACCCTACACTGAATCAGTCGGGCGGCTTTTTCAATCATTTGTATTTCACAAATGAAAAAATCGATCTTTCTATCTCATGAATCGAAGACCTTTGTCACTTTCCTCATCCGTACCCGCCGCTCTTCTTTCTGACTTTGCAAAGCCACGGATCTCTTCTTTTTTGGCGTCAATGTGAAACACGCTAGTTGCCTCCAGCTATTCAAAAGGGAAAAAAGAGAAGGAAAAGAGGCTTAAATAGCCCCCATCAATCGGTACACTTCCCAGTTGGTACATTCCATTTTTTTCACTCTTATTCAAGTTTTGTGCAGCAAACACAGAAATTGACAAGGGATGCTGTGATTCTTGTCTTCGACGAAAACAATTATAAAAAATCAGCGTTTACTTGTGGAAGCTACAATGTAGAAAATAGTAATGGTTAATAGTGGCGAACTATTTAGGAGATGTCCAATAGATAGATGCCTTCGCAAGAACATAAAGATGAGGAGCTATCGCAGTCATCCATGAAAGCTAAGGTTCTTTCGAAGTTTGTGGGCTCCAAACTGAGGAGAAAAAGAAAGAGTTGGTTCATCTGTGCGGAAAAGAAATATAAGACTTCGCACTAAGTGTTTTTGCGTGTCATATAAGAAAAACAATTTTCATAGTAAGTGTAAGCTCTCACTAATCATAAATTATGTGTGCGATAATTGTGTTACAATTTTATTTTATTTTTGCATTATTCATACTATATCTTCTGTTAAGCATGTCTGGACCCAAGTTAATCATTACAATTTTCTTATGTTGCCACTACTATGCTTCCATACCCAACAATGAACGACAAATGATTTCTAGGTTCAAAACAAATTCCCTACCAAGATTACCTCCAGATTTTTCAGCCAAGCGACTGATGACCTCTTTTTATTTTTTCCAATTAAAAATTTGAGCCATGGCATAACTTTTGCAATGCTCATGGCTCAAAGATAGGTAGGTGGGAACAAGACACGTGTGGGTAGGCACGATCACATGCATCATACCAAATGCCATGGATGTCATTCTCGTGAATGTTTTTCATATTTTAAACCAATTAATAAAAATCATCCAATTAATCTTAAATTTATTATATAAATATCAATTTAATTTTAAATTTAACATTTTCGTTAATTTAATTCTAAATATTTATACGATAATCCAATGTAGTCATTGCAAGTCTTGTGATCAATTTTTGATAGAAACCACTACCTTAACAATATGGCACGTAAGACAACCCAAGATAACTAGACCATTGCATTAATAATTCTCGACATAAATTAATTGTAAAGGCTACATTAATGTTTCGCGCAAAAAATTTAAGATTACATTAATAAATTATTATATTTTATTAAGATTGTTTCAGAAGTGACCCATGAGACAATAATACGACACGGCACTAAATCTGAAATTATTGAAATCTTCGTTAGATTTGCTCTTTGGAGTTATCGTGAAAATGTGTAATGCATTTGTACAGATAAGCGGACACGCACTGTCCATGAAAGCTCGGTTCGTGCCTGGGGAAATTATTGGGGAGAGTGACAAGTTGAAAAGCAACGTAAGTGGAGAATTATTGGGGAGAGTGACAAGGAGAATGGGGGGTACACTTTAATTTGTCTACATCATGACTTGCCCATCATACGCCTTTTGTCCCCCGATTGGGATCGAGGCATGTGTGAACCTTCAAAAAAGCCTATCTACACAGCGATAGTAGCAAATAGTAAGTCTCCCCGTGGGGAACTATTTGAGGAGCTATTGACGTGTACGTGAAGCTAAGGTTCATAAAATTTAGGATTTTGTCATTCTAAAGCAGCAGAGGTGCCTATGTCGGTCGATTCCGAACGATCACACACCCGTGTAGCCTTAGAAATTCAATCCCAAGTCAGCCTTACGCACACACGCTCAAATACAAGGGTCGTATAAACAAAGGAGTGAGTGTATTGCTCATGAACGAGCTGACTACAATGAGGAGAAGAGTCCCCTATTTATACAAGTTCGTCATCTTAGTCGTTGATCATCCCTCCAATCTAACGGTGGTATATGAACATGTATCATCATTACAAATCTATACATTAGGCCACTCAATGGCTCTAGGCCCTGAGAAAGCCCATCGGGCATGTGTCAGAAGCAAGGGCGGGGCGCCTCATATAAGCAGGTGGGCAGTCACGGGTTGTGCATGGGCCGGCCGAGCAATGATTACAGGTCGTGCACGGGCTTTTGTCCGGATTGTGCATGGGCTGGTCGTGGCGTTGATAGTGGATCATTCATGGATTGGTCGTGGGCTACTTGTGAGCAAGCCTTTGTGCGTAACACGGCCCCATCACGGACGGTCTTGGATCATGCTTCGTCGGTGGGCCGTGTCACCTACATCTAGGGCATTTGAAAGCTTCAGAATGCGAAGCTTCACAAGTAGAAAGAAAAAGAGAATTGGCTCGTCCGTCCGTGAGGGAAAAAAATGTTCTTCCTTCTTTGCTTTAGCCTTTTGGCCCGACTGTTCCAAGTAATATTGATTTTTGCGATTTTTTTTTTTTTATGATAACCATAATTAATTTTGGGACCTCATGTTCCGATTGTTTATAATTTTTCTTGTGACAATTTGCAATTTTTGAAAGGAAGCACGCAACACAAAAAAAGACGTGATCTTAAATTGAAGAAAAAAAGAGAACAAAAAGCAAAGTGAGTTGGGTGGCCACATGTCTACACCGGAGAGGCTCCGTCCCCATGCACCAACTATATGCAATCTCCTATGATTGATGAGTTATAAATATAGACATCATTCATATTTAATTTTAATTAAGTTTGCATGGACATTATTCAAATTTAATTTTAGTTAAGTTTGCATATTGGTGTTTCTATAAATTGAACACCAATCAAGATATAATTAGAGGTAATTTTTTTCCAACTAGGTACAGATGAAAAGGTGACCGCTTAATAATGAGCAAAATCACTTCAACTTAGATACATCATAACGACATTGTTTCTTTCATCGTGTATAGCACGATACAACATATCTTGCTATTTCGAACGTCCATAATGAGTATCAATGGAACAAGTCCACCTTGCACTGCGTAAAAATTCTAATGCTTGAATGATTATAACATAAAATCAGAAGGTTTTTCCAGATGGGATGAATTTGATTGATAGTCTGCCCTTGGTCAAATCTGACACATAAATCTGATCAATGAATACAATATGGCCAGGGAATCTGGTGAAGAAAATATAGCAGTGTATCAGAACATGCTAATTATTTACCGCGAAAAAGAATGGTTAAGGGACTGAGATAACTTGAGTTAAGGGATTTCCTGAAGAGTACATATGGCTTATTTGGAGCAATTGATCTTCCAATTGAGCATCCTCATGGAAAATATGAAATCGAAAGTATCTGCACAAGCGAACAAACATAACCAAATAGATTTCAAGGGAGAAGCCAATCATTCTTCAAAAGTAGTACATTGAGAAAATCATTCTTTGAAGTATTTGCAGTAGTTAAAAATATTTTCATATCGGGAAAAATGAATCCTTATTTAAATAGAACCCACATTACTCTAGTTCCAAAAATTCCTAACCTAGAAACTCTTGATCAATTCCACCCCATTAATTTCTGCAATTTTGCCTATAAAATCATATCCAAGGTAATGGTGAATAGACTCAAAACTTGGTCATAGAAATTGATAGCTCAAGAGCAAAGTGCATTCATGAGTGGGAGACTTATCCAGGACAATATCATGATAGTGCAGGAAGTGTTGCATCAACTAAGAGCAAAGAATAGGAGGAATAAAATTCCTAGCGGTTTTGAAACTTGATACGAAAAAGGCGTATGACATAGTAGAATGGGACTTGTTGGAGGCATGCTTAAGAAAACTGGGCTTTGATGAAAAGTGGATTACATGGGTTACGAAATGTGCATCTTCAGTCTCATTCAGTGTTAAATATAATGGGAATCATCTCCCTTACTTCCAACCTTCCAGAGGACTTCGGCACGGTGATCTTTTATCCTCTCATCTCTATATTTTTGTAGCAAACATTTTGTCTCTTATGATTGTCGACACCTAAATTTCATTTTTTTTTATTTTTTTTTAGGGTAACAAATGATATTTAAATTATCTTTTTTTTTAAAAAAAGTTGTTAACAATATATTTTGTTATGGAGTAAGATTTTGAAAGATTTTAGAATTTAGATAATGAAGCCTCATCAGAAGATAATCTTCAATGGTCGAGTGAGTCAGCTTGGAAGATTTTAACAGATGATTTCAGATTTTTAGAGCTACTTTTTGGTTGAGCACATCTCATCTTTTCGAAGGCTGATCTTCAGCGATTGAGTTGTTATACAAATCTTCGTAGGTAGAGCAGACTAGGTTTTCACTCTATAAATAGGGGTGGCCTTCTCTTCGTCTAGGGGGAGCTTCTTTTGGAAAAAAATTCAGAAAAAGTGGAGAGAAGTTTTGTTTTTGCAGTAAAAAAAAGAGAGAAAGAGTACGAAGAAAAAGGGAAGCCGTCCGTGGAGGTGTGTTGAGAAAAAAGAAAAAAAGTCAAGTAAAAAGAGATAGAAAAGCTTTCTTCATCGTCCATCTTCAGCAAAAAGAGGGCTTTTTCTCTTTCCCGACAAACTGCAGGGAAAAGAAAAGTCAGAGAGAGCATTGCCGTGAGAGAGAGAAGTGACGTGAGGGAGAGTGAAAAACAAAAAAATTCTGCACTGTTCTTCTTCGTGGGTTTCTTCTCGGCCAACACCCACGCCATTCCGCTGCAACCGACGCCGTGCACCCCTTCCTCCCGCGAAGCTCCGCCGTGCCTCAGCTTGTCCCCGAAGCCCTGCAACTCGCGCCCAGCAACACAATGGTCTTCCTCCACTCAGCCGACGCCACCGCACCAGCTCCTCTGCTCAGTCCCCGCACTCGCTCGGAGCCTAATCTACCGCACCGAAGCACCGATCTCGCTCCCCCGACGTCCTGTTGACCCGCGCCGCTCGTCGCCCTGAAGCCAGTCCCAGCCGCCGCGCCGCTCCGAGTCCCCGACGCCTGAGTCTTCCTCCGCCCGAGCGTCTGCCGATTACCATTCGCAAAGCCGACGCCGGTGGCCGTCCACCCACACGTGATTCGTGCGCCGCATCCCTCTGTTGCCGTCGGCTCACTGGCCTACCTTAGCCGGAGCTCTGAACGCCGACGACCCAACCTCCGGTGATCCACCGAAGCCGCTCAACCGTAGGTGAAGAAAGCAGGAAAAGAAAAACAAAAAGAAAGCAAAAAGAAAGGGAAATTAGGTAGTTTTATTTTCTTTTTCTATTTACTTTATTTATTCCTTTTAAGTTTAGGAGTGATCTTTATTTCATGGATTTTGTAGGCATTATCCACAGGGTCTTCCCTAAAATTATTGTAATTACTAATTTGATCCGTAAGATGTCGGATCATTTTTTTAATTATATTAATTTTTGAGATTTGTCGATAGTATTTTAAGTGTTGAATCAATTTAACTATTAATTTGATCTGTAAGAATTCGGATCAGATTTTTAGTTATTTTGAACTATTTGTCGTGATAATTAGGGTTAGGATAATCGTGAATTTGACCTGTGAGACAACATGTTATTTTTTCGATTATTTTGATCCTTTATTTGATTGGATGCCTTGATTAGTTTAGATTTGATTTTTAGTTGGTAATCGCATTGTTTTAAAAGCCACTAAAAAATCTAAAAAATATTTGAATTAGGATTCAGTTTGTTTTGGAATATTTTTTGTTATCTGGCATATCTAGGATAGGGATTTCAGTTCAGAAAATATAAAAAAACCAAAAAAAATCTAAAAAATGCATTCATTTAGGATTTTTAGTTTCTGTTTAATTTAAGTTGCATTTTTAATTACATGACAATTTTAAATTTCGAATTTTTTTAATAAAAAATAAAAAACTATCATGCATATATCATGTTGAATTAGGGCATTCTTGCATGTCATTGCATATTAGATAAATTGCATGGTTTAAATTAGGATTTAATGTGACTTAATCCTTAGTTTGAACTAGATAGAATTTTAATCTAACTAGATCATTTTTGCATTTTTAAAAATATAAATATCAAATGCACATCATTTAGTTTTTATTAAGTTCATTTAATTAGAACTTCCTTGTCATTAGACTAGGTCATTTAATAAATGTCGCATGACATATAACTCACATACTAAATTATATGCTGCATGTCATTTTAGTTTAAATAATTTTGTATGTCATTGCATCACATTGCATGTCATTAAAATTAAGTCATTTAGATTGCATTTAATTATTGCATTTCTTCATGTCATATAGTTTAGGTCGCGCTGCCATGTCATATTAGATTATTAACATGCATCGCATGATTTTCATTAAGAAAAGCAAAAACAAAAATTAAAATTACGTGTTAATTAGAATCATATCTAGAATGGTTGATGTGAATTCTGATTTAATAATGCAGATGCTTTCGTTGCTTCGAAGTATGTTTTGCATTATTTAATTGTTTTCTTGAGTGTTAAATTGGTGGTATGCGTACATGTATGATCACCTCACATGTTAGGAAAAGTGAAATTAAAATCAATTCAATTGCCAAACATTTCTTTTACAAATGAAATAAAATGTACCGAAAGGGCACTAGGATAGTCTAGTGTAACCAAGTCCCCGTACCCTTAGTCTCTGGTTCGTAGGAGTAAAGTAAATCTCCCATTACTTTACTTGGGTTTCTAATCGACCCACCAAAAATAGATTAGTGGCGACTCCTAATTGAAAATCATTTGCATGTTAAAAATTCAAACATAAGTCGCGAATTGGTATGGGCTTGGGAGAGCCCGAGCTAAGCTTAAAGACTTAGTAATCCATTAACCTAGTTTTAGGTGGTGAACCTGTGAAAAATCTGGTCGCGACAATGATGAAGAAAATAGCAGAGGATGGTAGTATAAAGGGTATTAAGCTCAACTCTCCTTCCCCTACCGTATAACATCTCCTGTTTGTGGATGATTCCATCTTCTTTTTAGATGAGAGAATTCAAAAATGCCAATCTATATCAGATTTAACATCAGTATGGTTTTGCTACTGGACAAGAGATAAACCTAAACAAATTAGGAATACTCTTTAGCTCAGGGCATCCACAGACCATAAGAGCCAATATGGCTTATGAATGGTGTGTCCTAGAACTGGATAAAATAGGAAAATACCTTGGAATTTCTTTGGATTGGGGAAAGTCTAAGAAAAATATGTTTTGCCTATACTTGGAAGAGTTAACAAAAAATCAGAAGGTTGGAAGGAATCTTTAAATTCTAAAGCAGGAAAGGAGATATTACTATAAAACAGTAGCACAGGCTCTTCATCAATATGCAATGTCACTTCTCAAGATTCCTGTTTCCATATGTAAAGTGATTGAACATAGAATGGCAGCATTTTCGTGGAAAAGAAAAGTATCTCACTTTGGTATTCATTGGAGGAGTTAGGATTTCTTGAAGCAAAGGAAAGACAGAGGCATGGGATTCAAAGATTTACTTTCTCTTAACAAAGCTTTCTTAGGAAAGTGAGCCTAGAGATTAATGCAATAGTCTCACTCTTTTACGAGGTCAAAATTTTGAAGGGATTTACTTCCCAAAAAGGAGTTTTTGGCATGCTGGGAAAGGGCAGACCCTCTTGGGGCTAGCAAAGGTTACTAGAGTCTAGAGGGAAGAGACTCAATCCTAGAACCTTCAATGTGGACAATGGAAACAGGAGAAGCAATCAATATCATAGAGGATAGATGGTTGAAGAGAGGTGTAATTGGGGAGCCAGCGAATGAAAATGACCCATAGCAGGTAGTAGAGCTTATAAACCACAAAGAAAATTCCTAGAATGAACATTTTCTTCAAAATATTTTCAAAGAGGACATCGTGAAAAAAATTCTGGCTGTTCCTCCAACAACCCACTCTATTCAAGACAAACTGGTGTGGACATATTCATCAACAGGAAATTACTCAGAGTGGCTACAACTACATAAGACTTACCTAGAACATCCGAAAAGCTCCAATGGCCTCCTCATCTTTCTCGGCTCCTCAGGCTTTATGGAATAGGACCTGGAAAATGCAAATAAACCCTAAGATTAAGCTCTTCCAATGGAATGCATGTCAGAATAATCCCTAAAATGGAACTTACACAAGCGAAAAATAGTATCAGATCCTTGCTGCTTACTGTGCAAAGACCGGGCGGGCGGAATCCACAGAGCATCTCCTTCTCTCTTGTCCTTGGCCGCGAGACATATGGGCTAACCCTCCCTAAACATTCAGGTTTCTTCCTAGGGGTCAAACAAAATAGAGATATGGCTAACGCAATTCCTTAAAAGCACAGAAAACCCACCTTCTCTGGCGCTTGTTGCAACCATCTTTTGGCTTATTTGGACTTCTCGTAACGACTTCATCTTTTGAACGAAACCCCCCAGACCCAGTTCAAGCACTACAAGGGAGCTCTATCTTCTCTTGGCAATTGCAGGAGATGGAATTCAAAGCAAAAAATCGGACCTTGACGCTCCCACCTCTTTTGAGAACTGGAAACCCCCCAAAGGTCGGATCTTTAGAGGTCAACATTGATGGATCCCTTCATCCAAAGCTCCATCGAAGGAGCAATAGCCTGCATCATTCGAAACTCAGAAGGGATGCTTGTGGATGCGCACGCAATTATCTCCCAATGCCTTGATCTGTCATCAAGCTTCTCACAGCTATGTATCACCCCCATTGCCATCGTGAAACCAACTCCATTGCGAAGGGATTGGATTTCTTCCCCTCCCGAAATCTTGTTGGATTTACCTTGTAAGGATGCCCAGTTCATGGGCCCTGCGATTTCAAATTGAATAAAAGTTAATCAATCAAAGACCCAGCAAAAAATAAAAAGAAGTGGGAAATGTTGATGAAAATGGCCATGCATCTCGACAATGAATAGTGTGACCTACTTTGTTTACCTTCGAAAGGACATGTGAATCGTTTCGACATTGTGGCCAAAGCGCTCTGACTAGTCGGAGTTGTTTCTCTGCTGCAGTAGTGCGGTGAACGATATTCCGAACGGCTTTTAGAATTTAGCCGCCTTGATTGCTGGAGCTTTGTGATTTCCAAAAGTTCATTCGAAATTGGCCCCCTTCATTCCGTAAAACCTCGAAATTCGACAGGTGTGGACAATTTGTTGAGGTCTTACAGTTGATCCCTCAATTTAGCTTCTCCACACTTCTTCGACTTTCTCTAGGCCCTTAACCTCACTGCTGGGAATAACGGATCCCCGAAAACCGGATTCGACACTAAATCAAACCCCTAAATCAATGCGGAAGACGAAGCCCGGGAAAAACACGTATCACCGATCGTAAAGTACACCACGGATTCGAGCGTACCTTGTTAGCCACAGATTAAACACCAATGCCAAAGACCGAGGAAGAAATTCTAATTCGATGATGCCAGTTTGCCTTGAAGGGAAGACGGGGCGCCTTAAGCGTTTTCATTTTCTTTTTCTTGGAGGGAGAGAGGGAGAGGAATGTACATACGTTCTGATTTCCCAAGAGGTGTCTTCTCTCTCTCTCTCCTCCCTTTTATGCCTTCCCCCATCCACGGGCCCTATTCCCGTGGGCCGGGCCTTTTTGGGCCCAACTTGAGCGGATGGGCCAACTCAAGCCCATCAATAAAGAAAAAATCCATCATCTCCCACTCGCACATGGTGGTCCAAAACCAACATGGGCGGACAGGCCCTACTCAACCCTATCAGAGAAAAATCCATCATAGACTCTCACTTAACATGGTGGGCCGAACAGAATTCTCTTTTCCTCTCTTCAACATTCATACGGGTGAATAATCCGTGCGACCAGCATACTTTGAGAGCTCGTTACCATACATCTGTTAGGAATATATAGCAGCTCATAATGGGCATCACATCCTAAGTAGATTTAGTATGCAGTATCCTAAATCGATCGATCACATTTATATCTCTCTTGATCTCTTTTAAACAATGATATATATATATATTGTATTCACAATTATGATTATCACAAAGACAGTCATAATTGGTTAACCGGTGAATACAAACTACAATGTGATTCTCCAAAATCGATCTTCCTCTTTCCTTCAAACTCTCAATTTCAGTTTAGCTTGCTTTTCTAGAAATGTCCCATTAGATCGAATCACTCATGACCATTGGCAACATCCTAAGATAGCAAACACTAAATAGAAATCTTGAGAATAAGTAAGAGTCATGAGGGGACTAAGAAATTGAGGAACTCTCTTCCTCAAGAGTCTCACACGACATAAAAGTTGAGATCAAACTTTTGCCACTCTTATTGGTCGTCTCATGCATATGTAGTATGAAATATGTATTACGGTATTAACTCCTTTCCCATGGAGCGTATGTCTACACCTTCAATACCGTACAAATGATAGTTCAGACATACCCAATGTCTAACTTGAGTTCACGTATCTACTCATTCACAAAATTCATCAGAACTCACATCTGGCATCTTAGATAGATAAAGTAAAATATGTGGGGTATTTTACTTTCGGACATAGTAAGTATTATATCCTCATCTTAACACCTAGTTAAGGCGACATACGTGTTTTAAGCTTGAGCTCTCGATTATCACCTACATAATAAGCTTAAAAACAGTCTCATCTATATTTATCACACAGTAAATAGAGGCGATTACCCGTGTGAGTGGGCTAATCTTATATATGTCTAACATACTTCTCAACTTAAAGTAATGCACTGAGCATTAAAATGCATAAAGATCAAACAAAGATTCATAGGCATTAATGATGAAAACACAAATTCATCAAATTGTGAACACTTAGGGAAAATACAATATTCAGTATATCAGTCTCTACGCAATCCTAGAGATTTCATATGGCCACAAAACACATCTCTAGGTATTGGTTTTGTCATAGGATCTGCTACCATTCCATGCGTAGTATATACTCTAAGTTCACATCTTTTCGTGCAACCATATCCTTGACAAGATTATACTTGGTATCTATATATTCGGTCTTGCCATGATATTTTGGATCTTTGGTGTACACTTTTGCTGCTTGGCTATCACAGTTAACCAACAATGAATCTGCAGCACTTCCAATAACACCTAAATGATCCAAAAAATCTCTTAAGCCAAACATCTTCTTATATTGCTGCTGATAATACCACGAACTCAACTTCCATCCTAGACAAGGCTATACACTTTTGTTTCTTACTGCTCCAATATATTGTGCCATTATTCGGTAAGAAAACAAACCCAGAGGTAGATTTCTTTCATCTAAATCTCCTCCCCAATCAGTATCACAATAGCCTTTGAGTTGCAGATCCTTTCCTTAATAACTCAACGTATAATCAGCAGTCCCCTTTAGATACCTCAGTATTCTTTTAATGGCTTTCCAACGTGCTTAACCTGGATTGGATTGGTATCTACTCACCATTCCAACTGCAAAACATATGTCAGGTCTTGTACACATCATAGCGTACATCAAGCTTCTAACAGCACTAGCATAAGGAACATGTTTCATTTGTTCCTTCTCTTGTGGAGTCCTTGGATACAGTCTATGCTTCAATCCTTCACCTTTTGTAATAGGAGTGTTTATGGGTTTACAATCTTGAAATCTTAACTCCAAGAATGTGTGCAACATTACCCATGTCTTTCATCTCATAGTTGGAAGACAACCAACTCTTGATATTATTAACAAACTCTATATTACTTCCGGCAATTAGTATATCATCAACATATAATGATATGATCACAAATTGATCATTGGATCTTTTGATATATGCACAATGATTCTCATCTATCATTGTAAAATCATATGCCATTATGGCATTATGAAAACACATATACCATTTTCTTGACGACTGCTTAAGGCCATATATCGACCCCCTAAGTCGACATATCTTTTCTTCTTGGCCTTTCACTATGAAACCAGCAGGTTGTTCCATATATGTTCATTCCTCTAATTCTCCATTGAGGAAAGCAGTCTTTACATCCATTTGATGTAACTCAAGATCCATACTAGTCACTATTGCCAGAATAATGCGAATCAAGGTAAATCTCACTACAGGAGAAAATGTATTTTCATCATCAATTCCTTCATGTTGATTATACCCCTTCGCCACAAGGCGAGCCTTATGCCTTTCTATCGAGCCATCAGCCTTTCGCTTTATTTTGAGAACCCACTTGTTCCCAATAGCTTTATGTCCTTTTGGAAGATCAACCAGTTCCCAGACTTTGGTTTAATTTCATTGACTCAATTTCCTCTTTCATTACATGAATCCATTTTTCCTTATTAGGGCAATTCAGAGCCTCATTAATATTTCTTGGCTCATCCTCATCTTGTGGAGCAACCATAAAAGTTTCCCTTTCAATGTCAAAACATCGACGGGGAATACTTTGGCGACTTGTTCACCGTATGGAAGATTGTACACTTAGCACATCATTCTCCATCATGCTCCCACTTGGATTAGGTAATGATGATGTCGTCACATCAGGTGGTTGCAATTGAGAATGAGTTGAATTCAATTCATCACATCTCATATTACTCCCACTTGGACAAACTCCACTGACATCATTATCTTGATCCAAGGTTTCAAATAGGGAGTTATTTTCCCTTATTTCGCCCCTCTTAGGAAATTCATCCACTAAGGATGTGACATCCCGTGATTCAAATTCAGTTATCCTCCCACTTTCCTGCTCACCTATGAACACATACCATTTTGAGTGTTCGCAGTATCTCATGAAAATACTCTTATTTTCTTTGGGACCCAATTTCCCAAACTTGTGAGAGGACTCATGAATATAGGAAGCACAACCCCATGGCTTAAGAAAACTTAAGTCCGGTTTTCTAACTGTCCATAACTCATATGAAGTGGAAATAATTGATTTAGAAGGCATCCGGTTAAGTATATTGGCAACAGTTAACATCGCATCAATCCAAAGAGTGATAGGTAAGTTAGCATGCGCCATCTTGGACCTAACCATTCCAGTAGGGTTCTGTTTATTCTCTCTACAACACCATTTTGTTGAGGAGTATATGGAATAGACAACTATCTTTCTATTCCTTTTTCATCACATAATTTTCTGAACTTATCGATAAATATTCTCAACCTCGATCGGATCTAAATACCTTTATTTTCTTGTCTAATTGATTTTCTGCCAGGTTCATAAACCTTCTGAAACAACTTATCCTTCAGATTTATGAGAAATCAAATAGACATATCCGACTCGAGTATAATCATCTATAAAAAGTGATGAAATAAACAGCCCATTACCTTCCTCTCACATTCATTGAACCACAGACACCCAAATGGATTAAATGCAGAGAAAATTCAGCTCTTTTACCTTTTCCAAATGGTTTCATTGTCATTTTCCCTACTAGGCAATGCTCACATATGGACAAATCGAATTTTTCAATATTGCCCAACAAGCCCTCTTTGGCTAGTCTATTCATATGTTGTTGGCCTATATGATCAAGTCTAGCATGCCACCATATTCACATCATTATCATATAAGATAGAAGACGTGAAACAAGGGAATAACATATTGACATCATCACAGTCAACATTTAGTACAATAAAACCATTCAGTAAGTGACCACAACCATAGTAGTTTGTATTTAAACACAAATCTACACCTTTATTATGGAAGTTCATACCAAAACCAAGCTTAATCAACACTAAGACAGACACTAAATTTCGACGAATCTCTAGAGCATATAGAACATCAAGATGCGTCCACCATGCATGTTCAATTGGCAGGTGCCAATTCCTTTAACTTCATCTCCGGAGTCATATCCCACATAGATCCACTTAGTTCCAGTTGCTACTCGTCGGAATTCCACGAAGGATCTTCTATCCTTCGCTACATGGTCTATCACTCATGAATCTACAGTCCACATAGGATTGGATTCAGCCAATATTTCAGAACTTGACACATAAGCAAAGTTCTTAAATGTACAAGAGGTGTTGACCTTTTTCGGCTCACTACAGTTGCGAGTATAGTGACCTTTCTTGTCACAATTGTAACACCTCACCCTTGACATTTTCTTCTCTTGAGGACGTCTTCCTCTCTTGTGTTGGTTAACTCTTGATTTCTTGCAATAAGAACTTGATCATTTGCATTCCCACATATTGAACGGATCAATACGCTTGCGCTTAGAGTACAAAATCCTTTCTGAGCTAGAACCAGCATTGCAGATATCTATTTTCGACTCACATGCCGACAAGCGGTCCTCTACCAGCTCAAGGTGGCGTACAGCATCCTCAAGATCTTCCATAACATGGTCAAGAGCTTCTAGTGCTTCTTGCTTTTCCAGCACATATTGAATCTTCATATTCAATATTTCACAATTGTTGCCGTCCATATCAGCAATTACATTCTTAGTTGCTGAACCATCGATCTGAACACATCAGACATACATGCACGAATAATTAATGCCTATCATTTATGCATCCCTATTTGCATAGACCCATCATATTAATGAATAATTTCAAATAAGGCTTCGAATCAAAATGTCACTATGTTTCCAATCATCCTCCAAAAATCCTAACTCAAAATTATTATTAATATAATTGTCTTATGCAAATAAATTCTATGAAGTTACAAAAACTTCTATTACTACCCACAACTAATTACCCACAGCAACCAGCAATAGCAAAAAGCAAATAAAATCTTAACATCGAATAAAATAACAATGCTTTCACATGATACAACTAACATATCGGTTGCTACATCAACAACAATCAGGTAGTAAACATTACATAATTAATCAAAGAAATAAATAGGGAATGTCCCTTCTAATCTATCAGTCATAAAATCTGAGAAATTTTAAGGTACATTTGCCAACCATGGAAAAACTTTTGGAGAGCTTTCATGTCGCCTCCAAGGCGCATTCACTCGGCGCCATGTGGCGCTCAATCTAAGGGTTGAAGTTTTGGCCAACTCAATCCTATAATGCTCTCTTACAAAAGATTTCACCAACCTCCTATAACCCGGGACCACGTTGACCTTCCATAGCCGATCCAACACTGCTTGCCATTCAGGTGGAAAAGTGTTCATCAAAGCCGGCACTATCTCAAAATCCGGCATAAGATAACCATTCCAGATGATTTCCTGTATCATATGATTGACCCTAACCACATGTGATACTAAATCACCATCATGCCACCGATTACAGGTATCCTTGCATAACGCATTACCCACCGATTAGCTAATTCTGACATCAGCCTTTAAAGTCTTGCATTACCCTCATCCGTTCTCAGGATTACAGGTATCCTTGCATAACGCATCATAGTTCTTGCAACAAATGCATAACTAAAAATGGATTACTTATAATCCATAATAAAGATAAGGGAAAATACATAATTTTTCAAAATTCATGCAACAAATGCATAATTAAAAATGGATTACTTATAACCCATATAGGCATGAGTGAAAAAGAAACAAATTCCTTCTTTTTTTTAGGGGGGGGGAGGTCAACGGTGGTCAACGGTCAACGGTCAACGGTCGGTCAACGGTCAGTCAACGGTCAAAGGGTGCGCGGGTCGGTGGACCGGTCAGACCGGACGGACCGGTCGGGCCGGTCGGAACGCTCGAGTGGACCGATCGCACGTGCCTCGTGCGTGCAGGGGATGACGTCACGCAGACGTCATCCGACACGTGCGGGGCGC
This sequence comes from Eucalyptus cladocalyx, assembly GCA_017140615.1. Classification (NCBI taxonomy): domain Eukaryota; kingdom Viridiplantae; phylum Streptophyta; class Magnoliopsida; order Myrtales; family Myrtaceae; genus Eucalyptus; species Eucalyptus cladocalyx. The sequence continues at coordinate 8,434,437 of CM029518.1, forward strand.
GTGCCTGCGTCCGCGAGTCGGGTCGGGTCACCGGTCGGTCGGGTGGCTGGCCGGTGACTGCCCGGCGAACGTCGTCGGCAATGACGTCATCGGTGACGTCATCCGAGCGGTTGCCGACCGTTGGATGACGTCATCGAGTGACGTCGGTCCGCGGACTGGCGTGTGCCGCTTCGCCGGTCACCGGCGCGCACGTGCCGGTTCGTCACCGGCGCGTGTGGCGCACGCGTTGGCCATAGCCAGCGCTTCGGGCGCATCGCGCCCACGCGCAGCGGCTTCTGGCCGCGCGTGTGGACGCGTGTGGCGTCGTACGGCGGCGTGCGACCAGTCGCCGGACTCGTCTCGACGTCGCCTTTCTCCCCATGTGCTCAGAAAGCAATTTTGACTTACGAAAACTCAGAAAAATGGCCGAACAACGCTCGGGTGTCGGGATTTCTCGCCCCAATCCGTACGCCTGAAATTTTTTCGTGAAAAATCATTCAAAAAACATCAAATTGATCAGGAAAACGTGAACTAGGGCTCTGATACCAATGTTGGGAATAACGGATCCCCGAAAACCGGATTCGACACTAAATCGAACCCCTAAATCAATGTGGAAGACGAAGCCCGAGAAAAACACGTATCACCGATCGTAAAGTACACCACGGATTCGAGCGTACCTTGTTAGCCACAGATTAAATAGCAATGCCGAAGACCGAGGAAGAAATTCTGATCCGATGATGCCAGTTTGCCTTGAAGGGAAGATAGGGCGCCTTAAGCGTTTTCCTTTTCTTTTTCTTGGAGGGAGAGAGGGAGAGGAACGTACGTACGTTCTGATTTCCCAAGAGGTGTCTTCTCTCTCTCTCTCCTCCCTTTTATACCTTCCCCCATCCACGGGCCCTATTCCCGTGGGCCGGGCCTTTTTGAGCCCAACTTGAGCGGATGGGCCAACTCAGGCCCATCAATAAAGAAAAAATCCATCACTCACCATGCTTTGGACACTGATGAAGGCTCACGAAGTGGAGGTTATCAAAGAGCAAGAGGTGCGGTAATGTTTCAATGGAATCGCACCCCCGGATAACCAAAGTTCCCAAATTTTTCAACCTCCCAAGGCATTTAATGTCGACTAAATTTTTGCAGCCATTGACCCTTAATGCCATAAGATGTGTTAATTGCAAAATGCCGAGTCCTTCAAGGGACTAATAGGAATCAATACGCAGCATATCCAAATTTTTCAATCTGCCAAGACATTCAACTTGAAATGTATCATCATTCATGAATGGAGCATCTAACTTTGTTACGTCCAAATTTCTCAAAGACTCTAGATGTTTAAGGCCGTTGAGGTTGGACAACTTATTGTATCCATATATAGATAGGTTTCCTAAAGATTTTAATCCTTCTAGACCCTTGATTTCTATTAGCTCCCCACACCCTTGGATACTCAATTTCGACAAGAGTTTCGAATTCGACAAACTTGGCAACTCTTTCAACTTGCAACACAAGGAGACACCAAGTTCAAGATTCCTAAAGGAAGCACTGGGAAGGATTCAAGCGATTCGCAAAACTGAATACTGAGCTCTTTTAGATGGATTAAGTAGAAAGTTGAGGTAATGTGCGATTCCGACAAGTGACTTCCAAAACTGAAAAGCTGGCAGGAAGATCACAATTAGTTAAATCAAGGTGTTGCCGAGAAGACGGGCTAATGACGCTATCCAGGCATGATTTTCACATATGTGGAGAGATACTGGACTTGCTGGACGTCGGCGAATCCTGCAAAAGAGAATAAGAGCAAAACCACGAGGGCTGATTGGATGATCGCCAGTGTTGTTGGAACAATTAAAAAAACACTTCAAGACACCGTTGGGATAGATGGAACTCCACAGAAGTCTCGCTGGCTATAAAATATGATGACGGTGATTCAGACGATCCTGAGTTGTGCTGGTCATGGCTTAGTAGGGCGAAGCAAAGATAGATTACAGCTGCTGAACGCGTGGGTTGGAGTATGTCGTGGGGAGCTTCTCAATCAGCGATGGCACAGAAGCTTTATTGGTTGTGTGGATGCAGCGATCTACAAAGCCACAGAAATAGAGGAGCTTGGCCACGGGGGAGGTCTCGGCAAGGAGGCGGAGTCACGGCAGTGGAGAGACTCGACGGCGCCCTCTCTTCGCTCTATTGTGGTCGTGTATTCAACGTGTGGCCCACCTTTTTGCCTGCAGTGAGATATCTTTTATAGGTGAGAGGACTAAGGTTGTCATAAGGAAAGGAAACAAATTTTATTTCCTCCCCTGGACACTTTGAATATTTTTTCCTGTCCTTTTCCCTTCTGTACGCATATCCCCTTTTTACGAAAATATTTCTTGCTTTGTGCTAGTGTGCCACTCATATCGCCCAAGTATGTGCTAATATTGATCAAATCTATGCTCTGCGTGCACCATTATCTCTTATTTCCAAATCTTTTCCTTGTGCTCTTTTATTTTCTTTGTCCGCACACGCTGAATATTTCCTATCAACTTCATTTCCAAATATTAGCTTATAAGTTGGTAGAATAGACGCTTTTATTGCTAAAAATTCAAGATTGTAGAAATGCAATTGACGGAAATTTCCCAAATTTCAAATCTTGCAAAGATAAGCACGCTTCACCAAGAATATATGAATATATTCTTTTCATGTCCTTTTATGGCTGATTATTCTTTAAATTTCATAAATTCTCCAATCTTAATAACCCACATGCAGCACATTCAATTTTGGCCACGTGAGATACTTATTGGGCTTGAATTTAATGATTCTAAGGGTTTAGTCCAAATCAATTAAGTTCAGAACTTCAAAGCACTGCCGATTCAATGCAATAATAATAAAAAATGCTCCTAAAACTATATGTTATGCAGTTTAATTCTAATATTTTTATTTAGGGGTTCAAAATTAATTCTTAATTTTTATGCAATAAATGAATGACTGGATTGCCAAAATTTAGATATCAACAGCTACCTCTCTATGAATGTGAACTCGAAAATGTTGCATTAAAAGACAAATTAAAATCTAAATTTTGACCATGCGAATGCAATAAATGTTATTTTTGTTGGGATTATAAGTCTCATTTTAATAAAATATGATGCATACAAAAGCTAATGCAAATGTATGATGCAAAAGAAGAGAGTGTACATATAGTTACTTACCAATTAGTGTGGTAAGCATCTTGAGGTGCAGGATGAATCTTCATTTACTCTACAAGTACCTTGTTTTCATTTCAAATTTCTTGAAAAGTCTAATGTTTATCGAAATACCTATATCCAGACTAAAGTATAACGAAAAAGATCGAAACACATTCATATCTACAATGAAATGTTTAACGAAAATATTTTATACCATTCAAATCTAGAGTGAGATGTCAAGATTTTGGGAACCTAACCAATAGACACTCAATGTTAGGTGAGATGAATATTGAATTAAGACAACTTAGCCAATAGATGCTCAATGTTGGGTAAGTCAAATATTGGATTGAGATAACTTGAAATACCTAGATCCAAACTAAGGTATAACAAGAAAGATAAAAAAAAAAAAAAAAGCATTCATATCCAAAATGAAATGTTTAACGAGAAAGATTTCGTGATATTCAGATCCAGACTGAGATGTCAAGAATTTGGGAACTCAACCAATAAACACTCAATGTTAGGTGAGATGAATATTGGATGAAGATCATTGGAAACACCTAGATCCAGACTAAGGTATAACGAAAAAGATTGAAAAAATTCATATCCAGAATAAAATGTTTAATGAAAAGATTTGAGACGTTCAAATCTAGACTGAAATGTCAATAATTAAAGAAACTTAACCAATAGACACTTAATGTTAGGTGAGATGAATATTGGATTAAGAAAGCTTAACTAATAGGTGCTCGATGTTAGGTGAGACAAAAATTGGATTAAAGTAATTCGAAATACCTAGATCCAGATCAAGATATAAAGAATAAGATCAAAAAACATTCATATCCAAAATAAAATATTTAACAAGAAGATTTTGTGACATTCAGATCCAAATTGAGATGTCAACAACTGATTGAAAGATGAAATTCACACACTCTCAATTTCTGAAAATTGGAGGAGATGCTCAAATTTGACCTCGAGCTCTTTAATTTAGGGGATGAGTTACCCAAGTTTTGTTTCTAGCACTCGGAGAGATTTGATGCTTATCTAGGGTTTCTTACTCAAATGCTTTATTGGGCTATCTGAAAGTTGTTTGATAGTAGTGCTTTGGGAATCTATAAGTATTTGGACATATCCTAATGTTACTCGATTTTCTTGAGAACTTTGTCAAACATGGTCAGCAACACGGGTATATGGATTCATCATGGGCAATCAATTCTACATATTTCAATCCATTTGTGGTGCATGCATCATTATTATGCATTGCCAAATCTCCACTAGGAGAATTTTAGGAAAATAATCCATTTCTAGCACATAGGTGTCTTGGATGTCTCAAATAAGGGATCTTTTTATCTAGAAGGCCACTTACCTCATAGAAGAAATATCTAGTACATGCCTTAAATATCCGTCAAGGCCTCTCACTTCCTGGTAGAAAGAAAAGGGAATATTGATGATGCATCTCTGTTGACACCTAAATTTTGATTAGGTTATTAACTAGGCCTTAATTTCTTTTATTTTTCCTTTTTTTAGATAATAAATAATAAATAATAAAAACAAGAAAAACACCTAAATTTTGATTAGGTTATTAACTTGGACCTTCGCGCTCAAGCCCCTCTTCTTCTTCTTTTCCATGCAAGCCCAAGGCCCAGCCCTTTTTCCCACAAAGCCCAGCCCCCTTCTCTTCTTCTTCTTCCTTCTTCCCTCTTCTTCCCCTATGCCTCTGCAACTCACGCGCACAAAAGAGACCAACCCGCAAAGGACAACCTACGGCTGAGGAGGGTAGGCCGACGTCAGCTGGAGATGACAGATCTCAGGCGCCATTAATGGTTTCCTTTAATGCCAAGCACGCTTCGCTGGATATGCTCAGATGGGACGCCGATTCAGCTGAGGAGGATCGATCGACAAGCCAAAGGCTGGCGACCGAGGCCCTCCATCGATCGGACCCTCCTCGCCTATAAATAGGAGGCCACAAGCTCCATCAAAGGACACGGCGAACTCAGAGATCTTCCCTAGAGAGACTTCAGGGGAGAATCAAAGAGCGAGCACGTGAGAGATCGGGTCACGAAGCTCAAACGACCTCCCTCCGAGAGACTTTGGGGGAGGCTGGCAGCAACCGAGCTTGAGGGGGAGAGATCCGAGTGGGTGGAGGCTGAGCGAGAGAGGAATCAGAGGGTGGAAAGCTAGATCCGAAGAGAGGAGAAGGCGCCGTCGACGTTGCCCGCCGCCGTCCCCGTGCCGAGGCGTACCGTCCCCTAGACGCCGCTTCACCGCCACCTGCCGAGCCACCACCGCCATCCCTGACGCTGCACGCCGACGCCACGCCAGATTTGAGAGCTGAGGGGCTGCCGTCGCTGCCTCGTCATCATCACCGCCACTGTTCGCCACCACAACACATCATTGTTGCAGCCAGGTAACAGCCGTGCTCGCCCGCATCGTCGTTGTTGCTCCGCCTTCTCCTCGAGAACCCAGCAGTTGCCCATCGTCGTCGCCGCTTCTTGCAAATCCAGTAGCCGCTCGTCATCGTTGCCGAAACCCTAGCCGTCGTCCACCGCGTCTTCGTCGTCGAGTCACCGCCCAGTGACGTCCCAGCCTTGGCACTGCGGATCATCAAATCTCGAGGGTTACACGCAAGTCGGGTCGGCGAGATCAAAATGGGTCACAAATCCGGGTAGGGTTTTAGGAATCGGGTCGCGGCTGCAAGCCGAGCGGCGGCTAAAAACCAGGTTGAGTGTGGGTCTCGAACTTGGTAGGGTTTGGCTTCAAAGCGGGCCGGGTTGTGCGCGTGGGCCGGGTAGATGTTGGACTGGAGTTTTTTATAAAGTGGGCCAAAATCGGTTTGGGCCTTTTTTTTATAAAAAAAAAAAAGAAAAAATCTCGGGCCGGGCCCGTAACGGGTCTCGCGGGTCGCGAACCGAGTTGGTCCCAACCCAGGAACCCGACGCGGTTTGTTTTTATAATATTATAATATAATATAATATTTTAAAATAAAAAAATAAATAAAATTAATTTATTTTCCAAAAAATAAAAAATGTCCATATTTTCCCAAAAAAAAAACAGCCAAAAAGTCAGAAAAAGCCAAAAATGATTTATATTTTCATAAAAAAGATCAAAAATCCCAAAAATGCTTTTTATTTCCAAAAAATGTTTTTCCTCCACAAATGCATGGAAAAACCCTCAAATATCCAAAAAGCTTTAAACAAGATTAGGTACCGAAAAGGCATTAGTGATTAACTAGTGTAATCCAGTCCCCGATCCTAATTTCTCTGGTTGCGCAGGAACGAGCATTTCTCCCAATACTTCGCTTGGATTTCTAATCGATCCACCCCAAACCAATTAGTGGTGACTTCTTTCAAAATTAACTTGCAGGTTAAAAACTTGAACTATTAAGTCGTAAATTGGTGGACTTGGGAGAGTCCGGGCTACGCCTAATAAACTTAGCCGAACCATTAGCTTCTTTAGTCGTCCACCTTGATCGGGGCGCCGAAAAAAAAAAAAAGAGGTCACGACAGCTTGGCGACTCCGCTGGAGACTTTTGAGGATTTAGGTCGTTTTATATTGTTTAAACACTTTCCTGACTTGTTTTTGTTTTTTATGCAGGTCAGTAGCTTAAAGGTTTTTTCTTTATAAAGACTTAGAGGGTTTTTTTTTTTTTTTTCATAATGTTTTGTGACCATAAACTGTTGTGTATACTTTATTGTTTTAGCACTACACATGGCACACACAACTTGGCCGCAGGATCTGGGCCGCCATAGGATATCTAGGATGGTGTTAAGAAAGATACGACCTTGAACGCGAGACTGCAATGTAGAGGTTGCCTTTCTTTTCCCCGAATTTCTTTAGCCGAGGTTAAGAGGGTATGTTGTTAACGCGAGATTATGACAGACAGATACCCTTTTAATTTTAGCAAACCTTCTCAGTTAGAAATCGAGCCACACATCCCATGCACATATCCTTGTGTTTGCCATTTTCTTTAAAAGCAAAATAATTTATTTACTTTTACTCAGTCCTTTTTTATTGGCTCATGGAAAAATAGGGTCAGGTCATGTAACTCCATTTCTTATATGCGATGGGAAGAATCGATATCCAGTTCATTCCTACCCCCAAGAAAGAGCTCCTCAGATGGTGGAATCAGTTAGATTAGCTTGGCCAAAAGCGTGTCAAAGCAAGCATCGGTCATCTCCTCCCATTGCTCCAAATCAATATCCACTCTGGGGTCATGCAAGCACTACCACATTTCCGGTGCCCTGAAGCATCCACCTTCATGTTTGGCAAATTTGAACTGACTCCGACTTTGGAGGAATACAGTCTCGCCATAGGAATGCCCCTGGGAAGGAAGCTTGCCAAACCACCGACAGGCATAGACCCTGTGGTTAGTCTATCACGGTTTTTAAAAAATCATTCGGTAAGAGAAATTGTTCAAGCCAACGACAATTCTTTCCTGCTATCATCTTTAACTAAATTTTTTGAAAAACAATCAATGACCCAAAAAACCAAGATCTTCCTCTTAGCGTTCTTTGGATTTATTATTTTCCCCTACCGAAAGAATGCTATAAATCCTTCAATCGCATGGGTCATAAATCAAGTCATTTTTGGAGCAGGATATGTGAACATGGTTTTAGCCGAAACATTTTTATCCCTTAATCATTTTAAGGAAAACAAAGAAAAAATCATGAGGGCCGCCCCAGAAATTTTACAAATGTGGTTCTTTTCCCATATCAAAGGATTTAGACACCTCATGCAAATATTTGAAATCAATGAATTCAAACACCCATTGCAAAAGTTTCAAAGCTTGGAAAAATACTCTCCCAACGAAGAATATTCTCGATGGATTAACTTATTAAAAAACCCTATCCCCGAGACTTTCCTATGGCAAACTAAATGGTTCATTGTAGGAGAGGCGTGCTTTGCGCTTAATTATTATGACCCCATCTCACTGCTGGGCCTCTCTGGAGCTACCTCATACTATCCATATAGGGTGGCTCGTCAGTATAGGGTCCTCTAAGAAATCCCGCCACCGCTCAAATCAAGATTGTTCCGAATCCTTTTCACCCATACGAGCTATGACTACTTGGAGGAAATCCACATAATTCAGAATGCATGGAGTAAATGTCACACCAAAAAGATCATCATACCCAGAAGGTTGAAGGGGTAGGAAAAAGCTCATCATGCGTCTACATTCTACATCATCAACCATGTAATTCCCAAAGAACTGCAACCAGTAATCCCTGATGTAGCTGATAAACTTACTCTTCAAGGACGAATTGAATCTCTTGAACAAAGTTTGGAGACAAGTAGGAGACACATAACAAAGCTAGTACGAAGGAACAAGCAGCTTCACAAGACTAGAACTTCCCATCACATATAAAAATGGGCAACTTGGCTTTTTGATGTGAATATTTAGGATCGTTCTACCCTATTTGAAAGGCCCTTTTGGCATTGTATAAATCCCCAGTTAAATAAATAAAAATGACTCGACCCGTGCCATCGGCCAATGTTCCATATGTTTCCTTGGCTTACGTTCTCTCCATTTTTTGCAATACAGGTAATCACAACATAGTTGCATTTGTCAAAAGCTAAACTAGAATGGCTAAAGAGAACGTACCAAGCCGTATTGAGATTGTGGAAAATGAAATGAAGCAAGTCTTCAATGTGCTTCAACAACTCTCAAAGCAGATAGATTACATCCAAGGCAAATTGACTCCCGCCCCGGCCTCAATTGAAGTATTGTTACCACAATCATCTATCTAAGGTGATCAAGGAAAAGATACCGATGATAACATGCCCGAATTGGAGGATGACACACACCAAATCATAGTTGAGAAAGCAAAGCCCAATAGTTTGTCTAAGACTGAACATGACAAACGCATCGAGAAGCTTGAAGAGAGGCTAAAACAACTGCAGGGCCTCCAAGATCCTACTCCAACAGACCTCTCCATCTACTCTAAGGTCAAAATTTTGGAAAAATTCAAAATGCCTGAGTTTGAGAAGTACGATAGCATGACTTGCCCAAGGGCTCATTTGCAAATGTACTTGGTTCGAATGACCCTGTACATTAATAATGTGCCTCTAATGATCCAGTTGTTCCAGTCAAGTCTAGTAGGTCCTGCCCTTAGGTGGTAAATCACAAAAAATATAAACCTCCTTGAAACATGGAGTGAAGCAAGTGAGGCATTCCTCAAGCAGTACAAGTTCATAATGGACATTACCCCTTCTCGTGAGGATCTCGAGCGCACGGAAAAGAAAAAACATGAATCTTTCAAAGAATATGCTATTAGATGGAGGAATCTAGCCGCCCGTCATCGGTCCCGAACCAACTGATTTTGAACTAAGAAAAATGTTCATCAAAACCCTCCCCTATGAATACCCCAACCGAATGGTGACTACGATTGCTGAATCATTCAATCAACTCATTCCAGTAGGAGAACAAATTGAGATAGGGTTAAGGGAGGGTTGGTTCGCTGAGCCTGCACCCATCAGCAAAAGGCTCAACATGAAAAAAGACAAAGGATCCCTGGTAGATGTTAATGCAACCTACACTGCAAATATCGATCCCCTCCCGACCGTTCAGACAAGCACAGGCCAACAACAGACCACCAGTCGTCAACCACCCTAGCGCTACAACAACAGAAGACAATTCACTCCGCTTCCTGGATCTCTATCACAGGTTTTGGCAATTCTCCGGAACAAGAACCTCCTCTCAATTGAGCCAAAACAACCCAATACTGAAAGCTTCTCCAGCTATGACCCGTCCAAAAAGGTAGGTCACTCAACTGACGAGTATTTCATCCTTAAGCATCGAATCCAGAACCTGCTAAATACTAAGGCCTTCTCATTCCAAACTACAAAACCAAATGTCCAAAACAATCCCCTCCCCGATCACACCAACAAAGTAAATGCGATATTCAATTCTGAAGCCAGCTAAATTAGAAATGTCAATGCACATATTGTTGACATCTATCGAGGGCTAATAGAAGCTGGGTATTATTCAGGCGATGAAGTACCACCTTTAGCAACAATGAAAGAAATGGTATCAATAATGATAGAGGCTGGAATAATTGTGTACGCTAGCCACACAGGCATAGTCTCTACTATATCGCAAGTCGTCATCAATTGGGATGAAGAATTTTTCGCACTAAATGCAGGAAGAGAGAAGAAGGATTCTACCCCACCTGAGGGCATCTTTGAAGGAAAAGGAGCCACAGTTCAAGCATCGACAGCAGAAGTAGCTATAGTCATTGAGATCCCCCAGCCCTATAAATACGAAGGCAACAATGCAGTACCATGGTCTTACGACTTTGATGTTGGCTTAGTCACGAGATCTGGGCAAACCTATGCTCAAGCCAATACGCAACCTGCCAAGCCTATCACTGACGAAGAAGGTAAGGATTTTTTTGCCGTAATTAAAGCCAGCGAATACAATGTGGTGGAACAATTGCGGAAATGACTAGCATAGATCTCTCTGCTAGAATTACTTCAAACATCTGTCAAGCACCAGAAATCCCTCATGAAGGTACTAAGTGAAGTACATATCCCTGAAACGATTGAGCATGACAAACTCGAGGAGTTTGTCAGTACCATCCTTCTAAAAAATCAGATGGCGTTTTCTGATGAAGAGATCCCCGAGGAGGGTAAAGGACACACCAAGGGTCTCTACATATAAGTCAAGTGCAATGCATCTCACATCGCTCGAGTATTGATTGACAATGGATATGCTCTTAACATATGTCCACTAGCGACACTCTGTCGTCTTAAAACAGAGACATCACGAATCCAGACACTTAAGACTTCTGTTTGAGCATTCAATGGAACGAAGAAGGAAATAGTAAGAGAGATCGAGGTTGACATTCAAATAGGCCCAACCATATTCAAAATTTTGTTCTAGGTGATGGATATTCCCACTGCGTTCAATTTCCTCTTAGGCCGCCCATGGATCCACGTCGCTAGAGCAGTACATTCAAGCCTCCACCAAAATGTAAAGTTCGTGGTTGGAGGAAAACTGATCACGATTCGTGGAGAAGAAGATCACTGCATCTACCACGAGACAGCCATCCCTTATGTTGAACCTAATGACAAAAATGAATCCAGCTATCAATCGTTCGAGCTTGTGTCTGTTATACACGAAACTCGAGGGACTCCACCACTCGTCCCCGAAATATCAAGCATTGCAATCATGGTAGGGAAAATCATGACTGGATATGGTTTTATCCCGGGTCAAGGGCTCGGCAAGGGAAACCAAGGCATCCGCGAGCCTATCAAAGCCTTGAGGAGACCCTACACCATCGATTTAGGATATCAGGAACAACACCGGGAAGGATAGGTAAAAGAGAAGACCGGCCTTGTATACCCTCGCCTTGAGGAAACCTTCCCAGGCCCTGCTAAGATGATGCATGAGGAAAAAGAAATGATTGGCGTTCCAAAACAATTCAACCATGAAAGCTTGAAGTTTCCCATTTACTTGGGCATGGGTCAGAAGAACATAACTCAACCTGTACTTACAAAGAAAGAAGGGTCAGATAACATGACCACCATGTAAGGGGACCTTTTCGTAGGTGCCATTGAGGAGGAATAGCTAGAAGAAACAGGTGATAACTTCTCGTTCACCCAGCTTCAACGTCAAATCGATGAACTACGCAAGACCATATACCACTTGACATAAAATTATGTTCAAGCTGCCCGTACGTACCGCTCTCGTCACAATGAGGAGTTGGTAGCCAAAGTAAATGAAGAAGACCCTACTGACACGATCTTGCAAGGAGCTCAGCTACCCGAGTCCTAAAGAAACACGCGGCCATATTCACCTCTTCCTAAATCGATGGTCACTATTTTCCCCATCCTCCTAGAGCAAGGATAATCTCTGGGGAACTGAGGCATCCTACTCCCGAGTACTTCCTTGATTATGATCCATCAAAGTACTGTGACTATCATTCGGGAGAATTAAGACACTCGCTAAATGACTGTACCATCCTGAGAGACAAGATTCAGGATCTTTTGGATGCTGGGCTATTCACGTTCCGTTCCCCATGGCTATGTTATGGTAAAGATGACCTCATCGTGGTACCTAGCACTCATACCATGCTCCCTGAACATGCTAAGGAAACGCATAGAGGAAAGACAATTATGGACACTTTGGGCCAACCAAGTGGTAAATTCGACTATTATGTCAACTATTCAATTCCCCAAGGTTTCTATGACCATCATCAGAGCATCGTCTCTGATGGATGGGAAGGCATGGACGATCTGAAATTCACAAAGCTGGGAGCATAAGGAGGCGTGACTAGTGACTGGTATGAAGACTTATTTGTGGGCGCTATCAACGAAGGACCGTTAAAGGAAATGGGTGCAGGCCCGCTTGAGTAGAACCCTTTTTAATTACCTTGCATACTCCCCTACGTGGGAGCTTGTACATATTTCTTAAGTGTAGCTTGTTTTTGTTTTCAACATTAGTTCCACTTAAGGAACTAACTTTTGAAATCACTCTTCCAAAATGTTGAGGGCATGAGGAAACACACTAAACCGGCCCGTTGATGATATCCAGCTGCGAAATGAAAGAAGAAATCTAAGGCCCGGGTTTCCTCATGCTTCCTCATCTTAAATCTTCAAGAACAATTCATTACCTTTTCAAAAGAAAGAAGCATGCATGCTGTTAACCTTATTTGTTTTGTTAGCCTATCTACTCTATGACACATGAGTAATCTAGTAGTAGGCGAGGGTATGGGAACAGTCCAAACCAACACTGTAGGTAGCCATGACAGCAATTCTGATAATTCAGACGATGATTTTGATGAAGTCCAACGAAATTGGGAGCGACATGAAGAAGCAAGGCCCCCTACTACTGAAGACACTGTCATTGTCAATTTGTGCAACATAGAGGACCCAAAGGAAATAAAAATCGGCGCAAACCTTCCTAACGAAGAAGCCGTAAGCTTAATTGCCCTCCTGAAGAAGTATCAAGATATATTCGCAGGGTCATATGCTGACATGCCAGGCCTTGACCCAATGATCGTGGAGCATAACTTGCCAACTAACCCTGATGCAGCCCCCAAGAAGCAACGGCTAAGGAGAACTAAGCCAGAGTTGTCAAAAAGATTGAAGAAGAAGTAATGAAGCTCCTGGAAGTAGGCTTCCTCGAAGTCTCGCAATATCCTAGTTGGGTAGCGAACATTGTACCAGTAAAGAAGAAAGACGGTCGAATCCGAGTTTGTGTCGACTACCGTGATTTGAATCAAGTAAGCTCAAAAGATGATTTACCGCTACCTCACATAGACATTTTTATGGATAGTACTGCTGGATTCAAAATTTTCTCTTTCATGGATGGATTGTCGGGATACAACCAAATAAAAATGAAGAAGGAAGACAAGGAAAAGACGGCATTCATTACTCCGTGGGGAACTTTTCACTATAAGGTCATGCCTTTTGGCCTGAAAAATGCTGGAGCAGCTTACCAACTTGCCATGGTCACCATTTTCCATGACATGATGCACAAAGAAATTGAAGTATATGTCGATGACATGATCGCCAAAACCAGACATGAAGAAGACCATGTGAAAACCGTAGAAAAATTATTCAATCGGCTTCACCAGTTCAAGTTGCGCTTGAACCCAGCAAAATGTGTGTTCGGGGCAACTTCTGGCAAATTACTTGGATTCATTGTGAGCTATGAAGGGATAAAAGTAGACCCGTCAAAAACCAAGGCGATATTTGAGATGCGTCCTCCCTCAACTGTAAAAGAAGTTCAGAGCCTCCTGGGAAGATTGAATTACATTGCACGATTCATTTCCCAACTTTCTGAAATTGCAAAACCTTTCTTTAAACTTCTTAGGAAGGATGCACAAATCAAATGGGATAACGACTGCCGATTGGCGTTTGAAAATCTAAAACAATACCTGATGAAACCCCCGGTTTTAGTACCCCCGACTCCAGGACACCTTTTGACCATCTACTTTACCATCAACAGTGAATCCCTAGGTGCAATGTTGGCACAGAAAGGCCCCCATTATGGGAAGGAGCGAGCCATTTACTATTTGAGTAAAAAGTACACCACGTCGGAGCAAAACTACTCCAAATCAGAAAAAACATGCGCTCCATTGGTATGGGTGTTGCACAGGCTCCGGCAATATACCTTGCATTACCAAACATTCCTTGTAACTGAGAGTGACTTGATCAAGTATTTGCTCAGTCGCCCGGCCTTGGTGGGAAAATCGGCCAAATGGCAAATCTTGACCTCAAAATTCAACATCTAAGTGATGTCGCAAAAATTAGTTAAAGCTCGGGTAATTGCTTATATGTAAGCAAATTGCCCTAAGGAAGTACGCGAGGATAATTCCCTAGACGACCGAATTTCAATAGTAGTAGAGGACAAATGGACTATGTTCTTCGACGGAGCTATAAATTTGTCAGGTTCCAGCACCGGGGTGGTTTTGATATCCCCAAATGGGCAGCATTATCCTGTGGCTGCAAAATTGATATTTCCATGCACCAACAATATAGCCGAATATGAAGCATGCATCCTCGGCCTGCAGGCAGCTATTGGAATGGAAGTAACCAAACTAAAAGTGTTCAGTGACTCTGCCTTAATTATTCTCCAGACTTTGGGCGAGTGGAAGACAAGAGATGCCAAACTTGTGCCTTATCATGAATACTTGGAAGAATTGGTGGGAGAATTCCAGGATGTCTCATTTGAATACCTACCTAGAGTTCATAATCAGTTCGCTGATGCACTAGCAACGTTATCGTCTATGTTACAAGTAACAGAAGGTTTAGAAGTGGGGCCTTTGAATATTTAAGTCCTGGAAAGACAAGCTCACTGCATGACTATAACTGAAGAATCCGATGGGAAACCCTGGTATTACGATATCATGAAATACGTCTAGAAGCAGGAGTTCCTTAAAGAAAGCACTCCCTCTGATCGAAAATACCTAATGAAAATGGCTTCGAGGTTCTTCGTCAACGGCGAAAATCTGTATAAAAGATCATATGACTCAGTTCTGCTAAGGTGTGTGGATGCAACTGAAGCCACACGGATAATGCAAGAAATACATGAGGGAGTGTGTGGCCCTCATATGAACGAACGCTTGTTGGCCAAAAAAATAATGATATTGGGTTATTAATGGCTCCCCTTAGAGAGCAATTGTGCTCAACATGTGCGAAGCTGTCATCGTTGTCAGGTTCACAGGGACAAGATAAATGTCCCTCCAATCGAACTGCACCAGTTATCTGAGCCATGGCCATTTTTAATGTGGGGCATCGATGTAATTGGCCCAATCAATCCGAAGGCATCAAACGGGCACCGGTTCATTTTGGTTGCAATCGATTACTTCTCAAAATGGATCAAGGCCACATCCTATGCAAGCATAACTGCACGAAATGTTATGAAATTCATCAGATGTTACATAATCGCTCGTTATAGCGTACCAGAAGCTATCGTCACCGGCAATGGGTCAAACCCGAACAACAAGTTGATCGATCAATTGTTTTCTGAACTCAAAATCCAACATCTGAACTCATCCCCTTATCGTCCACAAATGAATGGAGCCATGGAGGCCGCCAACAAGAACATCAAGAGAATCCTATCCAACATAGTAGAAAACTACCACGACTGGCATGAGAGGTTACCCTTCGCACTAACAGCATATCGAACTTTGATTCGAACTTTCATTGGGGCAACGCCTTTTTCCCTGGTTTACGGCATGGAGGTGGTTTTGCTTGTAGAAGTTGAAATCCCTTCCCTACGAATTTTATCCCAGGCAGGATTATCCAAGGAAGAATGGACACAACAAAGGCTCGAGCAACTGAATATGATCAACGAAAAACGACTGAAAGTCCTCTATCATGGTTAGCGTTACCAGCAGAGGATAGCCCGATCGTTCAATCAAAAGGTGCGACCCAAGCACTTTGAGGTAAATGAGCTAGTCTTGAGAAAGACACTACCAATCTTTCCAGAGCCTGGAGGCAAGTTTGCCCCAAATTACAAGGGTCCCTATGTAACAAAGAAGATACTCCCTGGAGGACCCTTGATCCTGACTAAAATGGATGGGCGAGAATTCTCCAAACCAGTCAATTCCGATGCTGTAAAAAAGTACTACCCTTGAAAGATGTTCATTGTCTGGCATTGCTAAGCATTTCTCTACCATAATGAAAATGCCTATGCACCTTTTATATATGAGTGATGTATTTACACCATTATGAAAATCTGTTTGGGTGATTCAACAAAGAAGAATGAATGGTAATCACTAGCATTTAAAGAAGTATCGAGAATCAAGCAGCAAATTCGATGGAATAATTTGGGCAAATCAATATTACCCAGGTGAATGCATTAGGAGTGACCCACGTCGAATTCGCCTAATTTGGTGTAAAAGACGTGTTGTCCAAGAACCAGTCCAGTTAAATAAAAAGAAGCCCTCTATCCCAGACAATGACCTTAGAACTGGGATACCTCACTTTTTGTTCCAGACGCATGCTCTCGCAAGAAGTAATTGCCATCAGAGAATTAGAGGTTTTGATTGTCCATATCAGATTCCATAGAAGCTTGAAGTACATGACTTTGCTCAATGCTGCTAATGGTCATATGGTCAAAGATAGAATTCCACAGAAGGAAGGCGTTGCAAATCATCAATCATGTACACAGGGCCACAAATGAGGAAGGCCAATCAAAAGAGACATTGAACTGTGTCAAAGACAAAAGGCCGTCATTGACATTCAAATATCCCTAGGAGTCAGCAAATATAAACTCTGGGGAAGAGTAATTTGGTATCGTTTCCAATACTCCCGATCTCGAACTCACTTTTGACGTATTTTCTCCTATTGACAGGAAGCATAGGATTCAAGAAGCAAGCTTAATGGTTAATTTGGGTAAATCAAATGACCCATATCGATTTACCTAACTTGGTATGAAAGGACATGTCGTCCAGGAGACGGTTCGGTTAAATGAAAAAAGAAGTACTCTACGGACACCATCGGCGCCTCTAGCCAAGTGGTACCCGGGAAGAAGCAAAATGGTTCGAAGTCGGGGTTCAAATCCCCGACGCAGCAATTAGCCGCTTGGTAGACAAAAATTTTTAAATTTTTTTTTAAAAAATTGCTTCTCTTGCGCCTGCAAATTACGAGAGAGCAGGTGACCTAACAGAGTGAAAATTACAGGACTTCATATCCTCCTCAGGTCTATTCAAACATCTACAAACCAGTGAAGGGTAATGTTGTATCGCTTCCAAGTTATTCGACTCTTGAAAGAGCTTCTGACTAACATGATCCATTTTATCTATTGCAAGATCACTTGACTGTAAACAAATGCAGATAAAAAATCAAGGAAAGACATGTCAAACTCTGATAGGCTCTCCTAAGCGAAATGGTGTCCTGAGTAATCACCAAAGCAAATGACGAAAAATCTTCAGGCCTCAACTCACATTTGATTTTGGCCAGACTAATTAATCTACTTGTACATCTTCTATTCTGCAAGGGTAAAAGTAGAGATACCCGATTAGATTCCCAATCCTTGGCTGATCATTCATGTGTCATATCCTTAATCAATAGGGACAACCATCGACACCCATTTGTGAATAACCCTTTTGATGTTCAAAATTTAACATATTTGGAAACACCATTATGTTAACCCCTAAAGCTGTCAATAGGGTCTTTTTTGAGTCAAAACCATTCACTTGTTGTGAGAGCCCAAACTCCATCATATTTAAAATGTTGCATGCCGTTTCCAAATGAATTCTACATGATGATTTTGTTTGTCTAAATCACTGATTCTGCAAGGATTATTAGAATAGACAGCTAAGTGAAGAATACAAGATTGATTGATCATGCTGGATGAGGTGCATCAAAATGATGAAAGGCAAACCATATCCTACATATAGTCCCCCCTCTATACACTTGTGAGACAAGTGCAGAAGAATCCATGACTGCAGGATAAAGAGTTCTCTCGTGAATGGTACGATAACCAAAATAGTGAGAGGCATTTCATTACTCACCCCCTTCTTGAGCCCCATACACTGGTGAAGCTTCTCTCATCCCCCCGTCAAGAACCACCCCCACACTGGGGCAAATTAGAGGCAAAACAACATCACAAGGTGAGAAGAGAGATATAATTTTTCTTGCTCGCACTTGCATCAATCTTCGGATGTCTTTATTGCATATGAACACTCGCGTTAATTTAAATGCCTTAGAATGACGAAGAGCAATTCCTTCTCTATGCACTTGAATGCATTGTACAACCCAAGTGAGTTTGTAATTTTACCCTCACATTAAGACAAAGCATAAGTTATTGCCATAGCCTAAAACGCCGGCTAAAGATAAAGATTCAAGAGTCTAAATAACGGTGCTTCGATTGAACTTGCCTAGATCAGTTCCTCAAGCAACAAAACCGAAAAAACTAGGGGCATAAAAAAGCAGTGTACCTAGTAAAAGCAAGGTCAAATGTCCATAAATGAAAAGTTGGGATAAAAAATAGAGGCATGAAAAAGTAGTGTGCCTGGTAAAAGCAAGGCCAATGCCTCCAACAAAAAAATACAGTCAATTGTATTCCCAAGAGAAGTTGCTGTTGTGATTCGATTGATAAAGCCTCCATTTGACAGTGAGAAGAAAGACCAGTGACAAATGTCAATACAGTCACCAACTCTCACCCTCTTACACATGAGTCAAGTCCACATTGCGTCCCATTGTAAAAGTCTCTTCAGACTACGGCACTTCAATTAACGTAGGATTTCATATATACATAAGTATCGCTCGAAAAAGTACGACCAAGATTACTCTATCTCTTTTTGCAAGGTTCTCAACTTGCAAACCCAAAGATGATCGTGCGGCACTTCGTTCATGAGCCTTGACCTCGACGGTCCCATTTGATGAGCCATTGACCAAGATTTCATCACAATTTCAACAAAGACCTCTTACATTGGTAAAGTCATACCATTTGCGAGAATACTCGGACCCCTGTTGACATGATGACAATGAGATAGTGTGGTCCTTATAAATCCTGCATCAATGGTCAGGATAGCATTTTCCATGAGAGTGAGCAGAAAGTCCTTTCAGACTTGAAGTCCCTCATTTAGCATGCTCAAGACATCTACATTCTAAATGAATGATGTCTTTCAAAATCTTCTCTAGTGGAAGTCAGATGATGCAAAATTAACAAAATTATCATGCATGAATCTCATTTGAACTCATGAATTTACAACACATACAATCATGTGTGCATACTGTACAAATAGCAGACACACTCTCAATGATCAGAGATATTGCCAGGTTAGCATATCCCTATCCTCATTTGTCTTAAAGTACCTACCACTGTCCAGGTACTCTCTTCTTGACACTTGACTTATTCGAGTCGTCCCTTGAGTTTAGGTGCTTGCGACTGTCTAAGTATCCCCTTGTCTTGGAGTTCCCACCACTTACCGGGTACTCCCTCTTAACGACACTCGACCTGTTCCGAGTTGTCTTCAGAGTATTGATACTTGTGATCATCCAAGTATCCTCCAAGAGTTTGTACTTGTGATCATCCAGGTACCCCTTCGATACTTGTGATCATCCAGGTATCCTCCAAGAGTTTGTACTTGTGATCATCCAAATACTATCTCCCAACAAACAAATGCCCTGAGAAAGGTCGACACATCTCTCGTCAAGGCGACCGAAGAAAGGTTCGGGTCCTAGACAAACAACTTATTGCTCTAACAGGTGACCAAAGAAAGGTTTGGTTCCTGGAAAAGCAATTCCTCGTCAAGGCGACCGAAGAAAGGTTCGGGTCCTAGACAAACTACTTATTACTCTAACAGGCGACCGAAGAAAGGTTCAGGTCCTAAACAAACAACTTATTGCTCTAACAGGTGACCGAAGAAAGGTTCGGATCCTAGAAAAGCAATTCCCCGTCAAGGCGACTGAAGAAAGGTTCGGGTCCTAGACGAACAACTTATTGCTCTAACAGGCAACTGAAGAAAGGTTTGGGTCTTGGAAAAGCAATTCGTCGTCAAGGCGACCAAAGAAAGGTTCGGGTCCTAGACAAACCACTTTTTGCTCTAACAGGCGACCGAAGAAAGGTTCGGGTCTTAGACAAACCACTTATTGCTCTAACAGGCGACCGAAGAATGGTTCGGGTCCTGAAGAAGCAACCTCATCATATCACCAGGTAAGATGACGCATTGATACTTGCCAAACTTGGAGTTCACACTCTATCTCACTCACTCCTGGTAAGTAACTACATGTATCTTCTTATCTATCTTAGTATGTGTAATGTTATATTGCTCATTTTTTGCATAGGACACTAAGTCCCAAAATAAGATATAATCTATTGCATATGTATAGACAAAATTTAGGTATCAAGTTTGTCTTTGAATGCAACCTCTATGAACTCACCTTCAAAGAAGGGCAGTTGTTGACACATAAATTTTGATTAAGTTATTAATTAGGCCTTAATTTCTTTTAATTTTCCTTTTTCTTAGATAATAAATAATAAAAACAAGAAAAACAAAAAAAGAAGCAGCCTATCGGGGCTGGGCCTTCGCGCTCAGCCCCCTCTTCTTCTTCTTTTCCATGCAGGCCCAGGGCCCAGCCCTTTTTCCCACAAAGCCCAGCCCCCTTCTCTTCTTCTTCTTCTTCTTCTTCTTCTTCTTCTTCCTTCTTCCCACTTCTTCCCCTACGCCTCTACAACTCACGCGCACAAAAGAGACCAACGCACGAAGGACAACCTACAGCTGAGGAGGGTAGGCCAACGTCAACTGAAGATGAAAGATCTCAGGCGCCATTAATGGTTGCCTTTAATGCCAAGCACGCTTCGCTGGATATGCTCGGATGGGATGCCGGTTCAGCCGAGGAGGACCAGTCGGCAAACCAAAGGCCAGCGACCGAGGCCCTCCGTCGACCGAACCCTCCTTGCCTATAAATAGGAGGCCACAAGCTCTATTGAAGGACACGGCCAACTCAGAGATCTTCCCTTGAGAGACTTTAGGGGAGAATCAAAGAGTGAGCACACAAGAGATCAGGTCGCAAAGCTCGAACGACCTCCCTCCGAGAGACTTCGGGGGAGGTCGGCGGCAAGCGAGCCTGAGGGGGAGAGATCTGAGCGGGTGGAGGCTGAGCGAGAGAGGAATCGAAGGGCGGAAAGCCAGATCCGAAGAGAGGAGAAGACGCCATCGGCGCTGCCCGCCGCCATCCCCGTGCCGAGGCGTACCATCCCCCAAATGCTGCTTCACCGCCACCTACCGAGCCACCACCGCCATCCCTGACGCTGTACGTTAACGCCACGCCAGATCTGGGAGCTGAGGGCTACCGTCGCTGCCCCGTCGTCATCACCACCACAACACGCCGTTGTTGCAGCCAGGTAACAGCCGTGCTCGCCTGCATCATCACTGTCGCTCCGCCTTCCCCCCGAGAACCCAACAGCTACTCGTCATTGTCGCCACTTCTTGCGAATCTAGTAGCCACTCGTCATCGTCGCCAAAACCCTAGCCGTCATCCACCGCATCATCGCCGTCAAGTCACCGTCCGATGACGTCCCAGCCTTGGCGCCGCGAATCGCCAAATCTTGAGGGTTACGCACAAGTTGGGTCGGGGAGATCAAAACGGGCCATGAATCTGAGTAGGGTTTTAGGAATCGGGTCGCGGCTGTAAGCTGGGTCAGCGGCTGAAAACCGGGTCGAGCGTGGGTCCGAACCGGGTAGGGTTGTGCGCGTGGGCCGGGTAGATGTTAGGCTGGAGTTTTTTTATAAAGTGGGCCAAAATCGGTTTGGGCCTTTTTTTAAAAAAAGAAGAAAAAATCTCGGGCCAAGCCCGCAACAGGTCTCTCGGATCACGAACCGGGTCGGTCCCAACCCAAGAACCCGACCCAGTTTGTTTTTATAATAATATAATATAATATAATATTTTAAAATAAAAAAATTTAAAAAATAATTATTTTCCAATAAATAAATAAATGTCCATATTTTCCCAAAAAAAAGCCAAAAAGTCAAAAAAAAAAAGTCAAAAATGATTTATATTTTCAAAAAAGATCAAAAATCCCAAAAATGCTTTTTATGTCCAAAAAATGAGAAAAATACCAAAAAATGTTTTTCCTCCATAAATGCATGGAAAAACCCTCAAATATCCAAAAAGCTTTAAACAAAATTAGGTACCGAAAGGGCATTAGTGATTAACTAGTGTAATCAAGTCCCCGATCCTAATTTCTTTGGTTGCGTAGGAGCGAGTATTTCTCTCAATACTTCGCTTGGGTTTCTAATCGACCCACCCCAAACCGATTAGTGGCAAATCCTTTCAAAATTAACTTGCAGGTTAAAAACTTGGACTATTAAGTCATGAATTGGTGGACTTGGGAGAGTCCGGGCTACGCTTAATAAACTTAGCCGAACCATTAGCCTCTTTAGTCGTTCGCCCTGATTGGGGCGCCGAAAATAAAAAGAGGTCGTGACAATCTCGGATATTCATGAATGTCTCTTACCTCTTAGTAAAAGGAAATTTTTGGAATATCAAGAATGTACCTCAGACATCCATGAAGGTTTGCCATCTCCTTAGCTATCTCATGAAGATCTCTCACCTCCTTAGATTACCGTGAAGGTCTCTCACCTCCTAGTATTTCGGATGCATCATGAGACTTCTGAAAGCAACCTGAATGTCAAAAGCTCTTGGGTCTTTGAGGAATCATTACTTGTCAGACATGATTAGAGCAAAAATATGTGCATTCACTAAAGAAAAAAGCAATTAAGGCTATTTTAGAGCAGACACTCCACAGTCCACCAAAGTTTTTATCAATTCAATCAAGGCTTATGCATAGTGATTTTACCATATTTGCGTCACCCATATTTCCACCAGAGAGAATTGTTGCTCAAGACAATTTTACTTATGACATGGATTTCTTAACGACACTAAATAAGAGACTTTTAGTTAGGAAGGATTTTCACTCACTCTTATTCAGAAAAGCTATTTTATGAGAATCACTCCACCTCACTATCATCATATCGACAACGGTCTGAGTATTCTCATAAATAATACGACCTTACCAATATGAGAGGTCGTTAACAAGGACCGTAATGTGGGCTTGGTCAATGACTTAACAAAGGGGACTATTTAAGTCAAGGCTATTGAAAAAAATGATATTCCACGATCATCTTTGAGTTTACAAGTCAAGAATCTTGCAAAATAAGAGAAATAATCTTGCTTACACTTCTTCGAACGATATTTATAAACATATGAACTCACATGTTAACTCAATTGTTCTAATCTAAAGAGACTTTGTAACGGACGTAACATAGGCTAGGTTCATAGGTTGAGAAACTAAAGGATTGTTAGGCTCAAAATGTGCATAGATGAGTGAGAGTTGATGATCATCTTGACATCACCACTAGTCTTCTTCTTTACCGCCAGAGATTGCCTCATAATGTGCTCCAATGACTGTGAAAAGTCAACATTTGAGTTCTTTGAGTACTGCTTCATTGAGGATACAACTTTCTACAACTAATAGTTATCTTTCTTGACCTTCTTCTTCTTCTTCTTCTTCTTCTTCTTTTCATTTTCTCCTATAGATATTGGTCTTGCTTTTACTAGGCACATTGCTTTTTCGAGCCCCTTAATTTTCTTTTTCTTTTTTTTTTACTCTTATGTCTTTGGGCACCAACCTTGCTTTTATTAGGCACACTGTTTTTTTATGCTCCGTAATTATATTTTTTTTATTTACTTTTGACATACTATCTATAATGCATACATTGAACCACCATGCTTTCGTTTGTTTTTTAGGAATGATTCAACATTTGGACTCTTGGAGGTCTTCATCTTCTGTCGGTGCACTAGGCCGTGCTGCTTGAATGATTGTCTTTTGCCTTGGCCCAATGTGGGGGATGATCATCAACTGAGTTTAAAGAAATGAAATTTGTAGGAGCAAGTGGGCTACACAATGAATATAAGCATGTAGGATAAAGAATCAAATACTCTTCATCATCCCAAGGTACTTAAATTTCATGTGAGCTCAACTACAATAACAACACTCAAAAATTGATGCAAGTGAAAGCAAGAAAATTGTTAACCATTTTATTCACCCACTGATGTCAACTTTCCTTCGGTATTGCCCTAATATAGGGTGGTTCTTAACAAGGGTAATTTGAAAGAAATGTTCACAATTATATGGGGCTTAAAAGGGGTTAAGCAATGGATCCCTGTCATGGTTAGGGTAGAGAAATGAACTACCCTTCACCATTTCGATCTTTGTACCTTTCGCGAGGGAATTCTTTACCTTGCGGATATGGAACTTTCTACACTCATCTTACAAGTGTATAAATGGGGGACTGTGTATAGGATAGGATTTGCCTTTTATCATTCTGGAATGTCTCATTTAGCATGCTCAATCCCTTCCATATCATTCATTAAATTGGTCCATCTTGACATTCTTTAGTGGAATTGATGGACTAAACATATAAAAGTCACCATACAAAATTATTTTCAAGAAATTTGATTTTTTATGAGTTTATTGACCTTAAGCATGAAAAAATGTGTGAATTCAAATCAGCTAGTTTATTCTGCTCAAGAAATTTAATCAGAAGCATGGCAAACATAATTTTGAGCATTCACTTGAAGAGTCATCCCTACAAGAAGTGTAAGGAATGTCAAACACAAAGGACAGTTTTTAGAAAGGGAGGTCCTTGGATTGCCCATATTTAAAAGGAAGGGAAATATGATCGATTAATTGCGATTGGAAATCTAATGCTTGATTTGATACATGCTCAACTTTTGCTCTTGCCCCTACAAAAGAGAATGTGCATGAATAGGATACTATGCAACGCAAGAACAAAATGCAAATTGAATATTCATTTTGGATAGGATCTCAGTCAAGTTTATATCAGAATCTCAGTCAGGTTTATATCTTACTGAGTAACAATCGAGCCAATGGGTCTATCATTGCAACTTGAAATGCCTTTTTTAGATGCTTTATCATCAAATCAAGAAAATTATGCTCTGAGACATGAAATAAATGAGTTAGAAAATTAAATAGGGCTAACCTAATACATGCTTTTGGAAATAGCTTCAAAAATGATTTTTTTTTGTTCTTTTTTTGGGTGAGGAAGCAAAAAGAAGCTCAACCCTCAAAATTTCTCCATGAATGATTTTTTTTTTCATTGTTGGATATCATCACTAGGCTGGTTTGGCATGCCTCATTATGCCCTCAAAATAAAATTGAAATTTCATTGAAATTGTGCAATCAACTACATGTATTGAATGGAAAATGCGATATTCAAGTCCTATAAAGAAAGTGGAAAAGGAGAAATCGAAAACAATTCCTAAAAAGCAATAAAAAACTCCTGCACAGGGAATGTGCAAGAACAATAAACGAGTTATTCTTGTGGGCTAGTGTCCATTTCCTCTTACAGTCCTTCGCTAATGGCGCCTACAAAAGAGGTCATTGAATAGGCTTGTAATTCCTTCCAATACATTATCGGGGTTCTCCACCTTTGGAGGTGTCAGATCATCTATGCCACTCTATATTTCTATGATAATGTCACGAGGGTCAATGTAAAAAGTTGGGAGAGCCAAAACCTCACATAGTAATCAAATTTGCTACTTGGCTTTCCTCGAGTATCTATCACCTCTTTTCCTTCATGCATCACTTCCACAAGACTAGGAAACACCTCATAGATATCAAGAGGTAATAGGTTATGGCTTCCGCGTTCACGTCCTCCGTCTAGCATAGGGACTTTAATAGACAATTCCACATCTTCCAATAGAGGCATGTCCCCAAGCAGGGGATTCATCTCATTGCTATTAGCATTCAATGCAGCCTATTCTTCCCAATTGATGACAACTTAGGATATAATAGAGACTATGTAAATGTGGTCAGCATATAAAATCATTTCAGCATCCACCAATTCAGTGACTCTTTCCTTCATTAGGGACATGGGGACTGCCTCACGATCCGAATAGTACCTAGCTCTCACGAGTCCATCATAAACATTTGCAACATGCACTCTCAAGTTCTTGAATTGACTAACGTTAAACCCAAATATGGCATTCACCCTACCTTCATGCTCATGTAGAGGACTCTTTTTTGACATTTAGTTGAGCAGTATGGAAGGCAAATGCCTTAGTATCCAATAAGTTTTGGAATTATGCTTCAAGGTCATACATTCATCAGTCAAATGTCTCAGTTCCCTTTATGGTATTCACATTTCTAGGAGGGGTCATAGCTAGAAATTTTTTCAACATTGGGCCACTTTGGTTGACAGGATGGCAACCCCTTCTTTCGAAGGATGTTAGTATTTGGGATAGGGATCTAGAGAGAGGAGTGAACTATCTTCTAGCACTTCAATGTCGACCTGAGGATTGGCATCTTAAGAGGTCCTTTTGGTGCAATTATGCTTTGGTTTGTTGGGGGTGCGATATTGGAACAGGTATACTGAATTTGCTTTGTTCATGCTTTATGAACTTTGAGCTTAGGGCATTCAATTCCATAGGATTGGGGGATTGGGGGATATTGCTATTAATAACAACTTTGCCCTTTGGGTTGGCATTGAAGGGCTCTATCTAAGTCTAACTCCTAGACTTGAAGAGAGTGAAGTCATGGTGAGTTGATCAAAGCAGTTTGACATATGGTTCACTTGCTTCGAAAGTTGTTGAAGAACATTGAAAACTTGCTTATGTTTGTTCTCCATATTAGCTACACGGCTCATAAATTCACTTTGATCGGCTATTTTTGCTTTTCAGCGTGTACGAATGGGTAAGCAAGATTGCTCCATGATCACCTAGTTTAAATGACTAAGCATATGTAAGCATGAGGTGTAAATAGTCATCTATGACAACAATCTAATCTATTTTTTCTTTTTTTATTTATTCACGAAAAGTCCAAACTTGAAAAATGAAGACATATGACACCCTAGCATGGACTAGAAAATAAAGATAACAAATTTCTTAAACATGAACTGGGAATAGAAAAAATCTGAAATTCCCTAATAAGAACAATAAAGACGTGAATTGAAATTAAATTCTCCATTTTTTTTTTTTTATTTTTCAAATGACTCGTTCCATGGCAATTTCATCATTTCATTTTTAACTGACAAATGAATTAAATCAGTGATTGACCTAGATTGTCATGGACCGACCAAAAGCACGACAAAGTAAGTAAATTGCGTAGTGTAGGGATAGAAAACTTATTTCACCAAAATATATATATATATATATATATATCGATGGCAATCACATAGATATGCACATAAAACGTGAGACTCGATTTCCATCTAGATGGAAAACATTTTGCTTAACAAGGTAGTGCTAAAAGGAAGATTTGACCACCGCAATCTCGCGTTCAAAGTGTCAAGTCCTCCTAACTCTGGCTTAGTCCAAAGGAATGTTCTATAGTCACATGGTTTCGTGGACAAGGACAAACACAGATGACACCATAAAGAACTTTTAGGGAAAAGAAGGTCAACCTGTACATAGAAATCTCGCTTTCAAGGAAGTTTCCTTCTCAATATCATCCTAAAATATCTTGCCACGACTTAGGTCCAATGGCATGGTTGTATGTGCAATTGTGTAGTGCTAAAACAATAAAACATGCATAACACGGTTTCGCGGACAAGGACAAACACATATGACACCATGAAAGGAATGTTCTATAGTCACACGGTTTCGCGGACAAGGACAAACACATATGACACCATGAAGAACTTTTGGGGAAAAGAAGATCAACCATTACATAGTAATCTCGCTTTCAAGGAAGTTTCCTTTTCAATACCATCCTAAAATATCCTGCCATGGCTTAGGTCTGGTGGCATGGTTGGAAGCAACACTTCCAAACAGAGAATATAGATCATTCATTCCAACACCTCCCTACAAAACAAGGGTTAGCAAATAATACTCCACTTCTACTTCCCTTTTGCAAGGATATGATGTTAGGGACATACCCGGTATCCTCACCGTAAAAAAAAAAATAAAAATAATAATAATAATAATAATAATAATAATAATAAAAAATCTTGAAAAAAAAATTTTGGCCTAAGTCTACTAAGAGTTTTAACTCAAGTCCCTAATAGAGTTGTCAAGCTATCGCAACCTAATCTCGGATGGACCACCTAGGGTTTGGCTAATAGATTACTGAGCCTAAACTTAGCTCAGGCTCTTCCAAGCACTACCAACTTATGACATAGGTTCAAGTTATTTAACATGCAAATGATTTTAAATTAGGGGTTACCACTGACCTATTTTCGATGGGTTAATTAGAAACTCAAGTATAATAACATAAGAATTACTTCACTCCTACGAACCAGAGATTTAATGAGCTTGAGGACTTGAATATGCTAGATTACTTTAATGTCCTAGGTAAATATTCAGATTAAATGAATAGGCTCTCTGATTTTCCAGCAAAGAATATTCAATGACTCTTTTCTTTGTCCATCCTTAATTTTCTGAATTTTTGTAGTAATTTCTTTACCGTAAACTATTTTTCGTTCACCTACGTATTTGTCTTTGCTTAATAAAAGTAAATAAATAACCTTCTTCCTTCTCACGATAAAACTAATACATCGGTCAAATTTTGGATGAGCTATTACTCATTATATCAAAAAATATCTATTAATTGAAAAAATTAAAGTACCTTGAAATAAAGAAAGAATCAAATTTCCGATGACCATTGCCCATGACATCTCTCTCTTGTACACACATTGGTCCAACCCCTAAGCAAAGGCTAGTGGTTCGCTACTAAGTATTAGGCTTAGCCTAGACTCTCCTAAGCCCATCAATTTACGACTTTACGACTTTATGGTTCGAGTTTTTTTTTTTTTCCACTTGCAAGTCAATTTTAAATAAGAGTCGTTACTAATCGATTTGATGTGGGTTGATTAGAAACCCAAATAATATATTGTAAAATATATATATTTGGTGACCTGGGAACCACCGTACAACCTGTAGCCGGCGGCGTAAACCCAGGGCGAACCGGGCCCAACCTAACCCGATCGTGGGTGAGTCACACAAGCGATCGTGGGGATTTGAACCCGTTCCCTTTGCGTAGGGGGGAGCAAAGCGCAAACCGCACGACCACCAATGGGGTGGGTTTGTAAAAAATATTTTACTCCTACGCAATCAGTCAGGATCGAAGATTTTGATCATAGTAATTAATCATTAATACCCATCTCGTACCTAACCTTATTTAAACCCAAAGAATTTTTGGATTTTCAAGGATTTTCCATGCATTTATGGAGAATAAAAACCCATCTTTTAGGCTTTTTCTTTTTTTTTTTGGGAAAATATAAAACATTTTTAGGTTTTTCCTTTTTTTATTTTTATTATTAAAATATTTTATAATATTATATTATAATCAATTGGACCCAGGTCAGGACGAGGCCCGGACTCTAGGGCCTTGGACTCCTCAACTGGGCTAAGTCCGGCTAATGGGCCCGGTTCACCTGGCTTAAGGGAAGTACCTGAAAATAAAAAGAAGAATTAGTCAAGCCTAGATGCTAAACAAAGACCAAGTCCGGCCTAAGAGAACGGTATAAGCCCAACAGGCCTGATTCATCTCAGCCCAAAAAGCCAAACCCTAAAGGTCCAAATGGATCCTTGCGTTCGACTCGGCTCTAACCCGACTTATGCCTCTCCCCTTCTCTGCCTCTCCACGACGCCGATGGGGGCAACCGAGCTCTTCAGGGCCTGGCCTGGCCTGGCTGCAACGAGCGACGCTGGTCACCATGGGACCAGCAAACGCGACAGCAAGGTGGCGAGAAGCAGTAGAGACGATGGCGGGCTCAATGGCATGAGGCTTGGCTGAGATCAGGGAGAGACGGGATCGTCCCAAGTCAAAATGGTGACGTACATAGGTCTAGGCCGTAACAGAAGCGACACAAGTAGGCGGCATCGTTGGTGGTTGAGTAGCGGTGGCGTCAGGCCAAGGAACCGAGGTGGGATAGCGGCAGGCGTTGCGTGAGGTAAGTGGGCGTGTTGTGGCGGTAATCAGAGTAGCAAGTAGGGGTGAGCATGGTTCCCAGGTAGAACCAGGAACCGGAGAACCGCACCGAAGGGTCCGGTTCGGCTCCTGGTTCTAAAGAGACCGGTTCCGGTTCCTGGTTCCCTTTTTCTGGGAACCGGCGTTCCTAGTTCCAGTTCCGGTTCTCATAGGAACTGAAACCAAAACCGGAACCGAAACCAGTCATAATTCAAACAAAAAAAAAAAAACCTAGCGTCACCCCCACAAGATTTCCCCCCTCTACCGATTCTTCCCCCCTTTCCCTTTCTTTTTCTCTCTCTCTCTTTATTTTCTCCCCTTTTCCCTCGTCATGTCACTTCCCGCCCCCCCCCCCAACTTTTTTCTTTTCTTCTCTCTCTCTCTTCTCTTTCCCCCTCTCTCGGCTGAAACCCTACCCCTTCTTCTTCTTCTTCTTCCTCCTCTTGCTCGCTGCTGCTTCACCCACCACCACACCACCGCCCCACGCCCTACTCACCACCACCTCTTGGCCACCGAACTACCACCACCCACCACTCGTCTGACAAGCCGTCTCGCCGTTAAGCCCGACGAGTTGTCGCGCCGTCCGCGCTTCCCCTCGCCGCCGTGAGTCATCGCCGCCATCCCCAAGCCACCGTCACCACCTCTTGCCGTTGCTCGCTCGGCCGTCTGGGCTGTCATTGCTCCAAACCGCCACCGCCTCCGCCAGAACCGAGCTCTTCCTCCGTCGGGGAAGTTGAAGCCCTTGAAGATCGATCTGGCCTCGAACGATTTGATGGCGAAGTGCCAGTGGCCAGGCTTCACAAACCTCGCTCGCGGCTCGATGAATGGGATGGCCTCGTCGAGGTTCCAGTTCGCCACCTCCATCTCACGAGCCATGGCTTTCACGAAGTGCCTCACGGATCGTAAGGCGTAGTAGAGGACTTGGGCGAAGTGGGTCGAGCTCAACGACGCGAGCTTGAAGCCGTCAAACAGGGGCAAGACGTCGCTCGCGTTGAGCTTCTTCTCTGACGAACGGTTCTCAGAGACAAGCTCGTTGAGCTTCTTCTCCGACGACCGATTCTCTGTTATTTCATTTCTTTCTTTCTTTTTTCAATTTTGTTCAGCTATTGCATTGTTTTCAATGCTCCAGCAATTGCCAACACAAGTTTCTGCTCGACTTGGCACCCACTTCTTGCCCACTCAAATCAAGAGCGAAATGCCAAGCCTATGCTCATACAACATGCCTGTAATTATTATTATGAAACATCACTAAATTATACATTAGACAGTGTTTTCTCTAGAAAACTATGAATTTAGTTGTCTATTCGGATGTAAAAGATTTACATTGTTGTGTATTGGCAAGTATAGAAAATGGAGGGCCAACTTTGAATTACTTTGGCTTCCGGATATTCACGTCCACTATGAAAATGAAATCATTAAAAAAAAACCTGTTAGAACCTGGAACCAACCCTGGAACTTGTGACAGCGTAGGTTCCAGGTTCTCAGTTCTAACGAGTAGGTTCTGAGTTCCAAAAATTGAGAAACTTGTACCCGAGAGTAGGTTCCATGTTCCAGACGAAATCAAACCGAAACCAGGAACCGCTCACCCCTAGTAGCAAGCTCGGTCTTCGTTGGCTCGGGCTGTGGATTGCGGACGGTAGTGACTCGGAGGTCTCCACGGATGTTTCTCCTAGGAAGTCCTCTAGGCTCGCTGCCCTTCTCAAATGTGTTTTTTTTTTTTTTTTTGCTCTCAAACGCCTTATTTATAGGTTGAGGAGGCCGGTCAACAAAGGCTTCGGCCGCTGATCCTTGGCAAATCGACCGGGCCTCTTCTTGGCCGAACTGGCATGCCCTCAGCCATCCACTCCGCAATAGGCTTAGCCCTATTCTGCTCCGTAGCCCGACAGCAATTATGGCACCTGCAAGATGTCCCATCTGTCACCGGCCTTCTCCTCTTCCTCCGCGTTCTCGGCGTCACCATGCATGAGTTGCCGAGGCGGAGGGGAAAGGAGGAAGGAAGAAGAAGAAAGAAGGAGAGGAGCTAGGCCAACGAAGAACAGAAGGAAAATGGGCCTCGGGCCTGCGTGGGGGAGAAAGGAGAAGGAAAGGAAAGGGGGACTGGGCCTTCGGGCCCAACCCTCATGGGCTCCCTTTTTTTTAAATAATTATTCAAAAATAGGGTAAAATAAAGGGGAAATAAAATTAAAATAAATCTTAGTAGATGTAAACAATATTAATGCCTAGGAGATACGAAAATCATTTTTCATGGCCAAGTTGGTCCATAATTTTCTATGCAATAAATACCCAAATATTTAATCAAATTTAAGTGTCAATAATTGACCATCATACTCACTAGTTTGTTAATTGGTGTTCAAACCACAATGTTAGATTTTGATAGGATTGCCGCCAACTATTTTAAAACCTTACACTATTAAATGAATATGTGGTTTAATATTTATTTACTCTAACACTCTCTCTCTCTCTCATGTTGGCTAGACTTTGGCATAAGCTTAAAGCGTAGAAATATATAATTGAGAAGGCAAATAGGGGACTTGGAAAGATTTGAACTCGGGACTTTCTGCTCTGATACCATATTGAGATTTGTGAATGAAGAGAAAATTAATATTATGTTCATTAACTAATGAATAGTACATGTGCCTATTTATGGGCTTTACATAACAACAATCTAAGGTAACAAATAAGAATAAATCAAGGAGAATATACATAATCACATAATATCTTAAATATATCCCTAACACCCCCCTCAACTCAAGATGATTTGAAAGGAGTCAACTTGACATGTGAAGGGGAGTGTTAGAGTAAATAAATATTAAACAATATCTTCATCTAAGAGTTTTATATAGCATAACAAAGTCCTTGTATTCTTGGCCCACAAAATTAAGGCATACTCCCATATCTTAGGTGTCTCATTAACCCATAATTGATTAGCGGCGAATCCAAAAGATAATGTTATTTATGAAATTGAATTGAGATTACAAGTTGCAATTGGCATAGATTTGGAAGAACCAATGCTAAGTGTAAGCACCATGTCCTTAAAAGTAATTGTTCATACCCACTTAGTAATTCATTAACTTTCCATTTCCCTTGGTATCGACCAACAAAATTGAGAATGAAATTGCATTTCCATCTCAACCTAATTATATTCAAATGGGCTAATAGATTTATTTACCAAGTGAAAGCTGTCTTAAATAAAGACAAAGGAAATAATTGGGAAAGAACGGTACAAGTGGCAATGCTTTCGTATAGTGCTCACTTGAATGCTACAAATTTGTAAATTTGATCATTTGAGTGCCACTTCCAATTTGCCCCGTTAGAAAAGTCGATGTGGCCACTAAAAAATATTTTTTTAATATTTGTAATATTTTTAAATATATTTATTGTTTTTATTATTATATCTTTTGAATATTTTTTATTTCTATTTTTGTTTTTTTTTCTTTAGGGTCAGCGAGGGTCACTAGCAACCCTTCCATGGTTGCCTGGCCCAAATTGGGCGAGGACGGCCTCATCCAAGGCCTGGCTGCCTCGCCCCCAATCGTGAAGGCCTTGGACGAGGGTATTGGGGCCTTGCGGCCTTGACGAGGGCTGTTGCAGCCTCGCCAGCAATCAACAAGGCCCCGACAGCCTCACCTAGGGCCTTTGCAGCGAGGGTGAGGCTTGGGCAAGGCGACCCTTGCCCAAATCTAACCGCGAAGGCCACGAGCGAGGCAGTCAGGGCCTCGTGATCGCTGGCGAGGCCACGACAACCCTTGCTCAATTTGGGCAGCATCTCTCATGGTCACCCAGTAACCAACAAGGCCCTTGCCTAAGGCTTTTACAGCCTAGGGCAAGGTAGCTATAGCTGGTGACCCTCGTTGGCCCTAAAGAAAAAAAAACAAAAAACAAATAAAAAAATTCCACATATGACATTTGGCCGAAATTAGCAGTCAAGTGATCGATTTTTCTCTAGTGCAACACTTAAGTGAGCAAAAAAAATTGACACTCAAGTAAGCGCCCTACAAATATTTTGACACTCCCATCATTCTTTTGCTGAAATAATCTAAATCTTTACATGCCTCACCATATTGAGCCAAAAAACCGACCAATATGCTCCATAGTCAATTGATCATCTTCGCCGATAAAAATGGCAAAGTCAAGCATTTTAAATCCCCTAGAATAGGGAACATCATCAACATAATCCAAATGTGGTTTTCGCTCAACGAGCATGACAACCCCTCCACCAACTCCTTAAGTGTTGTAGTACCACATCGGCTGCTTGTTCAAACCATTGTTGATACAATTAACCATCCTAGCCCTTAGGCAGAAATGACAGTCTAGCTTGATTATCCAAATTGGTATTACATTATCAATATTTAGTATTGGTCCAACAACCTAATATTTCCACATTTGGCAAAGGCATGTTATGTTGGACATTTTGATTTGTGAAATTATCATCATTTGGGTTGGCCTGAGCAAAATTATCAGGATCATTTCCATCAATGGACCCAACCACATCTATATTATGTTGACCTTGACTAGAAGTTTCACGCTTTTTCAAAATTCTCACGGGCGGTGGAATTACTTGGCCTAAACTACAAACATTATTAAACTAGGTAGAAGTTAAGGAACATACCTAAGGACTTCCGAATTTCCTTGTACTGGAAATGGCTGGTTGGATGACTTTGGCCTAGAGATGACGTCATTGAAAGCATTAACGATCATAGGCTTGATAACATCGGAAATGTGCCTCACGACATGGTTGGCCAAATCCCCTTGCTGTCCCTAAAACAACTCACGCATGTTACCCATTGTAGTTGAATTTGGCTTCACTTCTCTCCTTTGGTCCTCCTTGAGATGTCGCAGAATGTTGGCAATCCATCTTAGTTTTGCTCCACCATTGCTTAAGTGGGTGACTCCGAACATGCAGCCCTCTATTGCCATTATGGGGAACCGATTGTTGCCAATGGCATTACCATGCTCTAGTTGATTCCTAGTCTTGTCATCATACTGTCTCAAATTGGACCATAGTGGTCTCACCAAACGTACCTAAAAGATGTTCCTTTACAAGATGGAATTTGACCAAAATGGTAAAAAAAACCTTCCACCAAAGGTTGATCTTTGCTTTATTAGATAGATTCAATGGTGATTTCTAACAGATACTCTTTTGTGGGAGGATACTAGAAGCAAGTATTTCTATATTAAGTCAACGTGTGAGGTAAACAATAGGGGCAGACAATCAAGAATTTGATAGTATATGGTCACAATTGAGAAGTGGAAGAGACCTCAACTTATTAGAACTTTTCTTTGGCTATTCACTCCTAAGTAATTGTTGAATAATGAATTGAAGATGTCTCGCCACTTGGAGGAAATCCATATCGCTTGAGATGTGAATCTCATGTGGAAATGGCTTGAATTTGTCCCACAATAATATTTGGGAGAGTTCTTCTCAATGATTTCTTCACAATGGTTGAATTTGAATCTCGCTGGTGAGGGGCGATTGAATATTAATCATGATTAAAGCATGATTTTTGGAGTAGACATGCAACTTTTTTGGCATTGTAGAAACAAGTCACTTTTCTACGACAACTTTGTTTTCCCTTTGAATTTGATACAAATAATTCGGTCATACACAAACGAAATCATTAAAGCTTCGTTTATGAATAACTCAACGTTAAATGGATATGCATTTCTCTAATTTTGATCAGATCGGATCATCCACCTGCCGGGTGGATCAAACTGAGTATTGATGAGGCCTCTAAAGGAAACCCAGGACTTGCTAGTGTAAGGGTTTTATTTAGAAATGAAAGGGGTAACTTAATTGGTGGTTTTGCCACATTCATAACATGTTCATCAACACAAGCAGAACTTTGGACTTTATCATTGGGACTCAACTTCGCAAAACAACTTGGATTTCATAAGATTATTATTGAGATTAACTCTAAAGCCATCACTCATCTTCTTAGCCCAAAGCATATGATTGATAATGATGGTCTTATTATGCTTAAAGATGTCATAAGACAGATGCACTCTCACTTTGAGTTTAAGGTGCAACAAAACTTTCGAAGAGAAAATCGCTCTGCTGACTGGCTTGCTAATCTTGAAATCAACGAGTGCTTGGATACTAATTTTTTTTCATTACCTCCTACAGAGTTGCTTCATAATTTATTATTTGATAAAATGAGGATAGTAGATATACTACAATAGATTTTTATATTCAGCTTTAGCCCTTTTTCATACAAAACAAAGGACACTGATAAACTGCAGAAGTACATATGGAATTTGTATTCTTGATGATAGATGAGATCCTATAATTACACACACATAAATAATCCCTAACTGTAACCGCCCTATAACCCCTATTAGTAATTATTAAAAGATTTTTCACTAGAAAAATGGGATTTGACCCCATTAGTGAAAAACATTTCTTCAAAAGTTGATCTCTGGTATTTTATTTGATAGATTAATTGGTGATTTCAAGCAGGATTTGAATTTGTATGACAAGGATGAACTAAAAATTTGAAAGGAAAAAGACTGCAAATTGGAAAGACATTATTAAACTGAAAAAGTACATAGAGAATTCGTGTGCTCGATGACGGATAACGATCCTATAATTACACATACATAATCCCTAATTGTAACTGCCCTACAACCACTTATTTGCAGTTATTATGCTGCGCAGACATATCTACACTTTAGAGATTCCAAGCCTCTTATTTGCACCCCAACTTCATCAATAAATGGTTACATCCTGTGCGGCCACTATTACTCGATCGTCATATGTCTTCAATCTGATGTGGCTAGTATAAACACCTAGAGGGGAGTGAATAGGTGTAAAAATAGTTTCTCGTGATACGAAAGCAATACTAGGCAATCGATAGAAAGGAAGTACTCTTTTGCTTAATCAAAATGAATTACGATCAAAGTAAAATAATGAGTAAGGAAGAGAAGATTAAACACGAGGTTTATAGTGGTTCGGCTTATCCCAAGCCTACGTCCACTCTTCCGCACTGACAGCCTATTGGCTGGATTCCACTATGAACAAAAGAGATATTACAGCACAGCTTTTCCTTGATTCCACAGTGTAGATGTTCTACCACACTTCCTCAAGATTTCTCACTAATATATACTCTCTTTTGCATACAAGTTTTCGCTCAAATGAATTGACTAAATAACAAGAAGTTTCAGACTTTGGAATTCTTCTATCGTGCACACATTTTGAACAGCTTCGAACGTCTTCCTTATATACTCCTTTATGCCATCATACCCGTTGGCACTTACCAAATGAATTCCTCCAATCTACCCGTTGGACGGAATCAATTAGGAAGATCATTCAAGCTATTAAAGGAACATGATGATAGCCCATCAATCATGTTTGCCCATACAATCAGGATCTCAGTTTCCATAAGTAGAACCTTCCATGAATATTTCGCCAATCAACGGATCATTAATCTTCTAATCAATCTTGATCAATTCAAAAGATTCCGTTATGTCATATCTAGCCAAGAGATCTTCTCCAGTCGATAAGGTCATATCCTTAATAAAACATATAGTTCTGGATAGCCTTTCTTCAACGGATTAGTAACTGTCAATGAGGATAGACTTTAAATCTTGAGTCTGGCTGTCCGGAGGTCTTCAGACTTTAAACAGCAGAGTCTACAAACCTTCAGACTAGACTGATGGAAATGTTTTGTCAATTTCAAAATATTTTCAAGAAGATTTCTCCAACAATCTCCCCATTTTTTATGGTGACAAAACTTTCCCGCAAATTTGGATAACTTTGACCTGCAAAACATTTCTCAAACAAATATACATATCTTATAAAGATAAATGGCTAAATGAGTAACACTAGAATCTGCATCCACAGAAAATAGGTTAGTCTTGAATATGATAAAGCCATCCATAAGATATCAAAAGCGGTCAAATCCAAATTCACATCCAGACACAAATTAAAGTCAAACAACAATCCAAAAATTAAAGTTTGATTCAAATTTTTCTCCCCCTTTTTGTCAGCATTAAAAAGGTTGAGAAGAAAATGGAATAAAGTCAAGATTGCTTGGGAACGCGAACAAGCTAGAAATCTCCCATGGACTAAACGATCTCTTCCAGCCTTTTCAAGTCTTCCTTCATTGTGCAACCTCCTCACCCTTAGCATTAGCCTGAATCTGAACAGAGAGGGCTTGGATCTGATCTCACAAAGAAACGAAGAAACTTGACTCGCATTCCGCAAGTTTTGAACCTCGCATCCCGAGCATAAATTTGACCGCGCATCTCCAAAAGAATATCCATAATTTTGCGAAAATCTGCTGAGCTGTCGGTCTGCATACTAGCTTCAGCACGATCTGCAGATGATGGCATATCAGAATAATCACGCAGATTTGGCGATGAAGCATCATGTTCTTCTTCAGGAAAATGAGAGGCATGAATGTCTTCTGGGTCGGCTAGAGAGCGGCTGACTCCCTCACTGGTAGCAGCTAACATCCCTCTTTTCTCCTTATCTCCCCCTGTTTCTATGCCTTCAGATGGAGAAGAGTATTTTTCAGGCTTTCCTTCCTCTTGATTCATTCTCTCTTCTTCTTCTTCTGCTTCTTTTTCGCCACTGACTTCCTCAGCATCCTTTTCTTCTGCTTCTCTCTCATCTGCTTCCTTCTCTTCTCTTTCTTTCTCTTCTCTTTCTCGAGTCCTCTTATCTGAGTCTTGCATTGGAGCAGAACGACTCAGATGTTTCAACGCCATTGCAGAGATGGTGATATCTTCCTCATCATCTTCATCTTCAACGATGAGAGCTCTCATTTTCTTGGATGGAGCAACCATGGGCTCCTTTCCTTTTCTTTTTGATGCAGAAGAGATTTGATGAGACTTTACAGGAGTCTTCTCCTTAAATTTCTCCAACGCCTTGCTTAGCTCTTTTAGACGCATCTTGGTCACCATTTTCAGTCCTACCACCATATGATCGCACAATCGAACACAAAGAATTTGTGGAGGCTGAATGTTCAGATGTCTGAATAACTTCGTCACAAGACTTGGATAAGGAAGTTGACATCTGTCTTTCACCACTGCTCTATACATGTGGAACATAACAGTGTGAGGAAGAGAAAACTTTTTCCCAGTGAGAATGGCATACATCAGCTTTGCCTCCGAACTTGAAACATCAGTTTTAGAAGTTGATTTCGGTCTGAGGCAATTGATCACAATTTTGTGAAGCAGAATGTTGAACGCACTCATCCTTAGGTAGGAAATCTTTTCATCTGTTCTTCTGTCCTTCACAAGTTCCAGTGTAGCACGAGCAATAGAAACTTTGATCAGTTGATATCTTCCTCTCTCAACCCCTAACACATCTACCAACATATCCATATCCACTACAAAGTCTTGATCTTTGACACTGAAGGAGAATCTATTCGCATCTAGAAAGCTAAGATTCGAATAGAAATAAGCAGTTAATTCAGTGTAAACTTTTGTGGTGTCCGAACAAAACTGCTTAAGTTGAAGAAAATTAAACTTTTCCCTCAAGTTTACATTCACAGCATCCAGAAAATCAAAATCCACACTCCTAGGGTTTATCACCCCACGCTTCAGCAATTTTGAGTATAGATCCTTCTGTTCTTTCGATCTAAACATCTCTCCTCTTTTTCCTCGATTTTCCACCGCAATACCCATACTCGGTTGAAATTGGCTGTACAATTTTTCATCATCATTCTCATCTATCAGATTAAATCCCCAATCACGAGGATCACTCGGGATATTTGCAAGGGATTCTTCTGCCACCCCTTTACGAGCAATTCCCAAACTTTCCATTTTTCGCAAAAAGGTATATTCATTCCCATATCCTTTGCTTTTGAGAAAATCATCGACGTAGTTCAGAGGAGTACGAGTCCCTTTTAAAGCACGATAAAGCTTATAAATAAAATAGGTCCTTTGAATTCTTACAGGATCTGCGTCTTCAATGATTTCTTCCTCTTGTTGATAACCAACATTTTGAGGACTAGATGGAGGAGAATGACGCTGCTGAGAATGTTGTGGGCTCTGCTGCTGATTTGGAGCCTCTTCTTCCTCGGTGAGATCGAAGTGAGTAGGCCCCTCACTCATTCGCTGTGGTCCCCTGCTTGCGATCCTCGAAGACTTTCTTGAAAACGACATCTTTCTCACTCTTTGAAATATTCCTTGCTTGACTTTCCCAAGAAAAATGACAAATTTTTCGAAAATTAGGCAAGAGAAGAAAACAAGATTGGAAGATCGGTTCTTTTTAGGGTTTTTGGAGAGTAAAGTGAAGAAGAAGCAACAGTGCGTAAACGGTTAAAAAGGGGGTATACGGACCGTCACAAAGGAAAATAAAAAGATGCCTTTTCAAAATAACTGTCATTTCCGCGAAAATAGTCATTTCAAAAAATAACTTCCTTTTCGAAAACGAAGCGTCGCAATAGTCATGTTAATTAAATATAGTAATAATCAAACACAGTTGACGATCGTACCTTTTCAAGATGAGATTTCAAGAGAGAGAATAACTTACAGTCAATGTCTTGTTTATCTAAGTCTGAGAGTCTCTAGACTTTGATTTCCTCAAACCTCAAAATGTTGAGTCTGGAGCGAATAATTTCAAATTGATTTTTCTCCAAAGGTTTTGTGAATATATCCGCTAGTTGGTTCTTTGAAGCAACATACTGAATCGAAACTTCTCCATTTTGAACATGATCTCTAATGAAGTGATGTCGAATCTCTATATGCTTTGCTCTTGAGTGAAGAATTAGATTTTTGGTAAGATTGATTGCACTGGTGTTGTCGCAATTAATCTCCGTGCATGAATCTTCAATTCCAAAGTCTCTTAGTTGTTGTTTTATCCACAAAATTTGTGAACGGCAACTTCCAAGAGCTACATATTCTGCTTCTGCAGTAGAGAGAGCTACTGTACTCTGCTTTCTTGAAAACCAAGACACCATCCTACCTCCAAGTAGTTGACAGGTACCCGAGGTGCTCTTTCTATCAACTTTGCAACCGGCTAGATCTGCGTCTGAGTATCCAAGAAGAGTAAAGTTTCCTCTTTTAGGATACCATAGGCCGATGCTTGAAGTTGAAGTAATGTATTTGATAATACACTTTGCAGCATTTAAATGAGATTCTTTAAGGTCTGCTTCAAATCTGGCACAAATGCAAACACTAAACAAAATGTCAGGTCTAGAAACAGTAAGATAAAGAAGTGAGCCAATGATACTCCTGTATAGTTTATGGTCGACTCTCTTTCCTTCTTCATCTTTGTCTATCTTCAAGGAACTTGACATTGGTATTTCAGCCTTCTTGCAATTGTTTTGACCAAACTTTTTGACGAGATCATTAGCATATTTTTCTTGATGAATGAAAGTTCATTCCTTCATTTGTTTCACTTGAAGCCCGAGAAAGAAGGTTAACTCACCCATCATGCTCATTTCAAATTCATCATGCATAGTCTTAGAGAATTTCTTGCACAGACTTTCATTAGGAGATCCGAATATGATATCATCGACATAAATTTGAACTAGCACAAAACTTTTTTTTTCTCTTTTGATAAACAGAGTAGTGTCTACTTTACCTTTCACAAAACCGTTTTGAATTAAAAACTTACTCCGCCTGTCGTACCAAGCTCGAGGTGCTTGTTTTAAGCCATATAAGGCCTTTTTGAGTCTGAATACTGAGTTTGGTTTCCTTTGGTCTTCAAACCCCGGTGGTTATTCCACATAGACTTCCTCATGGATGAATCCATTTAGGAAGGCACTTTTGACATCCATTTGGAATAACCTGAAATTTTTATGACAAGCAAATGCAAGTAATAAACGAATTGCTTCTAACATTGCTACTGGTGCGTAAGTCTCGTCATAGTCTATCCCTTCTTCTTGCGTGTATCCCTTGGCCACGAGTCTTGCTTTGTTTCTTACGACCTTGCCTTTCTCGTCCATCTTGTTTCTGAAAACTCATTTAGTTCCAATAATAGATTTACCTTTTGGTTTAGAAGTCAATTCCCAGACATCATTGATGCTGAATTGTCTGAGCTCTTCTTGCATGACTTCAATCCAGCTTTCATCAGATAAAGCTTCATCTATGCTTTTGGGTTCTATTTCATAAATAAGAGCCACAGCACTAGACTCTTCATGCCTTTTGGATCTTGTGCGAATTCCTTCATTGATTTCGCTAATGATAAGATATTTGGGATGACTGGACTTATGCTTCCCGTTGCTGGTTAATTTGTTAGAATGATGATCACTTCCTTCACTTGAATCTTCAACAGTTACTTGATGCTGGTCCTTCAAAGTCTGAGTTGCTTCTTGAGATATAGACTTTGTAGAGTCTGGAACAGGTTTAGTCTCTTCAAGATGAGTCTAAATAGATTCATTATGAATAGAGTCTTGGAATTTGACATTCATTGATTCTTCCACAGTTTGAGTCTTCTTGTTGTAGACTCTGTATGATTTGCTTGTGGTTGAATATCCAAGGAAGATGCCTTCATCTGACTTTTCTTCAAACTTACCAACTCGATCATTTGCATTTTTCAGTATAAAATATTTGCATCCAAACACATGAAAATATGAAACAATAGGCTTCTTTTCTTTGAATAATTCATAGGGGGTTTTTTCTAGAATAAGCCTTAGAAAAACTCTATTAATAATGTAACATGTTGTAGAGACTGCTTCAGCCCAAAAACGTGAGGAGATGTTACTTTCAATTAGAAGAGTTCTAGCCATTTCTTGAAGCGATCTATTCTTTCTTTCCACAACTCCGTTTTGCTCTGGAGTATATGGAGAGGAGAACAAATGCTGAAAACCATATTCATCACAAAACTTTGTAAAATCTTGATTTTCAAATTCACCTCCA
This sequence comes from Eucalyptus cladocalyx, assembly GCA_017140615.1. Taxonomy (NCBI): domain Eukaryota; kingdom Viridiplantae; phylum Streptophyta; class Magnoliopsida; order Myrtales; family Myrtaceae; genus Eucalyptus; species Eucalyptus cladocalyx. Next base: position 8,477,259 of record CM029518.1, read on the forward strand.
TGATCTGTTCTTATACTTGAAATAACATATCCTTTTTTTCGTTTTGAACCTTTTTAGCAAATTTTTCAAAGTGAGAGAAAGTTTCAGACTTACTTGCCAGGAAATACACCCAAGTAAATCGTGAGTAGTCATCCACGATTACTAAACAATATTTCTTACCTCCAATGCTCGTGTTCGGTTGGTCCAAAGAGATCCATATGCGTAAGCCGCAAGCTGCGTACACGGTTAGTGGAAACTTGATTTATTGGTTTAAAGGAATTTCTTACCTGTTTTCCCAATATGCATGGTGTACATAGGTCAGACTTTTGATATGATAAATTGGGTAGACCACGAACAAGCTTCTTTGTTGAAATTTTGGCTATCTGCTTCATATTGATGTGCCCAAGCTTTCTGTGCCATAAGCTTGCTTTGTCTTGGATTGAAATTAAACATTGCGATTCATCTGGTTTCACATCCAAGAGGTAGATATTTCCATGTCTCCGTCCCATAAATGATTGAGTAGAGTTTTTACTGGTTCCTGAACATATACCCTCTTGAAAGTAGATTTTGAAACCGGTATTACATAGTTGACTGACACTAAGCAGATTGTAGTTAAGTCCTTCAACTAAAGAAACATTGCTTATTGTGAGGTTTCCAATCTTCACAGTTCCAAATCCCACAATTTTTCCTTTGCCGTTTCCTCCAAATGAGACTTTTCCACCATTCACTTGAACAAGTTTTATGAAGCAATTAGAGTCTCCTGTCATGTGTCTTGAGCATCCACTATCCAGATACCATTTTACCTTTTTCTTGATAGTGACCTGCATTTTAAAAAGAAAATCAAACTTTCTTTGGTACCCATCTTTTCTTGGCTCCATCGTGTTAGTATGATATGCGGTTTTTGCACATACTTTATTGACAGGTTTCCAAACCATAGAACATTCTCTTTCAAAATGATCTGCACTATTACACTTTGAACATCTGAGAGCATTGCGACCTACTAGTTTTACAAAGGTTCTTTTAAAATGATTTTTGTAAGCATCTCTTGTAGGCATTTGCTTAATTCTTTCCTTTACTTTAGGAAAATCAATTAAAGGAATTGTTTCTTCTGTCATTCCTAAACCGGATTTATTGAAATAGGGTCTTTGTGCAGAAAGAATTTTCTCAAGCTTCTCAGATCCTAATGAAAATCTTTTTGAAACATTTGATAAATCATTTTTTAAAAATTCATTTTCTTTTGAGAGATTGACTTCACTTTCTTTAAGAGAGGAAACATTCATATCTAAACATTTCAATTTTTCTTTCAAAACAAGCTCCCGTTGTTTTAGTGTAGAGTTTTCCCTTTTTAGTTCAGAAATCCTTTTGAGAGAAGTCTTAAGACTAAGACACAGCTCATCAATGTATTTAGAAACCTTAACAAGGATTTTAAAGTTACTTACCTCAAATTCACTATCTGAATCTGAGTCTGTCTCGGAGTTTGAATCTAAATCTGATTGTGCCATCAGACATATGTTGGCATAATCATCATCACTTTCTTCACATTCTGTATCACTCCAGGTTTCTGCTTTAAGAGCCTTTTGATATTTTTCAGATTTTCCTTTCTTCTTCTTTAGAAGAGGACAGTTGGATCTGATGTGTCCATTTTTCTTACATTCAAAGCAGACTACATCTTTATTTGATTCATCATCCTCAACGACTTAGTCTCACATTACTTTTGAAAACTTTGTTTCCTTGGATTGAATCTTCTTCCTTTTCTCGTTCAACTTTCTGAATCTTCTTATCATGAGAGCAAGCTCCTCATCGTCCATATCGTCTTCAGAATCTGCAACATCAGAATCATCATTGGATTTTAATGCAATGGATTTCTTACCTTTAGGGTCTTCGTCTTCATTGATTCGTTCTACTTCATAAGACTGAAGAGTTCCAACCAACTCATCAACAGATAGTGGCATGATTCTTTGGGTCTCCCTGATTGAGGTCTTTATGTGATTTCAATCCTTGGAGAGTCCACGCAGTAGCTTGTTTACTTTCATGGGATCAGAAATTGGTTGACCTTGATTTTCAAGACCATTCACAATATCTGTAAAACGACTAAACATGTCAAGTATAGACTCTCCTGATTTCATTCTGAAGGCTTCGTATTGACCGAGGAGAATGTTGATTCTGGTCTCCTTCACTCGATCGGTTACTTCATAGGTAACATGTAATCTATCCCAAACTTCTTTAGCTATAACACAAGAAGATATTATGTTATATTCAGTAGGTGATAAAGCGCAATATAAAGAATAAATAGCTTTTGCATCAAGAGCTTGTCTCTTGATTAACTCTTCCTGAGTCATTTGACTAGACTCCACAGTATCTTTTCCTCTTTCTGAGACAGGTGCAGCTTTAGAAGTGATTCCTTTTTCTACAACATCCCATTCCAGAGGATCCTTTGATCTTAGAAACGCCTTCATTTTGTTTTTCCATATGTTGTAATCATTTCCATCAAAGTAAGGTGGTCTGGTATTGCTTTGCCCTTCTACCAGCCTTGGAGCCAATATACTAGCCATGGATCTTTAACTCTGAAGTAAAACACTTCAAACAAAGTAAGTACACGAGCTCTGATACCAATTGATGCGGCTAGTATAAACACCTAGAGAGGGGTGAATATGTGTAAAAACAGTTTCTCGCGATACGAAAGCAATACTAGGCAATCGATAGAAAGGAATTACTCTTTTGCTTAATCAAAATGAATTACGATCAAAGTAAAATAATGAGTAGGGAAGAGAAGATTAAACATGAGGTTTATAGTGGTTCGGCTTATCCCAAGCCTACGTCTACTCTTCCGCACCGACAAAATTATTGGCTGGATTCCACTATGAACAAAAGAGATATTACAAAGACAGCTTTTCCTTGATTCCACAGTGTAGATGTTCTACCACACTTCCTCAACATTTCTCACTAATATATACTCTCTTTTGCGTACAAGTTTTCGCTCAAATGAATTGACTAAATAACAAGAAGCTTCAGATTTTGGAATTCTTCTATCGTGCACACATTTTGAACAGCTTCGAACGTTTTCTTTATATACTCTTTTATGCCATCATACCCGTTGGCACTTACCAAAGGAATTCCTCCAATCTACTCGTTGGACGGAATCAATTAGGAAGATCATTCGAGCTATTAAAGGAACATGACGATAGCCCATCAATCTTGTTCGCCCATACAATCAGGATCTCGGTTTCCATAAGTAGAACATTCCACAAATATTTCGCCAATCAACATATCCTTAATCTTCTAATCAATCTTGATCAATTCAAAAGATTTCGTTATGTCATATACAGCCAAAAGATCTTATCCAGTCAATAAGGTCATATCCTAATAAAACATACAGTTCTGGATAGCCTTTCTTCAACAGATTAGTAACTGTCAATGAGGATAGACTTTAAATCTTGAGTCTGGCTGTCCGAAGGTCTTCAGACTTTAAACAGCAGAGTCTACAAACCTTCAGACTAGACTGATGGAAACGTTTTGTCAGCTTCAAAATATTTTCAAGAAGATTTCTCCAACACAATCGACATCATAGTCTTCGTGTTCTCCTCTTTATCCGACACTTAGCTAGATTCAGGTGGTCACCCTGTTATTCTCTTTGTTGACATGTCTTATTAATTGCCCCTTGACTGCCTGTCGTTGAAATGTTGTCTCGTGTAGATATCCATGCCATTAACCCACATCTTCACTTTATCTCCTATCTTCTTTTGTGTCCAACACTTGACCAAATTAACAAAAAAATATTGGCCGTATATTGGTTGTTATCGAAACAAGATGTTAGTCGACCATGCGCCACCGTACATTGATAGCTGTATTTCATGTTTATCGATAATAACTCTTTGGCCAAATTGAGTGAGCTATTTTTGGTGTCAACATTAATAGAAAAGAGGAAGCATTATTATTTCTGCTAATATCGCACATTCTTCTGATCCCATAAACGAATCGTCCAAAAGTGGAAACAATGACTAATATTCTTCATCTCTAATTTGAAAACTTCAAGTGCAAATAATTTATATGATCATGGCAAAATCAAGGTCCTACTCAAACAATAAGTGTGTTCATCTTTCTCGTTCAAAATTTATAATTGAATCATTACACTTACATATCTTGTTAGGCCAATCTCAAGAGCACAAATATGTGTTTCTCCTGCATTTATTCAGCATATGTGATATTAGACCATACACCAAGTTAGAAGAGAACTAATAGAGCTCTAAAAATGTCCGAGTACCTACATACAGCAAAAGAAAAATGTTTTACTCCCAGCAACAAATGTAATAGCACATATTTCTCTTGTCCAACAACAACAATAAAGTATTTCCAAAACGGAATATAAAATCTAATATCCCGAGAGTGCAGGTTTTGGCATCGTGGCAAGCTAATTATGATACTATCACTCTTTCCTATCAAATTCACAAATAGATAATTATGATCTCCAAGAGTTTGGCATTGTGGCAAGCTCCGTCTTCGCTACGAGCAAAAAATATTACTTCGGAATAAATTCTTCCATGTACCATATTCAATCACAACTGCCGAAGAGATAAAATTATGCTTTTCTCCTATTAGGGGCAGAAGAATGCGCGATGCGAAAAGAAATTTAAACTCATCGGAGGCCTTGCCAAACTTAAAATGGAGAGTTTATATGAGTTCATGACCTCAATTTACCAGATATGGCTAGGACCTTCAAATCAATGAGGCCGTGTTTACACACATCGCTCAATACAACAATCCAACTTTGCAGCATATTGCAGCAAGCGCACTTCATGAAGTAGAGATGAGATCCACGAGGGCCTTGAAATCAGCCTCAGCACTCCCATCAGGCCCAGCTGCCTCCACCAATCTCTCTCTCAACTCGCCAACTTTCTTCCTCATTTCCTTCCCTTCCTCGCCCCTCAACACCACCTCCAACGCCTTCTCCATTCCATCCTTCGTTATGATCCCACCTTCTACTTTCACTCCAATCCCCCACACTTCCTCTATCATCCTCCCGTTCATCATGTTGTCCGCCCACAATGGCTTGCATACCATCGGCACGCCGCCCGCCACGCTCTCGAACACCAAGTTGTACCCGCAGTGGGTAACGTAGACCCCGCACGCCGGGTGGCTCAGCACCTGGCCCTGTGGAACCCATGGGGCGAATTTCCCATACGCTCTTGTCCGCTCCAGGATCCCCTCGGGCAACTGCGCCATCACGTGTTCCTTGAGGGACCATAGAAATGGGGTCTTGGTGGATTCCAAGGCTTCCCCGAGAGCCAATACCTCGCTTGGCAACGGCGTTGCCACTGTCCCGAAGCATATGTACGCCACAGACCGAGGTTGTCTGGCGTCGAGCCACGTCAAGCAACCGGTAGTGTCAGAGTCGGAGCTCCGCGGCAGCGGGGGCGGTGGGAACGACACCGTGAGGCACCCCACTTGGAGAAGGATCTTGAACTTGGACTTCAGGTCTGCTGTAAGAGGCGTCGGGTTGGCTTCCGCATAGGAGTTCAGGACGACGGCGGCAGCACCACACGGGAGCACACGCCCCATCTCGCGCAACATGCATGCAATCACTGAAGTGTCCTGATCATTGGTTATCTCAGTCGGTAAATCTGAAATGTGCATCATAGATAATCCTGGAATTACTCCAAGGCTCTTGTTGTTGTCGTAGTCAATGCAGGTGTCACCGCCGGAGGATTCACGATGGAGCTCACTGATGACATCAATGTAAACGTGGGCCGCCAACGCGTACGGAGCGGGAACCCAGAGGATCACCCAGGGAACCTGCATTTTCTCTGCCATTTCGCATGCGAAAATCAAGAAAGCGTCCGTCAATAAACAACTCACATTCGTCCCTGCATCTTGCTTTGCGGCGTCAACAGCCGCTCCAAAGCTCTCTGGCGCCGCTTTCAGGAACCACCCTACAAGTTCTCCCGGATGCTTCATCGACCCCTGGTGGTCGTCTGGTAAGCCATCGCCGACATCATAGATTTGGACGTTGGGGGGCAGCTCGGCTCTTGACGGCAGAGGGAAAACGATGCCATTGGACTTGGCCGTGTTCAAGAAAGAGAAGCGGACATCCGGGGCGGCCAAAGCAAGCTTGAGCGTGAGGTTGGCGAGAGGCCAAGGGTGGCTGCCGAACGGGAAGGCGAGGACCGCGACGTGCCTTCCCGGCAGCATGATCTTTGTAATCTCTTACGCCGGAAGTTGGGTTGAAGATCGAGGAAATTAATGATCTGCAGAGGAACTTTAACAAGAGGAATGCCCGATCATGTGGTTGTGCGAGGTCTGCGAGCTACATTGGTGGCCTCGTGCGTTTTCTCGTGCAAGAGTCAATGAGGCTCCATGATTTTGCAGCATACAATATATATCGACTTTTTTCTTTGTCCATCCGCAGTTTTCCTGATTTTAGCAGTAATTTCCTCGGAGTAATCTATTTTCGTCACTTAAGTGTTTGTATTTTCTTAATAAAAGTAAATAAACAACTTTTTACCTCCCCACCAAAAACTATAATATCGTTCATATCTAAAGTAATTACGAAAAAAAAAATGATTTACGAACCTACCCTTTCTCGTGACATTCACGTGTGTTGTGAAAATTTTAGATGCTTTGAATTAAATAAAAAGGTCAAAGTGCATGCATCCAATTCCCATCTTAACTCTCTCTGTCCCTTTCTCCATGACTAACTGCCATTGCCATCCACAATCACCTTCAACGCTTCGGTGCCAAATACGAAAAGGTCTCTACTTTCCCAACACTGATTTCAAGGCCTCACAAGCATAGATCAAGTGGCTATTAAGGCCCTGTTTGATAAAAAGTATTTTTGTTCCTCGGAACAAAAATTTTTATTCTTTTATTCCGAAAAAAAAAAAAAAACGTGTTTGGTAAAACATTTGTTTTCGGGAACAAAAAATCTATTTTTTTATTCCCGAGAACAAATTTGGAACAAAAACGAGAAATATAAAAGAGTTGCTTCCGGTTCAGGAACAATTTCGAAAACAATTTTTCTCTCTTCTCTTTTTTTTTTTCTCTTTCTTTTTTTCTTTTTCTTTTTTCTTTAGACCGTCGCTAACCTTGGCCATGGCCAGCGCCAATGACCAACCACAAAGAGGAAGAAGGAGAGAAAACAAAAAAGCAAAAAAGGAAAATATAATAAAAATATTAAAAAAAACTAAACAAAATAACAAAATTATATAATTTTACCAAACGCATTTCTTTTCCAGGAGTAGAAATTTTGTGCAGTTACCAAGCGCATTGTTATACTCAAAAATTGTTCCCAAGAACAAAAAACAAAATACTATTTTTGTTCAAAAATTGTTCCCTGGAATAAAAATGTTACCAAACGCGCCCTAAGCTACAAGAACGGCAACCAGCCCTGGACGCAGCCTTCATTTTTGGCTCTACTAAGTGTGCAATCGCCTTCGACCAATAAAAAAAATAAAAAAAAAAAGTATGCAATAGCCGTTGTGTGCCGAGACGCCTCAGGGAAGCTCACGGGAGGATTCGCTTGTCTAATTCGGGCTCAATCGCCTCTTCACGCGGAAGCCCTTGCGCCGCTTGAAGGCATGCGCTTTATGAAAGATTGGAGAAGAGAGAACATGGGCAGGGAAGTCTCTGTGGAACTGGAGTCTGGCGATTTTTCTTTAGTTCAGTCAGTCACGTGTGAAGACCAACCTCCTTGGGATGTTGGAACTACTTGCCAAAGATTGTCGAGCCGCGCTTTCTTGTATGACTTCTTTTTATGTTTAGCCCACGGCTCTAGGTCCCAAAATAAAGGAACGGATTAGATCACTAAAGCCAAATATCACGGAGCTCTTCCTCAATGCTGGGTTTGCAGCCCTCCTCAGCCCCTTTTGGATGTTTTGTGTGTTGAAGCCCATTTGGGTTGTTCCTTCACTTTATCTACTTAAATGAAAGGGAAAATGCATTTTCGACCCGAAAAAACCACCTTTGCCATCGCCCGACCTGCCAAAGCGCCAACATCACCAGCGACTCGCCACCAATTCGTTGGAAAGGCGAGGACGGCAACTGTGTTTTCCCGGCAACATTGCGGTGGGATGTAATTTTTCATTTTTTTATAATTTGGTTCCGAAAATGAAGAGGAATGTCAATTGGGGCTATTATGCTAATGCACGTACGAAATCAAGCTGACCGTCTCTCCCTCCGGCGACAACATCACGTAGACTTCTAAGGAGAACGTAGAATGCAGAAGCGAAGATAATACAATATAGATTTGACCTACGGATGACGTGGTAGATATAATCAACGAAATGTTGAAAACAGTGAAATGAAAGTTAATATTAACCTAGAGATGCAAAGAAGTTCACAGATTAAGATTGAAGACCAGAGAAGGCCACCGAAGCGCTTCCTAGAGCGGCGTGTTCCCAATGGGAATTCACCTCCTCACTCAGATCCTCCTGCAATCTGAAACTTCTACTGTCTTATTGAAATGTCAGGATAGGGGGAGCAACCTGAAAGCATCTTCACGACTCACAATCCAAGAAGAAGATGAAAAGGATGAACATATCAGTTCAGCGTCTACAGCTTGAGGCTGTCAATGAAAGGAACCGCATCATCAAGCTTGCGGCTTAAGAAGCGCTGCGGGAATTCTTCAAAGTTCAAGAGGGTTTGGAAGATAGGGGGGAGCCCGGTGGCTGCGAGGAGCTGTGGAGAAGGTCCGACCGGAAGAGACAGACTGGGTTAGCAAAAGGTTGCTATGGACACCCTCTCCTTCTCTTTGTTCACCACCGCTCTGTGATCGGGTGCTCTATACGTGCCATTGCTGTAAACCTCCATGATTTGGCCTAAATTCACGACGATGCTGCCAGGAACAGGCGGAACTGTGACCCAGCGGTTGTCCTTTCTAAGGACCTGAAGGCCAGCGATGTTGCCGCACTCCGTCAACAGGGTGATCCCCGTGGTGTCAACATGCGGCAACAGGCCTACTGCTCTCTCAGGTTCCGGGCACGCTGGTTAGTAATTCATCCTGACCTCACACGACCCTTCTCCGAAACTTTTCGCCAACAGGTCTAGTTCCTCTTCATGAATTCCCAACGCCATTCCAATATACTTTGCTACCGCCTCTGCCAGTTTCCTCATATCTTCGCCGTATTTCTCTAGTGCCATCCTGATCGATCGATTAAGCATTCGCAATCAACATCTGCTTAATTCAGCTAACTAGAAATGCATAGACATAACGTAATCGAAAAAAATGGAAGCCGAATGACCTGAATTCGGGTGGATTTCGTGGCCATAGATCGAGATTTCTCGCATGCGGAGGATGGCATTTGAGGAAGATCATGTCGTTCCAGTCCAGCTTCTGGTCGTGGAAGGTCACGAAAGCCTGCCTGTAACCTTCGAGACTTCCGGGCCTATGGGCTGACTTCTGCTTCTCATGGTGGGGCAGTTCGAAGAAACCTCGCACGTTCTCCTTCATCATCCTCGTCCCTTCATCCGACACTCCATGGTTCATCAAGTGCACATACAACCCCATTCACATGAAGATATTATCATGATCCTTCTATTTTAAATAAGGGCCAACCTTTGCCGACTCACCAGCCGGCTAAATAATCCAGATAATCAAGGACATTTTCGTCCAAAGATGAATATAAAAGAGAACAATATGAGCAAAAAAGTTTAGAAATCAAATGAAAGCTCTAAATAAAGGAACCGATCCAATGTCACATTCGGTAAAGATTTATGGAATGGCCCTTACGTAAGGATTATATTGCCCTTAATTTTTATGAAATAAAATATGCTGAAAACCGAACATTAGAGTTTCTTCTCATCCAGCTCATCACGAATATAAGGTTTTCATAAGGCTAATCTTGAGCGATGAATGCCGACGGCATGCTTAACACATGCAAGTCGGTCGGAAAGTGGTGTTTTCGGTGGCGCTACTAGATGAACAATGCCCCTTCTTTGCATTTATTATGTTTACGCTCGATCGAGATATCTTCTATTTCGTCCAAAAAGGATTTTAAATCAAAAATCGGAGAGCTACCCTTTTGATATCTATTGTTCAAAGCTGAAAAAGTGACTAACCCTTTCTTTTATTTAAGACGCAATACAAAAAAAAAAAAAGAGTTGACGTCTTCTATTTCTTCAATCACTAACTATATAACCTATATTTTAATAAAATTAGATTAAAAATTTAAAAATTTAAAATTTAAAGGAACAAAAAAGCAAACCTTCCACCTGTGGCCACTGCTCCATCATTGGTGGGGTGGCCGTGATGGCCAGCAAGGTTGCTAGCACTTGCCAGAATAGAGAGAAGGCGGTGACCCTCTCCCAAATCTGGGCAAGGGTTGTTATGGCCATTGCCGCCACCCCACCAGCGATGGGGCGGTGATTACAAGCGGAGGACCTATGATCGGGTATTTTACTGTCCCACTAGTAAAATAAGTCCTTTAGTTTGAGAGAGATTATGCAAGAAAAAGAGCAAGTATTGCAACATCAACATACATAAGACTACATGTATTTAAGCTTATGATCAAGTGGAAAGCGCACCAGGAAAAGACCCCATTCACGACAGGTGGAGTGAAGGTTGCGGAGCTCAGTGGATCGGGAAGCAAGGTCCATCAGCTTCCCCAGGTCGATGCGAGGCAATTCCTACAACGACTCGCGATGATGTTTAGCCACCACCGTGTCATCACGGAGGGAATTGTTTGGGATGCAAATCATGGTTTTCCTCATTTATCTTTTACTTTTCTAAAAAATACTTTTCCTCACCTGTGACCAATTGGGCTCAACATTGAAGTGAAATTTTTGGACTTTCTTGACCCACTAGGAGGGAACTGTTTCGGGAGGCTTTAGGAAGCCTTCCCGGTCTCCATTTGGGACATGCGACCTATAGTTGGAAAGATCTTTGAGTGAAGTTTCACTCTCTAGTTGAAGGTTTTGGCTAATTTTGGCAGCAAGTTTATGAAAATTTCACTTTTCTCTACAAAGGTCGATTTGGAATTTTTGGATTTTGCTTTTCTGGAGTTGCTTCTGGGGGTGTCCTTGGGGAACGATTGTGAATTCTTCCTTCTCCCCCTTGTCTCCTACCTTTCATGCCCTAAAAAAGCTTGCTTAAGTGATTTTCTCCCATGAATTAAGGGATTTTTGGTCAGTCTTTTATTCACCTACCAATAGGGGTGAGCGATTCCAGGTTCCGGTTCGGTTCTATCTGGAACCTGGAACCTACCATCGGGGTATAGGTTCCTCATTTTTTGGAATCTGGAATCTACCTGTTAGAACCAAGAATTTGGAACCTACCCTGTCACAGGTTCCAGGGTCGGTTCCAAGTTCCAACAAGTTCTCTTTCTTTCTTTTTTCTTTTTTTTTTTTCATTTTCAGATTTGAATTATAACGTATGCGCATACCCTACGGTAACTTCCCACATCTTAGCAAACATACTAGTGCCAAGATCTAACATGGTTGGTGAAAGACGGGGAAAAAAATGCACATTGATCACAAGGAAGAGAGTAAAGCTTTAGAGGAAAAATAGCTCTTTTCTCAGTCTAGAAAAGGTAGTGAAACAACTGCATAAGGTTTTCCTCTATCCCTGCAGATGGCCGTGACATACTGCAACACCATCAAGGGAAATGATAGAATGGCCAAAATTAAAGACAGATACTTCTCTGTCATCACGATAGGACGTGGCGAGCCCAGGAAGTTCTTTGTTGCGTTAAGATATCTCGGCCATCCTTTGTTTCTCAAGTTATTAGATGCAGCGAAACGGGAATTTGGATTTAATCAAGGCATTCTTTTAATCCCATGTGGACCAAGTGAGCTCCAAAGAATCCTATCATGAAGGGTGTAGATCATAATCAACAAGTGCAGGTCAAATTCCAACAAGCAGGAGAGCAAATCCAATGAAATTACTCATACTTGTTGAACATAAATGTATATATAATGTCTAGTAAAGTATCATTCAAACAGTCTCATTGGCATGCATAAAAGAGTTTTGGAAAAAAATATGTAGATTTCCTAAGGTCACATCAGAGTGAAGGGAAATTATGAACACTGAACCGATCGAGAGATCTAATTTGGGGCTTCTTTTGCACTTCGCCATCGAATCGTTCGTGGCCAGATCTATCTTCGAGGGCTTCAACTTCCCCAGCTTCTCGCTCACAAACGAGTCGTCGTCCATTGAGGAGCGCACTCCCCAAGCCTTCTTTGACTGGTTCAAGAAGCTCAAGTCCGTAAACCCCCCGAGCTTCATCACGCGGAACTCAAGCTCACCATTGGCTAGGTTCTCCGAGGCCAAGTACCTGCAATTCGTGCACATGAAGCATAAGATTCTCACACTACCTTTAGGAGGCCTTGCAAAAGAAACAGCCTGACAATCAACTATTCAACTCAATAGAACCAATAAACCCCAACAGAACCGAGTAACAATGCATCTTTCCGCAATCTTCATTTTTTCCAAATTTTGAAATGAAGGTTAAGCAACTATCAGTGTTGCTCATCTTAGTTAGGCAAAGGAGCAATCTGTCACTTGAGCAAACATGCAGAGGAAAAGCTATTCTAAAAACTGAAAAGAGCAAAAATGCGGAGGAAAACCTACCGTCTCGTCGTCAATCAGCTGGTAGGCCCCCACCGGAGTCTCCAAGGGCATCCCACATCGCCCCCGACTGGATAGACGAAAGGAGAGAGAGTGTGGGGGTGCAATTGAGCTGGAGCTAGAGGTGGAGGTGAAGGCGGAGGCGGAGGCGAAGGGGTGTGGAGTTAAGGCTGATTGGGGTGCTAGGCGAGCAGCAAGCTGCATCGAGGCGGCTAGGCGAGCGAGCAGCCTCCACTGAGGGGACAAGCGGTGTCCAACGACGGCGTCGACGGCAAGCGGCTGAGCGGCGAGGCGAGCATGAGTCTCACAGCACCAATAGTGGCACAGACGGCGCGGCGAAGATGGCGGCGGCCGCGGCTCAACCCACGGCCAAGGGGGGAAGAGCTCGATTCTAGCAGAGGTGGTGGCGGTTCGGAGCAACGACGGCTCGGACGGTTGAGCGAGCGGTGGCAAGAGGTGGTGACGGTGGCTTGGGGACGGCGGCGGTGGCTAACGGATGCGAGGGGTGGCGCAACAGCTTGTCGGGCTCAATGGCGAGACGGCTCGTCGGACAAGCGGTGGGTGGGGGTGGTTTAGTGGCCAAGAGGTGGTGGTGAGTAGGGCGTGGGGCGGCGGTGTGGTGGTGGGTGAAGCACAAACCAACAAGAGGAAGGAAGGAAGGAAGGAAGGAAGAAGAAGAAGAAGAAGAAGAAGAAGAAGAAGGGGTGGGGTTTTGGCCAAGAGAGGGGGAAAGAGAAGAAAAGAAAAAAGTTGGGGGGCAGGAAGTGACGTGAGGAGGGAAAATGGGAGAAAAGAGAGAGAGAGAGAGAGAGAGAGAGAGAGAGAGAGAGAGAGAGAGAGGGAGGAGGAGGGAAGAATCGATAGAGGGGGGAAATCATGTGGGGGGAAGCTAGGGTTTTTTTTTTTTTTTTTTTTAATTATGACCGGCTCCCGGTTCTACCCGGGAACTACGCTCACCCCTACCTACCAAGCCTATCAATAAAGCTACTTCAACAACTTTCTGACTTGGCCAAATTTTCAACATTTGTAGCTATTAAGTGTGCGGATTTTGCTGCGATTTTCATGTGCTTCCAGCTACTTATCCTTAGCCAATTTTTCAAGAAAGTCCCTCAAAGTTGACCATTTTCTTACCCAAAAATGCCCAATGCAACGCAAATTTGGTGCTTTTGGCCCAATTTGATTGATTCAACCTAGCCAAGTTCAATTTTCAACTTAATTGGAGGCCAAGATGATGATCTAAGTGTTTGGGTGAAATTTTACAAAATTTACAAATTGGTCCCTCAACTTTTGAAAATTGCATTTTAGCCCTACTTGCCGTTTTAATTACAACTTGATCTCTTACGCTTGGCTAGTCACATTCAGATCATCAGCTCCAACCTTTTTTCTTCTTTTTTTTAAAAAATTTTTTTTATTTTTTTTCATCTTTTTTTTATTTTTTTATTTTGATTTTGATTTTTTTATATGAAGAAAATAAATGCATTTAAAAACTATACTAAAAGCCTAGGTAATATTTATGCAATAATTTGACAAGAAATATTTTTGAGGAAAACTAAGCTCCCATTTTTTCGAAAAAATGATTTTTGGGCAAAAATTTAGGTGTCAACAAACATGTTTTTCACAAATCTTTTATAAGTCTTAGCATTAGACATTTTCAAATATCTTGAAGTAATAAATTCTCAATTAAGGCACAACTTAGTGTTATTGGTTATGGTTATTTCACTATTTTTTCTCATTTCTCAAACTTCTATTTGTTGTTAAGCCTACAGATTTATCAAAACGCCCAATCGGAAGTTCTGAACATAGTTGCTACTTAATCATGTATTCCCTAACCATAAATATTTCATCATAGTTATTGTGATGAGAGTTTAGTCTAGATTGGCCTTGGTAGTGAACTTCGTCAATCCCAATTTTGATCCTTGGCTAGGGGTGCATCCTATATGCCTTAGTTCTAATCGTTATCTATCATGCATTCATATTAATTCATTGACATCTCTTCCCATACATTCACACATTAGCCATAGCCACTCCAAACAACTCTTGCCTGTCACACAACCACATCAAAATCCTATCATATTATGGCTCTCTCCTATCATTTTCATCTATAAATTATGATCTTCAAGAGTTTGGCATTTTGGTAAGCTATATCCTAGCTACGAGCAAAGTTTGATATTTTTGGAATAAATCCCTTTATATGCTATATTCAATGACAAAAACCAAAGAGATAAAAGATCATGTTTTCCTCCAATTAGTGATGGAGAAATAAATGAAGCAAAAAGATATTAAAAGAGAAATGATTGGACTACAGTCTTTTAATCTACTATAAGAATAATAGTTGTCGCGACCTCCCCGAAGTGGGTTGGATCACCTAAGGATTCGGCTAATGGATTGCTAAGCCTAGACTTAGCTCGAGCTTTCCCAAGCTCATATCAATTCGCAACTTAGGGTTTAAGTTCTTAATATCCAAATGATTTTTATCATGGAGTCGCCACTAATCTATTTTTAATGGGTCTATTAGAAACCCAAGTAAAGTAATAGGAGAATTACTTCACTCCCACGAACCAGAGATTAAATGAGTTCGGGGACTTGATTATGCTAGATTTTTCTAAAGCCATTTTGGTACATTTTCTTTTTTATTTAAAAAAAATTGTTTTGCAGACAGCTTGAATTGATTTTAGCTTAAAACACTAAAGTAATCATACAAGTGCACAAACATTAAAGATGACATTCGAAGGAAAAAGCATTGCAGAATTAAACACAATAAGGCAAACAATTATTTTTTTGGGGTTTTCTCTTGTTTTAAAATGAAAACTTACTTAGATAATATGCATTTGATAATTTTTTTGCTATTTTTGTATTAAAATTCGAAATAATTACTGAAAATTGACTACAAAACCCGACAAGTTATCCTACTCAAGTTAGGAAATGATTTAGATTAAATCCCATTTTAATTCGGAAACTCATCTTAATTAAGTAGCCGTAACATGCAATCTAATATTAAAACATCTAACTAGATAAATCCTAAGCATGCGGTCATAACCTATTTAAGAAATTATCCTAATATGTCACACAATCTGATTTTTTTTTTTTTATGTTTTCCAAAACAAGCATTTATTAAATATAAACATTATATCCAATCACTCCAGATATTTATCAAATGAAGGATTAAAATAATTGAAAAATAATCCGTTGTCTCACGGATTAAATTAACGATTATTTTATCCCTAAACATCACAAAAATCGAGAAAAATCAAAATAATTAAAAAAAAGTTGATCCGAAGTCTAATAATCATAATGATTTCAAAGCCAAAATATCATCAAAATCAACATAATTAAAAAAAAGATCCAAAGTCTTACGGATCAAATTAGTAATGATAGTGATTTTTACCCATAATATCCTATTAGATAATGCCTAAAGCCTCGATGGAATTATTATTAACATCAAACATTCCAGTTTATGCAATAATATCGAGGAAAAAATTGGTTCAAGAAAACTACATTATTTGGACCGGCGCCAAAGATTCGCGAACGTAGGTTCGCGCAGTGGACTCACCGGCACGGCAGGAGCCGCGATGAAGGGATTCGACTTGGCTCGGTCTGGAAAACGAAATCAGCAGCTCATCGTCCTCAACCCAAGGAGCAAGAATCGGATGGGTAGAAATCAGCAAAGGCACGAGACTCGGGCGCAGCAACGTCGTCACCGGACGGGGAAATCAGCCGAGTTGGTCGCAGCTCGCTTGCTGCCCGGGAGTGGAGCGACAACTTTATGCTGCGGCGACGGGCGAGCGGAGACATTGCGACGGGCGAGTCGGAGACGTGGGTCGCCGCAGATGACCAGCAGCGGAGTCGAACGGAGGCGTGGCTCTTCGTGGTCCCGGGAGTGGCGGTGGGTTGTCGGCGTCGGGCTAAGACGCGGGTTGCTGCAACGAGCGCTATAGGTTGCTGGCGTCAACGGGCGTGAAGAGGAGCAGCAGTGGTTGGTTGCGGAGACGGGCGGAGATGCGCTGCGACCAGCGGGCGAAGGTGGTGCGGGTTGCTGGCATTGGGCTCAGGCGAAAGGCAGCACACGGCGACGGCGCTTCGAGCTTCGAGCTGCAGGGGGCGGATGAAGGTGCTGCGGTGGTGCGGCGAAGAGCAGGCTGAGGGCTGCAACGGCGACAGCGTTCGGAGCTCCAGCGACTGTGAAACAGCAGCTGCGGTGGCGGAGTTGCAAGCGTCGCTTGAAGCTTTGAGCTGCAGGGGGCGGGCGAGCGGATGCGGCGCTTGGAGGAGGGTGCTCACGGCATCGGACGGAGGTGCAGGCGTGGGCTGCGGTTGCAGGCGGCGGGCTCGGAGCCCGCCGGAAGGAGAAAGGTGGTGGGCGGGCAGCTGCAGCGCCGGGCGACCAGCAGTAGCGAGGAACTCCCGAAGTGTTGGAGTCAACACCTAATATAATAATAAGAAGCCAAAAGCATGAAGAAAACAAAGAAAGAATTCTCCACTCCATACGTGAGAATTCTAGAGAAAGTTGGAAGTCCATTATGCATGAAGTCTGGATGTGAGGCGGTGAAGAAGAGAAACTTGAACAAAGTCAACAATAGTGGCTGAAGAAGAAACTTGTACGTGGGCAGCAAGTGTATGTGTCACGGTCCGTGAATCCTCCCGTACTCGTGACACTTGTGAGTGGCGCTTGGGGTTATCTGATGAAGAGTATGAGGCAGAAGGGTAGAACACAACTGGTCCGTGGGAGTGGCGTCAGGACGGTTGGTGCTAGGAGTTCTAGGATAGAAGGGTTACATCACTTAGGAGCTCGAAGACGGGGTAGGCCTCCCGTGCACAAACCGGTCGGGAGCCGATGCCGCTCTCCGACGAGGCCATGGCGGCCGAAACCGCTTGTCGTCCCTAAAGAGAACGCTGCCTTACTCGATGGACCGCCGAGCGAAGCCGGGCGTGGTAGGATCTCGCACGAAGAAGCATTCACCGTATCGTTCGTGGAACAGCTAGAGAAAGGGCCGGCTCGGCGAATTCCGCTCGCTAGGCGCCCGCGGGTCGTTTCCGAGGCCAAGGAAACTCTCGGCCCGTGACAAGTGGTATCAGAGCAGGAATCCCTCCAGTAAGCAAGTGAGCAAGTCGGAGAATCGAGCTTCTCGCTCAGTGGGTCGAACTGATGAGCGCCCGGTCCGGTCCTCGCGTAGCGGAAAGTATGGCCGGGGCAAATGCTCGAACGCAGCCGCGCTCTCTGTTCCTTGGATGGCAATGGTACCGGGACGAGCCGGTTCCTCGCCGAGCCGATAAGGAGTTCGAGAAAACCGAACCCTTGGCCGAATGGGGATAACGTTCTGGATCGATAGGTGAATTCGAAGAAGAGGTCTACTTGCCGCGTTTTCAACAAGAAAAGAACCTCCATTGGTCTGCTGGGGTCAAGATGCTGATTAGGCCGGAATGGTGCTGCCAAAAGATGCGGTTGGCGAAAATGCCACACTTGCCAAAAAGCGCGGGTGACTAAAGGGCCGAGCGGCTGAGATCAAAAGAGGCCACCAATGGAGCAAAACCTGTTTTGTTGGGCGAGCGTGACCGTTCGATGTGACCCAAAAGTGGCACATCAATGGTTAATTTACGCAAGGAAGCGACAGAGCGAGATCGCAACGAGGCGTTGCGAAATGAGTGGGGAGAATGTCACGGTCCGTGAATCCTCCCGTACTCGTGACACTTGTGAGTGGCGCTTGGGTTATCTCGATGAAGAGTATGAGGCGAAGGGTAGAACACAACCGGTCCGTGGGAGTGGCGTCGGGACGGTTGGTGCTAGGAGTTCTGGATAGAAGGGTTACATCACTTAGGAGCTCAAGACGGGGTAGGCCTCCCGTGCACAAACCGGTCGAGCCGATGCCGCTCTCCCCGACGAGGCCATGGCGGCCGAAACCGGTTGTCGTCGTCCCTAAAGAGAACTGCGCCTTTACTCGATGGACCAGACGCCCGAAGGCGGGCGTGGTAGATCTCGCACGAAGAAGATTCACCGTATCGTTCGTGGAACAGTAGAGAAAGGGCTGGCGGGCGAATTCCGCTCGCTAGGCGCCCGGGTCGTTTCCGAGGCCAAGGAAACTCTCGGCCCGTGACATATGCATGAAGGAATGAATGGCACATATTAAAATAATATTATAATTGCTACTGGAGTCTTCAAGAGCACGAAGGAAGGTGAAAATTGCGGCTGACAATTTCAAATTTCGTTCGAGACCCCTCCCTCCTCTACCTCTCCTCCCCCGCCTGTCTCGCAAAATCCGACGACCACCTCCGGACGACCACCGCTAGACGCTCTCTTTCAGCTGCTGGGAAACGACGGAGGCTTGGTGGCGTTGGGTCGGAGGGCTCTGTGGCACGAGCTTCCCTCAGAAGAACGGGTCGTCGGAGAGAAACAGACACGAATGTTGGCGTCCCTGTCGACGTTGTTGTCGTCCTCCGTACTGGCATTGTCATCTTCTTCGTTGCCCACACGCCAATTTCGTCTCTCCATTCCTCCTCCTCCTATGAGGATGCTGCCTCCGTCCATTGAGATGATTAGTTTGAGCATCACCCATCGATAAGCCCTTTATTCTTGCCTAGTGTTTTAAATTTGTCGCCCTTACTGTTAGGACGATTTGTTGCCCTTGATTCCGGGCATCCGTAAGAGAGAGAAAAATGCTTGAGTAGAAAAAAGCGAACATGTCAGTTCCGGATCCTTTTTCCTCGCCGCCGTCGAACGTCGCTCACCTTTGCTGGTTGCCATTAGCCTTCGGGTCTAGGGAGGGTACAAAACCATCCCCGTTCTTCTCTGTTTTGTGTCCGGAAACATTGACCTTGCTTGATTGTTGTTCATAGTTTGGATTAAAACATTGCCTTCGGTTTGAGTGTGAGACCTGTGTTGATAGCGCACATGACCTGTTCGATAAATTGTTCGTGAGATGTGTTTGCAAAACAATACTTTCTATCGTCGAATTCAAAGGTTAATCGTTGTAGTTTGCATGTTATAAACTGATTAGTGGTCATTTGGAGTAATTTTCATGAAATTTTTGTCATGAGATTCTCTTCTCTTTTCCCCCTTTTCTGAGAACGGAGAAAACATTGACACCAGTTTAGCTTTAAGCATTTTCATGAGAATTTTATTTCATCATGTTTTTATGATCATGCGGAACTTCTATAACCTAACAAAAGATTGCAAGAATGGAATTAATGCATGCTAACCAGGTTGGAGAACACTCTTATTGCTTCTTCTTTTCGTTGTTTCATATCTTTTGCTATGCCTTTGGTCTTTCAATCCTTTCTTCTGAGAGAGAAGGTTGAGTTCATCAGGTTGAGTTCATCTTAGCTCATCTTACATGTACCTGTTACTTCATATAGTTGCTGAAATTCAATACCATAAACTTGCTGAATCTGTTTGTACTATTCTTCGGCTTCATGCAATTTCCCTGTTCTAGGAAATTCCAAGTTGTTGAATGCTTGAAAGCACTTGCCTCTCTGTATCTATTATCTGTTCTTCATCTGAAGCATGTGCACTTTCTGACTTTTCCTGAATGTACATCATGTACTCCAATTATGCTAATTTAGGTGAGAGAAGTAGAAACAGGATGTGCTAAAATCCTAGTAGGTTACGATGAAATTGATGTGGGAAGAGAGGGCTTTTTTCAACTGGCAGACTCGCCAAATGGGAAATTATCACCTCATATTTGCCTTGATAATTTTATGCTAAATGCTGTATACGGGGTGTCTCAAGGGCCCCCCATCACAAATCTGGCAGTTCTAGAGAAGCATGTGGTGGCCGGTAATGCAGAACTCAGCAAGATTGACTGTTCCTTGAGGGCCGAGTATAGCATGCAGCAATGTGAAGGCTATTGAGTGGGATGCCGCATGGTTTAATAACGTTGATCCTTTTGGTAGGGCTGCAGTCGGGGTTCACCTTTCACCTTTTGACAAGCATGTGACGGCCAGTAATGCTGGAATGATGCATTCGGTAATTGGAGGGGACACAGAGTATGATGGAATTTAATTTTCCGGGACTGGCAATCCAGCACTAGTATTTGCTTTTCTATGGATGGCAGTACTACGCCACCTTCATTTTGCAAGCTTTACTAGTCAACTCATGTCAACATTATGTAAATAGTTGTGTTCTAGTTTGGATGTGATGTATTGGAATTCCAGATGTATTAGAATTCAGTGAGTTATATTCTCTAGTTTCTTGACGTTAGTTTCGAAATCCTGTTAAGTTTGCTTTAAGCAGCGAGAGATTTGTGTCATGGGATGATCAAAGCTTGTATCTGAACTTCAGTATAAACTATGTGCTCCTGTTTACGACAACTAGCTTGCCAAATCATTTTTTCTTCTTAGCCAACAATGTTCTTACCCTCCTGAACATATAGTTATGCATAATGATTTCACACTTAAGTTTTGCTTTCCAATCTTTACTTCAGTGATTTTTCCTATAGATATATATATATATATATGTGTGTGTGTGTGTGTGTGTGTGTGTGTGTGTGTGTGTGTGTGTGTGTGGTTATTGTTAAGCAAAATTAAGAGAAGAAACTAGATCCAGCTTGTAAATTCCAGTCCTACCAAAATCAGGCTCAAAAGTCTCACACCATGAAATTGTACAACAGAATATATGATTCTTTCATCATAAAAAGGATGATCTGCCAAAATCCAGCATAACCTAACTAGTTAACTAGGTAGATGCTATGGGAAAAAGTGAAAAAGAAAAAACTAGGTAAATGCTAAGTAGAAACGAGCCACCTTAGTTCCGAGCAAGCAAAAGCAATATGCTTTTAGTCATCTTTACATGACAAAGGAGACATTTTCATATTCACACTCTCCCATAGAATTGTCAGGGGAGGCAGAGAAGTAAATTGTGACATTTGCTAGTAAGCGTACAATATTACAAGTGAAAAATTAGTAAAACAAAGCCCTGTAAAAAAGTTGGTTCCAAGTATTAGGCAAGCCGGGAAGGTGCCGACAGCTGCAGTCAGCATAACGATCTGGGCAAGCTCTTTACTTTGGGCTCAGTTTGCCGTAGTAGATAGAAGTGTGTCCATCTTTCCGCAAAGCTGAGAGCATTGTTATGTCAAGAAGATATGCCGGCATTGATGGACTATGCATGTCTTAAGTACTTCATCTACAGGTCTCATCTGCTCTAGGTATTTGCTAGATATGCAATTCTGCTCATCGGCATTGTCTTGCCATAACAGTTTTAGGTGACTGTGCTAGCTTTTGTTCCAGCGCTCCATTCAGCCAAGCTGTAGATGTCATACAATCACTTGATCAATCACGTTTGTTACTCAGAAAATCTCAGTGTTATTCTAGTTTTCAAACTAAGTCTATCTAAAACCAACGCTTGGAGATACAGTAGTGTAAAGTCACAATCATGCCTCCCCTTCTTATGCACCATGTGTATTACCACCAAAAGCAGCATAGAGAACACAACAAGACACGGTATGGCTATGGCAATTTTACCAACAGTAGACAAGTTGCCATTTGCCCAAAATAGAGGATAGGCAAAGAAGGTACAGCACATAGGGGATTGAAAGACAAAATGCTTAGCAAGAGATATGAAACAACAAAAAGAAGAGGCAATAAGAGTGTTCTCCAACCTGGTCAGCATGCATTAATTCCATTCTTGCAATCTTTTGTTAGGTTATAGAAGTTCCACTAATCATAAAAACATGATGAAATAAAATGCTCATGAAAATGCTTAAAGCTAAACTAGTGTCAATGTGTTCTCCATTCTCAAAAAAGGAGGAAAAAGACAGAAGAGAATCTCGTGACAAAAATTTCATGAAAATTACCCCAAATGACCACTAATCAGTTTATAACATGCAAACTACAAGGATTAACCTTTGGATTCGACGATAGAAAGTATTGTTTTGCAAATACATCTCATGAACAATTTTATCAAACAGGTCATGTACACCGTCAACACAGGTCTCACATTCAAACCGAAGGCAATGTTTTAATCCAAACTATGAACAACAATCAAGCACGGTATTACCTCTTCAATGTTTCCGGACACAAAACAGAGAAGAACGGGATGGTTTTGTACCCACCCTAGACCTGATGGCTAACAACAACTGGCAAAGGCGAGCAACGTTCGACAGCAGCGAAAAAAGGATCTGGAACTAGAATGTTTGTTTTTTTCTGCTCAAGCATTTTTCTCTCTCTAGGATGCCCAAAATCAAGGGCAGCAATTTTTAAGCAGTAGGCAAGAGCAAAGGGCTTACCGATGGGTGATGCTCAAACTAATCATCTCAATGGATGGAGGCAGCATTCGCATAGGAGGAGGAATAGGAGAGACGGAAATGGCGTGCGGGTTACGACGTGCCAGTCTACGGAGGACGAGGACGAGGACGACGTCGACAGGGAGTTCGACTTCGTTCTCTTCTGGGTCGGCCGGCTAGTGTAACAACTGCACAGACGCCAACATTCGTGTCTATTTCTCTCCGACGACCCCTTCTTCAGAGGGAAGCTCGTGCCATAGAGCCCTCCGACCCAATGCCACCAAGCCTCCGTCGTTTCCCAGCAACTGAAAGAGAGCGTCCGGAGGTGGTCATCCGGAGGTGGTCGTCGGATTTTGCGAGACAGAGAGGGGAGGAGAGGTAGAGGTGGGAGGGGTCTTGAACGAAATTTGAAATAAAGGAGAGAGAGAGAGAGAGCGGGGGAGAAAGACGCAAAGAGGAGAGAGAGCGCCGCGTAATTAATGAGGAGAGAGCAGCGCTGACAACCGCCTGCAAAGTTCTCATTTTTTTCTTCTTTTAATTTCCAACTCACTCGACACGTGTCATCATTTTAATGGATCATGCGTGCCACGCGTGCAGATGACGTGGTAATTAGCAACCACTGAATATTTTCTCATAACCCCCGGCGCTCCACCGCCTCTTGAAGATAGCCGACTTTGGTGTGAAAAGATCCGGCCGCAACTTTTCCAAAATCCAAGTTGAACTTTGCTTTCTTTCGATCTTCTCTCCAGCAAGGAAAATATTATAAAAATGTTAGCTCATCTTCTTGCAAGCGTCTATAGAATTTTCACGTCCCCCATTTCGTGCGTGCATATGCATGCATTAATGAGAGGGAGAAAATGGACGTTCATGGATTCTTCTTTCTTCTTCATGCTTGGGGCTTCTTATGCGGCTACTTGTCCCTCCCTTCTATAGGATTGCCGCAACTTTTGACTTTTCTTGCTTGTTACTTGCTTCTTTCTTTAGTAAATTTCTCGTTGCTTCACCAAAACTGACAACCCACACTTGCTAGAGCATATTTTATAATATATTATGAGTTCTTTTTGCTTCTTTAAGGCTTTCTCTTGAGTCCTCAAGTCTGTCGAATTTGTGCATGCATGTGCATGCATAAATGAGGGAGATTCAATGGACGTGCAAGAACTTGTTTCCTCAATTTTTGACTTTCTCTCTAATGCGTGTTCAGACCAGCGAAAGAGAGACCATCCTTTTGTGCATGTAATCCACTGCGAGCCCCTGCTTCTTGTTGTCCTTTGGTACCGATGCAAATGCGACTACATGAAATGTAATTTTACTATTTTTTTTAGAGATTAAAGATTAATCCCTAAATTTTTATGCAATTAATTATTAAATAATTAGTCAAATTTTAGATTACAACATATGTCCCTCTTTGAATGTGAGCTCGCAGAAGTTGCATTCAAGGACAATATGTTACCTAAATTTTGACCATAAACATGCAATAAATGATATTTTGGCGGGCTATGGATCCCTTTTTTTTTTTTTTTTATGCGATGTCATGAAAATGGTAATGCAAATGTGAGATATTGAAGAGGAGAGCATACCTATAATTACTTACTAGTCAGAGCATCGTGAAGTACATCATGAATTTTCATTTGCTCGGCAAGTGTCCAGGTTTCATTACAGGTTCCCTGAAGAGTCTACATGAATTTATCCAACAGACGCTCAATGTTAGGTGAGATGCCTTGTTGGATTAAGATGACTCAATATACCTAGATTCATACTAAGGTATAGCGAGTAAGATCGAAAAACATTCATATCCAAAATGAAATGTTTAACGACAAGAGATGTCAAGAAATTGGGGACTTAACCAATAAACACTTAATGTTAGGTGAGATGAATAATGGATTAAGAAGATTCAGAATACCTAGATCTAGACTAAGGTATAACGAAAAAGATCAGAAAGCATTCATATCCAGAATGAAATGCTTAACAAAGGGTTTGAGACATCTAGATCCAGACTGAGATGTCAAGAAATTGGGAACTTAACCAATAGACACTCAATGTTAGGTGAGATGAATATTGGATTAAGAGGATTCTAAATACCTATATACAGACTAAGGTATAACGAAAAAGCTCTGAAAGCATTCATATCCAGAATGAAACCCTTAACAAAGGGTTTGAGACACTCAATGTTAGGTGAGATGAATATTGGATTAAGAGGATTCGAAATACCTTGATCCAGACTAAGGTATAACAAAAAAGCTCGAAAAGCATTCATATCCAGAATGACATGCTTAACAAAGGGTTTGAGACATCTAGATCCAGACTAAGATGTCAAGAAATTGGGAACTTAACCAATAGACACTCAATGCTAGGTGAGATTAATATTGGATTAAGAGGATTGGGAACTTAACCAATAGACACTTTATGTTAGGTGAGATGAATATTGGATTAAGAGGATTCGAAATAACTAGATCCCGACTAAGGTAAAACGAAAAAGCTTGGAAAGCATTCATATCCAGAATGACATGCTTAACAAAGGATTTGAGACATCCAGATCCAAACTGAGATGTCAAGAAATTAGAAACTTAACCAACAAACACTCAATGTTAGGTGAGATGAATATTAGATTAAGAGGATTGGGAACTTAACCAATAGACACTCAATGTTAGGTGAGATGAATATTGGATTAAGAGGATTCGAAATACCTAGATCCAGACTAAGGTATAATGAGAAAGATCGGAAAGCATTCATATCCAGAATGAAATGCTTAACGAAGAGTTTTGAGACATTCAGATCCAGACTAAAATGTCAACAACGGATTGAAAGATTTCAGACTTTCAATTTCTGAAAAGGAACTCGGGCTATAGAAGCACGCCGAGTCGATGAAAGAGACTCGGGGCTACGGAAGCATGCTAGATAATGAAAAGGGACTCTGGACTATGAAAGCACACCGGGCCCGTATAAAAAGAATCTGGGCTACGTAGGCACGCCGAATTAATGAAAGGGACTCTAGGCTACGAAAGCACGCTAGGCCAATATAAAGGGACATCGGGCTACATAAGCACACCTTGTCAATTACGAGGGACATTGAGCTATAAAAGCATGCCAAGTCGATGAAAGGAACTCTAGGCTACAGAAGCACGCCAGGTAATGAAAAGGGCACCGGGCTACGGAAGCATGCCAAGCCAATATAAAGGGAACCCGAGCTACGGAAGCACGCCGAATCAATGAAAGGGACTCTAGGCTACGAAAGCATGCCAGACCAATATAAAAGGACATCAGGCTAGGGAAGCACACCGTGTCAATCATGAGGCACATCGGGCTATAAAGCACGCCGAGTCGATAAAAGGAACTCTAGGCTATGGAAGCACGCTAGGTCGATATAAAAGGGGACTATGTGCTACGAAAGCACACCAGGTCGATGAAAAGGACACTGGGCTATAGGAGCACACCGGGTTGGTAAAGAGGGACATCGGGCTATGGAAGCACATCGAGTGGATGAAATGAACTCTGGGTTACGGAAACACACCGGGTAATGAAAAGGGTGCCGGGCTACGGAAGCACGTCGGGTCAATGAAAAGGGCTTCAGGCTACGAAAGCACACCGAATCTCAAGGCTTCAAGGAGCAACTTGAACGTCAAGTATTACTCAAACTTCAAGGAAGTATTATCTGTCAGACATGATTAGAGAAAAACTCTATGCATTCATCAAAGAGGTAGACAATCTTAGCTACTTTAAAATGCACATTTCAAAATTCAATGAGGTTTTCATCAATTCAATCAAGGTTTATGCATAATGACTTTACAATAGTTGCATCACCCAAAATTCCACAAGAGAGAATTGTTGTTCAAGATAATGACATGGTTTTCTTAAGAATACTAAATGAGAGACTTTCAGTTGGAAATGACTTTTACTCACTCTCATTCAGAAGAGTTATTTTAGGAGAATCACTCCATCTCACTATCATCATACCAACAAGGGTCTGAGTATTCTCGCAAGCAATACGACTTTACCAATCTTAGAGGTCTTTAATATGGACCGTAATGTGGGCTTGGTCAATGGCTTAACAAAGGGGCTCTTTGAGTCAAGGCTATTGAAAGAACAACTCCGCAATCATCTTCGGGTTTACAAGTCAAGAACCCTGCAAAATGAGAAAGAAATAATCTTGCCTGCACTTCTTCGAGCAATGCTTAAGACATGTGAACTCTTATGTTAATTCAAGTGCCCTAATCAGAAGAGACTTTGCAAGGGACTTAACATAGGCTAGGTTCATGGGTTGAGAAATGAAAGGCCGGTTAGACTCAAAATGTGTTTAGAGGGATTAGAGTTGGTGATCATCT
The DNA here is from genome assembly GCA_017140615.1 of Eucalyptus cladocalyx. NCBI lineage: Eukaryota > Viridiplantae > Streptophyta > Magnoliopsida > Myrtales > Myrtaceae > Eucalyptus > Eucalyptus cladocalyx. Next base: position 8,504,324 of record CM029518.1, read on the forward strand.
TGACATTGCCACTAATCTTCTTCTTCACCGTCGAAGATTCTCTTTGTATCAAAACTCCATTGATTGTAACATCTCGGCATTTGAGTTCTTTATGTACCGCCTCATAAGGGATACGATTTTCTACAACCAATGTTTGAATTTTCTCTTGGGGCATTGATCTTGCTTTTATCAAGCACATTACTTTTTCATGCCCCCAGTTCTCATTCATTTTTTCTTCACTTCCTTTTTCATGGGCATTGGCCTTGCTTTTACCAGGCACACTGTTTTTTCATGCCCTTTAGTTCTATTTTGATTTCAATTCTTGCGCACAATACATGCGTCACACAATTACACTTTGAATGACACTCAAACTTTGAAGGGTCTTCATTTGCCTTTTGCCTTACCCCAGGGTGGGGGATGATCACCAACTGGGTTTAAAGAAATGAAATTGCAGGCTCAAGTAGGCTATTTAAATGATATAAGTATATATGATAGAGAAAGAAATGCTATTTACCATCATAAGGCACTTAAATTACCACATGAATTCAATGTAATAGCACGACTTGAAAATTGATGCAAGCGAGAGCAAGAAAATTTCTTTTCATTTTCCTCACCTCATGATGCTATCTTACCTCCAATTTGCCTCGATGTGGGGTGGTTCTTGACAGGGGTAATTTGAAAAGAATCTCCATAAGTGTATGGGACTCAAAGGGGTTAAGCAATAGATCACCCGTAGTGTTTGGAATAGAGAAATGAATTGCCTCTCATCACTTTGGTCATCGTATTTTTTTGTGAGAAAACTCTTTACCTTGTAGAAATGAAACTTTCTATACTCCTCTCACAAATGTATAAGTAAGGGACTGTGTATAGGATAAGGCTTGTCTTTCATCATCCTGACACATCTCATTCAGCATTCTTAAGCATTGATGTCATTCCATTGAGCTGTCTACCTTGACAAATCTCCACATGAAATTGGTGAGTTAAATAGGCAAAACCACTATTCTCTTTTCAAAAGAGTCTGGCAACTTTAAACATGAAAGGCTTTTGTGATAAACAAGTTACCACACTCAAAACACGGTTTCAAGTATTCATTCAGGGAATTGCCCCACAAAGGGACTGTCTCAGCAATGGGTGTTCTTGGATTGTCCCATCAATCAAGACTGAAAATCCGCTTTTGCCTCTGCACAAGAGAACGTGCATGAATAGGATACTATGCAACATCAAAGTAAATTCAAATTGCACATCCATGTTGGCTTGGATCAAGATTTTGTCTCAGTCACGTCACTACTAGAATTTGTAGTGCCCCCAATTCATCATTTGCGGGGAAAAAAAACAGAGTGTCATTTCCCAAAATTAATTATGCTCAAGGACGAGATGTACCTCTTTCACCAAAGATGGATGGTCCTCTTTTTACTTGCCCCTCATTTTGTTAAGTCTTTAGAAATGTGTTCTCAAACTTACTGAGTAACAGTTGGGCCAATTGATCTATCATTGCAACCTAATGTGCCTTTTTCAGATGCTCTCTCATCAGGCCAAGAAAATAATGCTCATGAATCATGTGTGCTTGAGTTCTTCACCCTCCTTGGTCTTGTGATGCGAACCCTCCATGTAAGATATTCTTCCTTCTAGTTATGTCACTAGTCTTTTTATTGTGGCATCAAATTCCGCTACCTCAGGAAAATGAGATGGTTCAAAAGTCTCTTGGCTTTCTTCTTCAGGTCGCAATTTCTCACCGCCCTTTTAGCTCTTGACAGTGTACGAATGGGTGAACGTGGAGAATCCGTTATCACATTGTTAAAAAAATAACAGAGGTAATGTAAAAACCCAGGATAGGAAAACGGTCCATGACAATGGTCTATTCTCCTCATTTTATTCAAAACTCATTAACATTTGAAATTAAGAATTGAAACCAAATTCCATAAATAAATAAAAAAAAAAAGATTGAAATTAACATCCCCTAAACATTGGCCTAAGAATTGAAAGCAAATCCCCTAAACTAAAAATTGAAATCAAACTTCCTAAACATTGAAACTAAGGAAACGTCTCATTTTATAAGCTTTCAGGAGCCCAATGCCTTGCGAAGCTTTTTATTTTCAGCTTCAGCCATTTCCACTTTTCGTTTAAGATGCTCAATCCGTGCTTGCTAAGTGGGCTTCTCAGTCACATCAGGGATTATTGGACGTAAGGCAGCAAGAATCTAGTGCTGTTGGATGTAGAATGTCAAAGCATGGTGAATCTCCTCCTCGCTTTTCAGTCTCTTGGGCACCAAAATCTTCTCTGGATGACATTCATTCCATGCAACAAACATCATCCGGATCTCGTTGAAGTAGTCATAGTACGTACTAATAAAACGAACTTGGAACAATTCCGTCTTGAGAGGCGGAGGAACTTCTTGATCAGTTTTGTACTAACATGCCACCTTATATGGGTAATAAGAAGTAGTACCAGAGAGACCCAGCAGCAAGATTGGCTTATCATGCTTATGAGAGAAACGAGCTTCCTCAACATGGAACCATTTAGCGTGCCATAGGAATGCTTCAGGATTAGGACTTTTCAAAAAATTGATCCAACATGAGTATTGTTTATTCGGGGAAAAACGCTCCAAGACCTCAAATTTTTGTATGAGATGTCTAAAATCATCTATTTTAAATTGTTTCATAAGGTACCCAAACCCTTTTATGTGGGAGAAAAACCATATTTGCAAAATTTTAAGGAGGGCATGCATGGTCCTTTCTTCATTTTTTTGAAACGGTTTAATGATAAAAATGTTTCAGCTAGAATCATATTGACATAATTTAATATGTCACAAACTTGGCTAACCACCCATGAAATTGAAGGATTAATAGCATTTTTTCAATAAGGAAAAACAATTAGTCCAAAAAAATGCTAAAATAAAAATCTTAGCCTTTGAAATCTTTCGCTGATTTGCAAAACACTCTGCCAAAAATGAAAATGGGCATGCATAACAATTGGCTTTGGCAACCTTCCTTACCTTTTCAGCCTTGATTGTTAAAACCTGTGATAATTCAGGAATAGAATCTATACCGATAGGTGGCCTAACAAGTTCTTTTTCAAGAGACATTCCAATGGCAACATTATGTTCCTCCAATGTTGGGGTTAGTTCGTACTCACCAAATATGAAGGTAGAAGTCTGCGAACACCAAAAGTGTGGTAGCGCCTGCATAACACCAGAGTGGATGTTAATCTCTAGCAATGGGAAAAGTCAGGTGATTCTTGCTTTCACATATCTTTGACCCTCTTGATCTAATTGGTCCCACCATGTTTTGAGCTCTTTTTTGGGAGTGGAAATGAATTGTACATCGGTTTTCCCCATCGCATATAAAACAAGTTTGACAATGAAACCTAGTGTCATAGACCAACAAAATGGCAGTAAAGTAAGTAAATTGTATAGTCAGAATTTAGACAACTTACTTTCACTTAGAATGGATGACAATCACATAGACACACGCATGAAATATGAGGCTTGATTTCTACCTAGACGGCTTAACAAAGTGGAGCTAAGAGGATGATCTGACCGTCGCAGTCTGGCGTTCAATATGTCAGGTCCTCTTAACTCCGGCTTAGTCGACTGAAATGTCCTATAATCACGCAGTTTCGCGGATATGGACAAACACAGTCGACACCATGAAGAACTTTCGGAGAAGAGAAGGTCATCCTCTACATAGCAGTCTCGCTTTCGAGGAAGTATCCTTCTCAACACCATCCTAAAAATCCTATCGCAGCCCAGGTCTAGCAGCGGGTTTTGTGTGCAACAGTGTAGTGCTAAAAGCAATAAAATATGCACAACAGTTTAAATGCAAACAACACTTCTAATCAGGAAAAATAATTAATCCCAACACCTCCCTGCAAGACAAGAATTAGCAAAGACTACACCCCTTATACCTCCCATCTGCAAGAACATTTAACACTTTAAACGTTAGGGACGTACCTGGGATCCTCGTTGCCAAACAAAAATATTTTTGTTTTGAAAAGAGAAAATTGGCCTAAGTCCACTAAAAGTCTTAAATCGAGTCCCCAGTGGAGTCGCCAAGCTGTCGCGACCTCCCCGAAGCAAATTGCACCACCTAAGGGTTCAACCAATGGATTGCTAAGCCTAGACTTAACTCGAGCTCTCCCAAGTCCATGCCAATTCGCAACTTAGGGTTTAAGTTCTTAATATGCAAATGATTTTTATCATGGAGTCGCCACTAATCTATTGTTGGTGGGTCGATTAGAAACCCAAGTAAAGTAATGGGAGAATTACTTCGTTCTTACGAACTAGAGATTAAATGAGTTCGGGGACTTGATTACGTTAGATTTTTCTAATGCCCTTTCGATACATTTTCTTTTTTATTTCAAAAAAAAAATGTTTTGTAGGCAGCTTGAATTGATTTTAGCTTAAACCACTAAAGTGACCATACGAGTGCACAAACATTAAAGATAACATTCAAAGGGAAAAAGCATTGCAGAATTAAACACAATAAGGCAAGCAATTATTATTTTATTTTTTTGGGGGTTTTCTGTTGTTTTAAAATGAAAACTTACTTAGATAATATGCATTTGATATTTTTTTTTTGGTATTTTTGTATTAAAATTCGAAATAATTACTGAAAATTGACTACAAAACCCGACAAGTTATCCTACTCAAGTTAGGAAATAATTTAGATTAAATCCCATTTTAATTTGGAAACTCATCTTAATTAGGTAGCCGTAACATGCAATCTAATATTAAAACATCTAACTAGATAAATCCTAAGCATGCGGTCCTAACCTATTTAACAAATTATCCTAATATGTCACACAATCTGATTTTTTTTTTTTATGTTTTCCAAAACAAGCATTTATCAAATATAAACATTATATCCAATCACTCCAGATATTTATCAAATGAAGGATTAAAATAATTGAAAAATAATCCGTTGTCTTACATATTAAATTAACGATTATTTTATCCCTAAACATCACAAGAATCGAGAAAAATCAAAAAAATTAAAAAAAATTGATCCGAAGTCTTTCGGATCAAATTAATAATTATATTGATTTCAAAGCCAAAATATCATCAAAATCAACATAATTAAAAAAATGATCCGAAGTCTTACAAATCAAATTAGTAATTATAGTGATTTTTACCCATAATATCCTATTAGATAATGTCTAAAGCCTCGATGGAATTATTATTAACATCAAACATTCCATTTTATGCAATAATATCGAGGAAAATTTTGGTTCAAGAAAACTACATTATTGGGACCGGCGCCAAAGATTCGCGAACGTAGGTTCGCGCCGTGGACTCATCGGCACGGCAGGAGCAACAAGTGTGCCGCGATGAAGGGATGCGACTTGGCTCGGTCTGGAAAACGAAATCAGCAGCTCATCGTCCTCAACCCAAGGAGCAGCAACTGGATGGGTAGAAATCAGCAAAGGCACAGAGACTCAGGGCAGCAGCAACGTCGTCACCGGGACAGGGAAATCAGCCGAGTTGGTCGCAGCTCGCTTGCTGCCCAGGGAGTGGAGCGACGACTTTATGGTGCAGCGACGGGCGAGCGGAGACGTTGCCACGGGCGAGTCGGAGACGTGGGTCGCTGCAGGAAGACCAGCAGCAGGTCGAACGGAGGCGTGGCTCTTCGTGGTCCCGGGAGTGGCAGTGGGTTGTCGGCGTCGGGCTGAGACGCGGGTTGCTGCGACGAGCGCTACGGGTTGCTGGCGTCAACGGGCGTGAAGAGGAGCAGCAGTGGTTGGTTGCGGAGACGGGCGGAGATGCGCTGCGACCGGCAGGCGAAGGTGGTGCGGGTTGCTGGCGTCGGGCTCGGGCGAAGGGCAGCACACGGCAACGGCGCTCGGAGCTTCGAGCTGCAGGGGGCGGACGAAGGTGCTGCGGTGGTGCGGCGACGAGCAGGCTGAGGGCTGCAACGGCGACGGCGTTCGGAGCTCCGGCGACCGCGAAACAGCAGCTGCGGTGGCGGAGTTGCAGGCGTCGCTCGAAGCTTCGAGCTGCAGGGGGCGGGCGAGCGGAGGCGGCGCTTGGAGAAGGGTGCTCGCGGCGTCGGACGGAGGTGCAGGCGTGGGCTGCGGGTGCAGGCATCGGGGATGGTGGTGCAGGCGTGGCAGCGGGCTCGGAGCTCGCCGGAAGGAGGAAGGCGGCGGGCGGGCAGCTGCAGCGCCGGGCGACCAGCAGCAGCGAGGAACTCCCGAAGTGTTGGAGTCAACACCTAATTGCTGCTGGAGTCTTCAAGAGCACGAAGGAAGGTGAAGATTGCGGCTGGCAATTTTGTTCACACTGAAGACAGCAACGAGAAGAAAAGTTCAATTTCGCTCTTGCATGTTGAAGTCAATGGCGGCAGAGTCCAGGCGGTGGAGTCCAAGCAGTGAAGATTGAGCCAATAAACAAGGCTTGAGAGTAAGAAAGGCAGGTAGGTCACACGAGTTAAGAGAGGAAGAGATTGAGAGAGAGTGAGATAGCTTCAAAGCTAGAGAGAGTTTTAAGCTTAGCAAAGTTTGTGTGTTTGCTCCATTAAGCCTTTGAACGAATATTGTATAATATATTTTCTCTGTGGTGTTTGTACCCTCTCCCTATCAAATCCTTTTGGTTCCAACACGTGGAAGATAATCCCTCTTCTTCTTTTTTTTCTTTTTATTTACCTCTCACGTCCTTTCTCTCTCTGTGTACTTTTCAGTGGACCCTTCTTTTTCTGATTGTGTTCAGCTCCCCTCTCTGACAGACTCTATCTCTCTTCATCTCTTTTTTTAATCTCCTCCCCCTTACTTCATTTTTTCTTGTTTCTCTCTGACGAGAGTGTCTTCTTTTTTTTTAATCTCCTCCTTTCTCTCAACTCGTGTGTCTCTCTATGGCCTCTTTTTTTAAATGGTTGTTTTTCCTCACAAACCTCTCAAGTTAATTTTTTCGTTCTCCTCCCCCCCCCCCCCCCCCCCCCGGCGCCTTCCACCGCCTCTTGAAGATAGCCGACTTTAGTGTGAAAAGATCCAGCCGCAACTTTTCCAAAATCCAAGTTGAACTTTGCTTTCTTTCTTCTCCGGACCTTTCTTCCAATCTCCTCTCCAGCAAGGAAAATATTATAAAAATGTTAGCCCATCTTCTTGCAGGCGTTGTAGAATTTTCACGTCCCCTATTTCGTGTGTGCATGTGCATGCATTAATGAGGGGGAGAAAATGGATGTTCATGCATTCTTCTTTCTTCTTCATGCTTGGGGATTCTTACGCGGCTACTTGTCCCTCCCTTCTATACGATTGCCGCAACTTTTGACTTTTCTTGCTTCTTTCTTCAGCAAATTTCTCATTGCTTCACCAAAACTGACACTTGATAGAGCATATTTTATAATATATTATGAGTTACTTTTGCTTCTTTCAGGCTTTCTCTCGAGTCCTCATGTCTGCCGAATTTGTGCATGCATGTGCATGCACTAATGCATGTGCATGCACTAATGCATGCATTAATGAGGGAGAGATAATAGACGCGCAAGAACTTCTTTCCTCATTTTTTGACTTTCTCTCTAATGCGTGTTCAGACCAACGAAAGAGAGACCATCCTCTTGTGCATGTAATCGACTGTGAGCCCCTGCTTCTTGTTGTCCTTTGGTACGATGCAAATACGACTACATGAAATGCAATTTTATTAAATTTTTTAGGGATTAAAGATTAATCCCTAAATTTTTATGCAATTGATTACTAAATAATTAGTCAAAATTTAAGTGTCAACGGTAGTTTTTTTATAACCACAAGAAACTAAATAACAAATAGTTTTTTTATAACCACGAGAAGCTAAATAACAAATTATTACATATCAAAGATAAGGCTATGACCTTTAAACATGTTCCTAATGTGCCCATGAATAGAAGACTTCAACGAAGTTGGAACATCCATCCTTCTATTTTTGATTGATGGAGGTTTTCTAGTTTTTGTTGTCTTTTGTTTCCTTTTGTTGTTGTTGCTCCTTTTTTTCTAGGAACCATGGCACCCTTACACTCGTTCTAGACTTTTGTTTTCTTGAGTGTCTGTTTTTGTTGGTGCCAGGCCTCCCTCTTGTATTCTTTCTTGCAAAATCAATATATTACTTACAAAAAAAACAAAAACAAAAACAAATTATTACATATTTCTATGGATCCACTCCTTTAAGTATTTGTGACTTATAACAAGCTGTAATTCTCACAGTAGCCCAAAGACTATTATGCTAGAAAAGCCTATATTAAAACTTGTTCAAGGCCATACCAATATTACAATGGAGAGTTCATATCATACCTAGAGCATCAAAAGCATTAACCATGAGTACATGAGATTTATTTATTAAACATTACATCGGACTTATATAGACTTTAAGCAAGTAGAGGGTCTTTCACGACCAATGGCAGTTTGAGACGCATCACTCAGTAGATCGATTAGAATCTGCTGCAAATTGGCCCTAGTGCACGATGCACTTCATCAAGTGGAGATGAGCTTCACAAGGACCTTGAAATCAGCCTCAGCAATCCCATCAAGCCCCGCCGCCTTCATCAATCTCTCCCTTAACTCACCAGCCTTCTTCCTCATTTCCTTCCCATCCTCACCCCTAAACACCACCTCCAGTGCCTTCTCCATCCCACTCTTGGTTATGGTACCACCTTTTACTTTCACTCCAATCCCCCACACTTCTTCTATCATCCTCCCATTCATCATGTTGTCCGCCCAGAATGGCTTGCATACCATCGGCACACCGCCCACCACGCTCTCAAACATCGAGTTGTACCCGCAGTGCGTCACATAGACCCCACACGCCGGGTGGCTCAGCACCTGAGCCTGTGGAGCCCATGGGACAAATTTCCCATAGGTGCTCGTCCGCTCCTGGAGCCCCTCGGGCAAGAATGCCATCGCGCGTTCCTTGATGGACCATAGAAATGGGGTCTTAGTAGATTCTAAGGCTTCCCCAATAGCCGATACCTCACTTGGTGATGGCATTGCCACCGTCCCGAAGCATATGTACGCCACAGACCAAGGGTCTCTGGCATCGAGCCACGTCAAGCAACCGGTAGTGTCAGAGGTGGAGCTCGGCGGCAGCGGCAACGGGGGGAATGACACCGCGAGGCACCCCACTTGAAGGAGCATCTTGAACTTGGATTTCAGGTCCGCTATCAGAGGTGTTGGGGTCACTTCTGCGTAAGAGTTCATGACGACAGCGGTGGCGCCATGTGGGAGCACACGCCCCACCTCGCGCAGCATGCACGCACTCCTTGATGTATCCTGATCATCGATTAGCTCCTTAGGTAGATCTGAAATGCGCATCATAAATAATCCCGGAATTACTCCGAGGCTCTTGTCGTCGTCATTGTCGTTGTCAGTGGAAGTGCCACCGCCGGAGGATTCACGGTGGAGTTCACTTATGATGTCAATGTACATGTGCGCTGCTAAACAATACGGAGCAGGGACCCAGAGGGCTACCCAAGGAACTTGCATTTTCTCTGCCATTTCGCCTGCAAAAATCACGAGAGCGTCGGTCAGAAAACAACTCACCTTCTTCCTCACATCTTGCTCCGCTACGTCAACAGCCGCCCTAAAATTCTCAGGCGCCGCTTTCAGGAACAGCTCCACGTGTTCTCCCGAATGCTCCATTGGCCCGCAGTGGCCATCTGGCAAGCCGTCACTGACTTCATAGACTCGGACGTTGCTAGGTAGCTTGGCTCTCAACGGTGGAGGGAAGATGAGGCTGTTTGACTTGGCTATGTTCAAGAAAGAGAAGCGGACATCCGGGGCGGCTGGGGCAAGCTTGAGGACCAGGTTGACGAGGGCCCAAGCTTGGCCGCCGAACGGGAAGGGAATGACGACGACGTGTTTTCCCGACGACATGGCGGTCTGGATTTGTAATCTTTTACGTGGTAAGTTGTGTTGTAGTTCGAGGAAATGGGGAATTCGAAATGAGTCCTCTTTTTGGACGCTTAGGAGTAGAGGAGTTTGCCTATATATGGAGGAGAGCAGAGCGCAAGAGAGGAGAAAATATTGGGTGAGTGAAATACTCCACGTAGGCCATGCAGAAAATTATTCACCGATGGACACGCATCGTTCAGTCTCTCTATAGGAGAATATATTAGCTACCCTAACAGTCTACTTTAAACGGGTAAAAAGGGGAGCGTACTGGACTAATGTTTCGGGTCGGGTCCGGTATAATAAAAACCCCGTGATCCATTGACACCTCCACTTTACAGGATGGAGAAATTCACTTTGGAAGAGCCTAGAAATTTGTACATTAAATTATTTACCTGAATTCTTCTCTTCAACAAAAACAATTATTAAAAATTCTGTTATAAAATTAACGCGGAAAAATATCGGTCCTTTCAATCTAAATCAATGCGATATCTAAAAAAATTGAATGAGGAACAATCCATTATAATTGCAGAATCAGAATTACAATCGCTCACACGTTCGCTTGAGTGCTAAATCACATCTAGATTAGGCCTAAAGTTAAAGTGTTTATAAAAAATTAACTCAATTCTATATAAAATTCCTGGTATAAGATTCATCATGTTTAGAACTCCTCCGCATGCAATTAAAGAGAGCGCCATTGTATCGTCCTCTTTCTTTCTTTGCGTTCATCCTATATTGTGCAGCGCTTTTCACTGCGCAACGCTTGGCTGAACAAACCTATGTGTAGGAGAAAATATTGAGTGCCTCTTATTGTCAGCACAATAAAAAAGAAGGGATCTCAAATAATGACACATCTCTAAAGTAGGCTCAAACGTCACTCCCCTACACGCTCTCTGCTCTCTCTCTCTCGCCCAAATGCTTTGAGCATCAAATGACTATTCAGCCATCTCTGCATACATTTACAGCCTCGCTGGTAAAGAGGAAGAAGGGAAAGCAGGAGGCGAGGCAGGAAGAGGAAGCAGGTTTGTCGTTTCATATATTTCAAGTGTTTATACTGGGATCCAGAGACGCGTTCGAATTATGACTAAAAAAATTGATTGTTAATTGACTAAAAGCAATTCTTGTAGTCCCTACTGCCCTTAACAACCACCCCATTATAAAAATAAAAATAAAATGAAAGAAAAGAACATAATAGCTATGTTGCCACTATAATCATATTACCGTGATCACAAGAAGTAATTATGCAAGAAATATACTTTATCTTCATTAGAATAAGAGATTATCACAATATTGAAATTAATTATACGCCCCTTGAATTAAAGCCAAAAAATATTTAGTTCAATTAAAGTGGAAAAGTAAAATGAAAATTGTTCAAAAACGAGTTAAGATAGACATCCTTCATGGAGAGTATCGGCTCAGAATTATCCATTGAAAGTGTTCTGAAGAACCACTTTTACATTTATCTATAGGATAGATCCACCGTATCTATTTTAGATCTATATATGAAACATATTTCATTTTATAAGCTTAAATCATATCTCTAAGCAATTATGCTCTCTTTTTTCTTTTTCTTTTTTGGCAAGCACATCAACAAATTTGCTTTTGATTAACTTATGACCTTCGGCAAATGACAAAAAATGATAAACATAACTATCAGACGCTCATGTTCTTACTTACTTTTCTTCGATTTTTGGCCCAAATGACATTAGCACTATTGATTTTGACAACAACCACCTGACATTACTAGAAAGCACTCAGCAATTATTTTTCTCAACTAGCCTTGCCAATCTTCTTTTTGTCTTAAAGGCCGTCATGACCCTCTTCTTTTTCATTGTCCATGTGTAATGCATGGGCTACCAGTCCAAAAGAAAAAGGAAAAAACTTTAAGGAACCGTCGCAATCAGTATATTCCCAAGATGTTCGCATGAAGTTTCGTTCTCGAAGCCTTCTTTCCTCTCAATCGAACTTCCATGCAGCAAGGGCATAATTGGATCGACAAATCAACATCTATTGTACGTCTAATGGTAAGGAACTATTCGCACGTGAAGCTAAAGCTAAGGTTCTTAAAGTCAAGGATTTTGTGTTTCGATATTGTCGGCTTTAATGAATTTTTTGTTCAGGAAATTTTGGCTGCACATTTCCCTCATGGAGCACATTTCCCCGGAAGAAGTACACTATCAGTCTTATAAGTTGTATCATACTACGTTTGTTGTGGTCTAAAAGTTTCCATCTGATCACTTGCATGATAAAATTTATATTTCTCAATTTCTAACGTTTCTCCGTTAACAAACGGTTTTATTCCGTTTTGGAACGCAATTTGATTTCTCTATTTCTCAAAACAGATTTCTATTCCGAAATAGAGAAATCGAAGAAATCGAAAGCTGAAATTTTTAGCTTCTCGCTTTACAAATAAATAAAAAAAAAAAAAATTTTCTCAACTTTTCAATTTAGTCCAAAATATTTTAGATCACTAATATTGAAATAGAAATAGAAATAGTTAATTTAGTCCAAAATATTTTAATAATTTTTTAATATAATCATTTCAATCAATATTGATTGAAAATCTTAACCATGGGGCAAAATGGTGGGAATTGAATGAACAAGGCTTCATTTGTTGCACGCAAGAGATTTCACGCATGGTAATAGTCAACTTGCCACATTCATATCTAATGAGTCTTTCTTCACCTACTCTTTCATAGTACGGCAGACAACAGCTCTATCTAGCTAACTATTTTTTTAATCATAAGCTTCATATTGAGATGGTAAAAAGGGGTCAAATCATTAGGGCTTCATCCGATTTTTCTTTTATAAGGAAAAGAGATCTAATAAGGAATATGTTGTTCTTGTAAGAGTGTTGATGAAAATACAGATTTTGATAATAAATTTTTAAATAATCCTAGTGTTGATAATTTTGAAAAAAATTGGTGACGATTTTTGAACATGTTGAGGATTTTTTTAACAAAATTTGGAAAGAAATTGGAATTAGACTTGAAGTTAGGACTTTTTTAGGAGATTAGACTATTATAATCATGGCTATCATTAGACTTATTTGATTAATGTGAAATCAATTTCAGCAAAAACATAACGACATATTCACTACAATTGAATTTCAATTGATTTTTTTTTTTGCCACGTTGTTTATTTTTCGAAAGAAAATATTATGTAATACGAAACGTAAACACATGTAATAGGAAATTCCATGAAATTGTATTTTCAACTTTTGTAATGTATTAATATTATTTCGACTATTATTTTGTATTTGAGGATTTCCTATATTGTCATCTAATCAATTTCTATTCCTAGAAATTAGAATTTTATTTTGTTATCAAACGGATTTTTGTTCCAGAAATAGAAATTTTGAGTCATTATCAAACGGGTTTCTTTACTTAGAAACTTGTCCGGGGAATAGAAATCGAGAAATCAATTTCTGGCCAGAAATCAATTTTTGGAACAAAAATTTTGTCATGCACGCCCTTAAGTGCCAAAAAATTTGAATAACGATCATTTCAATGCTAACGCCAATCTGGTTGGCTAGAAATCCGACGTGGCGGTTTTTTATTAATTTTTAACGCTAATGTGGCTTGCCGGAGAGTACAGTCAGCATGTAAACCACAAAACAACGTCGTTTGGCGTCTTTCCCCCAAGTCGAAACCCTAAATCCCCAAATCGAGAGAGAGAGAGAGAGAGAGAGAGAAGGCATGCTAGCGTCGTCTTCCTCCCCGAAGAACAATACCAGCACCAGCCACTCTCTGAGCAAAGCCCAATCCACCATCTCCATCTGCGCCCTCCTTGTTTCCCTCGCACTCATCGTCTTCTCTCTCTCTCTCTCTGCACCTTCGATCCCCCTTTTTCCTCTTCCTCCTCCGCCCTCGCCTCCTATTTTCCCATCGCTTCTTGCCCGAGAAACAACCTCAGCCTCTCCTTGCTCACCTAGTCAAGCAACTACAACGGAGGCCGAGCGATGGTAACCGAGCACAATGGCCGAGCGGCGGTGGCTGAGCACGGTGGTCAAGCAATGATGGCAGAGCAAGCTAGGTCGACGAGGATTGAACAAAAAAAAAACCCTAATTTCAATCCCAAATGAGTTGTGCGACATCGTTTTTCCTAGGCTATCCACATATGACGGCAAAATGACGTCATTTTCTTAAGGAGGATGGAAAACGACGTTGTTTAAAAGGCTTGTTGATTTTTTTTTTTAAAATATAAAAGCCACGTAATCATTTTGGCCGAAATCTCTCACCTGTGCCACCAAAGTGATCGTTTTTCCTCCAATTTGGCACTTAAGTGATCCAACAAAAACTTTTGGCACCAAAGTGAGCACCATACACAACTTATGGCACCGATAGTGTACTTCTCCTGTAATGACCCGGACTCCACTGTATAATATTGTCTACTTTAGATACATTGTCCTCACGGCTTTAAAACGCGTTATGCAGGGACAGAGGGCCATCCCGCGGCCCTTCCCACTCCCAAGCCATAATATTGTCCGCTTTGGAGGCACTGCCCACCAGCCCCCCGTCCTCCCTCACGGATTTGTTTTCAGCGCAGCGGAAGCGTACGTGAAATGTGTTACACAGATTAAAAGGACTCAAGCCTTTATAAATTAGCCCAGGACTCCCCCCCTAAGCGATGTGGGATGGGAGACATGTCCTTGGCCTCACCTGCATACTGCCAATGCGATCTCAGTCCATCCCTCCGTACTGCCCCGGTTTGGGTCGTCACATTCTCCCCCCCTTAAGGCACAGCGTCCTCGCTGTGGCCCCCACACACGGTCGAGAGTCGACTCTGATACCATTTGTAACAGTCAGGCGGCTTTTTCTATCATTTGTATTTCACAAATGAAAAAATCGATCTTGAATCGAAGACCTTTGTCACTTTCCTCATCCGTACCCGCCGCTCTTCTTTCTGACTTTGCAAAGCCACGGATCTCTTCTTTTCAGCGTCAATGTGAAACACTCTATTTGCCTCCAGCTATTCAAAAGGGAAAAAAGAAGAAGGAAAAGAGGCTTAAATAGCCCCCATCAATCGGTACACTCCCCAGTTGGTACATTCTATTTTTTCACTCTTATTCAAGTTTTGTGCAGCAAACACAGAAATTGACAAGGGATGCCGTGATTCTTGTATTCGACGAAAACAATTATAAAAAATCAGCGTTTACTTGTCGAGGCTACTATGTAGAAAATAGTAATGGTTAATAGTGGCGAACTATTTAGGAGATGTCCAATAATAGATGCTTTCGCAAGAACATAAAGACGAGGAGCTATCGCAGTCATCCATGAAAGCTAAGGTTCTTTCAAAGTTTGTGGGCTCCAAACTGAGGAGAAAAGAAAGAGTTGGCTCATCTGTGCGGAAAAGAAATATAAGATTTCGCACTAAGCGTTTTTGCGTGTCATATAAGAAAAACAATTTTCATAGTAAGTGTAAGCTCTCACTAATCATAAATTATGTGTGCGATAATTGTGTTACAATTTTATTTTATTTTTGTATTATTCATACTATATCTTCTGTTAAGCATGTCTGGACTCAAGTTAATCATTACAATTTTCTTATGTTGCCACTGCTATGCTTCCATACCCAACAATGAACGACAAATGATTTCTAGGTTCAAAACAAATTTCCAAATCCAAGGATATTTTTTTTTTTAACTCTTAATCAACATCCAACCGCCCTTAAGTGCAAGAAAGAGCTTTCGGCAGCAAGTCTACAAGCCACTGCAGTGAGGTTTTGGTCAACATCTCGTATTGAGATCTTAATGCCATAGGTAAACATTCTTGCCATTCGTCGTAAAAGCCTTGTCTTTGTATTGTCCTAAATAAGGGAAGGTCGCTCGAGGTAGAGTCCACAGGCAGACTTGTTAGGATGTCTTTGCCCCCTTCCTGGTTCCTTTTGAAGACCCATAGTAGCCGCAAAGCACCATTCTGCACAATCAGAATAAAAGAGTGAATTTCTACAATTAGTATCAAAGTGTCTATGAACATTAAGAATCTCGTTCCTACAGCAACCAACTTTCATCGTACTATGCTCTCCAAAGAGAAATTCTTCTCAAAAGGTGCTGAGTTGGAATCCCATTATAAAGGTGGCTTCAAAGCTATTCTTTCTATAGCGCTTGCTTTTCTCGGGAATTTCGCTTAGCCCTTTAACCAGCGCTTTTCGAGGGAATTCTTTCTAAGCCGACAAAGGCACTGTTTCGCTTACCGACACCGCTCGCTAACCGGTTACCTTCTGTGACCCTTCCATCGGCGGGCCGTGGCTTAGTTTTAGAGGTTAGTTACACATCTATCTCACTTATATCTCACGATGACTACCTGACATAGGCTACCAAGGTTACCTCCAGATTTTTCAGCCAAGCGACTGATGACCTCTTTTATTTTATTTTTTCCAATTAAAAATTTGAGCCATGGCATAACTTTTGCAATGCTCATGGCTCAAAGATAGGTAGGTGGGAACAAGACACGTGTGGGTAGGCACGATCACATGCATCATACCAAATTCCCTACCAAGGTTACCTCCAGATTTTTCAGCCAAGCGACTGATGACTAGGGCTGAGCGCGGTTCCCGGGTTACCCGGGAACCGGAACCGAACCGGAGGAGGGTCCGGTTCAGTTCCCGGTTCCAAGGGGGACCGGTTCCGGTTCCGATTCCTTTTTTCTAGGAACCGGAACCGGAACCGATTTCGGAACCGGAACCTGTTTCGGAACCGGTTACTTAGGGCAGAAAAAGCTCAACCTTGGATGTTCTAGTGACTTGTATGTGATGTTCTACTTGAAGTTTGGCTTTGTCCTCTAAATGAAAGTTGTAAAGGACTTCTTGTAGTATAACATACTTAAATTTGGGACAAAACAAACAAGTATAAGTGGGTGAAATCGTTATTCTTTGGAAAGACTAGATCTGGAGATTTTGGGACCGACCCTTGATGAATGCATGGACTGTAAGGCAACCTTTTTGTCAAAATTTCACTTTAGTTTCTTAACAAAAGTTGTAAAGGACATCCTGAGGTATCACATATCAAAAATTTAGAGAAACAAAACAAGAATAGGTAGGTGAAATCGTGGTCCTTCGGAGATGGTTAGATCTGGAATTACGGTACTACGAACAGGGATTTTAACCGTCCATATTTAATTATCTAGGACGAATTTGACTTTGATGTTTTCATGAAGTATCTACCTTATGGTCTTGGCTATCACATGGTCGAATTTTATAATTTTTGAAGGTCATTTGGGTATTTAATCAGAAATGTTTCTAAAACTGTGCAATCTGATGTGTTCGGATCTTGTAAGTTGCAATGCGTGGACTATATCATTTTGTATGAGGTTCTTTTGGAAATGTGTTCTGCATGAAATATCTCTCTTCATGTCTTCCCTACAACATATTTAAATTTCGTAATTTTTGTAGTTCATTTGCCTATTTAACCAAAAAAATTTCAAAAACTGTGCAAGTAGAGAATAGGAAAAGTAAATCGATTTTATCTTTTAATCCAGAACGAATTGAACTACGATTTTTTCATGAAACTTGTACCTCTAGGTCTTAAATACAACGTGTCCAAATTTCAGAATTTTCTGAGTTAATCGAAATTGTTTTCAAAACTTGTACCTCTAGACATTCTTGTTCTAGTGGTGTTTTATTTCTACTTTCTAGTTTGCTATTTGTTTGGAAATTTTTAATTATATTCTATTATTGTTGTGTAGTGTGAAGTTAATGTATCAAGATAACATGTCAATGGAAAGTTACCGTGTAATATACACGTACATTATAGTTTTTTTTTGGTAACGTGCGCATATGTTATAGTTTTTTTTTTTTTTTTTTTTGTAACGTGCGCGTACGTTATATTTTTTTTGGGTAACGTGCGCATATGTTATACTTCAAATATGAAAATAACAAAAAAAAAAAAAAAGGAACCTGTTGGAACTTGGAACCGACCCTGGAACCTGTGACAGGGTAGGTTCCAGGTTCTCGATTCCCACGGGTAGGTTCTAGGTTCTTCATTTTGAGAACTCCATGGAGGGGTAGGTTCCAGGGTTCCAAACGGAACCGAACCGGAACCTGGAACCGCTCACCCCTACTGATGACCTCTTTTATTTTATTTTTTCCAATTAAAAATTTGAGCCATGGCATAACTTTTGCAATGCTCATGGCTCAAAGATAGGTAGGTGGGAACAAGACACGTGTGGGTAGGCACGATCACATGCATCATACCAAATTCCCTACCAAGGTTACCTCCAGATTTTTCAGCCAAGCGACTGATGACCTCTTTTATTTTATTTTTTCCAATTAAAAATTTGAGCCATGGCATAACTTTTGCAATGCTCATGGCTCAAAGATAGGTAGGTGGGAACAAGACACGTGTGGGTAGGCACGATCACATGCATCATACCAAATTCCCTACCAAGGTTACCTCCAGATTTTTCAGCCAAGCGACTGATGACCTCTTTTATTTTATTTTTTCCAATTAAAAATTTGAGCCATGGCATAACTTTTGCAATGCTCATGGCTCAAAGATAGGTAGGTGGGAACAAGACACGTGTGGGTAGGCACGATCACAATCATACCAAATTCCCTACCAAGGATACCTCCAGATTTTTCAGCCAAGCGACTGATGACCTCTTTTATTTTATTTTTTCCAATTAAAAATTTGAGCCATGGCATAACTTTTGCAATGCTCATGGCTCAAAGATAGGTAGGTGGGAACAAGACACGTGTGGGTAGGCACGATCACATGCATCATACCAAATGCCATGGATGTCATACTCGTGAATGTTTTTCATATTTTAAACCAATTACTAAAAATCATCTAATTAATCTTAAATTTATTATATTAATATCAATTTAATGTTAAATTTAACATTTTCGTTAATTTAATTCTAAATCTTTATACAATAATCCAATGTAGTCATTGCGAGTCTTGTGACCAATTTTTGACAGAAACCACTAACTTAACAATATGGCATGTACGACCGGAGGTTCCCTGGGTTACCAAAAAAAAAAAAAACAATATGGCATGTAAGACAACCCAAGATAACTAGAACATTACATTAATAATTCTCGACAGAAATTAATTGTAAAGGCTACATTAATGTTTCGCGCAAAAAAATTAAGATTACATTAATAAATTATTATATTTTATTAAGATTGTTTTCAGAAGTGACCCATGAGACAATAATACGCAACGGCACTAAACGCTGAAATTATTGAAATCTTCGTTAGATTTGCTTTGGAGTCATCGTGAAAATGTGTAATGCATTTGTACAGATAAGCGGACACGCACTGTCCATGAAAGCTCGGTTCGTGCCTAGGGGAATTATTGGGGAGAGTGACAAGTTGGAAAAGCAACGTAAGTGGAGAATTATTGGGGAGAGTGACAAGGAGAATGGGGGATACACTTTAATTTGTCTACATCATGACTTGACCATCATACGCCTTTTGTCTCCCGATTGGGATCGAGGCATGTGAACCTTCAGAAAACCTATTTACACAGCGATAGTAGCAAATAGTAACTATTTGAGGAACATACAATAAATGATTTCACAAGAAAATGAAGGATGAGGAGCTATTGACGTGTACGTGAAGCTAAGGTTCATAAAATTTAGGATTTTGTCATTCTAAAGCAATAGAGGTGCCTATGTCACAGGTCGGTCGATTCCAAACAATCACCCACCTGTGTAGCCTTAGAAATTCAATCCCAAGTCAGCCTTACGCACACATACTCAAATACAAGGGTCGTATGAACAAAGGAGTGAGTGTATTGCTCATGAACGAGCTGACTACAATGAGGAGAAGAGTCCCCTATTTATACAAGTTCGTCATCTCAGTCGTTGATCATCCCTCCAATCCAACGGTGGTATATGAACATGTATCATCATTACAAGTCTGTACATTAGGCCACTCAATGGCTCTGGCCCTGAGAAAGCCCATGGGGCATGTATCAGAAGCAAGGGCGGGGTGCTTGATATAAGCAGGTGGGCAGTCACCGGTTGTGCACGGGCCGGCCGAGCAATGATTACAGGTCGTGCACGGGCTTTTGTCCGGATTGTGCATGGCCTGGCTGTGGCGTTGATAGTGGATCATTCATGGATCGGTCATGGGCTACTCGTGGGCAAGCCTTTGTGCGTAACACGGCCCCATCACGGAGGGTCTTGGATCATGCTTCGTCGGTGTCCATGTCACCTACATCTAGGGCATTTGAAAGCTTAAGAATGCGAAGCTTCACAAGTAGAAAGAAAAAGAGAATTGGCTCGTCCGTCCGTGAGGGAAAAAAATGTTCTTCCTTCTTTGCTTTAGCCTTTTGGCCCGACTATTCCAAGTAATGTTGATTTTTCCGATTTTTTTTATGATAACCCGAATTAATTTTGGGACCTCATGTTCCGATTGTTTATAATTTTTCTTGTGACAATTTGCAATTTTTGAAAGCACGCACGCAACACAAAATATGACATGATCTTAAATTGAAGAAAAAAGAAAACAAAAAGCAAAGTGAGTTGGGTGGCCACATGTCTACACTGGAGAGGCTCCCTCCCCATGCACCAACTATATGCAATCTCCTATGATTGAGAGTTATAAATATAGACATCATTCATATTTAATTTTAATTAAGTTTGCATGGACATTTTTCAAATTTAATTTTAGTTAAGTTTGCATATTGGCGTTTCTATAAATTGAACACCAATCAAGATATAATTAGAGGTAATTTTTTCCAACTAGGTACATACGAAAAGGTGACCGCTTAATAATGAGCAAAATCACTTCAAATTAGATACATCATAACAACATCGTTTCTTTCATCGTGTATAGCACGATACAGCATATCTTGCTATTTCGAACGTCCATAATGAGCATCAATGGAACAAGTCCACCTTGCACTGCGTAAAAATTCTAATGCTTGAATGATTATAACATAAAATCAGAAGGTTTTTCCAGATGGGATGAATTTGATTGATAGTCTGCCCTTGGTCAAATCTGACACATAAATCTGATCAATGAATACAATATGGCCAGGGAATCTGGTGAAGAAAATATAGCAGTGTATCAGAACATGCTAATTATTTACTGCGAAAAAGAATGGTTAAGGGACTGAGATAACTAGAGTTAAGGGATTTCCTGAAGAGTACATATGGCTTATTTGGAGCAATTGATCTTCCAATTGAGCATCCTCATGGAAAATATGAAATCGAAAGTATCTGCACAAGCGAACAAACATAACCAAATAGATTTCAAGGGAGAAGCCAATCATTCTTCAAAAGTAGTACATTGAGAAAATCATTCTTCGAAGTATTTGCAGTAGTTAAAAATATTTTCATATCAGGAAAAATGAATCCTTATTTAAATAGAACCCACATTACTCTAGTTCCAAAAATTCCTAACCTAGAAACTCTTGATCAATTCCACCCCATTAATTTCTGCAATTTTGCCTATAAAATCATATCCAAGGTAATGGTGAATAGACTCAAAACTTGGTCATAGAAATTTATAGCTCAAGAGCTAAGTGCATTCATGAGTGGGAGACTTATCCAGGACAATATCATGATAGTGCAAGAAGTGTTGCATCAACTAAGAGCAAAGAATAGGAGGAATAAAATTCCTAGCGGTTTTGAAACTTGATATGAAAAAGGCGTATGACAGAGTAGAATGGGACTTGTTGGAGGCATGCTTAAGAAAACTGGGCTTTAATGAAAAGTGGATTACATGGGTTACGAAATGTGCATCTTCAGTCTCATTCAGTGTTAAATATAATGGGAATCCTCTCCCTTACTTCCAACCTTCCAAAGGACTTCGGCACAGTGATCTTTTTTATCCTCTCATCTCTATATTTTTGTAGCAAACATTTTATCTCTTATGATGAAGAAAACAACAGAGGATGGCAGTATAAAGGGTATTAAGCTCAACTCTCCTTCCCCTACCATATCACATCTCCTGTTTGTGGATGATTCCATCTTCTTTTTAGATGGGAGAATTCAAAAATGCCAATCTATATCAAATTTAACATCAGTATGGTTTTGCTACTGGACAGGAGATAAACCTAAACAAATCAAGAATACTCTTTAGCTCAGGGCATCCACAGACCATAAGAGCCAATATGGCTTATGAATGGTGTGTCCTAGAACTGGATAAAATAGGAAAATACCTTGGAATTTCTTTGGATTGGGGAAAGTCTAAGAAAAATATGTTTTGCCTATACTTGGAAGAGTTAACAAAAAATTGGAAGGTTGGACGGAATCTTTAAATTCTAAAGCAGGAAAGGAGATATTACTATAAAATAGTAGCACAGGCTCTTCCTCAATATGCAATGTCACTTTTCAAGATTCCTATTTCCATATGTAAAGCGATTGAACATAGAATGGCAGCATTTTCGCGGAAAAGAAAAGTATCTCACTTTAGTATTCATTGGAGGAGTTAGGATTTCTTGAAGCAAAGGAAAGACAGAGGCACGGGATATAAAGATTTACTTTCTCTTATCAAAGATTTCTTAGGAAAGTGAGCCTAAAGATTAATGCAATAGTCTCACTCTTTACGAGGCCAAATTTTTGAAGGGATTTACTTCCCAAAAAGGAGTTTTTGGCATGCTGGGAAAGGGCAGACCCTTTTGGGGTTGGCAAAGGTTACTAGAGTCTAGAGGGAAGAGACTCAATCCTAGAACCTTCAATGTTGACAATGGAAACAAGAGAAGCAATCAATATCATAGAGGATAGATGGTTGAAGAGAGGTGTAATTGGAGAGCTAGAGAATGAAAATGACCCACAGCAGGTAGTAGAGTTTATAAACCACAAAGAAAATTCCTAGAATGAACCTTTTCTTCAAAATATTTTCAAAGAGGACATCGTGAAAAAAATTCTGGCTATTCCTCCAACAACCCAGTCTATTCAAGACAAACTGGTGTGGACATATTCATCAACAGGAAATTACTCATAGTGGCTATAACTACATAAGACTTACCTAGAATATCCAGCCTCCTCATCTTTCTCGGCTCCTCAGGCTTTATGGAATAGGACCTGGAAAATGCAAATAAACCCTAAGATTAAGCTCTTCCAATGGAATGCATATCAGAATAATCCCTAAAATGGAACTTACACAAGCGAAAAATAGTACCAGGTCCTTGTCGCTTACTGTGCAAAGACCGGGCGGAATCCACAGAGCATCTCCTTCTCTCTTGTCCTTGGCCGCGAGACATATGGGCTCAACCCTCCCTAAACATTCAGGTTTCTTCCCAGGGGTCAAGCAGAATAGAGATATGGCTAACGCAATTCCTTAAAAGCACAGAAAACCCACCTTCTCTGGCGCTTGTAGCAACCATCTTTTGGCTTACTTGGACTTCCCGTAACGACTTCATCTTTCGAACGAAACCAACCAAAACCAGTTCAAGCACTACAAGGGAGCTCTATCTTCTCTTGGCAATTGCAAGAGATGGAATTCAAAGCAAAAAATCGGACCTTCACGCTCCCACCTCTTCTGAGAACTGGAAACCCCCCAAAGGTTGGATCTTTAGAGGTCAACATTGATGGATCCCTTCATCGAAAGCTCCATCAAAGGAGCAATCGCCTGCATCATTCGAAACTCAGAAGGGACGCTTGTGGATGTGCATGCAATTATCTCCCAATGCCTTGATCTGTCATCAAGCTTCTCACAGCTGCGTATCACCCCCATTGCCATCGTGAAACCAACTCCATTGCGAAGGGACTGGATTTCTTACCCTCCCGAAATCTTGTTGGATTTACCTTGTAAGGATGCCCAGTTCATGGGCCCTGCGATTTCAAATTGAATAAAAGTTAATCAATCAAAGACCCAACAAAAAATAAAAAGAAGTAGGAAATGTTGATGAAAATGGCGATACATCTTGACAATGAATAGTGTGACCTACTTTATTTACCTTTGAAAGGACATGTGAATCGTTTCGACATTGTGGCCAAAGCGCTCTGACTGGTCGGAGTTGTTTCTCTGCTGCAGTAGTGCGGTGAACGATATTCCGAACGGCTTTTAGAAGTTAGACGCCTTGATTCCTGGAGCTCTGTGATTTCCAAAAGTTCATCCGAAATTGGCCCCCTTCATTCCGTAAAACCTCAAAATTCGACAGGTGTGGACAATTTGTTGAGGTCTTGTAGTTGATCCCTCAGTTTAGCTTCTCCACACTTCTTCGACTTTCTCCAGGCCCTTAACCTCACCAAGCTTTGGACACTGATGAAGGCTCACGAAGTGGAGGTTATCGAAGAGCAAGAGATGCGGTAATGTTTCAATGGAATCGCACCCCCAGTTAAACAAAGTTCCCAAATTTTTCAACTTCCCAAGGCATTTAATGTCGACTAAATTTTTGCAGCCATGGACCCTTAATGCCATAAGATATGTTAATTGCGAAATGCCGAGTCCTTCAATGGACTAATAGGAATCAATACACAGCATATCCAAAATTTTCAATCTGCCAAAACATTCAACTTGAAATGTATCATCATTCATGAATGGAGCATCTAACTCTGTTACATCCAAATTTCTCAAAGACTCTAGATGTTTAAGGCCGTTGAGTTTGGACAACTTATTGTATCCATATATAGATAGGTTTCCTAAAGATTTTAATCCTTCTAGACCCTTGATTTCTATTAGCTCCCCACACCCTTGTATACTCAATTTTGACAAGAGTTTCGAACTCGACAAACTTGGCAACTCTTTCAACTTGCAACACAAGGAGACACCAAGTTCAAGATTCCTAAAGGAAGCACTGGGAAGGATTCAAGCGATTCGCAAAACTGAATACTGAGCTCTTTTAGACGGATTAAGTGAGAAAGTTGAGGTAATGTGCAATTCCGACAAGTGACTTCCAAAACTGAAAAGCTGGCAGGAAGATCACAATTAGTTAAATCAAGGTGTTGCCGAGAAGACGGGCTAATGACGCTATCCAGGCATGATTTTCACATATGTGGAGAGATACTGGACTTGCTGGACGTCGGCGAATCCTGCAAAAGAGAATAAGAGCAAAACCACGAGGGCTGATTGGATGATCGCCAGTGTTGTTGGAACAATTAAAAAAACACTTCAAGACACCGTTGGGCTAGATGGAACTCCACAGAAGTCTCGCTAGCTATAAAATATGATGACGATGATTCAGACGATCCTGAGTTGTGCTGGTCATGGCTTAGTAGGGCGAAGCAAAGATAGATTACAGCTGCTGAACGCGTGGGTTGGAGTATGTCGTGGGGAGCTTCTCAATCAGCGATGGCACAGCATCTTTATTGGTTGTGTGGGTTCAGCGATCTACAAAGCCACAGAAATAGAGGAGCTTGGCCACGGGGGAGGTCTCGGCAAGGAGGCGGAGTCGCGGCAGTGGAGGGACTCGACGGCGCCCTCTCTTCGCTCTATTGTGGTCGTGTATTCAACGTGTGGCCCACCTTTTTGCCAGCAGTGAGATAGCTTTTAGGTGAGAGGACTAAGGTTGTCAAAGGAAAGGAAACAAATTTTATTTCCTCCCCGGGACACTTCGAATATTTTTTCCTTTCCTTTTCCCTTCTGTACGCATATCCCCTTTTTACGAAAATATTTCTTGCTTTGTGCTAGTGTGCCACTCATATCGCCCAAGTATGTGCTAATATTGATCAAATCTATGCTCTGCGTGCACCATTATCTCTTATTTCCAAATCTTTTCCGTGTGCTCTTTTATTTTCTTTGTCCGCACACGCTGAATAATTCCTATCAACTTCATTTCCAAATATTAGCTTATAAGTTGGTCAAATGGACACTTTTATTGCTAAAAATTCAAGATTGTATAAATGCGATTTACGGAAATTTCCCGAATTTCAAATCTTGCAAAAATAAGCGCGCAATATCTCCTTTGTCTACTTGCCTACACCAAGAATATATGAATATATTCTTTTCATGTCCTTTTATGGCTGATTACTCTTTAAATTTCATAAATTTTCCAATCTTAATAACCCACATGCGGCACATTCAATTTTGGCCACGTGAGATACTTATTGGGCTTGAATTTAATGATTCTAAGGGTTTAGTCCAAATCAATTAAGTTCAGAACTTCAAAGCACTGCCGATTCAATGCAATAATAATATATATAAAATGCTCCTAAAACTATATGTTATGCAGTTTAATTCTAATATTTTTATTTAGGGGTTAAAAATTAATTCTTAATTTTATGCAATAAATGAATGACCAAATTGTCAAAATTTAGATATCAACAGCTACCTCTATATAAATGTGAACTTGAAAATGTTGCATTAAAAGACAAATTGAAATCTAAATTTTGACCATGCAAATGCAATAA
Organism: Eucalyptus cladocalyx; assembly: GCA_017140615.1. NCBI lineage: Eukaryota > Viridiplantae > Streptophyta > Magnoliopsida > Myrtales > Myrtaceae > Eucalyptus > Eucalyptus cladocalyx. The sequence continues at coordinate 8,530,396 of CM029518.1, forward strand.
ATGTTATTTTTGTTGGGATTATAAGTCTCATTTTAATAAAATATGATGCATACAAAAGCTAATGCAAATGTATGATGCAAAAGAAGAGAGTGTACATATAGTTACTTACCAATTAGTGTGGTAAGCATCTTGAGGTGCAGGATGAATCTTCATTTACTCCACAAGTACCTTGTTTTCATTTCAAATTTCTTGAAAAGTCTAATGTTTCTCGAAATACCTATATCCAGAGTAAAGTATAACGAAAAAGATCGAAAAACATTCATTTCTACAATGAAATGTTTAACAAAAATATTTTATACCATTCAAATCTAGAGTGAGATGTCAAGATTTTGGGAACCTAACCAATAGACACTCAATGTTAGGTGAGATGAATATTGAATTAAGACAACTTAGCCAATAGATGCTTAATGTTGGGTAAGTCAAATATTGGATTGAGATAACTTGAAATACCTAGATCCAAACTAAGGTATAACAAGAAAGATAAAAAAAAAAAAAAGCATTCATATCCAAAATGAAATGTTTAATGAAAAAGATTTTGTGATATTCAGATCCAGACTGAGATGTCAAGAATTGGGAAACTCAACAAATAAACACTCAATGTTAGGTGAGATGAATATTGGATTAAGATGGTTGGAAACACCTAGATCCAAACTACGGTATAACGAAAAAGATTAAAAAAATTCATAGAATAAAATGTTTAATGAAAAGATTTGAGACATTCAGATCTAGACTAAATTGTCAATAATTAAAGAAACTTAACCAATAGACAATTAATGTTAGGTGAGATGGATATTGGATTAAGAAAGCTTAACCAATAGGTGCTCGATGTTAGGTGAGACAAAAATTGGATTAAAGTAATTCGAAATACCTAGATCCAGATCAAGGTATAACGAATAAGATCAAAAAACATTCGTATCCAAAATAAAATATTTAACTAGAAGATTTTGTGACATTCAGATCCAAATTGAGATGTCAACAACTGATTGAAAGATGAGATTCACACACTCTCGATTTCTGAAAATTGGAGGAGATGCCCAAATTTTACCTCGAGCTCTTTAATTTAGGGCCCAAGTTTTGTTTCAAGCACTCTGAGAGATTTGATGCTTATCTAGGGTTTCTTACTCGAAGGCTTTATTGGGCTGTCTGAAAGTTGTTTGATAATAGTGCTTTGGGAATCTATGAGTATTTGGACATATCCTAATGTTACTAGATTTTCTTGAGAACTTTGTCAAACATGGTCAGCAACACGGGTATATGGATTCATCATGGGCAATCAATTCTACATATTTCAATCCATTTGTGGTGCATGCATCGTTATTATGCATTGCCAAATCTCCACTAGGAGAATTTTAGGAAAATAATCCATTTCTAGCACATAGGTGTCTTGGATGTCTCAAATAAGGGATCTTTTTATCTAGAAGGCCACTTACCTCCTAGAAGAAATATCTAGGACATACCTCAAATGTCCGTAAAAGCCTCTCACTTCCTGGTAGAAAGAAAAGGGAATATTGAGGATGCATCTCGGATATTCGTGAACATCTCTTACCTCTTAGTAAAAGGAAACTTTTGGAATATCAAGAACGTACCTCGGACATCCATGAAGGTCTGCCATCTCCTTAGCTATTTCATGAACATCTCTCATCTCCTTAGATTACCGTGAAGGTCTCTCACCTCTTAGTATTTTGGATGCATCATGAGACTTCTGAAAGCAACCTGAATGTCAAAAGCTCTTGGGTCTTTGAGGAATCATTACTTGTCATGATTAGAGCAAAAATATATGCATTCACCAAAGAAGAAAGCAATTAAGGCTATTTTAGAGCACACACTCCACAGTCCACCAAATTTTTTATCAATTCAAGCAAGGCTTATGCATAGTGATTTTACCATATTTGCATCACCCAAATTTCCACCAGAGAGAATTGTTGCTCAAGACAATTTTTACTCGTGACATGGATTTCTTAATGATACTAAATAAGAGACTTTTAGTTGGAAGGATTTTCACTCACTCTTATTCAAAAAAGCTATTTTATGAGAATCACTCCACCTCACTATCATCATATCAACAACGGTCCAAGTATTCTCATAAACAATACGACCTTACCAATATGAGAGGTCATTAACAAGGACCGTAATGTGGGCTTGGTCAATGGCTTAACAAAGGGGACTATTTAAGTCAAGGCTATTGAAAAAAATGATATTCCACGATCATCTTTAAGTTTACAAGTCAAGAACCCTGCAAAATAAGAGAAATAATCTTGCTTACACTTCTTCAAATGATATTTATAAACATATGAACTCACATGTTAATTCAAGTGTTCTAATCTAAAGAGACTTTGTAAGGGACGTAACATAGGCTAGGTTCACAGGTTGAGAAACTAAAGGATTATTAGGCTCAAAATGTGCATAGATGAGTGAGAGTTGATGATCATCTTGACATCACCACTAGTCTTCTTCTTTACCGCCAAAGATTGCCTTATAATGTGCTCCAATGACCGTAAAAATTCAACATTTGAGTTCTTTGAGTATTGCTTCATTGAGGATACAACTTTTTACAACTAATAGTTATCTTTCTTGACCTTCTTCTTCTTCTTCTTCTTCTTCTTCTTCTTCTTCTTTTCATTTTCTCCTATAGATATTGGCCTTACTTTTACTAGGCACCTTGCTTTTTCGAGCCCCTTAATTTTCATTTTCATTTTTTTTTTTACTCTTATGTCTCTGGGAACCAACCTTGCTTTTATTAGGCACACTGTTTTTTTATGCCCCTTAATTCTATTTTTTTTTTTTTTTTAACTTTTGACATACTATCTATAATGCATACATTGAACAATCATGCTTTCGTTTATTTTTTAGGAATGATTCAACATTTGGACTCTTGGAGGTCTTCATCTTCTATCGGTGCACTAGGCCGTGCTACTTGAATGGTTGTCTTTTGCCTTGGCCCAATGTGGGGAATAATCATCAACTGAGTTTAAAGAAATGAAATTTGCAAGCGCAAGTGGGCTACGCAATGAATATAAGCATGTAGGATAAAGAAAGAAATACTCTTCATCATCCCAAGGTACTTAAATTTCATGTGAGCTCAACTACAATAACAACACTCAAAAATTGATGCAAGTGAAAGCAAGAAAATTGTTAACCATTTTATTCACCCACTGATGTCAACTTTCCTTCGGTGTTGCCCTAATATAGGGTGGTTCTTAACAAGGGTAATTTGAAAGAAATCTTCACAATTATATGGGGCTTAAAAGGGGTTAAACAATGGATCCCCTGTCATGGTTAGGGTAGAGAAATGAACTACCCCTCACCATTTCGATCTTTGTACCTTTCGCAAGGGAATTCTTTACCTTGCGAATATGGAACTTTCGACACTCATCTTACAAGTGTATAAACGGGGGACTGTGTATAGGATAGGATTTGCCTTTTAGCATTCTGGCATGTCTCATTTAGCATGCTCAATCCCTTCCATATCATTCATTAAATTGGTCCATCTTGACATTCCTTAGTGGAAATGATGGACTAAACATATAAAAGTCACCATACAAAATTATTTTCAAGAAATTTGATCTTTTATGAGTTTATTGGCCTTAAGCATGAAAAAATGTGTGAATTCAAATCAACTATTTATTCTGCTCAAGAAATTCAGAAGCATGGCAAACATAATTTTGAACATTCACTTGAAGAGTCATCCCTACAAGAAGTGTAAGGAATGTCAAACACAAAGGACAGTTTTTAGAAAGGGAGGCCCTTGGATTGCCCATATTTAAAAGGAAGGGAAATATGATCAATTAATCGCGATTGGAAATTTGATGCTTGATTTAATACATGCTCAACTTTTGCTATTGCCCCTACAAAAGAGAATGTGCATGAATAGGATACTATGCAACGCAAGAAAAAAATGCAAATTGAACATTCATTTTGGATAGGATCTCAGTCAAGTTTATATCAAAATCTTAATCAGGTTTATATCTTACTGAGTAACAATCGAGCCAATGGGTCTATCATTGCAACTTGAAATGCCTTTTTTAGATGCTTTATCATCAAATCAAGAAAATTATGCTCTGAGACATGAAATAAATGAGTTAGAAAATTAAACAAGGCTAACCTAATACATGTTTTTGGAAATGACTTCAAATATGATTTTATTTTTTTATTTTTTTTGTTCTTTTTTTGGGTGAGGAAGCAAAAAGAAGCTCAACCCTCAAAATTTCTCCATGAATGATTTTTTTTTTTTCATTGTTGGATATCATCACTAGGTTGGTTTGGTATGCCTCATTATGCCCTCAAAACAAAACTTGAAATTTCATTGAAATTGTGCAATCAACTACATATATTGAATGGAAAATGCAATATTCAAGTCCTAAAAAGAAAGTGGAAAAGGAGAAATCAAAAAAAAATTCCTAAAAAGCAATAAAAAAATTCCTACACAGGGAATGTGCAAGAACAATAAATGGGTTATTCTTGTGGGCTAGTGTCCATTTCCTCGTACAATCCTTCGCTGATGACGCCTATAAAGAGGTCATTGAATAGGCTTGTAATTCCTTCAAATACATTATCGGGGTTCTCCACCTTTGGAGGTGCCAAATCATCTATGCCACTCTATATTTCTATGATAATGTCACGAGGGTCAATGTAAAAAGTTGGGAGAGCCAAATACCTCACATAGTAATCAAATTTGCTACTTGGCTTTCCTCGAGTATCTATCACCTCTTTTCCTTCATGCATCACTTCCACAAGACTAGGAAACATCTCATAGATATCAAGAGGTGATAGGTTATGGCTTCCGCGTTCACGTCCTCCATCTAGCATAGGGACTTTAATAGACAATTCTACATCTTCCAATAGAGGCATGTCCCCAAGTAGGGAATTCATCTCATTGCTATTAGCATTCAATGCAGCCTATTCTTCCCAATTGATGAAAACTTGGGATATAATAGAGACTATGTAAATGTGGTCAGCATATAAAATCATTTCGGCATCCACCAATTCAGTGAATCTTTCCTTCATTAGGGACATGGGGACTACCTCATGATCCAAATAGTACCTAGCTCTCATGAGTCCATCATAAACATCTGCAACATGCACTCTCAAGTTCTTGAGTTGACCAACGTTAAACCCAAATATGGCATTCTATTTTACATTCAATTAAGCAGTATGGAAGGCAAATTCGTTAGTATCGAATAAGTTTTGGACTTATGCTTCAAGGTCATACATTCATTAGTCAAATGTCTCAGTTTCCTTTATGGTATTCACATTTCTAGGAGGGGTCGTAGCTAGAAAAATTTTCAACATTGGGCCACTTTGGTTGACGATATAGCAACCCCTTCTTTCGAAAGATTTTAGTATTTGGGATAGGGATCTAGAGAGAGGAGTGAACTATCTTCTAGCACTTCAATGTCGACCCGAGGATTGGCATCTCAAGAGGTCCTTTTGGTGCAATTATGCTTTGGTTTGTTGGGGGCGCGATATTGGAACAGGGATACTGAATTTGCTTTGTTCATGCTTTATGAACTTTGAGCTTAGGGCATTCAATTCCATAGGATTGGGGGATTGGGGGATATTGCTATTAATGACAACTTTGCCCTTTGGGTTGGCATTGAAGGGCTCTATCTAAGTCCAACTCCTGGACTTGAAGAGAGTGAAGTCATGGTGAGTTTGGCTAATAGATTACTGAGCTTAAACTTAGCTCAGGCTCTTCCAAGCACTACCAATTTGTGACGTGGGTTCAAGTTATTTAACATGCAAATGATTTTAAATTTGGGGTTGCCACTGACCTATTTTCGATGGGTTAATTAGTAACTCAATTATAATAATAGAAGAATTACTTCACTCCTACGAACCATAGATTTAATGAGCTTGGGGACTCGAATATGCTAGATTACTATAATGTCCTAGGTAAATATTCAGATTAAATGAATAGGCTCTCTGATTTTCCAATGGAGAATATTTAGTGACTCTTTTCTTTATCCATACGTAATTTTCCGAATTTTTGTAGTAATTTCTTTACCGTAAACTATTTTTCGTTCATCTACGTATTTGTCTTTGCTTAATAAAAGTAAATAAATAACCTTTTTCCTTCTCACGATAAAACTAATACATCGGTCAAATTTTGGATGAGCTATTACTCATTATATCAAAAAATATCTATTAATTGAAAAAATTTAAGTACCTTCAAATAAAGAAAGAATCAAATTTTCGATGACCATTGCCCATGACATCTCTCTCTTGTACACACATCGGTCCAACCCCTAGGCAAAGGCTAGTGGTTTGCTCCTAAGTATTAGGCTTAGCCTAGACTCTCCCAAGCCCATCAATTTACGACTTTACGACTTTATGGTTCGAGTTTTGCTTCTTTTTTCCACTTACAAGTCAATTTTAAATAAAAGTCGTTACTAATCAATTTGATATAGGTTGATTAGAAACCCAAATAATATATTGTAATATATACATATATATATTTGGTGACCCGGAAAACGCCGTACAGCCGGCAACCAACGACGTAAACCCAAGGCGAACCGGACCCAACCTAACCTGGCCGCAAGTGAGTCACACAAGCGATCGTGGGGATTTGAACTTGCTCCCTTTGCGGGGGAGGGGGAGGGGGAGCAAAGCACAAACCGCACGACCATCAATGGAGTGGGTTTGTAAAAAATATTTTACTCCTACGCAATCAAAAAAATTAGAATCGAAGATTTGATTATAGTAATTAATCATTAATACCCATATGGTACCTAATCTTATTTAAACCCAAAGACTTTTTGGATTTTGAAGAATTTTCCATGCATTTGTGGAGAATAAAAACCCATCTTTTAGGCTTTTTTTTTTTGGGAAAATATAAAACATTTTTGGGTTTTTCTTATATTTTATATTTTATTATTAAAATATTTTATAATATTATATTATAATCAACCGGGCCCGGGTCGAGACGAGGCCCGGACTCCAGGGCCTTGGACTCCTCGACTGGGTTGAGTCCGGCTAATGGGCCCGGTTCACCTGGCCCAAGGGAAGTACCTGAAAATAAAAAGAAGATTTAGCCAAGCCAAGATGCTAAACAAAGACCAAGTCCGGCCTAAGAGAACGGTATAAGCCCAACAGACCTGATTCATCTCAGCCCAAGGGAAGTACTCGTGCCTCTCCCCTTCTTTGCCCCTCCACGACGCCGATGGGGGCAGCCGAGCTCATCATGGCCTGGCCTGGCCTGGCTGCAACGAGCAACGCCGGTCATCGTGGGACCAGCAGACGCGACAGCGAGGTGGCGAGAAGTAGTAGAGGCGACGGCGGGCTCAATGGCATGAGGCGGATTGGCTGAGATCAGAGAGCGACGGGGTCGTCCTGAGTCAGAACGGCAACGTACATGGGTCTAGGCCGTAGCAGAAGCAACGCAAGCAGGCGGCGTCGTCGGTGGTTGAGCAGCGGTGGCGTCGGGCCAAGGAACTGAGGTGGGATAGCGGCAGGCGTTGCGTGCGGCAACTGGGCGTGTCATGGCGGTAATCAGAGTAGCAAGCTCGATCTTTGTCGGCTCGGGCCGTGGTTCGCGGACGGTAGTGACTCGGGCTTGCGGCGGCGACGGCGGTGGCTGAACAGCGGCGGCGTCGAGCCAGGCGTTGCGTGCGGTGACGGGGCTTGATCCCGCGAATCTCTCTCCCTCAAATCCGGTTCTCACGCCCGCTCTCCCTAGATCTCGCTCACTCTCTCTCCGCCTTCCAGATCTGCCACTCTCTCTCGAACAAGCTCTCTCGTCCCTCCTCGTGATCTCGCCTCAGATCTCACTTTCTTCCTCCCCTCTCGGATTCGCTCACCCGGAGGTCTCCACGGATGTTTCTCCTAGGAAGTCCTCTAGGCTCGCTGCCCTTCTCGTGTGTGTTTTTTTTGTCTCTCAGACGCCTTATTTATAGATCGAGGAGGCCGGTCGACAGAGGCTTCGGTCGCCGATCCTTGGCAAACCAACCGGGCCTCCTCTCGGCCGAACCAACGTGCCCTCAACCATTCACTCCACAGTAGGCTTACCCCTGCTCTGCTCCCTACCTCGGCGGCATTCATGGCACTTGCGAGATGTCCCATCCGTCATTGGCCTACTTCTCTTTCTCTGCATCCTCGCGTGTCGTCGTTGCAAGGAGAAGGAAAGGAAGGGGGAAATAAAGGGGAAATAATATAAAAATAAATCTTTTTTTTTTGGTAAAATATAAAAATAAATCTTAGTATATGTAAATAATATTAATGCATTAGGTGATATGAAAATCATTTTTGTTGGGGCCAAGTTGGTCCATAATTTTCTACACAATAAATACCCAAATATTTAATCAAATTTATGTGTCAATAATTGACCATCATACTCACTAATTTGTTTAATTTGTGTTCAAACCACAATGTTACATTTTGATGGGATTACCGCTAACTATTTTAAAAGCTTTCACTGTTAAATGAATATGTGGTTTAATATTTATTTATTCTAACACTCTCTCACGCGTTGGCTAGACTTTGGCATAAGCTTAAAGCGTAGAAATATATAATTGAGAAGGCAAAAATAGGGGGCTTAGAAATATTTGAACTCGGAACTTTCTATTCTAATACCATATTGAGATTTGTGAATGAAGAGAAAAATAATATTCTATTCATTAACTAATGAATAGTACATGTGCCTATTTATGGGCTTTACATAACAACTATCTAAGGTAACAAATAAGAATAAATGAAGGAGAACATACAAAATCATAGAATATCTTAAATATATCTCTAACATCCCCCCTCAACTCAAGATGATTTGAAAGAAGTCAACTTAACGTGTGAAGGGGAGTGTTAAAGTAAATAAATATTAAACAATATCTTCATCTAAGAGTTTAATATAGTATAACAAAGTCCCTGTAATCTTGGCCCACAAAATTAAGGCATACTACCATATCTTAGGTGTCTCATTAACTCATAATTGATTAGTGGCAAATCCAAAAGATAATGTTAATTATGAAATTGAATTGAGATTACAAGTTGCAATTGGCATGGATTTGGAAGAACTAGCACTAAGTGCAAGCACTATCTCCTTAAAAGTAATCATTCATACCCGCTTAGTAATTCATTAACTTTCCATTTCCCTTGGTATTGACCAACAAAATTGAGAATGAAATTGCATTCATCTCAACCTAATTATATATCAATTGGGCTAATAGGTTTATTTACCAAGTGAAAGCTATCTTAGATAAAGACAAAGGAAATAATTGGAAAAGAATGATACAAGTGCCAATGCTTTTGTATAGCGTTCACTTGAAAGCTACAAATTTGCAAAATTGATTACTTGAGTAGCACTTCCAATTTTCCCCGCTAGAAAAGTCGATGTGGCCACTGAAAAATATTTTTTTAATATTTTTATAGTTTTTATTATTATATATTTTGAATATTTTTTTTTTTTTTTTCTTTAGAGTCAGGGAGGGTCACGGCAACCCTTTCGCGGTTTCCTAGCCTAGATTGGGCAAGGGCAGCCTCGTCCAAGGCCTGGCTGCCTCACCCTCGACCGTGAAGGCCTTGGACGAGGGCATTGGGGCCTTGCGGCCTTAACGAGGGCTATTGTGGCCTCACCAGCGATCGACGAGGCCCCAACGGCCTCACCCAAGGCCTTAACGGCGAGGGTAAGGCCTAGGCAAGGTGACCCTCGCCCAAATCTAGCCACGAAGGCCCTGAGTGAGGCAGTCAAGGCCTCGTTATCGCTGGCAAGGCCGCAACAACCCTTGCTTGATTTGGGCAGCGTCTCTCATGGCCACCCAATAATCGGCAAGGGCCCTCGCCTAAGGCTTTTGCAGCCTAGGGCAAGGTAGCTATAGCCAGCAAGAGTCACCGATGACCCCGTTGGCCTTAAAAAAATAAAAACAAAATACAAATAAAGATAAAAAAATTTTAAAAAAATTCCACGTATGAAATTTAACCAAAATTAACACTCAAGTGATCGATTTTTCTCCGATACGACACTCAAGTAAGCGCCCTATGAAAATTTTGACACTCCCATCAATCTTTTGCTTTAATAATCTAAATATTTACATGCCTCACCATATTGAGCCAAAAAACTGACCAATATGCTCCACGGTCAATTGATCATCTTCGCTAATAAAAATGGCAAAGTCAATCATTTTAAATCCCCTAGAATAGGGAACATCATCAACATAATCCAAACGTGGTTTTCGCTCAGCAGGCATGACAACCCCTCCATCAGCTCCTTAAGTGTTGTAGTACCACATCGGTTGCTTGTTCAATCCATTGTTGATACAATTAACCATCCTAGCCCTTAGACAGAAATGGCAATCTAGCTTGATTATCCAAATTGGCATTACATTATCAATATTTAGCATTGGTCGAACTAGCCTAATATTTCCACATTTGGCAAAGGCATGTTATGTTGGACATTTTGATTTGTGAAATTATCATTATCATTTGGGTTGGCCTAAGCAAAATTATCAGGATCATTTCCATCAATAGACCCCCCACATCTATATTATGTTGACCTTGACTAGAAGTTTCACGCTTTTTCAAAATTCTCATGGGCAGTGGAATTACTTGGCCTAAACTACCAACATTATTAAACTAAGCAGAAGTTAAGGAACATACCTAAGGACTTACGAATTTCCTTGTACTGGAAATGGCTGGTTGCATGACCTTGGACTAGAGATGATGTCATTGACAGCATTAATGATCATAGGCCTGATAACATCGGAAATGTGCCTCACGACATGGTTGGCCAAATCCCCTTGTTGTCCCTAGAACAACTCACGCATAGTATCCATCGTAGTTGAATTTGTCTTCACTTCTCTCCATCATTGCTTAAGTGGGCGACGACTCCAAACATGCAGCCCTCTTTTGACATTATGGGGAACCGATTGTTGCCAATGGCATTACAATGCTCTAGTTGATTCCTAGTCTTGTCATCATACTTTCTCAAATTGGACCACAGCGGTCTCACCGGATGTACCTAAAAGATGTTCCTTTGCAAGATAGAATTTGGCCAAAATGGTAAGAAAAAAAAAAAACCTCCAAAGGTTGATCTTTGTTTTATTAGATAGATTCAATGGTGATTTCTAACATATACTCTTTTATGGGAGAATACTAGAAGCAAGTATTTCTTTGTTAAGTCAACATATGAGGTAATCAATAGGGGCAAACAATCAAGAATTTGATAGTATATGGTCACAATTTAGAAGTGGAAGGGACCTCAACGTATTAGAACTTTTCTTTGGCTATTCACTCCTAAGTAATTGTTGACTAATGAATTGAAGATGTCTTGCCACTTGGAGGAAATCCATATCGCTTGAGATGTGAGTCTCATGTGGAAACAACTTTATATGTTCTAAGGAATTGTTTATTGTCCGTAGGATATGGCTTGAAATTGTCCCACAATAATATTTGGGAGAGTTCTTCTCAATGATTTCTTCACAATGGTTGAATTCAAATCTCGCTAGTGAGGGGCGATTGAATATTAATCATGATTAAAGCATGATTTTTGGAGTAGACATGCAACTTTTTTGGCAATGTAGAAACAAGTCACTTTTCTATGACAACTTTGTTTTCCCTTCGAATTTGATACGAATAATTCGGTCATACACAAACAAAATCATTAAAGCTTCGTCTGTGAATAACTCAACGTTAAGTGGATATGCATTTCTCTAATTTTGATCAGATGAGATCATCCACCTGCCGGGTGGATCAAATTGAGTATGGATGAGGCCTCTAAAGGAAACCCATGATTTGCTAGTGTAAGGGTTTTATTTAGAAATGAAAGGGGTAACTTAATTGGTGGTTTTGCCATATTCATAGGAATACATTTGTCAACACAAGCAAAACTTTGGGCTTTATAATTGGGACTCAACTTTGCAAAACAACTTGGATTTCATAAGATTATTATTGAGATTAACTCTAAAGCCATCACTAATCTTCTTAGCCCAAAGCATATGATTGATAATTATGGTCTTACTATGCTTAAAGATATCACAAGACAGTTGCACTCTCACTTTAAGTTTAAGGTGCAACAAAACATTTGAAGACAAAATCGCTCTGCTGACGGGCTTGCTAATCTTGAAATCAACAAGTGCTTGGATACTAGTTTTTTTCATTACTCCTACAGAGTTGCTTCATATTTTATTGTTTGATAAAATGAGGATAGTAGATATACGACAACAGATTTTTATATTCAGCTTTATCCCCGTTTCATACAAAACAAAGGACACTGAAAAACTGCAGAAGTACATATAGAATTTGTATTCTTGATGATGGATGAGATGCTATAATTACACACACATAAATAATCCCTAATTGTAACCGCCCTATAACCCCTAATAGTAGTTATTTACAGATTATTCACTAGAAAATGGGATTTGACCCCATTAGTGAAAAACATTTCTTCAAAAGTTGATCTCTGGTAATTTATTTGATAGATTCATTGGTGATTTCAAGCAGGAATTGAATTTGTATGACAAGGACGAACAACTAAAAATTTTAAAGGAAAAAGACTGCAAATTGGAAAGACATTATTAAACTGAAAAAGTACATAGAGAATTCGTGTGCTCGATGACGGATAACGATCCTATAATTACACATACATAATCCCTAATTGTAACTGCCCTACAACCGCCTATTTGCAGTTATTATGCTGCGCAGACATATCCACACTTCAAAGATTCCAGGCCTCTTATTTGCACCCCAACTTCATCAATAACTGGTTACAACCTCTGCGGCCACTATTACTCGATCGTCGATCAATATATATGTCTTCAATCAACATCGTAGTCTTCGTGTTCTCCTCTGCCGAAGAGATAAAATTATGCTTTTCTCCTATTAGGGGCAGAAGAACGCGCGATGAAAGGAAATTTAAGCTCATCGGAGGCCTTGCCAAACTTAAAATGGAGAGTTCATACCATGGCTAGATCATCTAAAGATTCAACTATGAGTTCATGACCTCAATTTACAAGATACGGCTAGGACCTTTAAATCAATGAGGCCGTGTTTACACACATCGCTCAATACACCAATCCAACTTTGCTGCATTTCATGAAGTAGAGATGAGATCCACGAGGGCCTTGAAATCAGCCTCAGCACTCCCATCAGGCCCAGCGGCCTCCACCAATCTCTCTCTCAACTCGCCAACTTTCTTCCTCATTTCTTTCCCTTCCTCGCCCCTCAACACCACCTCCAACGCCTTCTCCATTCCATCCTTCGTTATGATCCCACCTTCTACTTTCACTCCAATCCCCCACACTTCCTCTATCATCCTCCCGTTCATCATGTTGTCCGCCCAGAATGGTTTGCATACCATCGGCACGCCGCCCGCCACGCTCTCGAACACCGAGTTGTACCCGCAGTGCATAACGTAGACCCCGCACGCTGGGTGGCTCAGCACCTGGCCCTGTGGAACCCATGGGACGAATTTCCCGTACGCTCTCGTCCGCTCCTGGATCCCCTCAGGCAACTGCGCCATCACGTGTTCCTTGAGGGACCATAGAAATGGGGTCTTGGTGGATTCCAAGGCTTTCCCGAGAGCCGATACCTCACTTGGCGACGGCATTGCCACTGTACCGAAGCATATGTACGCCACAGACCGAGGTTGTCTGGCGTTGAGCCACGTCAAGCAACCGGTAGTGTCAGAGGCGGAGCTTCACGGCAGCGGGGGCGGCGGGAACAACACCGTGAGGCATCCCACTTGGAGGAGGATCTTGAACTTGGACTTCAGGTCTGCTATAAGAGGCGTCGGGTTGGCTTCCGCATAGGAGTTCAGGACGACGGCGGCAGCACCACACGGGAGCACACGCCCCATCTTGCGCAACATGCATGCAATCACTGAAGTGTCCTGATCATTGGTTATCTCAGTCGGTAAATCTGAAATGTGCATCATAGATAATCCTGGAATTAATCCGAGGCTCTTGTTGTTGTCGTAGTCAATGGAGGTGTCACCGCCGGAGGATTCACGATGGAGCTCACTGATGACATCAATGTAAACGTGGGCCGCCAACGCGGACGGAGCGGGAACCCAGAGGGTCACCCAGGGAACCTGCATTTTCTCTGCCATTTCGCATGCGAAAATCAAGAAAGCGTCCGTCAATAAACAACTCACATTCGTCCCTGCATCTTGCTTCGCGGCGTCAACAGCCGCTCCAAAGCTCTCCAGTGCCGCTTTCAGGAACCACCCTACAAGTTCTCCTGGATGCTTCATCGACCCCTGGTGGTCGTCTGGTAAGCCGTCACTGACATCATAGACTTGGACGTTGGGGGGCAGCTCGGCTCTTGACAGCGGAGGGAAAACGATGCCATTGGACTTGGCCGTGTTCAAGAAAGAGAAGCGGACATCCGGGGCGGCCAAAGCAAGCTTGAGCGTGAGTTTGGCGAGAGGCCAAGGGTGGCTGCCGAACAGGAAGGTGAGGACGGCGACGTGCCTTCCTGGCAGCATGATCTTTGTAATCTCTTACGCGGGAAGTTGGGTTGAAGGTCGAGGAAATTAATGATCTGCAGAGGAACTTTAACAAGAGGAATGCCCGATCATGTGGTTGTGCGAGGTCTGCGAGCTACATTGGCGGCATCGTGCGTTTTCTCGTGCACGAGTCAATAAGGCTCCATGATTTTGCAGCAAACAATATATATCGACTTTTTTCTTTGTCCATCCGCAGTTTTCCTGATTTTAGCAGTAATTTCCTCTGAATAATCTATTTTTCTTCACTTAAGTGTTTGTATTTTCATAATAAAAGTAAATAAACAACTTTTTACCTCCCCACCAAAAACTATAATATCGTTCATATCTCAAGTAATTATGAAAAAAAAAAAAAAAAATGATTCACGTATCTACCCCTTCTCGTGACATTCACGTGTGTTGTGAAAATTTTAGATGCCTTGAATTAAAGAAAAAGGTCAAAGTGCATGCATTCAATTCCCATCTTAACTCTCTCTGTCCCTTTCTCCATGACTAACCACCATTGCCATCCACAATCACCTTCAACGCTTGGGTGCCAAAATACTAAAAGGTCTCTACTTTCTCAACACTGATTTTTGGCATGTGAGGAAAGGGCAAAGATCGTCTTGGGGGTGGCACAGTTTGCTGACTGGAAGATATGCATTAGCTGGATCGGTTCAATGGTCAGTAAGGAATGGAAAATTGATTAGAATTCGTGAAGATAGATGGATAAGATTGGGCACAATTGCAGGTCCAACAAACCAAGATGATCCCCAGTTAGTGTCTGAGCTAATTGCTAAAGACCAGGCCAAATGGAATAAACAAAGCCTTTATAGCTTGTTTGCAGGCAGTATTGTGAAGGAAATCTTGGCCATCCCCATCCCATCTACGGAAGAGAAAGATAGACTAGTAGGGACAGCTACCAAATCAGGGAATTACTCGGTAAAAAGCGGGTATAATCACCTCAGAAAAGAAGCAAACAGCCCATCCAATCAACAAGCCTCAACGTCACACCAAATACCACGAGCCCTATGGTCTAAAGTGTGGAACATGAACACCTTACCCAAAATCAAACTATTTCTCTGGCAACTCTGTCGAAATGCCTTGCCTACAAAGGAAAACTTGTTCAAGCGAAAAATCTTATCCGAGCCACTGCTCACTGTGTAAGACGTGCCCGGAAACGTCAGAACACCTCTTTCTCCTCTCTCCCCAGACAACCAAAAGTATGGCAGACCACAATTTGCAAATTCGAATTGAAGCTCAAGGCCTCACAAGCATAGATTAGTGGCTATTAAGCTACAAGAACGGCTTACCACCACTGGACGCAGCCTTCGTTTTTGGCTCTACTAAGTGTGCAATCGCCGGTGCGTGCCGAGACGCCTCAGGGAAGCTCACGGGAGGATTCGCTTGTCTAAGTCGGGCTCAATCGCCTCTTCACGCGGAAGCCCTTGCGTTGCTTGAAGGCGTGCGCTTTATGAAAGATTGGAGCAGAGAGAAAATGGGCAGAGAAGTCTCTGTGGAGCTGGAGTCTTGACGATTTTTCTTTAGTTCAGTCAGTCACGTGTGAAGACCAACCCCCTTGGGATGTTGGTTGGAAGTACTTGCCAAAGATCGTCGGGCCGCGGTTTCTTGTTTGACTTTTTTATGTTTAGCCCACTGCTCTAGGTCCCAAAATAAAGCAGCGGATTATATCGCTAAAGCTTAATATCACGGAGCTCTTCCTCAATGCTGGGTTTGCAGCCCCCCTCAGCCCCTTTGGGATGTTTTGTGTGTTGAAGCCCATTTGGGTTGCTCCTTCACTTTATCTACTTAAATGAAATGGAAAATGCATTTTCGCCCCGAAGAAACCACCTTTGCCATCGCCTGACCTGCCATAGCGCCAACATCACCAGCGACTCGCCACCAATTCGTTGGAAAGGCGAGACGGCAACTGTGTTCTCCCGGCAACATTGGTGGGATGTAATTTTTCATTTTTTTATAATTTGGTTCCGAAAATGAAGAGGAATGTCAATTGGGGCTATTACGCTAGTGCACGTATGAAATTAAGCTGACCGTCTCTCCCTCCGGCGACAACATCACGTAGACTTCTAAGGAGAACGTAGAATGCAGACGCGAAGATAATACAATATAGATTTGACCTACGGATGACGTGGTAGATATAATCAACGAAATGTTGAAAACAGTGAAATGAAAGTTAATATTAACCTTCACCCAAAAATAAAAAGTTAATATTAACCTAGAGATGCAAAGAAGTTCACAGATTAAGATTGAAGACCAGAGAAGGCCACGGAAGCGCTCCCTAGAGCGGCGTGTTCCCAATGGGAATTCAGCTCCTCACTCAGATCCTCCTGCAATCTGAAACTTCTACTGTCTTATTGAATGTCAGGATAGGGGGAGCAACCTTAAAGAATCTTCACGACTCACAATCCTAGAAGAAGATGAAAAGGATGAACACATCAGTTCAGCGTCTACAGCTTGAGGCTGTCAATGAAAGGAACCGCATCATCAAGCTTGCGGCTTAAGAAGCGCTGCAGGAATTCTTCAGAGTTCGAGAGGGTTTGGAAGATAGGGGGGAGCCCGGTGGCTGCGAGGAGCTGTGGAGAAGGTCCAACCGGAAGAGACGGGCTGGGATAGCAAAAGGTTGCTATGGACACCCTCTCCTTCTCTTTGTTCACCACTGCTCTGTGATCCGGCGCTCTGTAAATGCCATTGCTGTAAACCTCCATGATTTGGCCTAAATTCACGACGATGCTGCCAGGAACAGGCGGAACTGTGACCCAGCAGTTGTCCTTTCTAAGGACCTGAAGGCCAGCGACGTTGCCGCACTCCGTCAACAGGGTGATCCCCGTGGTGTCAGCATGCGGCGACAGGCCTACTGCTCTCTCAGGTTCCGGGCACGCTGGGTAGTAATTCATCCTGACCTCGCAAGACCCTTCTCCAAAACTTTTCGCCAACAGGTCCAGTTCCTCTTCATGAATTCCCAACGCCATTCCAATATACTTCGCTACCGCCTCTGCCACTTTCCTCATATCTTCGCCGTATTTCTCCAGTGCCATCCTGATCGATCGATTAAGCATTCGCAATCAACATCTGCTTAATTCAGCTAACTAGAAATGCATAGACATAACGTAATCAAAAAAGATGGAAGCCGAATGACCTGAATTCGGGTGGATTTCGTGGCCATAGATCGAGATTTCTCGCATGCGGAGGATGGCATTTGAGGAAGATCATGTCGTTCCAGTCCAGCTTCTGGTCGTGGAAGGTCACGAAAGCCTGCCCGTAACCTTCGAGACTTCCGGGCCTCTGGGCTGACTTCTGCTTCTCATGGTGGGGCAGTTCGAAGAAACCTCGCACGTTCTCCTTCATCATCCTCATCCCTTCATCCGACACTCCATGGTTCACCAACTGCACATTCAACCCCATTCACATGAAGATACTATCATGATCCTTCTATTTTAAATAAGGGCCCAACCTTGCCGACTCACCAGCCGGCTAAATAATCCAGCTAATCAAGGATAATTTCGTCCAAAGATGAATATAAAAGAGAACAATATGAGCAAAAAATTTTAGAAATCAAATGGAAGCTCTAAATAAAGGAACCGATACAATGTCACAATTCGGTAAAGATTTATGGAATGGCCCTTATGTAAGGATTATATTGCCCTTAATTTATATGAAATAAAATATGCTCAGAACCGAACATGAGAGTTTCTTCTCATCCAGCTCATCGCGAATATAAGGTTTTCATAAGGCTAATCTTGAGTGATGAATGCCGATGGCATGCTTAACACATGCAAGTCGGTTGGAAAGTGGTGTTTTCGATGGCGCTACTAGGTGAACAATGTCCCTTCTTTGCATTTATTACATTTACGCTCAATCGAGATATCTTCTATTTCGCCCAAAAAAGATTTTAAATCAAAAAACGGAGCACTACCCTTTTGATATCTATTGTTCAAAGCTGAAAAAGTGACTAACCCTTTCTTTTATTTAAGATGCAATACAAAAAAAAAAAATAAATAAATTGATTTCTTCTATTTCTTCAATCACTAACTATATAACCTATATTTTAGTAAAGTTAGATTAAAAATGTAAAAAGATGAAATTTAAAGGAACAAAAAAGCAAACCTTCCACCTGTGGCCACCGCTACATCATTGGTGGGGTGGCCGTGATGGCCAGCAAGGTTGCTGGCACTTGCCAGAACAGAGAGAAGGCGGTGACCCTCTCCCAAATCTGGGCAAGGGTCTCTATGGCCATTGCCACCACCCCACCGGCGATGGGGCGGTGACTACAAGCGGAGGACCTATGATCGGGTATTTTACTGTCCCACCAGTAAAATAAGTCCTTTAGTTTGAGAGAGATTATGCAGGAAAAAGAGCAGGTATTGCAACATCAATAGACAGAAGACCATGTATTTAAGCTTATGATCAAGTAGAAACCGCACCATGAAAAGACCCCATTCACGACAGGCAGAGTCAAGGTTGCAGAGCTCGGTGGATCGGGAAGCAAGGTCCATCAGCTTCCCCAGGTCGATGCGAGGCAAGTCCTGCAACGACTCGCGATGGTGATCAGCCACCACCGTGTCATCACGGAGGTACCTCGGGGGCACAGTGTCTGACAGCTGCTGCCTCACCAGCTCCTGCACGCTCGGCACCGGCAGCGTGCAGTTCAAGTTCACCCGCTTCTCCTGCATCTTTGCCTCTTTCTCTGTTCCCTCTGCCGTCTGATCTCTTCCGCCTCAGTTCTTCAATCAGCTATATAATGCCGATCGCCCACCAAACGAAAGGATAGTCAAATTTTGATGAGTATTCTACCGCGACTAGTCACAATTCAATGGGAAGAAATAGCGCGAAGTACCGTTTTATAGAAGAAATGTCAGCAGCATCTTCTCTTAGCTCTTTACTTAAGCATTTCGGCCAAGCACAACAATGTTGATTTTGCGCGCCAACCTAGGAAACAAGGCATTGAATGTGGACTACAGTATGGAATTTGATTACAGACGTTGTTTATTTATTTTTTTATGGGATGAATTGGCGCAAAGTACTGTTTTATAGAAGAAACGTGAGCTGCGTGTCCACTTAGCTGTTGACTTTAGCGTTTCGACCAAGCACAACAAGGTTGACTTTGAGCGCCATCCTAGGAAACAAAGTGTTGAATGCAGACTGCAGTATAGTAATTGACTGCACACTTTTCTTTTTCTTTTACAATCAAATCTTTCCATTGATTCGGTCAATTTAGATTATCGAAAAATGTTGACATGTTTTTTAAGTATTTTCTTTCTCGTAAGTAACAATGAGGTAGATTAAATTCTAATTTATTTAATTGAAATATTAATTAAATTAAATTAAATAAGTATTTCAAAAGACAAAAAAAAAAAAAAAAAAAGCTCTAAGCAAGGGTAGAGGCCCTTGCGGCCAACACCTTCGTCGTCAAAAAGGACCAGCGAGGGCTCAACAAGGGCCACCGGGGGTCGCCAGGGCCTTAGCCAAGGCCAACGACCCTCACCAACCGTAGGTGAGGGTCGTCGACCCTTGCCCAACTATGGTGACCCTTGGTGAGGGTCGCCAGACCGTGCCAAGGGCTAGCAATCCTTGCTGAGGGTTGCCAACCCTCATTGAGGGCTACCATAGCTGGGCAAGGGCCGTGGATTTGGGTGAAAGGTTGTGACCCTCGCCTATCAACCCTGGCCAAGGCCCCAGCAACCCCGGTCGGCCCTTGCCAATCCCCCATTAGCCCTTTTCAACAACTAGGTGGCTAGTGGCAAGGGCCTCCGTCCTTGCCTTTACTCTTTTTGTGTTTTTTTTTTTATATTTCCTATTTATTAATTTAATCTTATGATTAAAAAATTAGAATTAAATTCAAAACAACATCATTTTAGCCTAGTGTTCCATGTCTTAGCCATATCATTGCCATGTAGGAGAGAGAAAATATTTAAAAAATTACATTAGCATTTTTTGTTAGTCTAATTGGACGAAATTAACGGAAATACTCAATTATACTAATTTGACGAGTCTTAGAACTTAATTACATTTTTTATAAGTTTTAAAACTCAATTACACTTTCATAATAAGTTTTAAGACTTTTAGTGAACATATCCTTTTTTTTATATATATATGTTTCAACGATGACATGGGTATTCGTCAGTTCTTCATAACCGTTGACTTTCCTACAAACCACATGCGTTGGGTTCGAATCATGTACTTTTCTTTTTCTTTGTAAAGAGACGTTACACTAGTCACTCACCATACAACTTATTTAAATCCAAGAAACATTTAATGCATTGCCACTAGGGTGTAAATGGTTCGGTTCGGTTTGATCCCATAAAGAAATTTATTGGTTCATTCGAACCGAACCGAACCAAACCAAAATCCCAATTTGGTTCGGTTTAGTTCAATTCAATTCGGTTTTTACTTTTATTTTTGCTTTGTTTTGTTTTTTTTCCTTACATGCACCCCTTTTAATAAATTTTTATTTAAAAAATCAATTTTTTTAATTATTTTTAATTATTTTTATTCTTTTTCTTTTCTTTTTTTCCTTATCTTTTCTTTTTCTTTCTTTATTTTTATTCTTTTTCTTCTACATTGGTTGGTCGCTAGACATGGTAGCAGCTGGCAATCAGCTTGTGGTGATCAAGTAAGGTCGAGCTCGCCCACCGCTAGCGAGCTATGCGAGGCTCAAGCCCTACCCAGGTGGACGAATTCGGTGGGGCTCGAGTTCGCTGGCATCGGGCAAGTTTGGTCTTGCTGACCTATGACAAGGCTCCAGCTCACCTCTGGCTGATCGCTAGTTGCCACCGTGGTTGGTGACCAGCCAATGAAAAAGGAGAAGAAAAAGAAAGAAAACAAAAAAAAAAAAAAAATCAAAAAATAAAAAACAATTTTTAAAAATAAAAGAAAAACTTAAATGAATTTTTTTTTTTAATCCATTTGGTTTGGTTAACTGAATCAATAAAAAACCAAATTGATTTAAAAATTTGATTTTTAATGAAAATCGAACCCAAAAAAAAAAAAAAAAAAAGAGCTTTTTGGTTCGGTTCAGTTTTCGATTAGGTTTTTGACACCCCTAATTTTACCATAGCTGTGAGCCTACTTGACAATCCAGTTAACTATTGTAGGTTGAGGGATAAGTTTCTCTTTTTTTTTTTTTTTTTTTTTTTTTTTTTTTTTGTAGTTTGAAATAGATATCCATTTAGCTACACAATTTTTTTTTTCAATTTCCGAGACAAATATATAACCTAGAAATAGGTTAGGAACAAAAATGAGAAGTATGAATTATCTACTTTTCTATTCTAAAAACATAAATTAAAAAAAAATTCTTCTTATCGCTCACCCTTGCCACCAACCGGCTGCCCACTTGCCATATGCAAGCTCATCACCCGCCAGTTGCCCTAGAGGGAGAGATATCTAGGAAGATATGTTAACTTAATTTCTATTCAAGGAATATAAATTTCATATCATAATCAAACATGTATTTTTGTTTAGAAATTCGTCTAGAGAATAGAAATAAAAAACTATATATTTCTAACCAGAAATAGGGCCTGGGAATAAAATAGTTATCATTCGCGTCCTACAACAACCTCATTTGACAACTTTAATTAGGATGGACTTAAATGATTTGATTAAATTAAAATTTCGTTTGATTTTTGGGAAATTTCAAATAAGGACTTGAGTTCGAGCCCGCCCCTCTCCCTTTTTTCAACTAGAGCGGACACAAACCAGCGAGCTCTCTCTATTAGAATAATCAAAATCAAATCAAAATAACATTTCCTGTTCTATATTCCGAATATCTTATCTTATGAATTGACTAGATCAATTAACTTGCAATTAGAATAATTAGAATCAAATCATATCTCCTACTCTAATGACATCATGTAAATTTCCAAGGAGAATGTGGAATGCAAACACAAAGATAATGTTGGTTGTTTAAAACAAACAAAATGAGATTTGTCATTGTCTCACATAGGAAAGTTAAAAGGAGATATGTCATTTTATAAGTATGAGCTTTTTTCTAGTCTATTCAAAGAAAAGGTTAGAGTGTGGGACCCACAATACCGGCGTGCCGATGTGCGATTATTAATTAATAGGCGTGCTTAGCACGTTTGCGCGACTATGATTTAATTAGCACCAATCATATTATTTTCATTTTATTTCAAATGGTTATTTTTTCCAATAGATAATACAATATAGATGCACAAGTCATGAAAACATCGATTTTTTATTTAATTAGCACTTTCGCCTCGTGTTAGACATAATGAACAAAAGTGGCTACATCATTAGTTGGAGGTAGCTATTTTGAAAAATGTTGAGTTCTGCGACGTTCACACATGCACTTCTCATGAAAACAGCAAAATGAAAGTTAATATTAACATAGAGATGCAAAGAAGTTTACAGATTAAGATTGAAGACCAGAAAAGGCCACCGAAATGATTCCTAGAGCCGCGTCTTCCCGACGGGAATTCAGCCCTTACTCAGATCCTCCTGCAAGCTGAAACTTCTACCGTCTTATTGAAATGCCAGGATAGGGAGAGCAACGTGAAAGCATCTTCACGACTCACAGTACAAGAAGAAGATGAAAAGGACGAACACATCGGTTCGGTGTCTACAGCTTGAGAGTGTCGATGAAAGGAACCGCATCAACAAGCTTGTGGCTTAAGAAGCACTGCAGGAATTCTCCAGAGTTCGAGAGGGTTTGGTAGATAGGGGGGAGTCCGGCGGCTGCGAGGAGCTGTGGTGAAGGTCCGACCGGAAGAGACGGGCTGGGATAGCAAAAGGTTGCTATGGACACCCTCTCCTTCTCTTTGTTCACCACTGCTCTGTGATCCGGCGCTCTGTACGTGCCATTGCTGTAAACCTCTATGATTTGACCTAAATTCACGACGATGCCGCCGGGAACGGGTGGAACCGTGACCCAGCAGTTGTCCTTGCTAAGGACCTGAAGGCCAGGGATGTTGCCGCACTCCGTCAACAGGGTGATCCCCGAGATGTCGGCGTGTGGCAACAGGCCTATTGCTCTCTCAGGTTCCGGGCATGCTGGGTAGTAATTCATCCTGACCTCGTATTTCCCTTCTCCGAAACTTTTCGTCAACAGATCCAATTCGCCTTCATTAATCCCCAACGCCATTCCAATATACTTCACTACTTCCGCTGCCAGTTTCCTCATATCTTCGCTGTATTTCTCCAGTGCTATCCTGATCGATTAAGCATTCACAATTAACATTTGTTTAATTTAGCCACCTCGAAGTGCACAAACATGACATAAACGGAAAGGATGGAAACCGAATGACCTGAATTCCGGGGGATTTTTTGGCCACAGATCGAGATTTCTCGCATGAGCAGGATGGCATTTGAGAAAGATCATGTCGTTCCACTGCAGCTTCTGGTCGTGAGAGGTGACGAAAGCCTGCCCGTAACCTTCGAGACTTCCGGGTTTCTTGGCTGACTTTTGCTTCTCGTGGTGGGGCAGATCGAAGAACCCTTGCACATTCTCCTTCATCATCCTCATCCCTTCATCCAACACTCCATGGTTCACTAACTGCACATTCACCATGTCAAATTTTGTAGGGCTACAACCGACTATTTTAATAGCTTAAGCTATTAGATGAAAATGTGATTTAATATTCAACTATTCCAATGCACCGCAACATCACAATCTTATGCTTTTCCAAATTAAACCCCATTCCCATGGAGATACTATCGTGATCCTTCTATTTTTCAATGACAATGGTTTGTGTCATACATGAAGATAGTGCCGATCAATGAAATGATGCCGATCATGTTTCCTTGAGATCATCTTAATTTCAAAATGCATGAAATGACTCACTAACTTGACATACTCACTTAAACAAAAATAAAATAAACTTATGAAATGAATCTTATTTCAAATAAAAACTTGAAATATTCTCATTTTTTCAAGTAAGGACTTGAAGTGATTATGGTTATTTTAAAAAATGACCTAACTTCATCGACTCGAGGGTCAACTAGATAATCCGGCCAATCAAGGGCATTTTCATCCTAAATTAAAAATTAAAGTTAAATTAGATTAAAAATTAAAAAAGATATATTAAAAAAAAAAAAACAAACAAACAAACGGCGCTGCCCCATCGGCCGCTGCCCCCATCGCTGGTGGGGTGGCAGCAATGGCCGGCGGGGTTGCTGGCGACCCCTTGCAACCCTCTCCTACATCTGGGCCTGGGATCAGGTATTCTGAGAGTATGAAGTAAAAAGAGCCCAGCAACAAACAAAAGACTCATGTGTTTAGAAATCAAGTACCGGGAAAAGACCCCATTGACGACAGGCAGAGTGAAGGTTGCAGAGTTCAGTGGATCGATAAGGAGGATCCATCAGCTTCCCCAGATCGATGCGAGGCAAGCCCTGCGACAACTCTCGATGGTGACTAGCCATTACTATGTCGTCGCGGAGGTACCTGTGGGGCACAGCATCCAGCTGTCGCTGCCTCACCAGCTCTCGCACACTCGACACCGGCCGCGTCCAGTTCAAGTTCACCCCTTCCTCCTTCTCCTCCATCTTCGCCTCTTCTCTGTTCCTTCCGCTGTCTGATCTCTTCCACCTGAGTTCTTGAATTGACTACGAGAGGATGATCGCTCACCGAACGAAAGGATAGTCAAATTTTGATTGGTATTCTGCTGCCATTAGTCACAATTCAGTCAGATGAAATTGCGCAAAGTACTGTTTTATAGAAGAAATATCAGCAACATCTCTTCTTATAAAGGATCACACGTCCTCAGCGACCACCGCTGGGAAACCCAACTCAAGCGGCAAATCAGGAAGACAAATGGCTATTATGATTGAGGAAGAAGATGAACAGTAATCGATGAATAGTAGATTTAGCATTTTTGAAATGCTAAAAGCCCAAAGTAAATCCCTACTTGTATTGAGCTTTCAGCATTTGGAATGCTAGCATTTTGCCGAAAAAACTTCAAAAATGCTTATCAAAGGTTTTGTATTTTCCCTAAGGCGCTTTGGAGGCTCAAAGCCCCTTGCAAATGCTCAACCAAACGTGACCTAATTTAAACTTAGGTCAAACTCTCCCAAACCCATATCAATTCGCAACTTAGGTTCAGATTCTTAACATATTAATGATTTTTTTCAATTAGAAGCGTCATTAATCTATTTTGTATAGGTCAATTAGAAACCAATTAAAGTAACGAGAGAACTACTTCACTTCCACAAACCATAGATTAAATGAGTTCGGGGACTTGATTATGCTAAATTTTTCTGACACTCTTTCAATTCATTTTCTCTTTTATTTCAAAAAAAAATTAAATATGATTTCTAATACCACGCAATCACTCATTTTTTTTTATTTTCACTTAATTAAATTAAACTTAATCTATGTGCAATGCAATGCAATAAAGTAAAAAAAAAAAAAAATGCTTAACGAAAATGACAGGTAACACGCAACCATTATGCAAACTATATGTCACACGTCATTAATTATTTAACATAATCTAATAACAAGAAAATATTAAATGCAACTATCATAATATGTCATGCACTCAAATGATCATAAACATTCAATTACTAGATGACGTGCAAGGGGTACCTAATTTTAGGTGACCCACGCATGATATTTTTATGTTTTCTTTTTTCTTTTCTTTTTTATAAAAGTGGAAATTAAGATTGTCCAATAATTAAACATGCAATTTAAATTAAAGAAAAAAATCTAACATCCTAAATTAATTTTTTTGGTATTTTTTTTTATTTTGAAAATTCGGAATAAATAAATTTCCTAATCTGAACACACAAAGTATCCTAGAACAAGCAATATTCTAGCGTGACCCTAATCCAACTCAAATATGTTTATTATTATTTTGGGTTTTCTTTTACGGAAGCAAAATCAATTCAAGCAAATGCATCAAAAAAACAACAAAGTAGCAATTCGGGCAAAATATGATCGGTACCCATCTAATTTTTGAAATAAATTGACGAATCGTATCTCACGCATGAGATTAGGTTAGTCAATTTTTAACAAAATTACAAATCATATATCGGGCGTGAGATCGGATTTATAATTTTTCCGTGCAATTGCGAGTCATATTTTGAACAAAAAGTCGAATTGTCAGTCATATACACGTTGTGAAATAAATGAACAATCCTAACTTAAAAGACTACTTGAGATTGTGGATAGGACAATATGTCAGGAACTTCAATCACATGTATCGATGATGTTTCAAATAAGAAAACTAAATAGTCGGAAATCAATTTAGATAAGATTTTTACCTAATTCGAATATTGGCTTCCAAATTCGGATCTTCGAACTGCTACTCGCAACTCACGGTGAGGTGGCTCGATGGCGCTCAACTGGCTGAAGAATATGCGGCCACGAATTGAAGATGCTCGACAAGTGAACTAAACTTGCAACGATAAGAGTGCAGTTAGTTGGTCAAAAAAAAATCTGCAAGGTGACAAAATTGGGCACCACAAACTGTTGACCTCGTTGACTTCACCGAGCAGTGCGACCGTGACTAATATTGTCGCTGTGGAGGAGCTCCGGTGTGGTTCGGATCCGAGTGTGGGTGTTATGACTATCTCGCACTGTCATTGCCATCTTCTCTCGCTGTAAAGGGAACTATGCAATTATCTATTTGTGACTATCTCTGTTGTAGAGTTCTTGTTGCTATTATCAATTTGTTTTCGCATCTTTTCAAAGTTAAACTTGAGAAAGTGTTCAAAGTTTTTTTTTAAATGGCCTATTCACCCCTTCTTAGTTGTATTATCAAACTTAAATCATTTGATCAAAAATCTAATGTACATTGATGTCAGGTACCAATTCATATATGATATTAATTCACAAGGAAATGCTTCCTTGGAGATAAGTATACACGACGTATGATCGTGCAGACATGTTACCGCAGCCAATCCATTGACCATGTTTCAATACTGTATAGACTTGGTTAGTACCTGTAGGCTGTAGCAAATGAGGAGCCCAAAAGCCCCAAAAGAGACAACAATCGATGAGGATGTTGAGAGTTCACTTTTGCCGAAAGATTATTCAACTTTTTGTAGTCAATTCTTTTTATATACAATCATACATATAGGCTGCGTTTGGTGGTCGGGATAATAATCAAGATAGGATGGGATAAAGTAGGATATTAAATCATTCGGATAATAAAGGCGGACATATCTAATCCTATCAAGTGTTTGGCACACTTCAAGATAAGATTAAAAAATAAATATGATATTCAATTAAATTATAAAATTAAAAAATAGAAAATTCAATTAATTAAAGGCCATGGAAAAACCCTAGGGCTACGTTTGGTGGTCGGGACAATAATCAAGATAAGAAAAAATAAAGTAGGATATTAAATCCTCTAGATAATAAAGACAGACATATCTAATCCTATCAAGTGTTTGGCACACTTCAGGATAAGATTAAAAAATAAATATGATATTCAATTAAATTATAAAATTATAAAATAAAAATTCAATTAATTAAAGGACATGGAAAAATGCTAGATTTAGGAATTATGGCCACCTCCATAGTGGCCACCATTGAAAATGGCAAGCACCAACATCGCCGTGCAACGGCGACACAAATCGGTAAATCTTAGACTATGACGGAGAGGGTGGGTGGGGGAATTTTAGGCAACCACCGGAGTAGTCTTTGCATTGCCTCAAATCAATCGAAGTCCCAAGTTGTCAACGATACCAAAGATTTACAGCTGCTCCATCACCATCACCATCACCATCTTCCTCTTCCCTTGAGACATCCAACTTACTTCATAAGGATTCTAGCATTGTCAATGAAGTGGTGCAGGTGGAACCAAAGTTCTAGTGTTTGGCACACTTGGTCATTAGATTAGTTCCACATATGCCTACGAGAAAACTTTTGCCCTATTTGTCTCAAAAAACCACTCTTGGTCATTAGATTCAGCAAGTCCATGATCCAAAGGAAGAGGCACCCAATTGCCGACGTACGAGAAGCAAATACGGGAGAAGAAATGGAAGAAGAGGGCTGACAATGAATTGGAGAGGTGGAGGCATCCATTTGACATATATGCTTACAATATCTTCTCTTTTTGTTAAGTTCATCATTTCCTTAAATATATATAGTCCGAGCTTATCCCACCCCTTCCCCTGAAATTTTTCTCTGGCATTTTATCCGGATGTATCTGAGTTTGTCCAATTGGGTGGACATTCCCAAACATCAGATAGGATAACAAATTATTCTATCCGGACTCAAATCCGGACTACCAAACGCAGCCATAGAGTACCATCACGTCGGACAAAATTCACAAAGAAGGTAAGTTTATATCATGGTATTTTTGTTGATAATTGCTAAGGAAAACTAAACGACTTAAATGATTAACAAACGTGGAAGACTAGACACGAGGGTTTTGTATGTGATTTGTCAAAATAATAAAATCGTAAGGTGGGGCAAGTCCAGATAATAAGCGTTAGGTTCCTGGAGCGACATCCCAATTCCCAAGTGACGTATCGACATGGATTTCTTAGCTTGTTTTTTAAGTGGCAAACCTACGGAACTGTCCTTAAGTATGGCTACTAGGTCTTAACCAGAATGCTAATTCCTGGGGTCATCAGGGGAGGGTCTGAAGGAAGTGCATACGATGATACAAAGATATGTGGTAATTACTCTAAAATGAAATATACAGAGGCATAACGACCGTACTAATACGCATGCAATAATTGCTAGAGTGAGACTAGATTCACATTGAATCAGAAACCGAATCGTACCACTGAAGCGTGACAATGAAGCTCTTCTAGTTGTAGAAACACTCACAACAAGCGGCTACAAGCAGTCGACTATGAATGCAAAGATAACTGCAAGATCGCTTTAAGCTTATCCATCACTCTATAGTTAACAAAAGAACAGCAGATTAAACTTCCTACGAAAGTAATGATGGATACAGTAGATCGCAAAATCTACTCATCAGCTGCCGAGGTGTATTCCGCAAAACTGGTATGTCGTCTAAATCTGCTTATATTTACATTTACACGTATGTGTATTTACAGTACTGGAAGATATACACTGGGATGGGGGGAGCTGAAACTAGCGAACAACTTTATCAACCGATGAATGCCTCGAGCTGCTTGAACAGCAAAATGCTAGCAGCCGTAGAACCATCCCAAAAAAATTGGTTGCTTCGATGTTGTTCCCACGTCACTGAGATATCAAACAAGATTGGTCGTATATGTCCCTCGTAATATCCCTTACCTTCCTTTGTGTCAGTTCCTGCACTCGAATCAATAGCAAAAACGAGAACCTCCAGAAAGGTTTAATCCAGAATCCACTTAATGACTACCAGTCGTCAAGCCATTCAGGAGTATTGAGCTCATCCACATCTCTAGAAGGCGAAACATGAAAAACAGTCCGGTCCTCAATGTTATTACCAGAATGTTGAGTAATACGGGAGGTGATCTCATGAGGAACAGGAAAACTGTGGGCTGCAATCCCCTTCCAATCAATAGTGTCAAACCATGGATGACTTTTGACAGAGTCGGGACCTTGGCTTCCCAGTCGTGTATTCTCATCGACATCAAGTAACTGGAAAGAAGAAATTGTCAATCTTTTTGATCACATTCATATTAGCCATGGTTTTGGAGAGGTAAGGAGAGGGGAGAGGGGAGAGGAGAGAAGCAGGTAGCCAGGTATTTTAAAGAAAACCTTTGTGATGAGATCAACGGCTTCTGGGCAAAAAGTCTCAGGAAAAGATAGCTGGCCTTTCGCAATCTTTGCAAATGTGTCCAGCTCACTTTCTCTCCACGAACCAAAAGGCATTTCACCATGCACCATAAAATAGATCAAGACTCCCAAAGCCCACCTGCATGCATAACGTATTCAGGATGCTGCAAAGGTAACTTCAAAGCAACATGGAACGAAAAAGTCAGTCTAGTCTGCACCTGCATTACTAAAGTAGACCTCAACTACATGAGACCTCGACCTCCGTCACCCACACAATAAAATAAGGCATGAGCACTTCCAGAATTATCTTCTAAAGACATGTCTAATTAGCCATAAAATTTATAGTCCTTGATCATATTACTGGAAACTGCATCAGCTGATTAAATTCCTTCAGCAACCCATTACTTGGCATGAATGTTTTCATGACTATTGCCATCATCTTATTCAAGGGTTGCAGCCAATATGAAATAGACTTCTGAACTTCGATGAATGTCTTCAAGAGGGAAAGTATAACAAAATCCAGTCTCTTAAACCTAACTAAGAAAAACTTTCTTTGCTTAGTGAGCAGTATCAAATGTGTATCGCATGAAAGGGTAATGTAGGTAGTGAAATTACCATAGAAAGATCTTTATTTTGACCACCCATTTATCTCATGTTATTTAGAGGAAGGGTGAAGGATGAAAGAAGGAGAAAGTCATTTTGATATATCTCACTGAGATAGTGCAAACGCAGTGGAATGCCAGAACAAACCACACCAACAGCTTGAGACAAGTGTCAAACAAATTTGGCTTTTCTTTTTCCAGCACAATCCATTGACCATGCTTTGTTTGCAAAATGCTATTGTGCTTGAGGTTTGACAATCTTGTATATTAAACAAAGACAGCAATAGAACTGTGCAAATTGTATATTTCCTCCCTTAACTACAGATCAGGAGAAATCTCTTCCTCATTCGAGTTCTGCAGTCACCATCATAACTTAATTCATTGCCAATAGAACTAAATTTGCCAAAACATTTGCCTATAGCTTCATTAGATCAAGGTATCATCCTGATATAAATTTTATCAGATGAAGTATGTAGTATTCAGATTTGAACTATCCTGCTCAATTTGATAGCTTGGAGACATCTTCCATTGTGCAATCACCATGCCACTGTGACCATTATGAACTTTGGAACAAATAAAACGACCTGGGACAAGCATACCAAATCCAAGACTAGGCAGCACAGACAGTCCCAGTGTCACATCAGGCACGAACACTGAGAGGTTCAGTTGAGTAACAGCAAGAGTAGAGTGCTATTGTTCGCAACAAGCATCAATAATATTCAAATAAAACCAAATCAAAAGAGGCTTCTTCACAAAATTCCGATTATCAGGCCAGATTGAGCATCTATTGAAGACCTAAGATAAGTTAAGTATGTACCAATCGGCAGGGAAACCATGGCCTCTTCCCTGGACAACTTCTGGTGCTAAATAGTCTGTCATTCCACATATGGTAAATGCTCTCTCACCAGACAACTTCTTCCCAAATCTGAAGTCTACCACCTATGCGAAAATGCAATAAAATTCCAAAACCACTCCTTTAATGAAAGAACATGAGATTATCTTCAGCTGGTAATTTAAGAGCAAAATTTCCCCAGAAAAACTTATTGACGACACTAACCTGTATATATCCTGATTGATCCAGCATTAGAACATCAGGAGACACAGCTCTGTAGAGAACACCGTTCTGAAATTAGACAGAAAGTACAGTGAAAATGATATTTGACAACTTCAATAAACAAATTAGGATATGAAAGAAGTAAATAAAAAGATAGAAGCTGGTATTTTTAAAGAAACAGCCAACCTTGTGGAGCACTTCCAAGGCATTTACAGTGGAGGCAGCGCAGAACCTTGCAGATGGATCATCTAGTGGTGTGTGTAGTATCGAAGCCAAAGGACAGGCAAGACAGGTATTTAGCAGTATGCCAGCTTCTCTTCTATCAGCAAAAGTGCATAAAACTTGTGGCACACAAGCTGAAGGGCTTATATTCTTCATCAAATTCTTTTCCTTTAACACTTGTTCTTCCTTTCCAAGTTGTTTGACCTTCTGCTTTGAAAATCTTTTTAAACTAAGCAAACTTTCTGAAACAAGATAAAATTATCAGTTACTTTTAAGTTTATACAATGTCATTAATGAAAATTTTCAAGATCTCATATACTGGTCAATCTGAACAAAGTGGAAACCAACACTAAAAACATGGGCCATCTAGAGCCAAAGAGTGAAGTCATGACATAATGTAGACAAACACACTAACCTGATTCATTTAGAAGTACAAGCCCAATCTCACTGCAGTCAGTAGAGTACAAGCACTTCTTCCAATCCTACATAGATAAAAAGAATAATCTAAGAAACAATTTCTTTCAATATCTTAACTTTTTTTTAGGAGAGGAGCAATTTCCATACCAAGCTAGAGAGGTCAACTTTATCTAAGGCAGAAACATGGGTATTTTTAGTAGTGTCATTGATGAAGTCTGGATCATGATCCCTTTCCCTGAATCATTGAATATCAACTGTCAGAAAAAGGAGTGAATTTTATCAGACACATAAAGATAAAAAATATATATAAATATATATATATAAAAATTCAAATTGACAGTTTCTATCCTGTAGAAGTTATGCCCCCTTCATTTAATATGATTCAGTGAACTTCCAAAACAAGATATGACAACCGAATATAATTTCACGACTCACTTCTGATCATCCTGAGATAGTTTTGCAAGAGGACCCACCACAGAGTCAAACTTTTCCTTCGTCAAAATGGCACATTTGACATCACCAACGGCAACTGCACTAACTGAACCAACTTCTTCACCAAGAAGCACCCATTCACCAAAATAACTTGCTTCATTCTTCTCCAATGATATCTCTGGACTGCTCTCTCGATTATCCTCATCCTCTACATAATCACATTTGAGACTGCAGATATTAGGACTCTTAATCATCTCAGGGTTGAGAGTGATCTTCACTAGTCCCTTCTGGACGATATATAGCCCAGATGGACCTTTATTCTGCAAAAGAAGTATAGCAGAGACATAAGAAGAGAGCAGACACAGCCATGATGAATATAAGTCTGCAACAAAAGCAATCTTTACCATATCAAATATTGTCTGCCCATCAGAGAAGGAGACTTCAGAAAGAGAATCTGCAACATGACTAAGCTGCAATATGGTTAACCTCGACAGAAGATCCACAGACCTAAGCAACTTCAATGATGACAGATTAGTAAATTCTGACACAAGAATCCCTCGAAAATCTTCTCTCTTCAGAGCCCACAGAGTTCCATTTGTGACGGCTCGAACAGATGCCTGGAGTGGCTTGTTATACCTGTGATGACAGAATTTTTTAAGGACTTTTTTTGGACTAATTATCATTCATGACTGATAGTTGACTTCAAACAGTCTGAGAACTTCAAGAAATCAAGTTAATAGACAGACTTGACAAGAAATCAACCAAATCTCATGGGGTATGTTGCAAGTCTTGAATATTGGCCACGTTAGACTTGAAACATCATGGAAGAGAGACATTTCAGATTGATCGAAGCAGCTCCAGTCATTGGCATTAAATAATTCAGGTTCTAACATTTATCAAGTTCTTACTTTTTGCATGATATATGTCGACAACTTTTTATTGCCATTGTATTTATTTGCTCTCATTGAGATGCACTTTATTTTCAAGACGACATATTGGAACACGTTTAGGTACAGCAACAAATGAAAGTAACAACAGAAAATAATTACATAAGTGCAAGCTCTCCGAAAGATGATAACTTCTCGGCTGTATAGCGCTGCAAAACCCGAGTTATCTCGCCATTCTTCTCTTCCTGCCATAATAATAGTCCATTAAGCAATGGAGATAGCTATGATCCTAATCTCCACAAGAAAACCTCATTAAAATCATTAAGTCTCGCCAATGACAACAAATGAATAGTCGACAATATAAGGAAGCTACTTCTGGAAAATCGATAAATATTACGGAATTTACCAAAATTCATCAGTGTTTATATCAATGTGAACTACAGATATTATATGCATAAATCAATCAAACCAGAACCTGTGTTGCTAAGACCTCGAACTCTCCATTGCCAACAACATAAAAGCAATCACCTTCTCCACCCTGCAAATTATGACTTTTATGTCATATCACATGTAGCTCCACTGATAATTAGATGCAAAAGGTCATTCAATTTCTCAGATGAATAATGCGCATGATGTAGCCCATGGGACTATCGGTGTGAGCCTTGTGCAACAATCACAGCAAGTTGAGAAAGAAAAGTTTAAAGTGCCTCATCCGTATGCATAGTTCTGCCCATAATATATGTTAGTTCTTAGTTCTTACTAGTTTTAAGCTGCAGTGCACACTAAACCTGAACCTACTACATTTTGAGGTTATCTGAAATTCTATATACTCTGACCACTTCTTTCACTACTTCCTCATTTTGAGATGTTATTGAACTATCTTGTCTTTCGGATATATGCAATAAATAAGTTATGTTTAAATATGAGTGATGCTCAGAAAGAAACACGACACCACCAAAAAGACTCTAGAGAGAGAGAGAGATACCTGCTCAACAACAACATCTCCTGGCTGGACCTCAACTCTTTGCATGCAGTCCAGCAGAACATGACACTGAGAATCAGTTAGTTTTCTGAAGAGGAAATGATCATGCAATGCACGCTCAATGTGTGCCTGTTGCATGGAAGAACAATGAATGAGCGCCCAACAGGTATAAGTTAATAATTAGGTTGCTTTAGTTCAGAATTTACTTCTTCTTCCCAAGTCTTCCTGTGTGATGGAGGAGGAGGAACCCAAACTTGCCCATTTTCTAGAGAATTTTCAATAGCTCGAACGCGAGCCCTTGATAAATCATGCCTCACTCGTTGGTTCCTGCCACTCCAGCTAAAGGTTGAAGGAGATTCTGATCCTGTCACCTCCACAACCTGAGGAACGGGGGCTCGCATAACAGCGCCAGGACTTGCTACTTTATAAGCAGTTCCCTATTATAAATGCATTTTAGTTATCATGGAGCACAGCGTAAAATTATCAATTAAGCAAGAAATATGGATGCTCAACAAATTGTTGAAAGCAGCTGTTCTTACTTCAGCTAGACCATTAACATGCACAACTATCACTGTAATATCATCTGTACGAGTTTCATACTGAAGCCAAAGTCGATATGATTCAGCTACGATAGCAGCACAAGCATCACGAGGATCTTTAAATTTGGCAACCTGCAAAATTTTAGCAATGTTAGAGGAACTGATAGGATAAATGAGAAGGAAAATTCATTTGATATGAGGTAATCGGTAATCTTTCCTCGTCAATGTCTAAGAAATTTGAAGCAGCAGGGGTACACGAGGTTCACATTCCATATATTCAAAAGAAGGATAATTTTCTAATGTGAAGATATCTCTTCTTCACAGTAACAGCCTTCTTTTTATGGTCAAGAAGCAATAGCTTATGCTGTTGAGACAGTCCTTTATTATTATAAAATAAAATAAAATAAAATAAAAAGAGTGAGGGTAAAAATAAAGCACCAACACTCTGCTAGGTAGACTTTCGCCTCCACAATAAAGCTTAACATTGATTAAGCAATAATAGTAATGTTCTTTGTTCTAAGAAAAATATTATCATCATCCAAATTTACTTAACACTGGTCCAGCAAGTTCTAGGAAAAAAGTAACTCTTTCCTAGCTCGTTCATCATCCAGGCAAAAGTGCAGCACTTAATATTCTGGTACTAAAAACAAGCTCGGCAACCTTACCATATCGACTACAGTTTGGCTGGAGAGAAATTCAAATACTCCATCACTGGCGAGCACAAAAAAGGGATGATTGGACGTGAGTTCCAGAACAACAATCTCAGGGGTGGCAACAACCCCTATGGTCTCTGCAATCGAGTCGCCTATGCTCCTCGTAAAAGCTGTACCAGGATACATTCCATTTGGTACCCAAACTCTAGGTGGATCACCGTCATCAGCTTCTTCAGTTCCCCAACACTGTACATCAGGGTTCTTCAGCCCCTCGATCTGATCCAATGTGAGGACACGGGCGCCGCAGAGCTTCACCCGTTCGAGTTCATCCTCTCGAAAAGGGGTCTGATCCATCGACAAATCGACCGCCACAATATCCTGCCCTCTCCGCTCACCTATCACTGCTCTAGAATCGCCTGAATTAGCAACATATATAGTGCTGCCCCTAACCAATACCGTAATGGCAGTAGTTCCACTCATACTATCGTCCAAGACATCGGCGTGCAACTGCGAACTAGTAGTCAGGAATGCAGAATGGCAAGCCTCGACAGCATCCGCATGAAACTTACTATTTCGAAGCAGATTCTCGCACAATTTCCTCTTAACAAACTGAGAACACTGAGCCCCAAACTCCCCATGCCCATCAAACACCCCGAAAAAGTGATCATTCGGGTCCGTACCGAACGGCGTGTGGATGCAAAAACTGTCCTGGTTGGCCTTATCCAGAGCATCCGGGTAGTAACCCCTTTGGGACAAGAAGGAGTAACGCAATTCATAGTTCCCCGACGGCACCTTAACCGTCCTCGACCCGTCGGGGGGCAGAAACTGAGCGGAGACCCTGGAGAGCCTAGTGATGCCGGCCTCGGGGTCCCTGGTCAAGCTCAGCTGGTTCAACTGATCCCTCATCTCCCCTTCCGGCCCATCCGAAGACCCCGGCGAGAACACCGGGAACTCGGCCGCCGGCGCCGCCCGCGCCCTACCGTTGTCGGCTTCCCTGATCCTGGTCTCCCTGGGAGCGCATATCTCCCCGATACAAGCTCTCGAATACACGCACCCCATAGCCACACACGCGAGAAGCAGCAGCAGCAGCAGCAGCAGCTCCTAACCTCACCGGAGAGGAGCGACCATCACCCGATTCGCATCCCGCGACACGTGGAGCGACCGCGGGAAGACATTCGCCGCCGCGTGGAATCCGCGATTCCGCGAGATCGGAGCGAGGAGATTTTCCCCGACCCGATCCGGATTTCCCGAACTCGGACTTCCGATTTCTTTCTGCAGAAGCGCGAAGCCGTTACAGCAGCAGCAATGAGGAACGGAAAACGAAAGAGGAGGAAGTGGAGGGGAAAGTGAAGTGGTGATGACGATGACGATGATGATGAACAGGGGAAGGAAGGAAGGAAGGAAGGATGAATACAAGCAAGCAGCGACGCCAGTCCACTGACGAGGAATAATTTATCGAAATAATTTATTGAGTAAAAAATAAAAAGAAAGCTTTCGAGGGAGAGAGTTAACTTGCGGAATGGATATAGACCGAAAGGACTGTGGAAGAGTCAAACGACAGCAAGGCGCGCACCCCAATCAGGCAGCCTCCTCCTTCTCCCTCTCTCCCTCTCTCTCTCTCTCTTTCTCTCTCTAGAGTCGCTCGACTCGCAGGAAGAAGACGAAGGTGGGAGGAGCAGGCAGGAGGAAGGAAGAGAGAGAGAGAGAGAGAGAGAGAGAGGGAGAGAGAGGGAGGGAGGGAATGGGCAATGAATGGTGGACACGTCGCTGGTAAAAGCAGGGGAGGAGGTTGGTTTTTCTGGTATGAGGAGGAGCGCGCGCGTGGCGGCGGTGGTGGCGGTGGTGTTGCGTTGGGATTTATTTAGCCCCCTCCCTAAGAATATGAGCCAATAAAGCCGAAAATCCAAATCCGTATAAATTAATTTTTTAATTATAAAAAATCTCGTGATGATACATTCGTAACGAAAGGAATGTAAAATCCTAAATTGAAATATCCGTCAATTGTTATGAGCCTATCCAATTTAATAATTTGATGGTAAAATATTTTTTTTCTCGACTTTCTAGATTTAGTCCCATCTTGCTAGAGAACTTTTTTTTTTTCTTTTTGGCTCGAAAAAATCATAAACTTTCACTTTAATTTTGAATCTATCCACCCGATCCTAACTTTTCGACATCAGGAATAGCCTCACTGTCGGAACCTGCGTCTTTGATCAACAGCTTTGCCTAACAACATGAACCTCCTAATGTCAATTTCTTGATCAAAAGTTAATTGATACAGATTTGAGATCAAATGAAAAAAGATTACAAAAAAAAATCAGGATAGAATTAGGAATGAATCTGAAGTTTATGGTATTTTCTATTTTAATGAAATTAGGCCTATAGAGAGTGTGAAATTCCGTGTCGTCTCGCATCCGCATGTGTGGATGGTGTAAGTCGATCAAATCGGTATTTAAAGACTTTATTTGCACAAATCACAAATCATTAATAATGATAAGATTGAGGCGATCGATTGTTACGATGGTTTTGAGTTAAACTGGTGATCCGGGATCCGCCTACTGGGATACGACAGTCCTTAATTGCACACCTAGAAAATCCATTTTTTTCCGGGGCTTAAGGATTGAATACGAGAGCCACACACGCACCACCAGTTCCCATATCCCGACATTCGCCTTTTTGTCCAAGTGGTCCTCCGCAAGAGGCCATTGTCGTTGCTACTCTCTCTCTAAAAGCTTATCTGGATTTAGTCAAACGCAATAAGATTGCCACCCCCTTCTTCGTAGGTCAAAAGAAGTAGGCGACTTCAATTGAATGATGTAAGAAAAATTGCGCACTTGATCGGCTTAGGGTCTAAATGGCAATTCTCTCTCCTGGAAAATGTTGTGAGCGTTGAATCAGGATAAGTTTGTTCAGCATTAAGTGCCAGGAATTTTGACATGAGATTTAACGCTCGACCATCTCTTTCTAAGGGGATGGATAGGTTTGTTCAGCATTAAGTGCCATTTTGAAAATTTAATGCTCAACCATCTCTTTCTAAGGGGATGGTACTCGGGATAAAATGTTAGCCTCGCCCTCGCCAAGCATGGTCACCTAGGTCAATCGACATCCAACCATCCACGTTAATAATATTCTACCAAAATTAGCCGAAGAACTGAATTAGCACTCAATCAACACCAATATAATAAGTTTAAAACTTTTTTGGCACTTTTCCCAAATCTTTTCTGAACCTGTTTTTCAAAAGGTAATCCAAAGATCACTCTTGTTCTCCATTTTGCAAGGTCGCTAGGACTTAAGTCTCTTTCTCGATGCAAAATAAACAGACCCGAAATGACCGACCAAACTAATTTGCATCATCTTCGTGATTGGTTAAGAACATCCCTCCTACTTTCTCTCCATCATCCCTTCAATTTTCTCTCTATTTCGGTTAGCTGAGCGAGGAGACAGCAGAGAGAGAGGCGCAATGAACATAACAGCGACTTCATACTATGCCTACGTGGGCTGCCGGTTCGCGTCAACCCAACATTCCGTCTCGAAAGCATCGCGATCGC
Source organism: Eucalyptus cladocalyx (assembly GCA_017140615.1). Taxonomy (NCBI): domain Eukaryota; kingdom Viridiplantae; phylum Streptophyta; class Magnoliopsida; order Myrtales; family Myrtaceae; genus Eucalyptus; species Eucalyptus cladocalyx. The sequence goes on from CM029518.1 coordinate 8,569,797, forward strand.
CTTTACGACGCATCTAGCCTCTCATCGCACCGCCGCCTCGCTCGCTCGCTCGCTCATCAGCTCCGACGTGTACGCTTTCCTTCCTTTCACTCACCAATCACCAGCCAACCCCTTTGTGTTCAGTTAAAAGCTTTGGGCCCCACTCGTATTGAAAGAAAAAAACGACATCCCGCAACCGGGACAAGTGGAGCTTGAATGTTGCTGAAACAATAGAATACAACGTTTACCCAGGCAAAAAGCGGAAATACCTACCAAGCCTCTGAAAAGCTGACAGGCACATGTGGTGCTCCAAAGGTTTCTCTTTTGTTTAGGTTTTAGTGCGCTCTTTGTCGTCACTTCGTCGTCTCGTCTTATCACCCGTTGCCCAAGCACGGAAAATGAAATGACCGGAAGGGTCACCACCCATCTCGATTTTCCTCACAAATTTGTCGTCTTGAGTGAATTTATAACTTCTCGAATCCAGGTGAGTCCGACGAGTTTTTCATTCCAGGAGCCGAGGTCAAAATGCGTGGTTTTTGCTCGGCGACCGCCTTGATACCTCCAGCGTAGGTCCCAAGATTGACTCGTGAGATTCATCCAAAGCTCTTGCCGAAGCCGGTCGTGTGCGAGAATCTAAAGCATACCCGCATCAAGTTAATCACCAGCTCTTAAAAAAAACAATATCCGCCGCATGGTCACCGCTTTCATTATCTGGGGACTAACGTGGTTAACATCATGACTAACGCGGTTAACATCATATCATGTGCAGTCATCATGCCCTTTTCTGGCCGCAGGTGTATTTTGTCCAATAAATATTGACATGACTCAGCGCATGCTAGGCATGATGTCGATCCAGACTCTACGCCAAGAAGTTATACCATGGATCTATTCCGTCCCTGATCTCCTAAGTCGGCAAATGAATGGAACATGAATGGCAAGAGACAACGACGCCGCAAGCTATTTGCTAGCTTTCTCCCAAATGTTTTACCGAGGCAGTACTCGGAGGACTAGTGGTTGAATTGAACCGATAATATTCATGCATTTCCACCACTCCGATAAAACCTGGAAGATGTATTCTGCAAATATTTACACACCAAGTGATGCGTCCATTGCCGAGTGCATTTAAACAAGTCATATTGTCTCGCAAAAACAAGTGATTCGACACGTAATAAGAGTATGCTAAGTCCAATAAGTGTAGTTATTTTGTAGACCCAAATTCATTACTCAAACTTGTTATACCACCTCCAACAGAAAGAAAGGGGGAAAAAAATCATTATACCACATTTGGTCGATGATCTTCCGACTTAGGCTCATCCCTTGGCCCGAAACAGAAGTTAGGCATGCTTACTCCTGTAGTTTTTCATATTACATGACAAAAAACTCCTGCAAAAGAGAAAGCAACCCTAATATGTCACTGGAAGATGGCATGAAGGCATTTTTTACATGAAACAGAGACATCAAAATAACAAACTTCCCCCAGTAAAACAAGAGAAGTAACAAAGTTCACAAAATGTCATCAAAATACCGACACATACCAAGCTATGAATCTGATCCTGTAAGTTCTTGAGGAGGAAGAGAACCAACCACTAATATCCAATAAAAGATTTGTAAGGACTCACTCCCACATGAAGGTTCAAATTCCGCAGACAGAAAGCTATACAACCCAGGGTCCACTACAGTACATATCAGCTTTCAAAAGTATGATGAACCAGTAAGAAGAGAAATCAGGAGTTCATGCAAACCTGCACCCCCTAACTCCACCTTTTACCGTCCTGATCTCCAAGCCCAGGGAACTCTTGAAGAAAGATGTCCCCGTGTATAGACAGAACATCTATGAAAAGTTTCAGGAACCTGAACTGTGACCGCATGTCCAGGATCGGAATTTGTCCAAACATAAACAATATGTGGAGATGGAGTATCCTCAAAAAGATCGTGCATGCCTTGTACAAGCATGAAGAGAAAAAAGTCCATTTGTGAAATCCACAAGTTAATGTTTGCCTCATGTGCAAGTGAGAGTGCATGCCGTTCTTCGGTCAAAGATCCCTCTGGCTGCAAATACTTCTCACAAGCGGTGGAAACAAGTAAGCACCAGAGGTAAAAGATGCTCCTGGGAAGTTCCAGAGTCCAGACACCCTGATGCAGAATTTAAAAGATATAAATACAAAACACGAGAGCAAATTGAACCTAACTTTAGTAGAGAATTGCTTTGGAAAACCACCAAACAGTACAGAATAAAGTGTATAATTCAGTAAGACAATGATCTCAAAAGAAAAACACAAACAAACAAACCTCTGTCTGAATTCAGCACTACATAATCCCATAAATACAAGGTTGCTATAATTTGTGACGTCTCTGTACAACAAACAGACTTTATCATGGCCTACATCTCATAGTCACCAATTGGTTGTAGTCACCTTCAGAGGAAAAATGCCAGCTGGTGCCTATAGAAGAACTAATGCAATTCATCGGATCCCAATTCACTGGATTCAAAAACCATTTGGAGCTTGCCAGCTTTCGCTAGTAGATTATCAAAAACCTGCCAGCCAGATTCACGGTCAAAGTAGAAGATCGTCTCCCCATGGAAGTATCCCTAGAAATGCATGAAAGACATTGGCCAGAGCACATCCCTGCACATTCCAAGCCTCCCGCAATTGAAGAAGAATGTCCTCAACCAATTACTCATCTGGGGTAAAGAAATATAACATCCAGTCAAATAATTTTATAGTTATCAACAGATCAGTACACACGTTCAACGAGATGGTTGCATAAATATACCAAAGTAAGGAGGTCTGGAAAAGGCATTATTTGTCAGGCCTTGGAGAAGAGAAATGCGAGAGAAAGCATGAATGATAAAACAGGAGTATTGTCATTGATCAATAGACAGCATAAATTCAGCAACTCACCACAGTTTTATTTGGCAGATGAATTACGCTGGAGTGATGAAATCCAGCTGCTCGACTGACCAACTCTATTACCATTGTCATTGCCAGAGTTCGCAGCTTCAGCTAAAAATTGGTTTTTCAGAGTATTCCTTTTGGTGATACCACCCAGAGTAAAGGAAGTCGATGGCATGCCAGCCTCACCGATGGCCTGAAAAAAATTGACAGAGTCACATTAACATCCATGACTGAACAGATCAGCAAACAAACTCCAATAAAGATCCACTCAGGAGCATGTATTTCATTCTTTATTAATCCATGCCAATTTTAACTGTTGGGCCATCTAATTAGAGTTCATTGAGAGGCCTACATGCTTGTTAGCAGGTTGTTCATCTCTCGGGTTTTTGCCCTTTGGCGACTTAAATTGCATCTGCACAGCAGGACCAGCAGCACCACCCAATCTAAGACGCTCTTTGGCCTCAACCGAATAGGCAGCGCTAGTATTTCCTGCAGTCATTCAACAGAAGAAGGGTTGAGAAATTTATCATGCAAAGTCCACCGACAGTAGAACTTCCTGCCAATATAGGGAACAGTGATTCATCCTCACCACTTACAGATCAAAACACGCGCAGGACTTCACAGAGGGTTCTTTTAATAAACTAGGGGTCTCTCTAAAGGAGGTGAGATGGGAAATATGTGCAGTCTGATGCCACATGTAGTTTTTCATTCCAGTTACAGCAAGAAGTCACACTTAACAAGCAAAGTACAATAATCCAGACTTCCCCAAAATATGTCAACCATGAATTTCTGGATTATATTTGCATTATTTGTCAAGTTGTGGAGACTGCACAGATGCATTTCTCATTCCATATCTTCTCCAAGAATATACACGATGCCAAGCAAGATGACAATGATAAGACTTGATAATAAAACCCAAAGGAGGAACTATATCATTACTCTATGTTTCACAATCAAAAACCTTGAAGGGAAGTTATCGCTGTAGTCATATATATGAGAATGTAAATAGAGATAAGTTGCTTTCTTAGCAATGAAAATTACTTGAGCAATGTCTCTTGCTTTAAAGAGATAATCATTTGATATTATGTCATTATCTAACTCTCGAACAGACAATGAATTATTTAAGGAAGATTAGCAGGGACGAGAGTGCCATGCTCCTAATCTCACTGACATTGTCAACACACAAGCTATCAGCCCAATTAGAAGTGTCCGTAACCCAAAAGCTTAGTACAGCATAAAAGAATTTAAGCCACCATAAAGTCGTAGTCTACTCATAGATATAAAGCGCAGGAGCCATTTCTAACCTTGATTATTTTCCATTTTCATTGGCACCACAGGGTTGCTGCTTCCCCCAGCAACTGGCTGTCAAAGTGAACTCAATCTTATCAAAGGAATGATGAAATCAAGATATCAATTGTAAATCAAAGGTAACCATAATCAAATTGATCCTTTTCAACAGCCTGCAGTCAACAATTACTTTTCAACCAAAACAAGCTAGACTGAAAATAATCATACTCACAGACATCCGAGGCTGAGTTTTGCTCTTTTGGGCTTGCTGGTACTTAAGGATGGTCCAGTCAAAGACATAGTCCAATTCATATCCTAAGGAAATAAAACCAGAAAAAACATTTTGAGTCAAAGGAACCACAATGATATTTCGACAATTGCACATCCTAGATTATCCTTCCCTGAGGTGGATCTGAAATGCATATTTTTTCAACTAAAGAGTGTACTCTTGGTAATTCTTTTCGCTGATCATAAAACAGATTCTCTTCCATTCCTGTCACCTATAAATTATATTCCTTATGTAAAGCTATGGCCACTTATGAAACCCCTATACACAAACAGGGTCTAAACTTTTTTGGGTAAATATGATCATCTACAGGGGCCTTAAATTACTTGTTTACCATTCACAGTTAAAAAAACAAAAAAATTTCAAGAAGTAGCTATAACAGAAACAATCAAAAGGAAATGAAATCTGCAACCTCTGCGAACAACCTCATGTACTGAAAAGCAAACAAATCCGGTATGGATTACCGAGAAAGAAATTGATGAGCATGGTGCATGCTTAATCTGACGGTAACAGAAATAAATTTTTGAAAAATTTAAACAATAAAAAGTGCCAATTAGCATGCTGTTTCTTTGATCAAAGTATTCTCTAACGTAAATCTAATTGTAATGAACGGTCCATACCTTCACGAGAAAACAAGTCGCGGAAAAGGCGCTTTAAAAATCCATAATCTGGCCGTTGATCAAATGTCAATGAGTGACAATAATGGAAATATGATGCGAATTCCACTGGATGAGATTTGCACAAAACCTTCAAAGCATGAAGAGATGACCGTTCAGAGAATGTAATTAATGGATAATTACCTGACAGTGAACTTGTTAAAACAAATAAGTGAGACACACCTCGATAGGAGTTGATAACTTTTTCTCACATATTTTGTCATATTTTTGCTTCTTTGTGGCTGCCTTCAATCCCTGCCACGGGAGGCTACAGAAAACAGAAATTTCATCTTGCTGTCATCATATTTCATCTTGCGGTCATCATATACAATAAGAGAAGCAAAATGGCCCCAAAGACTAATCATAATAAATGTGTCTTCATTTTGTCCAAAGAGGTATTGATAGTCACGATTTCCTCACAGAAAAACCAATGCCAATAAAAAGCTGAGAAAGATGATTTACCTTCCTCGAAGAAAATATAGCAGTACATATCCAAGTGACTCCAGATCATCTCGACGGCTTTGTTCTAAATAAAATATTGTAAAATGTTCAGGAGTCTCAAGAGGACAGACAAAATGAGAGTGACATAATATGAATATGTAACTTACCGATGCCAAGATGAGTGTTACAACTCGCATACCTTGCAGTGCCAGTTAAATTTTTGTTCTCCCTGCACAAGCAATGCAATACTCATAACCATGAATCTATGAATTAAATACTCTAAATGTACAATGGTTCATTTTCACTGTAAAAGCAAAAACTAGAATATATGTGCAACTGAAAAACACAAAAATAAAGGGCGTAGGCAAAGATGTTGCTATCCAGTTGAGATAAGAAATTAGCAACAATACATGGTTTATGGGATGGAGCAGAGACCTATATGGGATGTGCCGGTTGGTTGTAGCATCTCGATATCTTTTTGCAAGCCCAAAATCAATTACATAAACCTGAACATCCAAAAACACAGGAGATAAATGGCAAATTTACAAATCAAAAAAGGCTTGCCTCTAAACAACAGCAGCAGACGTCATTGAAAAATCATAACCCTCACCTGATTTGCTTTCCGACCAAGACCCATGAGAAAGTTATCAGGTTTGATATCTCTGTGAAGAAATCCCTTTGAGTGCACATATTCAATTCTGGTTAGCTACAAAATAAAAACTTCGTGAGACAAAAAAAAAAGCCTCGATACCATTAAGCAAGAGTAGAATGAGTAACTAACTTAAAAAAATAACTCACAAAAACCATTAAGAGTAAAAGTGGAAAAAGCGAAGCTCATGTGCAGGCCAGGCTTTACAAGTACCAAAACGCGATACCGGAAAAACCTTAGGCTGATTTATGTTCCATGATGGGAAGACGATATAAATATCTTTCCTCACTCGACTGCTAGATTCTCAAAAAATTTTCACACTTACCATTTGATCAGCCAACATGATGACCGTCTTTAACGAAAACTTCCTCCCACAATACACGAACAAGTCCTCGAGACTGGGCCCGAGCAAATCGAGAACGAGCACGTTATCTTCTCCATCCACGCCAGCCCACTTAAAGCTGGGAATACCGCCTGAACAATGCCAACAAGGAAATATCAAGTCAATTAAACATGTAAAGCGCGGACACCGCATATCCGATCGAGGAAACAAACACGTACTCCCTCCTTGAAGAATGTTGTACAACTTGGCCTCATATAGCAGCTGCGGATGTTTTGTCTTGTTGTTCTCCTGCGACAAAAGCAACTTCAGTGACTACAAAAATCACCCTAAGCAGCGAATTAAGCTCGTCGTTCAAACGATTCAATAACAATCTAACTCAGCTCATTCGCCAGAGTACCCTACCGATGCATTCAATTGCCCATCGATCGAGCTAGGGATCAGATCATAATCCCCACTAAATCAAGCGCGCAAAATCAAAAAATAAAAAAAAATAAAAAATATAGATAAAGAAAGAGCTCATCGATGCATCAACGGTAAAGCGCTAGAAAAACCGCACGAAACAGCCGGACTGGGAACTCACGATTTTCACGGCGACGATCTCCAGCGTGTCGATGTGCGACGCTGCAAAAAAGGATCAAACAAAAACAACGCCACCGAAATCAATCAAACCGCGTCCTCCAAATTCTCCAAATCCAAAAATCCAAATCCAATCGCCGATCAAACGACAGAGGCGCACGCGCACGCAAAGGAAACGAAAAGTTCCGGCACGAATGAACCGACCGAGGAAGATTTCGCCGAAGGATCCGCTGCCGATCTTGCGGCCGAGCTTGTACTTGCCGCCGACGACGCGTTCCATGGCCGACGACGACGACGAAGGAGGAGAAGAAGCAGCTACAGCAGCTACGGATCGGAGCGGGAGGGGGAGGGTCGGATCCGAAGCGGCATAAAGCGAGAGAGCTAGGGCTTCAGGAACTCCGGCGGAGCAGCTGCTAGAGAGGGGAAGAGGAGAGAAAGAGAGATTGCTTGTGCTCTCTTTTGGTTGGTTTTTTTCCCGTAATTTATATTTTTTTTAATGCGTTTTCCCGATCTGTTATCTGTGGAACCAACTAACGACAGATGGAGAGACAGCGATTTTCATTTTATTATGTGGAAAAATAAAAATAACGTATTCGAGAAATTGGAGGGTATATACGGCATTTCGGATTTTTTTTTTTTCTTTTATCCTTCTTTTTTCTTTTTTTTAATATTTCGGAAGGGGTTGGTTGACTTTGACCGGTTTATTTGGACAGTGGATAAGATTGCTGGGGATGGGGATGAGTTCTCCTGGTGGTTTTGCCCAGCTGGCGTTTCTAAATTGTGCCGATTTGGCCTCTTCCCCCGCGGCTTTTTTTTGAGAATGCTTCCTTCCTTGGGTAAGATATATTTTAAGATATCAGTTGTAATTTGTAAGCTGCCATATTGGCCGAGTAAATTAATTATCCGGCGATACCATATCAAGATCAACCACTTCCGATTAAATTATATAAGATAATGAATATGGAGCTGACAACAATAGAGGCATTGTAAATGTCGGAACATTATTATTTTTCCGCGTACCAAGAGAAGGTGGATTTTTGGCAATCGCCCTGAAAATGGAAAATGTCATTAAATGATTGTATGTGTCGGTTAAGATTTATTGAGCGACTCGAGACGACTATTGTGATGTCATGATAATGAATTAGTTATTAGTCGATATCATGTCTGCCATTTCCAACGAAATTAATTAAGATAATGAATATGAGTTGGCAACAATCGAGACTTTATAAATGCTTATGCATATTATATTTCCATGTACTCTGAGAGAAGGTGAATTTTTGGCGATCATCTCTGAAAATGGAAGATGCCGATAAAATTATTATACGTGTTGGTTAAGATTTATTGAGGGACTTGAGGCAACTATTGCCATGATGTGATGATAACAAATTAATTATTTGTCGATACCATATCAGCCGTTTCTAACGGAATCAATTAAGATGACAAATATGGAGCCGGCAACCATCGAGACTATGTAAATCCCCGTGCACATTATATGTCCACACACCAAGAGTTTTGGTGATCACCTATAAAAATGGAAGATATCGATAAAATGATTAATTAATACTATGAAAAATCCTCAAACTGATAAATATGTGACAAATTTACTTTAAATTAATTTTTTAATAATTAAAAAATATAAATTAGTACACGCATGACAAATTTTATCACAAACTAATTTTTTTATCACCAAAAACTCAAACTAGTACGTTGGTGACAAAAATAATTTTTTTTTATCATTAAAAATCCTAAATCAGTATACATGTAACAAATTTACCCAAAATTAATTTTTTATCACTAAAAATATTAAATCGGTACACCTGCGATAAATTTTCCTTTATTGATTCCCATTAAGTTTTGCTATAAAAGTACTAAATCGGATGACATGTGATAGTTTATAGGTGTACAAATTAAGGGTTTTACCCTTCATTTGTCATAGATATACCAATTATATACTTTTTGTGTTATTAATCCAATTTGAGGAAGGATATATTTGTTATAAATGTAATAGTCTAGGGTTTTTGGTCATCAAAAAATTAGTTTTAGATGAATTTGTTACATGAGGTCAAAAAATTAGTTTATGATAAATTTGTCAATGTGTATTATTTTGAGGTTTTTGTGGTGAGAAAATTAGTTTTGAATAAATTTATCATGGGTTTACCATTTTTGGATGGTCAAAAAAATAATTTTTGGTAAATTTGTTATATGAATACTAGTTTGACCTTTACCTTACCAAAAAAAAAAAAAATACTAGTTTGACTTTTTTCATGGTATTAATCATAAAATTATTATATGTGTTGGTTAAAATTATTGAGTGACTTTAGGCAATTACTGTTTTGATGTCATGATAATAAATATCTATCTTAGAGTTCATTTGTTTCATGAAAAACTTTTTGTGAGAAACTATTTTCCTTTTTTCCGACATTTGATTATCTTAAAAAATGAGTCAGCAAAAAAGGTTTTCCAACCAAAACTTATATTTAGAAATACGATTTCCTCTTTGAAAGAACCAACACTTAAACTCAAAAACTCTACACTTAAGCATGAAAATCCCAACTTTGGTTCTTGGGTTTCGCAATTCAAGAGATCGAGCTCGATTCCATCAAGGTCCAAGTCCATCAAGGTTGAGGTCTGGGACCCTAGTGGTCGAGCCTGGACTCCAACTCGAGTTTATCATGATGAGGCCCGAAGCCCTAGTGCCCATACCTAATACTTTGGCACTTGAACTCGTGTCTATAAAGGTCATGCTTAGATACACAACGCTCTACCTCCAATTTCAACCCTTAGGCTTAGGTTCACAGAGATTGTGCATGGATCATTGGCGCTTGAAGTCAGGTCCTTGGTTGATGAAAAGGTTGTTCTTATATAAATGTTTCTTTTTAAAAAAAATAAATTATTTTTAATTTTTAGTTAAATCTATTACTATCATTACTATTATTATATCTTATTTGTTTTTTCCCTTTCTTTCTTCTTTCTTTTCTTCTTTTCTCTTTTTTTTTTTCTTCTTATGTTTCTTCCTCCTCCTTCCTTCGCCGACCACCTGCCTCAGCAAGCGATAATCAATAACTAAGCAACTAGTCATGACTCGATTGGCAAACTCAAGACTCGATCGAACTTAGCAAGCTCAAGCTCATATGAGGACTACAAGCTCAAGCTTGTCTTGGCCATCACTGAGGAGGGAGAAGGAAACAGAAAAAAAAGAAAATGGAAAATAATTTTAAAATAAGATTTTTTATTTGAGATTATTCATCAAATGAAAACCAAACACAAGAAAACGTTTTTGGTGACAATTAATAGACAAAAGAAAATTAATCATTTTCCTAGAGTATATCAAAAAAATATTTTCTTTTATCACAAAATTTTTTCCTCAACAAAAACACCCTTACTAACCTAAAACTTAATTATATCAAAGTTGAAAATAAGAAAGACACTATTGTGGCCGGGGGCCCAAAGTTGGAAAAGCCCCCCTCGAAGGCATCCCATGCGTAGGAATAACGACATAATTGAGCCAACTAACTCTGTTGTGATAACGTGATAATATATATTTTTTATTTATTTTAAAAAATAAATAATTTAAAATAATAATTATTTATATCACTGGAAATAATTAGTCGATAAAAATATTTTTAGTATTATGAACAGTCTGTGTTTATGTATTTTCATAACTAAGGAATTTTTTTTCGTTTATACACACTACAAGCGGTCAATTTTTGAAATATACTTTTTAAATTATTTACTTTTTGTGAAATGAAAACACCCGAAATACAAAATAATTTGCAAGACGAACACGAACGACTCTTGCTCGTTTCCATATAGCGCCGTCCGCCGAATGCTCAAAGTCCCCGCGTCACCTCCGGCGACGGCGAGTTCCTGAGCTGCGACGGACCACGAGCTCTAATCGGAGATGATCGGCGACGTAGAAAAGATGGTCGCCGTCGGTCTCGTCTGGGGCGCCACCAACGCTCTCATGCGGCGGGGCGCGATCCTCTGGGACCAATCCCTCAAGTCACCGCCGCCGCCGCCCGCCGGTCCCCAGCACCGCCGCAAGATCCACCGGAGAGCCCTCGCCTCGCTCAGGAGCTGGCTCGGCCTCATCCTGATCTGGCAGTACTCGGTCCCCTTCGTGATCAACCTCTCGGCCTCCGCCACTTTCTTCGCCATCCTGAGCCACGCGCCGATCTCCCTCGCCGTGCCCGTGACCAACGCGACGACGTTCGCCGCCACCGCCGTCTGCGGCGCGGCCCTCGGCGAGGAGACCCGCTTGGGTCCCGCGGTTCTGGGTACGGGTCTTATCGTTGTCGGTGTCTGGCTTTGCATCTCGTGAATGTCTGGCTTTGTATCTCGTGGGATCCGATGAAAGCTCTTGTTTTTCGCTTGTCAGATCCAGTTTTGCGTCCATTGTTTGTATTTATGCTCTGTTTCAGCTAAGTTGAACCTTTTTAGTTTTTTTTTTTTTTTCCTCTCTCTATGTTCTGCATCATAGCTTGTGATTGATTTAGCTCATAGTCTGCTATAATGAGATATGAACTGCTGAGTTGAATTCGTGTCTATAAAGAATTCCAGGAGGACCACAATAGTGTACCAAGGCGATTACAATATGACGGTAGAAAAACGATGAATTCGTTGGAAAACACAAGGAAACGAGTGAACAAATTTCGTAGATGGACAAAAGGATGGTAGTAATTGGATAGAGTATGGTGGAGGAAATATAATTTGGCATGGCTCGATTCTGTTGCCATGGTATGAGTTATACTGTCGAGCTGACCATTCTCTTAGTACTGGGGTTTGGAGCATTCAGGAGGCATCTGGCCGTTGAACCTTTTGGTGTCGTTGCAGTAATCGTAGATCATGTAGTTGTCTCTGACCCACTTCATTTGCCCAAGCTTAGTGAAGCTCAGTTGGCTGTAGGTTGGGGCTGTCCACCAGTTGGCCGGTGAAGTCGCGGCGCACTGGGTTATGCTGACGGGTCCGTTCCACTTGCAAGCCCTCGCCCTGAAATTACGTAGTCCTGCTCTGAATGGTGCGCTGCTCCAGTCAATCTTGACTAGACCTCCTCTTGTTGCCCAGTTATCCGCATTCCATAGGCTCGAGTAGACCCTCATCCCTTGCTTGTTTGGATATACTATTCCCTGGCTCTCGTAGTTTCTGAATACTCGTATTGGCAATCCGTCAATGTACCACCTGTAGTTATGGTCACATGTCTAACGTCATTCTTGGTGATCTTGACACGTAAGGAACTTGTAGAAAAGTATGGTCGAGGATGGAGGTTGCAGATTAGTGGAGAGGTATTAAGTACTTGCATATCAGATTAGGAACAGTAAACAATATGGATTAACTAATTAGAGGGAAATGACTTCATTGTCATTGTTCCTAGCGAATGGTGTCTTTGGAGGAGGACACAAGAAGAGGAAGTTAACTTACACAACTTCTGTTGGATTCCAGTGGATGGTGTAATTGTGGTAGGCAGCTGTTGGGTCAAACCATGGGTAAAATTGTTGTTCTTTGCTTCCGTTACCTTGTGTGTAAATGTTGGTGTGGATGATGTACGGTTGCCCGGACACATTGCCTAGGAACTCAAAGTCTATCTCATCGTGCCTGCTTCCAGTAGACGAAAGCTGCAAAAAGATACGATGTAGGGGGGATTACACTGGTCTCTGCATGTGCTACTGCATACAAAGCACTCTAAAAGGCAAATAAGAATTTAGCCAATTGGGTTGTACGCAAGTTCATTTACAAGGATGCCATGATCTGTTTGTGTGTGCTTAGATCATGTATCAGGTGTGTGCTTAGATCATGTATCAAGTGATGGAAAAAGCTTAATAAGCTCTTTCAGAGGTTGTAAAGACCATCTTTCTTCGATTTATTGCACTTACGTAGTATGCAGTGACTGTTCCGGCAGAGTTTCCGGGTACCAGTTTGATTAGCATCTCAATGCTTCCAAACAAGAAGGCCCTCTTTGATTGAATTCCAGAGCCTGCAAAATCAAGTCATCAATGACACTGAACATTTATCAAGTCTGGTCCCTATAGCCTTTTCATAGTTCTAGTGGTCAAGGTAGGCTTGATTTGTGCAACTATCATGTATCTAGTGCAACAGCCTTCAAATAGTTTCTGCATCGACCTGCGATCTAGTTTTATCTCTAAAAAACCATGGTGAATCTCGCGCATTTTCTTGCATGATTGTTTCTATGTAGATATCTCATATGTTTTCCTGGTTTGGTGTTTTCATGCACTACAGATTTCACTTCATCTTTGAAGATATCATGTTGAACACCTGAAACTGTTTCTGTTGATCATATATATGTACTTAGTCCGGCATAAAATCTGAAACTAAGTATAGAAAACATCTAACAAAGCATGGCATACGGGCATTACCCGAATTTTGGTCCAAAACAAGCTGCACGTCTTCGCCATTGCCTGAAATGGAGCAATGTTGACTGCCCCAGTTGATGTACATGCTCTTGGAGAACTTGGCCTCGACATGGCTTTGATGCAGCATGATTCCACACAGGACGAGGGCCATCAACAAGACATGTAAGCTCGCCATTTCGAAATCAAGGAAGATTTCCCCCTCTTGTGCTGTGTCGGAGCCTACGAATTTGAAAGGGGATGATGGTTCCTCTAACTTATGAGAGCTTTTATAGCTCGTGAGTCATGAGCTCCTCAGGCATACCTGAATGTATGACACTTTTAAATGCATTTTTTACATTCCGATGACCTTGTCAAGGTCTTGCACAGATAGTTGTTTGCATCACAGGCGAGAGCAGGCCTTCTAATTTTTCAATTTCACATGTTGTCTGTGTGCCATAGTAGAAATTTGAACTGAATACAACTTGTCCAGCCACATAATCCCGGGATAAGTTCTAAACTCTCAGTACACACACAGAAAATAAGGACTTTGCTATTGATTCGGCCCGTGATTGACAGCCAATTTGCTCAGGGTGGCTAACGCCCACCAAAGTCGGTATCGCATTGGTTGCATTAGTCGCAATCGGGGGACCCGATGGTTGCTGCAAAAATGCAAGTTTGTTTCACGGACTCCGCAGGAGCCAGTGCTTTTAAGGAAATAAGGTCAGATTAGGATGTTCATTAGTCAAATGTGGACTGCAGGAGACATTTTGTTAATACCACAATGCCAGGAACAAGACCCTTTGTTTCTCTTAAGTACCAGGGAACAGAGCTGAATCAAGTGATTAGCGAGAGACGGCCTTGGAATTGGCCGAGCATGTTGAAGGGTCCAAGGAGGGAGAAAGGCTGGGCGTGTTGAGGTTAGGTTTGGGTTGGTGTTGAGGGAGTGGTCCAGCTGGGGACGCGGTGGGAATGAGGAGAGCAAAACCGCAGGATCGTGCGTGGGACTCATTCCCAATCATAAATTCCACAGGCGGATTCAAATTCAATTCAATTCAATTCCATTCCGTTCGCTCTTCGGCTTGATGTGTGCACGTTCACGGGCGTTTGCAGGAGCTGGGGAATTTTCAAATTATCAATTGGGTCGTTGCCCATGAATCCTGAGTTCAGCTAATCAGTACTGAAATAGATGAATGAATAAGTCGTCGGCTCGAGGAATTTGTGCGCGTCGATTGACTTCCCAAAAGTATGATATTCAAATTGCATTTATTTAATAGTTTAAGTTATGGTATATCATACTTTCCAAAAGTATGATATCCGATTTTTCTTCAAGCTTTGGGTCTCCATCATGAAGAATCAGACTTCGGCTTTGTTTTTTTTATTCAAATCATTTAGAAAATATCTTCCTAAAACTTATCTCTTATATCGTTTATAAAAATGAATAAACAATAAATATTTTCATCGTTTTTGAAATGTTTACATATAAATTGTTGTCAACAACGAGAACATTTTCATTGGTAATTACAATACAAGTTATCATTTTTAGGAAAATACTTTTGAAATCATTCACTTTCTATTGAACAAATAGAGCCTTCCATGATGCCACTTTTCCTAGTTATAGAGTTGCCTACATTGTTATGCTTCCTCAGGGCTGTTTGGTAACTATCTTGTTATTCTATTTTTCTATTCTTTTCTTTCTCGAAATAGAAAAAAGGAACAAAAAAAAGAGCAAAAATCCATTTGATAATATTAGCTAATTTTTTTTCTATTCCCCAGAGAAATATATTTGAAATAGAAACAAAAATTTTATAATAAAAAAATTACTTCTTTATTCTTAAGAACAATTTCTAAAACAAGATCATTTTCTTCTTGTTTTCTTTTCATTTTTTCCCTTCCTTCTCCTTCCTCCTATAGCCAGTTGCTGGGCCTTGACGATGGCCAGCAATCATCCAGAGACGAGGGTCGGCGGACCTCAAAGAAAAATGCATACTTGTTGATTATGAATGCAAGATTCTTTTGGATAATAAGTTTAACAATAAAATTTATAATTTTAGTTGCACGGACAAATAAAAAAAAATTGACATTATCTTGTTCTTTTGCTCCTATATAAATTCTTCTCTTGGACCTGAGCTGGTCCTTAAAAGGCTCAAGAGAGAAGAAACAGAGGGAAGAACCCTCGAGGGGTGGGACTCTCCAATGTCACTTCCTGTATTCCCATCTATCTAAGAACCCACCCCGTGATGGGCGAGTTGGTTTGGGTGTACGTTGACCACACCATTGGCCATGGTTTGATTCCCCAACTTGTCACGTTGGGTGACTTAAGTGGGGTGCCGTGGGAGGTGAGTTCCCGCGTTAGTGCCCCTCTGGTTTACGTTGTACAGCGGTTCCCGGGTACCAAAAAAATAATAATATATATGATAGCAATTGGAGAGCAGGATATGCGGACATTGTCACGTTAAAATAAGGAACATATCCTGGTTATGCCCTAGGTTACTAAGCTACGCAGGAGGCCCCTATCGGAGCCTTGCATTCTACTGTGTCAGCCTGTGCTTCGCACAAGTCTATCAATTGACTTGCTAACATGGTACCCCTGATTGACAGGCTTGTGTGAAAAAAAAAATAAATTATTCACTAGTTTTTTAAGAAGAGAAAACAAACTTCTCTTTGCAATTTGAAAAATCAATGAAAATAATTCTAAATTTCTCACGCAGTGTAAGGATGAGGTTGATTGGAGTGCAAGGGCAACTAAGGAATTCCCTAAACGCACTTTCTTAATAGAAAGTGAATAGTCAATCTCTTTGTCATCCCTTTCATATCCTTTTCTCTATCAATTTCATCTTTTCCCTTATTTGATTTACAATTAGAAAATTGAGTTTACGAGGGATTTGATGGGAAACACAAAAGCGAGCCAATTGGAGATTTTGCCTTCTATATTAGATATAATCTCTTATTCATTTAGCCAAAAAAAAAAAAGAGAGTACTATTTATCGTATGAGTACCAAATTCCTCTTTGCTCAAGGTGAAACATATTGCATTTTTTGAATAAGTTTCTGTTTACCATTAGCGCAACCAATCATATCCCCAAGCATTGAGATGTGATTTATGCTTATTCATTGGTAATTTTTCATGTACGATCGAAGTTAAGTGAATTTTGCAGTTGCATAACTCAAGTTTGATTTGTGGATTTTAGAATTAGTTTACTGACTTTTGATTCCAATCGTCCAATGCATTAGATTTTTTTAGTCTTTTGCAACTCATACGCTTTAACCAGAATCTGATAAATTATCTCAATCTTTTTCCATCAAATGATCGTAAAAGGCGTATATTATGAGTTAACACCTTAAGATTGAGATTTTTAAAAATCTGCAGTAAATTGCTTTCCAACCACAAATCGGATTCGAATTCAAATCACAACTCCCATGTCGGGAGGAATATGAATCCAGTCTTGTCGGTTAAATGGATCCAATCTTGTCGTTCTTTTCCTTAGATTCTTGAGATCTAGCGAGGTCATGACAGGCACAAATTTTTCTTGATTTAAGATTTTGAAGCGATATCCTTCTTTTTGAAGCACTATTCCTTATAATGCAAAGACAATGTTGGTTTGTCCTCATTTCATTTCTTGATTACGATCTAAAGAAGAGTTTTGAAAGCAAAAACGCCATTAATGGGAAACAGTAAGCGACTTAAGGGCCCATTTGTCTGAAGGAAATTATTTTTGGGAAATTGACTTCCGACTTTTCCGCAATTGGACAACAGGAAACTAATCAATCTACTGAAAATGGGAAATTGATTTCCGACTTTTCCGCATTTGGACAACAGGAAACTAATCAATCTACTGAAAATGGGAAATTGATTTCCGACTTTTCCGCATTTGGACAACAGGAAACTAATCAATCTACTGAAAAACGTTTTCCATTGGTTGAAAATAACAAATTTGGATTGGGAGAAAACAACTTTTCTTTCTAGCAGAAAGAAAATCACTTACCTTAAAACTACCAAACAAATAAACACCAACAATTTCCATCGATAATGATTTTCATGGAAAATATTAAATGGTACCTTGGATAGTATTTTGAAGAAATTAAATGGTATTTGATGCGAAATATTCTTTTCTAACGATAGTGTCCGATGGAAACAATACAACAAAGGGTGCAAATTAATATCTGACATCCGGTTCTTGGGATGATATATTGTACGTTTACTCATAATTTATGACATAACAAATAGAAAATACATGAAGGCTTGAGCTTGCACAGATTTAACCTCATCATGGACCTCCAATCTCTTTTGACATAATTTGGAGATATGTACTTTAGCCACAGCAGTCAACCGGGAATTTACCCCTTAGCGTTTCCGCAATGCACAACCTTTTCACTGCTTGACTTCTAGCTGCTGGCCAGGAATCGCATTGTCGAGTAAGCTTCTTTTTGTCTTCGTCAATCTTTTCCTTGTCGATTGACACGACACGCAGTTGATCCACATTAGTTGCATCCGCGCCTTGATTTGAGGTTCCTAGTTTTAACATTTTTGACAGATAAGGTAATAAAGCAAGGCTGCTTTAAAGCAGCCATCTTTTCCACGAGTGAAAATGAAAAAGCTGAGCAGGCTGGAATCGCTTCAAGCATAAGCTAAGGTTATTCGTTGTCTTATCAAGTTCCTAGGGCATCAGCAAATATTAGTGGACATACTCAATTCAGCGGCTTTGAGTTTCACAACTACTTTGTGGGAAGGGATATTGAACTCAGCAGAATTATAATGTTTGGAACCGAAAAAAAAATGTGGGTTTTTTTACATCGATGGTAAATTTCAATTTGCTTGCAAGTTACCAATTTGAAAAGGTAAAACTGGTAGCAATAACTTTTATTTGCATAACTTACTAACACTTTGAATTCACTCTCTTAAATGAAATTGTCAACCTAAATTAAGGTGATTGGCCAACTTTTAATAGTTAAATTTACCAACTTAGTTTAGGTTATCAACTCTTGTTTGAGATATTTACCAAATTAAATTCTCTATACCAATTTTATATACCTCGGTTAGCAACTCCTTACATTTACTAAACTTTTTTCAAAGATAACAAACTCAAGTTAGTGTAATTTACCAACTTTTTTCCATTAAATTGGCACATAATATTGGGTTACCAAATGTCATTCAACTTACCTAAGAATATTTTGATTTTTTTTTATTCACCACGTTTTCTTATCATTTACAAACTTTTGAGGGCACTTCTTTGCAATGCCTTAAATTTACCTACTCTTGCTAGAAATTACTAACCTTAATTAGAGCAGCTTACCAGCTTTTTGATGAGTCACTCAAATAAAATTTGGTAATTTCACATAATAATTAAAAAAAAAAAGGTATAGGTAAAAAAAAAAAAAAAGTTGTACCTTATGAGATATATATATATTGGGGTCAGAGATAAGATAATTTAGTAATATAAACAAAAGTATTGGTAACTAACTTGAATAAGAGTTGATAACTCAAAATTAGCACCTAAATTAATCAAAAAAAAATTCATAAGTGCTAAAATAAGGTTAGTAATTTCTAAGAATTTGGCAAGTAAGATAAATAAAGTTGGCAACTCCATAGAAAAGTTGGTAAATTTTAAAATAAATTAAATAAACTTTGGTAAGCAACTCAAATAATAGTTGGTAAACCAAAACTAACTAGTACACTAATGAGAAAAAAGCTAGTAAGCCAAATGAAAAAAGTTTGGTAAATTCGTTTAAGGATTGATAGCTTATGTTATTATTAAGAAAAACTTGGAAATTGATAATATGAGTTGACAAAACACAAAAGCCAAATAATCATTTATAAAGGGAAAATGATACCACAAGCATTATAACTTTCTCAAAATATTCACTTAAGTGTCATATATTTTCAATTGATTACTTGAGTGCTTGTGGCGAATAATTTTTAAAGTTAGGATACTCAAGTGATCAATAAAAAAGTCGTAGACCTTAAGTGGTTACTGTACAAAAGTTAGGGCAATTGTGACATTCTTATCCCCATTTATAAATTACTCCAATATAAAGGGGAACCCAAAAGAGGTAGTAATTTAATTGGAAAGAATTTGGTAAGTCACTGATAAAGATTGATAAGTTCATGTAAGAGTTGGTAATTTTAAGGATTGGTAAAACAGACAAAATAAAAATCGGTAACTTGCAAATTGAAGATTGTGATTTTACAAAAGTGTTGGAAATTCACTTTCAAGTTACCTAAAAACTAGGAAATGGTACTTTTTTTTCTCGCACGCAAGTGTTTACGCTTGTTACCAACTCTTTTGGAAATTTACCTGTACATAGGAAAAAAAACAGAATCATTCCTGAAGTTGAAGAGCTTCACAAAAATGCCATTTTAGTTGCAATCTATGACTTCGGCCGCGGCAACAAAGTGCATTCATGCTAAATATGATATGGCTCTAAAGCCAAATTATGTTTAGCCTTTGTGAACATGTTCCTACATAAAAAGCCTATGGACTTCCAGAAAGTCATAAAATAGTGGTAGAAACTGATAAGAGAAACTATCTAAATACATGTGATGACTAGCAAAATGAAAAACAAGTTATACAGCAAAAAGATAACCCAAAAGCTTCCTGACAAGACAATACTAAAGGATCAGATTGCCAAGAGATCCATCGAAACCTGACAAAAGCAATGATAAAGCATCCAAAAGCAGCATAAGAAAAAGTTGATCTGTGAGCAACTTTCTCTCTTCATGTCTGAAGTTTAATTTCCTTACTACCTAAAAGCTGATTGTGTTGTGTCTGCTATATGAATGATGCTTGTTGCTTTGTGTCTGCTATATGAATGATGCTTGTTGCTGTGGCTTAGCTTTGAAGAAACTCGCGACGTGCATTACCTTACCTAAGAAAAGAGAAACGTGAGAGAAAGCTTTCCATCACTTGTATGTTGTTTTCTTTTCCTTTCCAGTTTATGGTAAGGTAAGCATTCATTGACTCAAGATAGAGTGTTTATGCCGGACTGGTTTTATTATGCACCCTCATGTAAGGAGTCGGGTCATCTCTCTCAGGAAAACCCTATATCAAAGGAATGAATACAGTGGCTTAAAATTAATGGACAATAAATGTCACCTTTTGAAGTTTTCCAGTCCACAGAAATCAGATTGTCCTTTGGACCCACAAAAAATGCAGAGACATGATCAATTTGGAAGTTAATTCCTTGTTCTAGAATCAGAAACCTCCAGCAATAAGCATTACTTTTGAAGGGCAAGTTTTTTTCCTGGGTTACATCATAGGTCACTCAGGCTACTCATTCGTAATAAGTAATAGCTTATACTTTTAGACTGTCAAGATGGAAATCGATCTTGTGTATCAAGCTTTGTCTTTCAAAATGTCATAATAACCATGGGCAAGATTCGATAGTCGGTTGTCGGACACGAGAGATATGTGGGTTCAAGTTACAAAGGTTTAGCGTTTATTTGGCTACTGACAATAGGTTTCAAGTTACGCCGAAGACGGTTCTTGGTAAACCTTGGAGTGATACCAGTTTAAATTAATAACAACAGAGAGACATGATGAGACAGATCCCAAACTTGAGGGGCACAGTGTCGCTTACCCTCATCATCAAGCTCAAAATAGAGAAATGACGTCTATAGTCATTCTTCATGAAAGTATAATATGGCTCCGCGGCAAATACTGATATATGAATAAGGGATTACAGCTTTAGTTCTTCACAGAATGAACACTATAATGGCTGCGTGGCAATGTTCAAACCAAAAAAGAAGCAGAAAGTGCCAAATGAGTGGCATTAGTCGGCTAAAAGTTAGCAATAGTACTCTAAGGCCATGCCATTTTTGACAAGAGTGATGCTGAGTGAAAGTGATCATAACAAGAGCAATGCATGACAATTTCTCTTTTAGAAAAGAAAATGATGTGCGTCAAAAGCCAAAAGACAAACAAAGCATACTTGACTGAATGCAGATCACAGAAAAAACTGCCTGATAAATTAATTTTGTCAATCATTCATGGAACTAGACAAAGCATCCAAAAGAACTAGAAAAGGAATCAAGAGTACTGATTTTGTCTCTACCTATTTTAAATTAAATTGCCTTAACATAAGCATATAGTATCTCTTTATAATGCTATTTGCTAGCTTAGCTTTGAAGGAAGTTGGGACATGATTTAGCTAGGAGAAGTCATGTGTGTGTTGAAGAAGCTAAATGAGGCTCTTTTCTTTTCTTTTTCTTTGATGGTTAAGGGTGGAGAAGCTATTGAAGGATTCTGAATAGATATCTCGACATGTAGAAATTTTGATTGATTGATGTAGTGTTTTATCCATCAAATTAAGAGAACCTAATGAAATGCAGTGCCTCTTCAAATGAAAAATTTCAGTAAAAAAAATGGAGAACTACTCATTTCCATCAACGCTAAGCCTAGCTTTTCAAATTTGAGAGATTCACTCAACACCCTAGAGTTGTAGAGCTTTTCAGGAGCAGTATCATTTTGTAGGATCTAACGGAAATCAATGTGATATCTATATTGCTTACCGTTCAAGCTTTATGTTTGGAAAACCTTGAAATAAAGAAGAGATCTTGATAATTTTGGAGCTACTTCAAGAACTCATTTTTGGGAATTTTCCTCTTGTGGATGACAGGAACATAGTACGTACACCTTTCTAACTTTAAGGGCCATTTCTGTGTTGACAAGGGTATGGAAACCATCATGTCATGCGCATCATAATCACACATATTACGAGTTATCTTCTCATAATACAGCTAAAACAACATGTCATTAAAACTACCCCCTCATTTTCTCTGTGGCTTTGGACATGAATCTACGACATTTACAAAATGATATGTTATCACTAATTATCGCAAACCATATTTGTTTGTTAATAGGTAAATTGATGCTCCCTCAAAAGCGTTGAAAGTTGTCCAGCACTAACAGCCTCAATTTAGAATCTCAATCTCCAATCCCAAAGTACGATCATTATTCGCATTATTTGAAATCTCTATTGCACATGTTCAATGTTTTTGGTTGCTTTCTACATCCTTTTCATATACTGTTGAGCATAGAAAGCAAAGTGTATTTGGACAATCCGAAAAAGATATAAAGACGCTCTTGGCGAACCTTATAGATTTGTAAAAGATAAAAGAAACAATGCACATCTCCTTTCTTTGACAACTAATGAGGGGAAAAAAATATTTCACTGTTCTTGTGCAGAAGTCAATCTACCTTTCATTACACAAGTTCTTCGTAGATGAAACTTCAAATAAGTCGGCCTCAGTTTCCTTGCTCCACCTTTCAAACACTTCCTTAGATCCCCATCGTGCTGAAATTCCACAAACGCAAGTAAAGAGCATTGGAATTCAACATCCCCGCGATATCCTTTCTCATGATGTGATCGATATCAGAGCGAGAGTCTGAGCTCCAAATCTACTTCTTGGTTGTCGTTAGACTCGGAGTTTTGGCTGCTCGAGCCTGTCGAGCTGCTTCTGTGCTTCTTGTTCTTCTTTTCTTGAGAATCCTGCAATCGAAAATCCTTCACAAATCAATATAAAGCAATAACATGCGTCCATCATGAACAAGTGGTGAAACAATGGGGTGGCTATTTAGGATATATTCACATATAGAACTTGGGGAAAAAAAGTAAGCACCTCAACTTGAAGATTAAGGAGGTGTCTGGTCATATTTGGGTGTTGCCCATATTGTGGGATCTCCAAGATGCCATTGCCAGCGTTCCAACTGAGTAATCATCATAAGGACAAAAACATACAGCATTGCATTATGTACTAGAAATTTGACCATAAGTACCCACAATAATTAAGCCTTTAGAAAACTCAAATTGCTCAACTTGGCAAAGCCAATTTTGTACCTTGCGATATTAGTAGGCTGGGAATCATCATATCTGATGTTTGCTCTCTCATAATCACTCAAACCCACCTGCACCAAAATCACATTCAAACAGAATTTTAGGGACCCACAACAAGAGACCTAGCTAGAAAGCAATACTCTTAAGGATTTTTCAAGCACTGTTAACACTCTCTCTTCTTGGCACATTATATTTTCGGATTGGGATGACCAGACATTAATAAAAAGAAAAGGTCTGGAAAATTCCCGAAAGAAGGGAAAAGGATGAAATCGCTTTTGCCAGTGGGAACTTGAAAATTGGCCGAGAAAGTAAATATATACCTAGGGTTTCTGGGTTTTGTGCCAAAACATACATAAGAATCACTAACAGGAAATTGTAAAAAGGTGGACTCAAGCAAGAAGATTTGCTTAAATGGAAAAGCTTGAGTGAGCTCTGGCATGCACATTTGTGGCGACTCGCTAGGCACAAATCATGGTACTTCGATATACATTAGTTCTTGATCTGGCCATCTAAGAAGAATGCATGGGGAGTGATTGGTACTGTGTATAACCTTATAACCTACCATCAAGTGGGGGTTGAATCCATAAGAAGCTGAGGGAGAGGAAGATGAAGAGTAAGAGAAGGATGATGATGGTATTGATGAATAAGCATTTTGCATTCTCAAATCCTCCTGCATGTGCAAATATACACCAGAACATGAACAACCCCCTAACCAAAATCCTCCATTCTTCCTCTAGAGAGAGCGAGAGAGAAGGGGGGGAGGGGGGAGAGAGAGAGAGAGAGAGAGAGAGAGAGAGAGAGAGAGACTTACTTGAGCGAAGGTGGAGGGTTGATGAGGATGAGGATGGTGATAAGGGTTGGGGAGTGAATTGCTGGGAAGGAAGCTGGGACAACCCAATTGGCCATGCAATCTGATCTTCTCCAATTGAGCAACCCCAAGCCCCCTCTGCGGCTGTTTCGGTTTGTCCGGGTTGCTCTTCTTGCCCTTCCTTGTCGAGTTCGACGACGACGAAGACGAGCCTCTCATGTTCGGATCCCCAAAGAAACTGCTCCCCATCTTCCTTCTCTATATTTCTTCCTCCCTTTTCCACTGAAAATCAAGCAGAGAGCAAGAACGAGTTCCTTCTCCTTCCTGAAGATTTCTCCCCCCACAGATGGATAGAAAAAAGAATACAAGAAATGTGAGCTGATCGATGATGGTGATCAAGTGAGAGATCACAGAGATCTCTTTGGCCTCTTTTTAAGCTGGTTTTTTTCTGCCAACACCTCCCCACTAATTATTGCATCGCTGGATCGGATTGCCTATAGATTTCCATGTTTTATATGCTCTAGATTTTATGCCTCCCTTTTCCTAATATTTGCGAACTCATAACATATTCATCATTTAATATTCTTTTCTTTGGACAATTTTCCCCTTATTATATTCGAAATTATTTACTCCTTCTCTCTCCCTCCCTCTCTCTCCCTCCCTTTTTTCAAGAGCTCCTCAAGAAGGACTTCGAAGACTACGACTTTGAAAGCGATTGTCTACGATTCAAGCGTTAAAAAATTCGAATAAGATAAGGGTTTTTCCTAGCCAGTAGCCCCCACACGTAATTAGAGTTTATTTTATAACTTAGGTTCGACATTTTTAATTTTTTTTTTTAAAACCAAGTGCACCATGAACGAGCTCAATATAATAATGCACTTGCCTATGTGCCCTCATTTCGCTCATCAGTTTCGCCCCTCCTACTTTTTCGAGGTACGACTTGCATGTCACGCTCACGGAATAATGCAAAATGAAAAGTTAAAAGTTAAAAAAATCAAAATAAAATTTAAATTTAAATTTACATCAAGATTTCACATTCATTACCATTAATTGTCATAATTTTGTTTGGTGTATAAGGTAAGAAACGATACGTATATACGCGATGTAGGTACGAAATCTGATGCAACCGACTTTGATTAAATCTTGTCCCCCTGCATTTTGTTCGGTCGCGGGGATTTCGATCGTGCCAGTAAAATCCGATCTTGCAATGATACTTCCCTGTAAATGAAGACAGAAGAATTAGCTCGATTCTCCTGTAGTGATTTCGGATTTTTTCCCCCACCATCGCTAATGTTACAAAGTCTTCTGGTCAGTCGTGGTCCCGTCCGATCATCTGTTCTACCCTTTCATTTCTCAAATTATATATCATTTTCTTCCCCCCCCCCCCCCCCCCCCCCCATGAATCCTAAGCCTACAATTATAATAATAACCTTAACGAAAAACCCTAGCTGTAATGTGGAAACGAAGCGATATTCTAAGCGATAATGTTGGACCCCAAATCGTCCATTAATAATAATAGATTCTAGAAAATCTCGTCTGCCCTTTTCACCCGGCGGTTGACTTCCCAAATGGCGACCATTCAATGCGATCGATACATTACATAAAAAGAAAAAGAAAATATAAATGGGGAAAATGGTTATTCATAATTTATTTTTATTTTTTTTTTTTGCAGGAAAAATATTTTTTGGTTCGCACATTAATTTGACCTAGGGATGTCGATTGAGGGGAGAAGCGAATTAATGCTAAGAACCAAATCTAATCGAGCTGTTCGACGCATGATTCGTGGGGTCATATGATATGAGTTGTTTTTGTGGTGGAAAGCGGGAATCCCACAGGTTCCCCTCCTTTATTTTTTTCTTCCTTAATCCGACACGTGAACTCGTGCAATTACGCAAATCACCTCCACGATGTTGCTTGTTGGAGCACAAGAATCGGAATTGCGCAAATTGACAGAGAGAGAGAGAGAGAGAGAGAGAGAGAGATAAAATTGGGAAAAAGAAAGGATTTTAATTATTTTATTGAGGAAAGAGCTCTAATTAATTTTATATTTAGTTCTCTCAAGCTTGTTTGTTTAAGGGTTCTCGAGAGACAGTGCCACTTTTCGGTTCGTTCTCACTCGAACGATAGAGGGGTCAACAATGCATATGGAGAGAATTTGACTTCTTCGTGGATTGATTTTTTTTTACGATGTAATTTTCAGTTAATTTAGACTTTATGGTGATGTTTAAACATTTCCTGAATCTCCGAAACCTATAAAAATTTCGTGGCAAGTGGAGGTTGACACGTAAATTTGCATACCTCATGATTTTTTTATTAAAAAATATATATATTTTAGGAATAAGCATGGTTCTAAAGTGGAACCGGATCAGTTGGACCGGTAGGAACGGGTCCGATTCCAAGCTTTAACATATGCAAGGTAGATTTCGGGTTCCAAAAATTAGAGAACATATTCCAACATGTAGGTTTTAAGTAAAATCGGCAATTGGAAATCTGGAACAAGTATTTGTGTTTTTTTTGCTTTATGTGTTCGCTTGATCTTACGGCATTCCATGTAATTTGAAACCATTAGTCTAAATTCTCATTTTCGATAATTTTTATGACTGAAACTTTTATTTTATTAATATTTCATAATTTTTTTGTGTCTAAATATGAGCTGTGATCAATGGATTATAGCAAATGGTAGTCTTTAGATGTAATGATTTACTATAATCGTTCAATTAAAGGTATAAATGGAATCTAGATAAACCTTGAAAATGACTCTAGAACCTGCGATATGGTATGTTTTAAGTTTAAAAGCAATACCAGAGACCATTTTTGGGAAAATGTTTTTCAAAACGCTCATTTTTCGCAAAACAAAAGGAGCCTAATTCAACTTTAGTGGGGAATGGGAAGATATCTTTTTCTTAACTTCATAATATTTATTCTTCTTCACGGATTTATCAGCAACTATGTTTGGAAATGCAATGTTTTCTTTTTCTTTATTGTACACCTAATCCCACACAAGTAAGTTTTTTAACTGTTTAGTTAACTCCAAAAATTAATCTTTTGTCAAATCCAAACCACATTGAAATCCTTGTAGTCTAACTAGAGCTCCGTTTATTTCACCAAAAATAAATAATGCAAAAAATATTTTCCTGAAAATGATAGATTGTATCGTTACAAAAATAAATAAATGAAAAATATTTTTCATCATACACAAAAAAAATAAATTATACATAAATTGTTATCCTCATGGACTAATCATCTCTAGCAATGCAAACGATTTCATTTTAAAAAATGGTTTTCAAATTATTTATTTTTTGTGAGATGAATAGAGCTTGTATATAACATCAAATCTCAATGAAGAAAGGCGTAATTGACATCTAAATGAACACCTCCCACTGTTTGATGGCAACTATAGCAATAACACTTCTAGAGGTAGCATTGTGACCACTAGCACAAAAATCTCATTGTAATCTATATCCTCTTTTTTAGGCATATTCTTTAGCCACTAAGTATGCATTGTATCTTTCAATACTTCCATCACTCTTAAATCTCGTCTTATAGACTCATTTATATATATATTGAGAAACTTAGCTAATCAGTCATAAATCTATTGTATAGATACCAATTTAATCTTAAACCTTTCAATTTTACCAATTTTGTTCTAAGTATTTACGTGAAATTATAATTTAATCATTTTGGTCAATTTTAATCAGAAATCATTGACGTGGAAGTGTACCACTTAAGATGGCGGGCAATAAATTGACCATACCATCAGCAATTTCAAGCAAAAAATGACCTAATGATGATATTGGAATTTTGCACAAAGGTTTGGGGCTAAATTATATGATTGAATTAGCACCCATACAATAAGTTTAGAATTGATTGGGTAAATTTCCCTATATCTATTTGGATGTACATTGTGTGGCCTAGTAACGGCAGTCCAAGTATCATATCAATTCCAATGCCTTAATTTCATTTGACATGCCACTTTGCGATCAACTTCAATGTCCTTGAAAAATATTTTTATGGAATTGTAAATGTGTAGGGACTCGTACTCTCTTAGGGCGTGCATGACAATGTTTCTATTTTTTTATTTCTATATTTCTCTATTCCCCGGAACAGGTTTGGAATAGAAATCCGTTTGATAACGCAATTTTATTTTTTTATTTCTTAGAACAAATTTCTATTCAAGAAATAGATTTTGAGTAGAAATTAGAAGTTAAAATTTTTAACTTTTCTATTTCTTGAACAGAAATGAGAAATCAAAACTTTTTTCATCATTCATTCTTGTCATCGTTCGTCGCCCACTAACCGGCCGGACGCCCGTCGTCAATTGCTAGTCGCCCACCACTAACCCTAGCCATTGGCCGCCCGCCATTGACTGCCAGCCACTGCACGTCGGCCGTTGGCCACCGGACTCCAGCCGCCATCACCAATCGCAAGCCGCCGGATGTTGGATGCCCGTCGATTGTTGGCCACTCATCGCCAACCATTGGATGCCAAAGGCCCACCGCTAACCACTTGATGTTTGCCACTAAATGCCCGCTAGTCGCCACCGGTCACCATTGGCCATCGGATGTCGACTATCGGACTCCGACCGTTGATTGCCGACCACTGGACTCTGGATGTTGAATGTCGAACACTGAACTCCGGATATCAAACGCCAAATGCTGGACTTCAGATGACGGCCGCTAATTGCCAAATATCATGTTCCAACCACCCCGCCATCAATCGCTGGACGCCAAACGCCAATTGCCGGACATCAAACTCCAACCATCAAACGCCGGCTGTCACCACTCCTAGAAATATAAATTTTATTCTCTTATCAAACGAATTTTTACTCCAGAAATAGAAATTCCGAATCGTTATCAAATGCGTTTCTTTGCTCAAAAACTTGTCTATGAAATAAAAACTGAGAAATCAATTTTTAGTCAAAAATTGATTTATATTCAAGAAAGTTTGTAATGCACGCCCTTAGTTTTCAAATTATAACCTTTAAAACCTTTAACTTCCTTGAAGATATCCGACAAACACAGATCTATATCCTCTAAGATGAAATTTAGTTTAATGTGATCTGTTATTTATAATATAACATAAACATCCAAATCCTCTAAAATGTTTTTAATCTGGCTTTTTGTTGTATCAAAGTTTAGTCTTTGCCTGAAGTGCCAAATTCATGGCCCTACTCCAAGCTGAATAGTTCTCTTGATTAATCCATGATTAAGAGATAAGATTCATATATGGATTATCAGTTTCATGAATATAAAAAGGATCATTTGTATCCGCCATTGTCGGGCCGGTTAACTTTTTAATTGTTTATTTGTCGCATTAGATTCATCGTTATCTATGAGGATCGATGCAGGACAAGGAAATGAGTCTGTAAATAATGTGGTGAAACGACCTTAGCCATATGTGGTATGGTTGTTAACAAGGGTGCAATGTTTTTCATTGGTTGTTTGGGATTTGCCCATTCGCCTAGAAAAATTTTATAACTCAGCTACAAGCAGGTAATGTCGAGATGGGACAATTGACCCCACCTAACTTGAAGAAATTATAATATTAATGTGGGTTGATGTTTTTAAATAAGTGTCAATTGGACCACGCTAAATTTTTTAGTTAACAAACTTGACTCTTATATATCATAACAAGATCATGTTGCAACAAAAAGAATGTCCAAGTTAAAATCTCACTCAACTATATAAGAAAACATACTAAAAACTTGAAACTCTTGGTCTCTATGAACTCTCACCGGTGTGGCTGTGGTCTCTCATCATCCGTGCATTATATTCGGGTCATCATCCTTGCACGTGACTTGAATTTCAAGGATTATCTTGGTTGGTTTTGCATTGTGTGGTCTATGAATCGTGTGATTTCATAATCAAGACAGTCACAAGGTACCGACGAAGGCATTGGAATCCCACAAATTTAGGGTGATTGGTTTCCAAAAGGTTGGTCATAGAGCTAAAATCTCGAGTAAATTTCGCAAGTCCTATTTTTCACCTCCTTGATGAATATTCTACACATTAAATATATTTATGGACTCTACATAAATAATTAACTTTTACATCGCGTCAGCCATCATATGAGTCTTTGACATTTTCTTTACACGATGAAATTCACCAACTTCGCTGACAATTTAAACCTTAGAATCTCGATTTCTTGTTTGTTGTTTTTATTTGAAAAGACATTTAGCCATCAAATTGCTGATCAAATTATGTTGACTGATCCGTAAGATGCAGTCATAGATGCAATCAGTGGTCAATTTGCTAGATCGAATTCAAATTCTTTTGGGGGCATTCATATATATAGATGCCCTGCACCGGGACCTAAGCTCTTTAGTAGTAGGTAAGCATGCATGACGATGTTAAACCTAAAACCTTTGTTACCTTATCGCTTTACTGTGCAATTGTCAGTTTGCAGGGTTGCAGCTGCCATTATATATAATTATATAATATATATATATATATATGTTTGTATTATATATATATAATTAATTAACGATGTAAGGGTGGGATTTTCTTTTCTGATGTGACAAAACCCAAGAGCCCAAGTCACCAATAAGCAGTGGCGTTTCAGCTTCTCAAATGTCAAAGATCATGCCACATCCATAGCTTTCCCCACACTGTTCCAGCGTACCATGTCAACATCACCTGCCCTCATATGAAAATTTATTAGGTGGTGGGTTTGAACGAAGCGTACAAGGTAACAAAGAAATTAAGAAGAAGATGCGCTTTAAAATATTAATTAAGATGCACGTTGTAAGCATTCGATTTGAAACGCTAAAAATTTAAGGAATTTTTTTTTTATTTTTTTTGCTCTCCATTCGAGCGTGCCTTGTGGCCAGCAAGCAGCCAAGTGTGTCCACATTATTTCATTACCGGCTCTTGACGCAAACCTGTGAACAATCCAGTCCATTCAGAATGTTAGCTCACGACATCGGCTAAAACCAAATATTGTATTGCGTGTCGTGAATCAGATGATGCACCAAACATGAACACACTCGCATGTGGTGGTGTTGACCTCTCTCTGCCCTGCATCCTTAATCGCATACGAGAAGCCCAGGAAAGTTAATCTAATCTTAAGCGAGTTCGATTCATGCCTAATGCTATTTTTTTTTTTCAATGCGATCTATGCTAATTAGGCCCGATGTAATCATCAGTTTTACCCTGATGATGGGTATTATTCTTTCCTTTGAAAAAGTTGTCTATTCGGTTATGTAGTGGCCGACGCGAAGAGACGTGAATTTTCTAGAGAACCAAGCTAGCGTGTCGCAAAATACGTCTGAGAGACATTTTAATGGATTGGTTCTTATCGCATTATTGCTTAACAGGGTTTGAGGACATGAAGTTAATGGTCCCCTTCTTATGGTAATTGTTTATGAAGTTGTAGAAGAAAGAGAGGATGGACCATTTATCTTTTGGATAAAATAAATGACAATGCCAACAAATAAAGGATCTCATAGGTAAAAGGGGAATATCGAAGAAAACAAGGAATTTTTTTAGCAGATTAGGTTCGATTCGACAACTGAAGTATCTACTATTAAAATAAAAAAAAATGAAGGGGAAAAATTATAAAAACAAAATCAAGGACAAATGTGAGTGGATGAAGATATGTAGAGAATATATCATATCTACTGTAGATTTGAGGGCACATGCAAACCCCAAGATGGTGCATCGACACTCAACACGTTGCGCAAAGAAAATCCCTTGAACAACGCTAAGTTGTTTTTCCCAATTATTTTTCTTAAAGTTATGTACATCACATATGTTCACACCAAATCATATCCTGAATCACATAAAATATAAGATCACGTAAATTGAATATTCCCAATACACGCGCAGTACATGCATGGGGGCTTGCATTCAGGCCCTCTAGGGTTGGAGCTGGGAGACATTGGGATGGAGGGAGGGGCCTGCGAGTTTCTCTAGGCGATCCTCTCTTTAGGGTTCTGTTCCCCGCTTCTTGAATTAAATTAAACGAGGAAAAAAAGGAAAGACAAAATCCTCCAAGATTCTCGCAGAAGATTGAAGTACAATACATAAAAGCTCTTGCCTTGTTGGATCATGATTTAGAATAATATTATTCATCATTGTTTATTCTTTGTTTTTGTGGGAAAAAGTTCGTATGATGTGTGCTTTTTATAGGTGAAGCTTCGGTCCTAAAGGAGATCTAGTTGTTTAGTTCTTGAAGAGGGCAAAGGTACAATGATCACTTTGAGCAATTGGATTGGTGCTAATTGATTAGTAATTTTCTTTTTTATTCGCTTTAATTACCTGACGACATCTGATTATAGTATAGGGAAGCAACGTCGAATAATATGACTTAGTGCTTAAGGGTTTTGATTGTATCTTGTGTCGCAAATAGGTATCATGAAGAAGGTTGGCAGCCAAACCCTTTCAAGCAGAGAGAAGTACATCTACAATGTATGTTCCTGACCGATAAAGTAAGCCACCCAGTTATCTATAATAAAGCGATTGAATAGTGTCAAAGATAATCAATTCAACTTCACACTAGAATATAATAATCTCGATGCTCATCGACAGACACGCAGTATATGTAATCCATCAAGTTTGGCTGAAGTAATTGCTTTTTATGTTGTGGGGAGTTCAATATCTCTCTCTCTCTCTCTTCTTGTAAAAATCTAAAATTTAGTCAAAGAATGATTATGGTTTGCTTTATATTATAGAGAGAAATCTTCACATTGAGCACGCATGCTTCAGCTTACCCTCTCTATAGAGATCTCCAAATAGCTCGATCTTTTAACATACATGGGTACGAATTCTAACTTCAAGAATGCTACATATACCAACACTAGCTCGCTGTTAAAAAGCGCAAAAAATAAAAAGAAAGATCGTCACTATGCTCAGTACTTAATGTTTAAATTCGACCCATAGTTTGTTCATTGGTCTAGGCATTCACAACGCAAGAAATAAACAAATAAAATCTCAAGATCTTACAAACCAATGACGTCAACTTTGATAGATGGTCATTTTCAATGACAAATTCAAGCAATTATTATATTAAGCATGCGTTGAATATTCATCGGATAATAAGCCATCGGAAGAAAAAACCAGCTTGGGAGTTTGGTAACGTTACTCATCATCATGTGGGCATACCTTAAAATAAAGATATGTCTTTTGATGTGGTGGTAAGTGAAGTATATGGGACTCTATGGTGTGTGGTCGATTATAAAAATGATGCATGATTGAGCCCCAGGGATCGGACCCTATGGGGGAGATACGGATACCTAGATCGTCCTTATGTTATAATGCTGTACTGTCACACTATAATATTATACCCATGAATTCATGTCTTAGGCCCAAAGTGGGAGATTTTCCATGTATTTCTGGCTATTATACTATAAGAAGTCTCTGTTGAATTGAATATATAATGATGTCAGCCGTAATATATTGCGGGGGGTGTTGAACCTTGGAAACTTCATGGGGAGCTTCCTCGACCCACATGTTGGAGATGCCCTAAAAGTGTGCAGACCTCGTTTCAGACACCTTTCTGTTCTTATGGGTGGAAATGCCCTCGTAGGGACAGTGCTTTTAAGATTTCTGTTCTTCATTTTTGCCAGTTTAAAAAGTATATATCCTATGAAAAATGTCAGGATATCGACATGACCAAAGTGCAAGATTAATCTAAAGCATTTGGTCCATGGCGGTCAGAAAACCAACATGCCCAGATAAGATAAATCCATGAATTCATGTACTGACTAAAGGTGATATCTAAGCTGCTTTAGGTAGAGCTCTAGGATCATGATGCTACATTGTGAAGTTTTCTCCTGACTAAATCTACCATTAGTGGCCCCGACAAAAACAGAAGTTTGACACTGAGCCACCGAATTATACTGATTTGCTGCCATTTGAAGCAAGTTGACCGGTATGATTTTTAACCCAACAATGACAATGATGTATTTTCCTAAAGCAGCATATCGTTGGCATAGGTATGTAGAATGTATGAATCATTTGACGAGTGAAATTATCAGGTCTAGGAATTCTCGTTTGTTAGGTGCGGAGGCACCTAGGTTGAGTGTTTAAAAACTGTTGGTGATCAATGACGGCTGACTTTTTTTTTTTTTTTTTTTTTTTTTTTTTTTTTGCAGTTAACTTATTGGTAATGTATCAACACATTTTACGAAAAAGCCGACTTTTTCAATAGTTTATAAATTATAAATTTCTTAATCTGACTTATATACTTTGATTTGCATGACTTTTAATGCTTTTTGACTTTGCTAACTCTTATACGAATAAATGGTGAAATCAACTCAAACGACAATTGGTAACTCAAAACTAATTGAAAATTGAATTGGAAATAAGTTGGTAAGTCTCTCGAATAGATGCCGGTAGTTTCATATACTAGTTGGTAAGTAGGAAAGGTAAATAAAAGATTATGTAAAAAGTGATAGATTTTTTCGGAGGGATTAGAGAGACAAATCAAAATTGGTAATTCAATGGAAAAGTGGATAAGGAAATAAAAAAAAAGTTGATAAACCTTAGTAAAAAACTCAGATGAGAGTTGACAAGCTAAAACTAACCTAATGATAGAAAAGCTAGTAAGTTACACAAACAAAAGTCAATAAATTCATAAAGTGTTAATAAATTTAAGGCCTTCATAAGAATGACAAAATAAAGGTTGGTAAATGATAACAAAAGTTGACAAATTGAATAAGGAATAAATATATGCTAGTACATAACTCAAATAAGAGTTGGTAACAAAAAATAATTGGTTATTCAGTTGTAAAAATATTGTTATATCACTCAAATAAAAATTGACAGAAGGATATAAGATCATGTAAATTTAATGAATTGCTAAGAAAGGGAAATAAAAGTTGATAAAAAAAGTAAGCCCGTAATTTTCAAATTACAAAAAATAGTTGGTTATTTCATAAAATTAGCCGTAAGTTACTAACAAGTGGCTGGGAAATTAGACAACTAGTAATTTTTTTTATTTAACAATAGTTTTTTTACACTTATAAAAACACAGAAAAAAAATCCAGTTTTTTAATAGAATAGAAGAATCGTCCATTCGAAGTAACAGCACAAGATTCACATATTAAGTTCAATCAAATGCAAAAACCTCGTCATTAGTCTACGAATACTTTTTGTTTTCCTTTTTTTATTATTACACGTAGATTATACACCTGGTGGATAAATTCCAATGCCATGAATTATCGTGCCCAATCTTATCGAGGAATTTCAAAAAACTTAAATTATTATTTGTTGATAGTTGCTAGAGTACAAAGGCCACCAAGTCCATGATATAAGGTCGATAATACTCCTTTTTTTTTATTTTTTTTTTTTTTGTTTACTAAACTTGAAAGACAATTAAATTAAGGTCCACAACGTCTCTCACGTGGGAAATATAATATGTCTCTTTGAATGCCCTAGTAAATTTGAATATAAGCAATTTGGGAAGGAAGGAGAGCATCTTATTTAAGTAGCTTGCAATCCGTGCACGACAACTTGTGAGCCTTCTTCCCTGTTATTGTAATGTAGTCCGAGTAGATTTGATGTCATCTTTCAATCATGTGACATTTCTTTAAGTTTCTTCCCATAATCATACTTTTCTTTCTCTTAAATTTATTTCCAAGCCAGATTATTTATAAATTACCTGTGGAATATACAAGTGGATTTGTTCCCCCAATTGAATATGCCATGGAAATAATATTCGCCGTACGTAAGTTTGGTTTTAAGTAATAAATCTTTATATGACTAATTTTTTCAGAGAATTTTTCTGATTTTCACTAGCAATTTGTAGAATGGAAATTCTGATTGGGCCCGCCAAGGAATATGATGACTAATGAAATTGCCAAGAATGCATGCTTTGTCTTCTGTCGCAAACACAACTTACATGCACATTTGTCCTAAAGAATGGTCGCGCACATAGACTTTTGCTGCATGTCTGTTCTTGTTTAATAAATGGACGTTCAATGGTGAATTCTTAATAAAATGGAGCTTTGTAGAAAAAATTATTTCCTATATACTCGATCCCGATAGATTCTCTTATATGTAATTTATGCAATAATCAGTATAAGCACACCATGAGTGTCACAACTTCCGCATAATACTCACTTAAGGACCGTAACATTTTTTTTTTCCGATTACTTGAGTGCTATGACCTCTAAAAAAACATTCGCTTAAATGTTATAACTTTCAATTGATTATTTGAGTATTATCACTTTTAAAAAACATGCACTACAAGTGTTATGCCACATCATTTTTAAAAATTTACAGCACTCAAGTGAATGTTGTATAAAATTATGGCTTTCAACCGATTGAAAAAGAAAGTTATGACCTTAAAGTGGACATCATAACCAATGGATGAAAAATGGCCATATCTGGTAATTAATCAATGTTAAGAAAAATGCTTTTTCATTAAGATTCAATTCGTTTCACGAAAAATGAATGACTTACAAAACATTTTCCTGGAAGGATCACCCATATTATTTATAAAAATGAGTGAAAAATTAGTTTTTTTCATACACGAAAAAAGCAATCACCCCAATTCCCATAAAACTAGCAGAGCTCAAGTAATCAAAATGAAGAAATAGTCACCCTAAATAAGGTACACTAGGCTTGTCTTGTTCCTCTCGGATGATTAGGGTTGCGTCAAAATGCATTAAAATCAGTCAAAATGTGGACATACCACGTAACGGAATGCATGAGGGAATAATGGTATGTCTGAACTACCTCCAATGTCATGATTAAGTGAAAGGATCAATTGGCGGTAAGGTTGGTAGGTCTTAATGAATAAATCCTCTCGATTGATTGTGTCCGAATCATGAGGAACGCCGACGGTGGATGCATGGTTCGATAGGCTTGCGTCTTAAGCTTGTCCCATCTAATATTAAACTTGTGTGTGCGTACCTCACCACGCATTGCATTATGACGCACCTATAACCTATTTGGCTTGCTCGATAATACTGATGAGCTTCTTGGACAAGTGATTTAGGCGACATTTCGCGACGATGGCGGTCGACTGAGTATTGCCGAGACTTGTTATTGACTGAACCGGTGACGTTTGGAAGAAATAGGGGAGAGATTTTTTATAATCGGGCCTCACGAAACGACATGAATCTTGCGTGTTATGTGAATCACATGAATAATAAAACGAATCTAAGCAATGTGTTGTTTCGATGATCGGCTTGTATACAGGGCCTCTCTTGCACGAGTTTCACCTGCCTCTTTTTTTTTCTTCTTTTTTCTTTTTTGATATGTAGAGACGGTAGGCTCCGTAATTACATTTTTTATTTTAACGTATTATGATGCCCGTACACCCTGTGTCCCTCAATCGATACAATATGTTTTTCTTACTCTTTACCCGACAATGTCTTCTTTTTGTTTTGCATTCAAGTAATCCCGAAATCCGTAGAAGGAACCAAATGAATCATTTTGGGGATTTGCTTAGGTCCGGATTTCTTTTCTCAATCTTTAAAAATCTGAAATTGTTATATTGGATTCATGTGAGGTTGAATTCCGCACAAAAATAAAAGCAAAAAGGTTGAGCCAAGCCCAACATATATTGAATGGGCCTTGATTCATGGGCTTTTATATCTTATTATGATAAGGCCCACTTATTGTTTGTGATTGGGCTTTCGTCTCATGAAACCAGAGTCCACACGACCAGTTTTCTCATCTTTGTTTTCACTCGTGGCTTTTTGGGCCCAAATCTTTAGAAGAAAAAAAAAATCTTTTTTTTATTAGAAGTGTTCATTTGCTTTTCAAAAAAAAAATTCTTGATGTGTTCTTCAAAGAAATGATTTATGACCTTTCAGCTAGGACAAAGAAGCATTTTTTCTTTTTTTACTTTTTATAACCAAATCAAGTTACTCGTAATAACATACGCCATGGCTCGAAAGAAAATAGGTCATTCGAATGACAAAAAAGGTTGAGAGAGCACAAAAATAAGGGGGGGTTAGAAAATATCATGAGCCCCTTATCCAAATAATAGCGTATGTCCCTACGACAAGCATGTACAATGCACGTACTTATACATGGCTTTCGATTGTTCTTTCACCGATAGTGATCTACATTCATTTAGCATGTGTATTAGAAGTAGGAAATTAGATTTGCTATTATTATCGGTCTAACATAATAATTAGGGTTAATATAATGAAAAAATCATAAACCGATACGCCTATGACAAATTTATCCAAAATTAATATTTTGATCATAAAAACCTCCTTCGTTAGTTTCCATTAGATGTGGCAAAATGGGTCTTAGACCCATATATGACCTATCTAAATCATAAATAGGTCATGTATGAGTCACTTATTTTTTAAAGAAACTAATTAAATGGATTTAAAGATTGAAGGTTTAAGATAAATTGGTCTTAAATGGTTGGACTTAGAACTCATTTTCAACTAAAGCCTCACAATCTCTCTCTTCTCTCTTTAACTTTAGAAAAATGTTTTTTTTTAAATCAAAATTATAATTATTTTTATATTTCAATTTTTTTCTTTTTTTTTTTTTTTTTTTTTTTTTCTTTCCTTTGGCCAAGGGCATGGTGAGGCTCGAGTTCGTTGGGGTCGAGCAAGCTCAAGCTAGCAAGATCCAATGAGTTTGAGGCTCAAGCTTACCAGACGTTGGCGAGGCTCAAGCCTCACTAATCTAGTGAAACTTGAGCTCATCGACGTCGAGCAAGGGTGAGCTCGATGAGCTGGAGGCTCACTTGTGGCCGATCGTCGATCGTTATCGTGGTTGGCGACCGGATGAAGAAGAAGAAGAAAAAGAAAAATTATATTCTTAAAAAAAAAATTAAAAAAATTAAAAAAATTGTTAAAAAATATTAAATTTGTATTGCATTAAAGTATTTTACTAATACCATTTTTTTAAAAACACCATAAAAAATAAGTTTTCTTAAGTTTAATTAAATTGGTTGGGTATAGGTCAAATATGGTATGTGTCGAAAATTTTACACTACAATAAATAAGTCATAAATTGATTAAATAGATTGATTTGAGTCGGACCATTTATGACCTGATCCAAACCCGACCCAATCCACCCATTTAATAGGTCTAGTTCCGATCGAATTGGATTAATAAAATGAGAAATCACAAATCAGTACACTTATAATAAAATGTAAAGTGAAACCATAAATTGATATACCCATCAATTACCAGTAAAATTTAACAAAAATTAACAAATGTTAAATTTATCCGTTTTTTATGATTCGAAACCGTCAGACAAATGGCGATTCTGAAGAAACCTTCTCATGAAAAACCACCATCTCGCAAGTAAAAGATCAAACGCTTCTCCCTGGTTTTGAACCTCTCACCTTAAGCGGGAATCAACGGGATTTTATTTAGCGGAGCCACTCGTTTGGTGGTATGATAAATTTATCATTTTAATAAGTATTTTAATATAAAAAATTTCGTGATATTAATATTAAGGATGGTCCTGAATCGGCCGAGCCGAGCCGGACAGCCGGAGAAAGGATATGGCCATTGGATATGGACACCGAGGGCAGGGCGCGCAGACAGCGACGCAGAAAGAGATAGAGAAAGAGAAGAGCATAAGATAAGATTCCAAAGTCCTACCTTTCATTTCCCTCTCCTTCCAACCGTCATCTTCTTCATCTTCTCCTTCTTCGCCACTCCACTGAGCTCCGGCGCTCTCCAACCGGCGCCACCTCATCTCCACCATCCCCCGCGGTCCCAGTCCCCCGCGGCGGCGGCGGCGGCGGCGGCGGCTCTCTCTCTCTCTCTCTCTCCGCCGGCCTCCGGTTCTGCGGTTCGCCGAGTTCCGGTGAGTTAGCGCCTGCTTCCCGTCCCGTTTACTGTATAGAGAACGCGCTCGCTTGCGGGGTTGCTGCGCGGCGATTGAGGATGACGAACGGGAGCTGACGCGCTTTTTAATCCGTTGCTTTTTTGGCGTCTTCAATTCGCTGCTGAGAACTCGGGCGATGGATTTATGCGAGCCGGTGTTCGGTTAATCCGGAGTGCGGAGAAAGAGCTGTTTGTACATTTTGCTGTGAAAATGTTCGTTTTCGTGAAAAAATTTTCGCCTTCTTTGGCTGTGCTGCTGAGCTGCATTATCTTTTCGGATTGTCTTCATTGGTAGTTTGGAGAATTCTGCTTGAATTTGCGATATTTGTGTCTGAGGATTTGGTCCTTGTAATGTGAAATATTATACTTGAAATATTTATTGTCCGTTTTTTTGAATCTTCTGTGGTTGTCCAGTGCTTATGTTCATCGGAATTATGCCTTTAGCCATGTCAGGGAAGCAGGCGGATAAGAGTTGAGCACTCCGACTTAGATAACAATTTTACTCTGAGCAGATAAATGCACCACTTGTTGCACGATATGAAAGAAAAAAAATGCTAATTTACTCACATTGACTGAGCTGTGGAATTTGTTTGACTATTTTATGAGGTGAATGCTTTTTAAGGTTAAGTTTGTGGCTCTGTGTTGGTTGCTTTGCGTTGTTATGGCTTGGTCTCTTCTTTAAGTGAAAGGAGAGTTTCTATGGAATTTCAATGCGAAGGGAACATATTTTTTGCTCTCTGACCTTACGGTGCAATTTTATTGCAAAGATGATCATTGTTTGAGATTTAGACTGTCTAATTACCAGCATTTGTTAAATTCAGATGGAGAAAACAAATAATCATCGGTCTCTCATTGGAAACAGTGAACTATGATCGCTTCTTGTCGATTTAGGGGAGCTAGGAGTGAAGCTTTCATCTTCTTTGTTACAATGTATGTGTATGTAGTGAATGAAAAGTGTATCTTACACGGGATAACTACTTTCAAAGGAGAAGCTAGTGTGCTTCACTTATTCTAATTCATTGGCATAAGATTAAGTGAGATTTGATGGGTAGAAATTTCGTACTAAAAGGAAAGTTAAGTTTAGGCCATGCTTGTATGTCTCACATGCCATACTTGAGAAGCAGATCATTGTCCGCAACCATGGGGGAAAAACTTTAAAATAATAGACTTGACAAGCAGATGATGTAGTAAACCATGATGGATCCTACTTCACAATGATTGTGCTCCACAAGAGGTGAAAAGAAGCTTCCACTCTTGATTTTCTTTTTCAGCACTTTCCTTGTGATTCTAACCATTTCATGGGCTTGGCGAGCATATGATGTACTCCTCTTATGATGTTTGAAATTGGAGCTAGTAAAATCACTCATCAATCTATATGTACAAATGAGACAGGACAGCCATAAGCTAACTTTTTGCTCCATTTAAGGTGCTGATTCTAGCTTTTTGCTCCATTTAAGGTGCTGATTTAGGCATTGAGCTTTTGCTTGTGAACACAGAATATTGCTTGGACATACCTAGGTCTTCAGTGACTGTTTAGTGCATCTCATCCTGGTTCTTGTGCGTGCTACTCTTATTGCATGTCTTTCAGTCTAGATAGGCATTGGGCCAAAATATCTCGATGTTAATTGTTAACCCATTTCATTTCTCTTCCAGGTGAAGCAAAAATAAGCAGCTATCATAGCTGCATATTGTACAAAATTTGCATTAATCGAAGACAAAATGACTCCAGTTATTCCATCTTCTGTGAGCAATATCACCCTTATCCCTGGAAATGCCTTTTTGCGAAGGAAGAATAACCGATCTACCCAATGCGGCATATCAGGGACACGGCCAACTCGCACCTCATTCTCAAGAGGACACAATTTGCCTCTACCATCATCCGTCATATTGTTTCCAAGATTGGGGTATGGGCTGCGTTGCAAATATAGGAGTCACATACTATTTGCCACAGGAACTGATGTAGCAACAGAGGAACAAGAGCCTCCTGTTGCAGAGAAAGATTCAAGTGAATCATCTGAAAGCACACCTAGTGAAGTTGAAACGAGCGAGCAAGCCTCTGTCCAACCAGAATCAAGTTCAATGCCTGCTCAAGCTAGACGGTCAAAGCCCACTAGAAAAAGTGAAATGCCACCTATAAAGAATGAAGAATTGGTTCCTGGGGCAACTTTTACTGGGAAAGTAAGATCTATACAGCCATTTGGTGCTTTTGTTGATTTTGGAGCTTTCACCGATGGCCTGGTACATGTTTCCCAGTTGAGTGACTGCTTTGTTAAGGATGTTGGAAGTATTGTCTCTGTTGGACAAGAGGTAAAGGTCAGGTTACTTGAAGCAAATAATGAGACAGGGCGGATTTCTTTATCCATGCGTGAAAGTGATGACACACTGCAAAGGAGAGATGCTCCTGCAAGTGGCGATAGGCCTAGACCTTCTAGAAAAAGTAATGTTGCACAGAAGAGAGATGAGGCCAGGAAAAGCTCGAAGTTTGTGAAGGGGCAAGATCTTAAGGGCACAGTTAAGAATTTAACCAGGTCTGGTGCTTTTATATCTCTTCCTGAGGGTGAAGAAGGGTTTCTGCCAACAGCAGAAGAATCTGATGATGGATTTGTAAGCATGATGGGAGGCTCCTCACTTGAGATAGGTCAAGAGGTTGATGTTCGAGTTTTACGGATATCAAGAGGACAGGTTACATTGACAATGAAGAAGGAAGAAAATCTTAAGAACTTAGATGCTCAGCTTAGCCAAGGTGTTGTACATGTTGCAACAAACCCTTTTGTGCTGGCATTCCAGAACAACAAGGAAATTTCTGCATTTTTGAATGAGAGAGAAATATTAGAGAAACCAATGGCGCCAACTGCTTCTGATGAAATACAAGGAAAAGCAGGCAAAAGTGAAACTGCATCAGTTACTGAAGTGCTGAGTCAACCAGCAGATAGCAGCGAAACAACAGCTACGCTCCCTTCCACCGTGAATGGAGATACCACAGCTTCTTCAGCTGGTGTGGATC
The DNA here is from genome assembly GCA_017140615.1 of Eucalyptus cladocalyx. Taxonomy (NCBI): domain Eukaryota; kingdom Viridiplantae; phylum Streptophyta; class Magnoliopsida; order Myrtales; family Myrtaceae; genus Eucalyptus; species Eucalyptus cladocalyx. Next base: position 8,612,657 of record CM029518.1, read on the forward strand.
TGGGAGACATTAAAGCAGATGAGGAGTCAACCAGTTCCACTTTTGATGATAAGGAATTAGAAATTGCGGCTTCAAGCTTGTCACAAAGCGCAGATGGTGCTACCCAAGCAGCTGTGGAAGAAGCGGAGGTCAGTCCTGAAGCCTTGACTACTGAAGGGAGTGACTCATCTGTCAAGTTGGTAGCTGAGGGAGCTTCTCCAACGGATGAATTGATACCTGTGGAGGCGGCTCCGACGGGTGAATCAGTAGTTGAGGAGGCTGCTCCAAATGATGAAATGACAAGTAATGAAGTTCCTGAATCCTCTGGGGAGACAACTAGTCAGCTCTCATCTTCAGAAAGCCCAACAGCTGATGAAGTCACAAAGAGTGAACCAGAAAGTGTGGCTTCAAGCTTGTCACAAAGTGTGGATGGTGCTACCCAAGCAGCTGTGGAAGAAGTGGAGGTCAGTCCTGAAGCCTTGACTACTGAAGGAAAAGAATCATCTGTCGAGTTGGTAGCTGAGGGGGCTTCTCCAAAAGATGAGTTGGTACCTGTGGAGGTGGCTCCGACAGGCGAATTGGTAGTTGAGGAGGCTGCTCCAAATGATGAAAAGACAAGTAATGAAGTTCCTGAATCCTCTGGGGAGACAACTAGTCAGCTCTCATCTTCAGAAAGCCCAACGGCCTACGAAGTCGCAAAGAGTGAATCAGATAGTGCCATACCAAAAGATGAAGAACAAATTGAAAAACCTAAAACTGTAGATGAAGTTGCTGATGGAGTATCTGGAAAAGTAAATGGGCTAGGAACTTCTACGGATGAAAAGGGCAGCATGATTGGCTCAGATGTGCAGACAGATGATTCTTCTCCAGATGCTAAAGGTTCCTAGTCACTTCTTTTCCTCACCTTTTTTGGCTTTTTAAATTGCTTGTAAAAATTTTCATTTAGTTTTTCCAGTGTTGTGGTGACTGTCCGTCCTCAAATGGCTGACATTTTTATGGATGTATGCCACTCATATATCTCAATATATCAGTGCAACTTCTCATTCAATGGGACCCTTTGTTTCCTATTTCTTTGATGTATTTTCTGATAATGCTTCCATGTATTGCCTTCTGTGAATCGTGGACACTTCTCTGTTACTTATTGAGATATCTATTCTGATACAGGTGAGGTGGAAATTAGTGGAACTTCTGATATATCCGGAGTACCTGCAGATGATACAATCCTGTCTTCAGACAGTCAGAGTGAAGAAGTTGAAGAGACAAAACTCGATAATGCCACAAATGAGCCACTTGAACCAATATCTTCAGGTGATTCTGTGGTATCTTCTGGAGCACCAATTGAAGATGTCACCAAGGAAAATGGCACTGTTGCTGTATCCAGTGGAAATGCTAGCAGTGGTTTGCCAAACAAAAGTGGACCAAAAGGTTAACATTTTCTATATGATGCTGATATGTTTTAAGTGCATACAGTGGATGTTGATGTTAAAGGTCTGTCTTTATTGCAGCCAGCATATCACCAGCTCTTGTAAAGCAGCTTCGTGAAGAAACTGGTGCAGGAATGATGGATTGCAAAAGAGCTCTCTCAGAGAGTGGAGGTGACATTGTGAAGGCTCAGGAATTCCTAAGAAAGAAAGGCTTAGCTAGTGCAGAAAAGAAGGCCGGTAGAGCAACTGCTGAAGGCAGAATTGGCTCCTATGTTCATGATAGCAGGATTGGAGTCCTAATAGAGGTAAACTGCGAGACGGATTTTGTATCCCGGGGTGACATTTTCAAGGAACTGGTTGATGATCTAGCCATGCAAGTGGCTGCATGCCCTCAAGTTCAGTATCTGGTGACAGAGGATGTCCCAGAAGAAATTGTCAGCAAGGAAAGAGACATTGAGATGCAAAAGGAGGATCTCTCGTCAAAGCCAGAGCAGATTAGAGCAAAAATTGTTGAAGGGAGAATCAAGAAGAGGCTTGAGGAGTTGGCACTACTGGAACAGCCTTACATAAAGAACGACAAGATGGTAGTAAAGGACTGGGTGAAGCAGACAATTGCTACCATTGGTGAAAATATTAAAGTTAGAAGATTTGTGCGTCTCAATCTTGGAGAAGGATTGGAGAAGAAGAGCCAGGATTTTGCTGCCGAGGTTGCTGCGCAAACAACAGCAAAACCTCAAGCACCTCCAAAGCAAGAGGAACCTGTAGCTGCCAAAGCCGAGGAAACCGTTCAAAAGTAAGCTAGTGCTTTCCCTGAGTTATTGTATACTGAAATCCCAATGATTCTTAGACTATCACTTGTGAGCAATTTCTGATAATGTTGATGCTAACTTGGTCCTGTTTCTGATACTCTTGCTGCTACATTAATGTCCTGCCATTTCTCTTTGGCACCATCCCTACTTTTAGATACGATCGTGAACATGAAGATCTTAATGTATGGTGCATTAACAATTTTTAAGTTTAGATTTCTTTTAGAACTAAAGACAGGTGATCTATCGCTTCATTTGGACCGCAAGTACTTGTGTAGACTCTGTTGCTGTTCCTATTATACAAACCTGTTGTTAGTCCATGAAGTATCTCATCTTGCACGTGCACATATGGATATTGGCATCCTTTTCACAGCAACGCTCATAGAAAAACCTCAGTCTTTTGACCATTGGACGGACATTTCATCTGAATCATTTAACATTGCAATCATTTCTTGTCACAAATTTTACAAGCACAATATGCTAACTCCTTTTCACAGGCCACCGACGGTAGCAGTTTCTGCTGCACTTGTCAAGCAATTACGTGAAGAAACTGGAGCGGGAATGATGGATTGCAAGAAAGCTCTCTCTGAAACAGGAGGCGATCTTGAGAAGGCTCAAGAGTACCTCAGAAAGAAGGGTCTATCCACTGCAGACAAGAAATCAAGCCGCCTTGCTGCTGAAGGCCGAATCGGTTCTTACATCCACGACTCTCGCATTGGAGTGCTGATCGAAGTCAATTCTGAGACGGACTTTGTGGGTAGAAGTGAAAAATTCAAGGAGCTGGTCGATGATCTGGCAATGCAAGTGGTAGCGTGCCCTCAGGTAGAGTTTGTTTCCATCGATGAAATTCCTGAGAGCATTGTGAAGAGAGAAAAGGAGCTCGAGATGCAGAGAGAGGACCTCCAGTCGAAACCAGAGAACATCAGAGAGAAGATTGTGGAGGGACGAATTTCTAAGAGACTCGGAGAGCTTGCTCTCCTAGAGCAACCGTTCATCAAGAACGACTCTCTATTGGTGAAGGACATGGTGAAGCAAACCATCGCAGCTCTCGGCGAGAACATGAAAGTAAGGAGGTTCGTCAAGTTCACTCTCGGGGAGGCCATTGAAGATGCCAAGGCAGGAGATGAATAGAATTTGCGGGCTGAAACCACCTTTGGACGATCGGCGACACCAATTTTAGGAGAGAGAATGAGTTTTGATCTTACATATTAAGATTATATCAAAGTTTGAATTGCAATGGTAATTTGTACGGTGTCTCACCGCGACAGCTATATTTTGGAGACAGACCATAGAAAGAGAGCTTTATATTTCTTTTATCCTTAGATAACAGGTTGCAGAGGCTTTTTAAATTTTACTACCTTCGTTACCGTACCAGGCGTAGCAAATTTGGTCATCTCAAAACTGATAATCTGGCTGTGGTCTTTGTTCAAAACATTGCATTTGCACAAAATAATAATAATAATTAAAGAAAAACGGACCAATTCTTGTTCGACTCCCGTTAATTGGTTTCGAGAACATCCCCGACAGAAATCTTCGTTTCAAATTACCATTGCACAGAAAATGGATTGATTCCTGAGTCCTGGTGACGTTTTACCCTTGCAATGAGTTGGTTATACCAACGATTATTAAGCAGTATACTCGTAAAAAATAGAAGCCTACCCTAATATGTCTCTATTTCCATGAAATAACTGTTCTTTCAACAAAGGGGACAAATCTCCCAGAAACAGCCACGACTTGAATGGATTATCTGCCAGACAAAGACATGGATCTGCTAGGCAGTTAGGAACGAGCCCAGCAACATCTCACTTGCATCATAGGACATTATACAGACACACTGTTACTTCTGAGTTCCCACAGAATCAGATGCTTGGAAAGAAGATCATCCGCTTCGAGATTATGGCATCCTCAGCTTTTGCAAGGACGGACAGGCAAAAGAGCAAACTCCACAGAACTCAACATTTGTGGCTTCTCAGCACCTGCTATACATAATTTATGACTCGAGTTTAACACTGGGCTTGGAGAATAGGAATCTCAGACAACATATCGGTAAGTGACGTATCGCCCCGCTGTTTCACTTGGCCTTATGATCTTCACAACCTGTCCACGCTTCAGGCCATAGTAGCGCGCAACCGGATCAGTGACTTGTATACGCGGTAGCTGAACTCGATCCCCCCAGAATACAAAACAATGAGAAACGGCATGATGTAAGTATCCACTGGAATTAGTAACAGGAAATAATATTGAACTCATACCATAATAAAAATAAGAGAAGCAGGTCCATAGAGAACGGGGCAGATACATAAAGCAACACCGCCAGAAGAAGAAATTATTTAGACTAGAAAGGCTGGCCAAACATGCCAAAATGGCAATGACGGTTCCCTGAGAAGAAGTGAATGTCAAGTGGGATATGCCCTGCAACATTTAAATGCCTTTTTTCTACACCAATCAATCTATCATCTTACAAGAATCTTCTCTAACGTAACTCAAAGATGTTTGGCTGGGATTTAATCTAGAGTCCTAAAAACGTGAAGAGATGAGCAATATATACAAAGAGAGCAGATCTTCTGCTCTGGAATGACAGCACAAAGGCCAAACCTTATAATCATGCATATTTCCCAACTAATACATTATAAAAATTACTATGGGTGCATGCCATGCACAGGCATGCATTAGAAGAGCTGCATCCACATAAAGCATGCAAACACCAGATCCCAGCGGACACTAACCTGTGTTTCTTTCACTGTATATCTCTGCAGCAAAGTCTTCTTTTCCTCATTAGCAAGCACTTGATGCTCAGGAACGAGTACATGCTCTTTGATATTGACTAGCAACTCCGCCTCCTGCACCATAACAACACAAGATACTCAATGGAAGAAAAGATAATTGACCCAGGCAGCCAAACATAAAAACACGACATTATAAAGGAAAAAAAGGGCTTGAAGATACACTGCATTATGCTGCCTCAAAAGCACTTATTAGGATCCAACTAGATGAAAATACAGGTAATGGTATTATCAACTAGAAGCAAGATCAACTGAACAACTGCTAACATAATAAGACAGAAAGCAATTCTTTTTCAAAAGATTCCAGATTCAATTATCTTGGAACCGTGACAATTTGTCAAATAAGGTGGATTTTCATCCATCATAAACAATAAACAGCCAAAAGTCTTGCTATAATCCACAGTTGATGGTTTTGGCAAATTCAATACATGCAGCTGATTAGAATAGGAAGAAATTCGCCTGAGGTTCAACCATATGTTCTTCAAGCAGAAAGTTCAGGATGGGGCCATCATGACTTTTTCAATAATATGCCCTCGGACTATTACACAAACTAATGTATTCTTGCCCATCCGTGTCATGACATCAACTGGTCATTCATTTCATGAAAGAGCATCAGGTTCCAAAAGTGGTTTCCATAAGCATACACAATGACGTGCAGAAACCAGACTTCAAAAAAGCAATCTTTAATAATGGGACATACTGACATCTCCTCGCTCGCTTCACCAAATGATGCCAAAGACAAGAAAAGACTGCCCAATCCTTAAAATTCACATCATCTTGTGAGCACTTGAACACTGGGGAGCCAAATAATAAGGGCTCATAAATCTGTGCTAGCCATCATCCCGCATTGCCCAATGGGATTAGCAACGCGATGCAACCTACGTTTCATGCTTACGGCCACAAACTACCCGTATCCGTATGCAATTCGATGACAAGAACATCTATTCTATCCCAACACGAAGCAGGCGAATGGCAACAGAAGCAAAACCAGTGGACTCTACCTGGAAGACTTCCAAGTGGAACTTCGTCGATATCTCGCTGATACAAGTCCGAGCAAAGGGAGTCAAATTCTGCTGAACAGCCAATATCGCCCGGAACACGTTCTCCGAATTCATGCGGGTCGTGTACGTCTTCATGGTCTTCACCCCGACCTTCGCCTCTTCCGGAAAGAACACGTAAATCTGCGGCGCAAAAAAAAAAAAATAAAAAACCAAAAAAAAAAAATCAAACCTTGACGACGTCCGGCGCGACAGAGCGCTCGAAAACCCTAACGGAGCACGAGGGGCGAAATCGCCACGGGTTTACCTGATCGGAGCTTTCGCTGCGCTTGGACTTGTTGATGACGAGGTCCTCCCGCTTCATGTTCTCGCCGAACTTTTGGATGAACTGGAGCCGGGTCATGTTGAGCTCGTAGTCGGTGACGAGGTAGCCCCGGTCCCGGAGCATCTGCATCACCGTCCTCCGGATTCGGTGGAGGCGGGTGATCTCCTCCTCCGACAGGGCCGAATCCCGGATCTCCGGCGGTCGCTGCGGCGGCATCGGCGGCGGAGGGCGGCGGAGGAGCTGCTGCTCTCGCCCCGGTCGCGGCTTCGAGGATGGAAGAGGGGAGAGCGAGAAGACAGAGACGCTCGAAGTCGGAAAACGGTGTGACTTGGGAGTTTTAAAGGGGGAGAGAGTTTGGGCCAGCAGACGGAAAGCCCAAGCCCATAAACCCCCAGCCCAAGAAGAAGCCCATGAAACAATTGACCTAGGCCTAGATTTTTATTACATGCAATACTCAATTCGTTTGTTTCGTTAAAAAAATAATTATTTGAAAAAAATTTCCTAAAAATAATCTTTTACAGAAATGAAGGAACAAAAAAAAAAATTTGCTGTCCAAGAAAATTTTTAGACATAGGTTGTTGTCGATAATAAAATATTTTTTATCAATTAATAAGTGATAATATTTCAGAAAAATAACATCCAAGCCATTTTATTTCTTGTGAAATGAATGGAGATCTTACATCTCTAAACCTTTATTAGATGGAGGTTTGGATGGCAATCGCATTAAGAAATCATGGGATGCAATAGGTGAACCAACTCCGATCAAAAAGACTTTGTTAACAAAAGCATGAGAGTTAAGAAAGATTGCAATCCTAACTCCCCGCGACGCGAAAACGCTAGATAACAAGTTGAATAGGGCTCTTTTTAGAATAATAGTATTAGATTATATATCTTGTTGCTAGACATTGTATTTTTCGACGTGATTAACAAGTTAGAAAATAAGTTTTTCTTGAACTCCCGATCAATCATTTTAGTCAATCCTCTTATCCTCCAACCAATAGGTCGATTCCCCCTATCACATCCTATAATTTATTTATTTAAAAAAAAAAAAAGAAGAGTCATCGCCAACTTTCCCTTCTTCATTCAATTCATTCCCAATGTTTATGCAATTGGAACATTAGGAAATTGTAGCTTTCGACCTTGACGTTTCTTTGGCACTTTTACTGCACCATAGCACATGCCTTCTCTCTAATAATCCTTGACCCGGACGGCAAGGGCAACCTTCGCCCAAATTTGCAATTAGGGCACGACCCTTGTCCCAAATTGAGGCAACGGCCCTCCATTGGAGGGGAGAGTGTCAATGGCCCATTATCAGGCCTGACTGCTAAAAGTACGTATGATAACTATTCAGTTTGTAACAGAAACTCATTTAATAAGAATAAATTTTTAATCCAAGTGGTATTTGAATATAAATATAAAAAAAAAATTATTTATATTTTTACTATATAAATAAAAAATAAAAATTGTTCTCATTACTCCCCCTTACTATTAGCAAGCCTTTCATCAATCGTCCTAATACATCATTTGTTGCCTATCGTCGCTGGCTAGCCTCATTTTGTAAATAAGGTTTTAGCTCTTAAGAGTAGCGCCCATTGAGTGTATTAACAGAAAAAAAAAGGTATTTATAATTGCGATAAAATAAATATATTAAAAAAATATCGTGTAATAATTGTAAAATTGGGGGAAAAATATGCCGTATTTGCAATAATAAACGACAGTGTCCCCCGCTGACTTTTCCACCTGGACACTTCCCCACTTTTCTCCAAGACTCTCCATGGAGCAAGAGGCACGACGAAACCCCGCATCATCGAAACGCCTCCTGGCGAGCCACGTGTGCATTTCGCCACGCGGCGCCCTCCCATTGGTCAGAGCCCGTTCCGCCTTCCAACTGGCCTCCTCCACTATATATACACACTGCACCCTCCTCTGTCCGCCCGTTGCGTTTTGCTCGTCCACGAAGCACGGAAAAAAATAAAGAAGAAAAAAATCGAAGAACGCGAGGAAAAAAAAAAAAAAAAACCGAAAATCGCTCTTCTCTTTTCCCCGCTTCGTGCTGCGACGGCGGAGGCAGGGCGATCGAAGATGAGGCCGCCGCTGGCGCCGACGCCGACGAAGATCGGGCTCGGGCTCGTGCTGTGGCTCGCCGTCCTCTCGCTGGCGCCCGTCCCAGCCCGATCCGCGGTCTCCAGCGTGGATCTCGGCTCGGAGTGGATCAAGGTCGCCGTCGTCAACATCCGGCCCGGCCAGAGCCCCATCACCGTCGCCATCAACGAGATGTCGAAGCGGAAGTCCCCCGCCCTCGTGGCGTTCCAGCCCGGCGCCCGCCTGATCGGCGAGGAGGCCGCGGGCCTCGTCGCCCGGTATCCGGACAGGGTGTTCTCCCAGGTGAGGGACCTGCTCGGGAAGCCCCTCGATCACGCCAGGAGGGCCCTGGACTCGACGTACCTACCGTTCCCCGTCGTGGAGGATTCCCGAGGGGCGGCGGCCTTCAGGATCGGCGGCGAGGGGGAGGATGGGACCGTTTATTCGGTCGAGGAATTGGTGGCGATGATATTGGGGTACGCGGCTAGATTGGCCGAGTTCCATTCCAAGGTGCCGATAAAAGACGTGGTGATTTCGGTGCCGCCTTACTTTGGGCAGGCCGAGCGCAAGGGGTTGCTTCAGGCGGCTCAGCTGGCGGGGATCAATGTCCTGTCGCTGGCGCACGAGCACTCCGGTGCGGCATTGCAGTATGGGATCGATAAGGATTTCTCGAATGGCTCGAGGAATGTTATATTCTATGATATGGGGTCTAGCAGTACTTATGCAGCATTGGTGCATTTCTCGGCTTATAATGCTAAGGAGTTTGGGAAGACGGTTTCGGTCAACCAGTTTCAGGTAGAATGACTTGTTATGTTTGCCTATTCTACTGATGCCTTAACTGAGCAGCTATTTAGATGGGTATCTGTCAGCAAACTTATATTACTAATAGAATGGCGAAGAAAATAGTCAGACCATGGAGAAGGTTAGAATGGCTGGCTGGGGTAAAAAGGGTAAAGTTTGTGAATTGTGAAGGTGCAATTTAGGAATAGTTTGCTTGGGATGGGAAGACATATGAAGATGCCAATTTAAGGAAATCTGTGCTTCTTAGGAAATCTAGATGACATGCTCTAGTAGTGTTGACAATGAGTGATGCATCCGGGCAGCAGTAGATTTGATTTGAAGTTGCTCCAAGGCATTTTCTGTGTTTGCGCAATCTATGATAGTTCTGTGTAATATGTAGAAAAGAAGGAACCTGTCCATAACGAAAAATTAATGCTTCAACTATGGAGGGTCTGTTTATTGTCCAATTGCTGAGCACAGACCCTAGGAATGGATATCCTGTGTTCGAATTCAAGGAGAAAATTGGGAAATCATTTTGTTTAATGACAAATGACTTTTCATTATGAACGTGCTAAGGGGGTACCGGCGTACCTCCCCTATCCGAAATGGCTTTAGAAGAAATTTTAGGTCATCATTATTGTTTTGCGACACTTATTGCCCTTTTTTTTTTTTTTTGGGGGGGGGGGGGGGGGGGGGTGGGGTGGGCTTATGATTCAACATAAAAGGCTCAGTGCCCAGATTGTTTTGTGTGCGATGCCTAGGCTTTCCAAGCATATATCTTTAGGGTCAGCCACTTTTCTGTGACTGCTAACCTTTGCAAGTGATGTGGCTTTAACCACCAGGGTCATGCATATTTATTCTCCGTTTGCCTCTAGCCTCTTCATGTTCACTAATTCTTGTTAGCAGTCGGGATCTCTCTCTCTCTTTCTATACACATGCCTGTGCACTTTCTTTTTAAGACACTCACTTCATTCACCATGTGCAGTGCATAGTTTTCTCTTCCCAAGTATGATTACAACTCTTAAGGTGCCTGCAGGTCAAGGATGTTAGATGGAACCCTGAACTCGGAGGTCAAAATATGGAATTAAGGCTGGTGGAGTACTTTGCAGATGAGTTCAACAAAGAAGTTGGAAGTGGGATTGATGTGCGAAAATTCCCCAAGGCAATGGCTAAATTAAAAAAACAGGTCAAACGGACAAAGGAAATTTTGAGTGCAAACACAATGGCTCCAATATCAGTTGAATCCTTGTATGATGATCGGGACTTCAGGTTAGTGAAGCATTAATCACATAAAATTTTGTGTGCAAAATGTTGTCCACATGCATGAGGTTTCCACGATTGGCATTTGCCCTATCATTTATTACGAGTCTTTATAAATTGTGTGCCTTTCCATTATGAGCTGTTTTCTATTGCATCACATAAATTATGACTTCTCAAAGATGGAGATTGGATAATAAGCAAAACTTGTCAAACTGAAAGCCGGTTTTTCCCCATTGCTTTTCTATCTGCTGCCCTTCACTCTTGAGGGTGCTGCAAGCTTTTTTAGATAATTATATTAAGGTCCATCTCCCGTGCTAATTAACCAAAATAACATTCCATATATCCTTTTCTACATTGTAGTACAGCATTGTTTGGTTCCTTTCGCATGGAATTTGAAAATTTAGGAGCTACATAGACTAGTGCTCAGTTAGAGTATAGCCCTTTCAAATTGCAATGGTATTCGTCGTGATTTACTATACAATTCCAACTGTGTCATATAGCAATAGAAAAGTACGAGCAACAATCTAACTAGATATTAGATTATTATTGAGCTTTATACAGTACATCCTGGACATTATATATTGTACCAATGGCAACCGAGCCTTTGCTTTTTAATGGTGACTGGTGACATGGATCCTTTTAAGCCATCACGCAGTGGCATATGCCATGTCTTTTTTGGCCTTGTATCCTAATATATGAACTTATGAAATGATGGTAAATAAGTTGAATTTGTAATTTATTTGTATCTGGTTACATTCCTTCAGAGCCTAATTTGTAACTATGAAGAAGTTACAGTAGTAAATCGATATGGATGATCACTATGATTGTTCATTATGTACCAAAAAAACGAACATAAAATGAGTCTGTTCTACGCACGACCGGCTTGACGGGGTGGCTGGCCTTCTCCCTTTTCCAGTTTCACCATGAATGAATGGAACTGTTGGGTAGAGCACCATGGGCATACTAGTTTATTCTATGTAGTTCATGCAAAAGTAGGCCAGGTCATTGTCTGAATATTATTAATTTTATGAAAACCAGAGATGTGTACATTAAGACTGAAACACTAATCCATGTATTGTTTTTCCTGCAGGAGTACTATTACCCGTGAGAAGTTTGAAGAGCTCTGTGCAGATTTGTGGGAGAAAGCTCTTGTACCGCTAAAAGAAGTCCTTGAGAACTCTGGTATGAAGGCAGATGAAATATATGCGGTGGAGTTGATCGGAGGTGCCACTAGAGTGCCAAAGTTGCAGGTTTCTTCTTTGTTTCTCGGGCAAACATTGTTATCAGTCTGTCCTTTGATTTCATGAATTTTTCTAGAGCGGTAGCCATGATATGCTAATTGCAGTAAATCCGTACTCAAAATAGATATAGAGTAATAATTTGGCTTTGAGATTCATCTGCAGGAGCTCCTTGAATTCTAGTAATTTTCACTTCTAGTGACCAATAATAGTGCCGGGGGATTGGTGTGTGATTTGTAATGTACTTTATTGGGCATTTATGAAGTAGATGTTCTCTTGCCTCCTGCAAATATAGTGTATTTGAGAAAAAACAATTATAATATGACTAGGTAATACTGAATTGTAATTTCTTCATTTGGACAGTTTACGAATGGGCCAAGTTTGTAGTTCACTGTTTGTTTTCAGTGTCAATCTTGCTTGTAAGGATGCTAGAGTAACAGCTATAGGTACTATTAATTTTGCATGGACTGTAGAAGCTTTTCCTTCCTGCCCACACCTTATTTCACAGAAGGAAGGAAAGAAAAAGAAAACTTCAGATCAAAATCTCACCCCTTAGTGTTTAAAAAACACTTGTAAAGATACACCACAATAATTGCTATGTGTACCATTTCTGCTTAAACTATGTGGAACATTTTCGCTCCTCTCCCATGTACCTAGTGAGAAGAAAGAAGAAACATTAAATTTCACGACTCCACAGCAACGTCTCACGTCAGTTGCATTTAGAAAATAATAAATCTAGGCCCCTCTGTTGCAGCTTTTTTAAGCAAGATGTTACTTGATGATTATCTGCCAAAACTCTAATTTCGTTTTTAACTTTAAAAACTATCAAAAAGCTGTATATGTATTCATATGATAATATTTGTACAGTAAAAATATCTGGTGCTTTGCGTGATACTGTGGAGTATCAAGATATAATAGCGAAAAGTAGAACTTATTCCAAATAGAAGGTTGGTGCATCAGTAGAATTTACACCAAGTAGGGTCACAATTCGTGGAGGACTATCTGGTAGATGAAAAAATGTGTGCTCGTTTCTCGTGACTTCAATATCGAAGGGAATTCTTGTTATTGTCTTTGATTAGTGTACCAATTTCATTCAGCCGATTACAGTTTTGCTTTTAAGTTTGAATTAACTGTCTGCTACTCTTGCTTTAGTTGAAAGAGGATGATTCTGATGAGGATTCCTTCTTGACTCACAACAGGCTAAACTGCAAGAATTTCTTGGAAGGAAAGAGCTAGATAAACATCTGGATGCTGATGAAGCTGTAGTTCTTGGTGCAGCATTATATGCTGCCAATTTAAGTGATGGAATTAAGTTGAATAGGAAGCTAGGGATGATTGATGGTTCTCCTTATGGGTTTGTTATGGAATTAGAAGGTCCTGATCTTGTTAAAGATGACAACACAAGGCAGCTACTTGTGCCCCGGATGAAAAAGCTTCCCAGTAAGGTATATCAATCTTGAAAACTTCCTCTGAGGGAAGCAGTGATGATAAAGAATCACCTAAGATCCAGCTTATTATAGTCTCTTTGTCACTTGCTTATTGTCATTGTTATCTGACAGATGTATAGATCGATTGCTCACAACAAAGATTTTGAGGTTTCACTTGCATACGAGAGTAAAGACCTTTTACCTCCTGGTGTTATCTCTCCCGTATTTGCTCAATATGCAGTGTCTGGACTTGCAGATGCATCTGAGAAGTAAGAGTTATGATTATTCTTGATATGGTGCTATCTCTGAATATCTCTGCAGCAAACTTAACCTCCATGAATTAGTTTTAATAAACTCTGACATGGTTGCATTAATTGTTAATTATTTTTTTCCAGATATTCAGGTAGAAACTTGTCTTCACCAATAAAGGCAAATCTGCATTTCTCTCTTAGTAGAAGTGGGGTACTCTCATTGGAACGGGCTGAAGCTGTTGTTGAGATATCGGAGTGGGTTGAAGTTCCTATAAAGAAACCGACTTTGGAAAACTCCACTAATGCTTCCCAGAATGTATCGGTTGAACATAGTTCTAACAGTACCACTGAAGAAAGCACGGAGAAGACACAGCTTGATGATGGCGGGAATAACAAAACTACCTCTAGTGAAGTAGAACAAGGGTCTGCAGATTTGGGTACAGAAAAGAAATTGAAAAAGCGTACATACAGGGTTCCGCTGAAGGTAAAAAGAATGTTTTGAGAACGTTCTGCTAATACAATTCTTTCATGATACTTCCTTTGCATGACTTTTTTTGGCATTATTCAGTCATAATTTTGCTTTGGTTCCAGCTAATTAACAAGACATTGGGTCCTGGGATATCTCTACCTGAAGAATCTTTTCTGGAAGCAAAGAACAAACTAGAACTACTTGACAAGAAGGATGCAGAGAGAAGGAGAACTGCCGAGTTGAAGAACAATTTGGAAGGTTACATATATGCTACAAAAGAAAAAGTAAGAATCTTGATTTAGGAAGTTTAGGAAGCTTGAATGATCTATGAATAATTATGTCTCTTTCTCTCGAAGCCCATTCAGATGCTTATAGTCTATTGCTTCTGTCCATAATTTTAAGAGTTAATCATATGATCTCTTCTATCTCTCGATTTGGTCTAATATTGTATTGCCGGAGGACATTGTTGATTTTCAAATTATCTTCATCTCCATTGTTGCAAGGTTTTGCATTTGTGTCTTTCCTCTACTTGCCCTATTGTCTATTATGCTAACTAATGTTGCTAATGTTTTTGCCTCCTGTTGCTCACAGATTGAGACGTCTGAGGAACTTGAAAAGGTCTCTACTGCTGATGAACGCCAATCTTTCATTGCAAAGCTTGATGAGGTTATCCTCTCCCTCCCTCCCCCTCCCCCTCCCTCCCTCTCATCCCCAATAGCTTAGACAAATACAACATAATCTGGTACTTAATTAGTTATTTGGCTATTGTTTTAGGTGCAAGAATGGCTTTACATGGATGGTGAAGATGGTACGGCGGCAGAGTTTCAGGAGCGTCTGAATTCGCTAAAAGCAATTGGTGATCCAATTTTTTTCAGGTTGGTTTTATCCTCATAGGAAATGATGGCTTTTGATCAAGGGAATATCTGGAACAGTTCTCTTTCAGTTGTCATTTTCTTATTTAGCTTGCAATATACACTTTAACCATGAGATTTTGGTCCTTTTAGATTGAAAGAACTTACAGAACGGCCAGCGGCAGTTGGGCATGCTCGAAGTTACCTGGATCAACTGCAAAAGGTATCTATAAAAATGGTTATTGTGAATTGAAAGTAGATGGCACTCCCATTGGAAATAATTTTATTTCTATTATTTTCTGATTGCCCAATATTAATCTTGAGAACTATTTATTCAAGCCTATACTTATCAATGGCCAGTATCTAACTATGATGAGTGACAAGAATGAGCCTGTTTGTCCCTTCAAGAATAGATTGGTTGTCAGCGCTAATATCTACTTTTAGCTTCCTGTATACGCTCCTTTTTAGACGATCTCTCTCATTGCTGCCTCCTTGTAATCTGTTTTAGAGTTCTTTCAGTTTTCTATTGCTGTCACCAGGTTCATGGCAATTCTTATGTGTTAGTGCATTTTCCTTGCGGTTTTGGAAATGACAGAGTGATTATGTCCATTTGACTTCTTGCATGCTCATTCTACATGTAAAAACAACAAACTTTTTTAGTTTTGGGAGCATTAGTTTGGCAACACTTTTCATTGTGTGTGGACTGTCAATTGACAACATCGTGCATGACGAAGTAGCCTTTTATTAGTCTCAGAGTTCTATACATTATTGTTTCTTTAATCTCAATCTCTATGACATCTGGTAGATCTATGGATTTGTGGCTGAATATATCAAAGTGATGTGAATCAACATCCAAGTTATTGTTATTTCTTTTTCTGCCTTTGTGTTAAGCTTCTCAATTTTTCCTAGAAAATGATTCTCGCTACAAAAGGATTTTTTTTTTTTTTTTTTTTTTTTTTTTGTGAATGTGTCACGATCAAAGCATGACAAAATCTCATGTTCTTCAAAGATAAACTTTGAAGTATAGATGCACATGTGTGCTGTTGGTTTAAACATGACACTAGTAGGAGGGATGCTTTTCAATGGTAGTTACTGTATTCTGGAGTGACTTGCTGAACTCTACTCTTGTTCATTGAATTTGAACGTGTATTTATTTGCAAATTGATGCACTTTGGGCATTTTATGACCAATTTTTCAGTTAAAATTCTAAATGGCTGCTTACTGTACTGTTGGTGATGACATGCTCCAGGCAGCCACTTTGGATATTTTTTTTGAAAATAAATGGAAGTAGGACATATTGCATCATCACTTGTGAGCAAGTAAAAGTTGTGTACTTGATGAATTGAATCAAAGCTTAGTGGTCCAAAGTGCAAGTTATTCCAAAGTTCTGTAACCAGCTATGAGACCTCAACACAATGTGTTCTACGACAATTGCTTTCCAAGCTTTGAGCATCTGCTAAAGCCTTAAAAAATATTTTACAAACGAAGGATTTTCAATTGGTGATAAAAGCCTATTTGTCTATGGCTTGCATGGGGTTATAGAACAGCAAAATTGTTAGAAAGTCCATCCCAAAAGCTTAAGCTAATAGGTGGAAGAGATCACATGCATATAAAAAGCATTTAGGACCTGTTGTCAACACCCCACTCACGTGCAAGCAGGATTATGAGCTGCACATGGAATGTTGACTATGCACATGCACATGGAATTGTCTACCATGCACCTTCGCGTAGGGGATAAGGCTCTTATACCATGTTAGAAAGTCTAACCCAAAAACTTAAATCAATAGATGGAGGCAACCACATGCATATAAAGAGCATTTGGGACCTGTTGTCAATCGATGTGGATAACATTTCAACAAAAATTTTACTGCTGAAAATTTGAAACTGTACCAATTCTTGGAGCAAATGCATTGCCACTTTATAATATGGAATTGCTTGAACCACCTGTACCAAAACTTAATTTACTTTTTTCCTTATGTTTCAGTGAAGTCTTTAACAGATTCTGCTGTCTGACAGGATCTTAGAGTTTGACTCGATTCAGTTCCTGATTCATGGGTTTTTTGGGGTCCTAACTGATGGGAACAACTGATGCATCAAAAAAGTGAAATAATACAAGTTTCCTGGGACTGCACTAGGTTAGAATTTTGTGTTTGGGGATTAAATATTACACGTACATTAAAACCCATATTTCCTATTTTTGCCAATAATAAGTAGTTGAAGAGTACAAAAGGCAATTCCAATTTTGATGAAACTTTCTTGTGTTAGGCAGTTGGAAAATTAGGATGAGTTAATCTCTAGAAAGTCAAGGCAAACTGTTTTACTATGCTGAATCTCTTGAGGGATGAAGAAAAGAGCCTCTTTTCTTCTTAGAAACAGAATAGGCATATCAAAATACATTGTTGACGGTTCCACTTGAATTTTCTCTCCAGTCTCCACCATCTTTATCTTCTCGTATTATCTTTTGCCGTCCGTGGTTTTCAATGGGCTTTGCAAATTGACCTGTATTCTCTTTCACAGAATTGTAGGTCCTATGTACCTCAATAGTTCACAAAATAGCAATTTAATTTTAACATCGGTTTTTTTTTTTTTCCTGCATCTTCATATTGCTATGTTATTGACTGCTTGTATATAATGTAATGTGGATTGCCACCCCCCTGACATTGCTTTTTTGGTTCTCAGATTGTACAGGATTGGGAAAGCAAAAAATCCTGGCTTCCTAGAGAGAAAATTGATGAGGTGCGTTGTCATCTCATTTCTGCTTAGGACTGTCTTCAGTTTATTTTGATTATTTCAAATAAGCTTCTTCTGAAGGCATAAATAAGTGTGTGCCCTACAGGTTCTAAAAGAGGCGGACAATTTAAAGATTTGGTTGGATGAGAAGGAGACTGAACAGAAGTGAGTTTCATGCTAATTATTTCTTTTCAGCTTGGGTTCTTCACTTTGGTTTGTTTTTCAATCACCTGGCCTGTGGTCCACCTGATATTTGCCGCAATGAAATGAGCCAACTTTACATTTTTTGTTTATTGGTTTAGTATCTTGTGATTGGTCTAAGTTTGAAGTTATGCCATTGCCCATGTAAATAAGACCCATAAAACTAAAAGGGGCATGATGAATCGATTGTTTCTTCTTTTGGGGTTAGATATAGTACTAAAAGTATGAAAGAGCTTCCTTTTTGCTACTGTATGGAGGCGATCTTTGGTTGCCTGTATACGACTTTGGAAATAATATAGAAGAATGAATCACCTTTTGGAGATGCCCTAAAATAGCATATACTGTTTAAGCAATGAGACGGTGAAGGCTTAGATGAGGCCAAAGTATAACTCCTATGGCTCATTGCTGGCATGTTCCCCATTATTGATAACAGTAGAACAATGATCTCCGATAAGCATGTTGCCACCTACCTCTGCTCTGCCTCTGTCTCTCCAAGTCAGAGCCAGGATTTGATAGTTATTTGGGTCTTTTGAACTAGTCATCAGCATCAGCAAATTGATGGAAATTTCGCTTCTCTCTCTCTCTCTCTCTCTCTCTCTCTCTCTGATATGCCAGCTGCAGACACAGTTACTTTCAACTCGATGCTGATTGATGAAGTTTTTTCTCGGCTGGCAAGAAATATTGATCATCTGGCCGTAATTTAGCAGGCCTAATTCTTTTTGTTGATTTTGTAGCCAATTTATTTCTGTTTAATACTTGCCAAACATTGAATTAGATAGTAACTGATAATATTTGCTATCATATTCGGTCATTTTAACGAGAGATAGGGTATAGACATTCCAGGGGATTTTCATATCTAATCTTATTCTGTCCTGCCTCATAACCTGTCCTAATGTAGATGGAATATTCCCATGTCTACAAGGATCAATTGCAAATGATAATTTTCAATGTCGCAGATGCAATCAGCTCAATATTGAAGAGCTAGACCCTAGAAATTGGTTGGGATTTATGTTTATATGAGAAAAAGCCCTGTGACAATTGGTCCATTAAGAAATTTCTATCATCTTGTGGGGCCTGATTTTGCACTTCACATCTGATTTTACTGAGGTTCCTTTCCTGCACGTGCCCTCAGTTTGTAGGATATGTACACTCTTCATGTTTTCTGTCAATTCTAGTTCCCCCATCCTTTAAGTGTATATTAAGTCGCTCAGTGGCCGTAATACTTCTTTGAACCTATCTTGTGCTATATGATCATGTTTCTTTTGCTATTATCAATCTTGTAGGACTGCTGGGTTTTCAAAACCTGCATTTACATCTGAAGAAGTATATATGAAGGTTTTTACTTTGCAAGATAAGGTACTCTTGTCCCTCAGTTTCCACATTTTGTAATGTACTAGTGTAACTGTGTCGGACTTACTAGGTGTATTGATTCTCTGCTGCTATTTGTCTAGGTTGCAATTATAAATAGAATTCCGAAGCCAAAGCCTAAAATAGAGAAGCCAGCAGAGAATAAACCTGAGAGCACAGGTTCGTCAGATGCAGCTTCTGAGGAAGCACCCTCTGCAGATGACCAGTCAACACAGGCTACAGATGGCACAGGTTCGTCCGATGCAGCTTCTGAGGAAGCACCCTCTGCAGATGACCAGTCAGCAAAGGCTACAGATGGCACTGCCGATGAAAAAGCTGAGCAGGAGAGCGTGGACGAGCCGGAGTCGAAGCTTCATGACGAGTTATGATGACTCAGTGTGGAAGCCATTTATGTCATTGCACGACGCAGAATAGTGTTGAAGGACAAGCATGGATAAGAACATTCGAAGGAAGAATTACTTCAAGTAAACCTTGCTATTAAGACTAAGAGAAGGGCCAGCTTATTCTTGATGATGAATTGAAATGCACGTTTAGTGGTAGAAACTTTACTCCCTGAAGGGAATCCCCAATCAATTTCGTCTTTCTGCAATTTTGTAGGAACTAATTATAGATGCTTACAGGGTAGTCCAGGGGAGAATTTCAGTCCGAGTACGATACGGATCATGTACCATTGAGTATAGTTATAGCCTTGGGATACCGTCAGTTTCTATTACATGCACGAGATTTATCTCTAGTTTCTCGTTCTTCTTATTTTGTCGGTGCGATCTCTAACCATTCCCTAATGAAGTGCCTCTCATTCCTGATAGGAAGGCTCGCTCATCTTTAATTATCGGTGTCAATTATCGATACGATGACTGTAGTGTTTGTGCGTCTCTTCCTATGCTCGAGTCTTGAGCTGAGAAGGTGGACGAGAGCTGTTCGAGTCGTCATCAAATTCAAACTTTAGTTATCATGGTGTCGTTGCTATGGTCTCGAATCCTACCATTTCTTTTCTAATAATAGAAAGGGAGACACTATTGTTCGATTCCTTAGTTCTAATAATACATTATTACCCGAACGCTTTTTCAGCATGGCAAATCAAACACGAAGAAAGGAAAAGAAAGGTCGGAAAGGGCGCTAAAACTTTAAACACAACGTACAGGGGAAAAGCGGAAGTTAAGAGGCGGAAGTTAAGAGGCAGAAGGTTCCATATGCTTTACAGCATTATGCTTCTTATGTAAGTTTCTAATCTTATATGTTTGTTGCCTTACAAGCGTTGCTTCTGTCGGCAACTTCGCTACTGTTTCGAAAGACAAACTATTCATTCCTGGGATGGCAACTCGGCCAATTGGAATCGCTTGCGATTATAGGTGCTGCTCCAAAAAACAAAAGGAGGACGTGGCATGAGCAACATGACATGATCGAAACGAAAATGATCTTCCTTAGAAGAGATAGATAGAGCGAGCGAGTAGTGACTTCAAACTAGCCTGAGTTTCTCCAAGGTTGAACTCTGGAACCAAACAATGGAAGTGATCCCTCCTCTCTCTTGCTTGCTTCTAGTATATCAGAGGATGAACTTCCTCTTTCCCTCAGGCTATTGCAGAAAAAGCTTTGGTGTCTCATAAGGGAAATCCCCATCCGGAGCTCCCGGCAGATGGATCGGAAATTAGAAAGATCAGATGAGGCAACCAGAAGTTCACCTCCACCGACAGGCTACTACGATCCTAGGAGCTCGATTACTTGCTAGAAAGTGTACATGCCCGTGCCTAAAAATACAAAATTGAGTAGCAATTGATCCAATGGGTCGCCCTGATTGAATTTTATTTCATTATTTATTTTATTTGAAACGGGTACGTCAAATCTTACCAAGATTCATTTATAGTCCGGCTTAATTTTTGTTAACCTATTTCGACTTTATTTCATAAAAGAAAATTACTGCAATGCGAAAATGAATTATGAGTAGTGGAGGGAAAATTAGAAAATTAGGGAACACTTACTGGTTGTGATATGGGAAGCATGCGATCACGGGATATTAAAGCGAGACCGAGAGGCAAGCTCTCCCTTCATAATACATAGATAGACACATATATACATACATAGATAAATACGAAGATCAAGGAAATCATACTCTATGCTTGGGATTTAATAATGATTTTAACAAATTTAAGATCTCAAGATTCAAATTTAGCAAAAAAAAATTTCTTGTCTTTCTTTTTTAAAACTAGCATTCTGAATTTGTACGAATCCGGATTTCACTAACCATAGTCTGATGTAGATGACGTTAAATTCATTACATTAATGAATTAGTTTTTGTTTTCCCGTTAAGCATGATTGATGATGATGTTTCAGAACTTCAATCATGTTGATTTGAAAAATATAATTCTTGTCTAATCATCTTTACCGTAATCTTACATCTCTTATTTTCCACCTTTTAATATTCAAAAAAATCTCGAAAAGTCAAAACGACAAAAGTGAGATCATGCAAATATAATAAAGAAAAACAATACCAAGTTATGTTATTCACGAACTTAACCCCTTTCAGCAAGATTGGTGCTTCGAGAATCTAAAGTAAAATGATATCCGAGACTAAATTTGTCTGAGCGAAACACCTCTCAATAGAGTTATTTCTTGTCTTGATCAACCTTTAGGATTGGATTGAGTCAGTAGGGTCAACTGATTCGCATCAATCTTTTCGATTTGATAATATTTTCTTGTGGTACGAAAAGAAAGCGGTCGAAGAGAAATTGTCAAAAAAGGGTGAACGGGGATGTCTTTTCTGATGAGAGTGTGATTGACATGTGTTTGTTAACTTATTACTTGGATTAGACTAATGAAAACTACTTAAAGATGATCACTTTTGGTCAACTTAGTCTTCAAGTACAAGAAGGGGACAAAATTCATTTGATTGAGTCCAGCAAGTTGCCCGCTAAACGCATCTAACTTAGGCATCTTGAAAGATGATGACCGCGAGTGATGCAATCTATTCATGCTTAACCTAAATTGTTTTAGGGCAATTGAGGGATGAATTCTACTGCAATTTATTTTATATATATATAAAGCAAATTCGAGATAGAGCTATAGGTATGCAAACACATATTAACTTGATCAATGTACCCCTAAGAGAAACAATAAGTAGTTGATGACACCAAAATAAATTCTGTTGAATCATTTAAATGTAAAATAACGGATTTGCCTAAAAGTTTAATTTTTTTTTTATAACAATCAGTAGTATTTCCATAAAATTTTCAGAATTTCTGCATGTGAGGACGACGAATTTGACACTCTTTGAGGGTTAGAAATTCTCACACCTACATCTTTCATGTCAAGCTGGCCAATTTTGGATGCTTGCACTTATTATCATTAGCTTGATTTTGTCTTAAGCACTGATGTTACCTTTGTGTTGGACAGCCCCAATCATGTTGATTTTATTGATAACTAATCGTAACTTTAAAGCGGAAGAAACGAGGACTAAATCCAATAATGAAGTGACCCCAGACGTCGAAACACATCATTCATTTAACTTCGTGATTGAATCTTGACATGTGAACTAAGATTAGAGCATCCGCGATAGAATTCTCCTACAATTCGAAAATCTTTTAATGATAAACTTACCTAATTTCCCAAAACAATGAATTAGTTAGGTTTAGGGGATTTTGGATACATTTATTTAATTGAAAACTTCGTGATAAAATGTTTAAAGGTTTAGGGAAAGTGATTTCTTTCTTGTGAAAAAGAAAAGCCGTCTCTCCTCTCGAGATCTAAATTTATTACTTTTAGTCCATGGAAATCTTGTAAATCTATTGATTTTTTTTATCATTCACATACTGAAAAGTCAGAAAATAATTATTTTTTTTCAAACAGACCCTTTGTTCAAACTATTGGTAATCATGGGACACAAATATACCTCCATGGCAAGAGCAACAGATGTCCAAGAAGCATGATTACATAGCATGATCTCCGTTGGAAATTTGTCTCCCCCACGTTCGTTGCGAGCGTAGGATTAGGGCTTCGTGATCCTCTGCTGCTTCCACCGCCCAATCATGGAGGTCAACCACCAAATGTCACAGAGAGATAGAGAGAGAGAGAGAGAGAGAGTCAGTGTCGCTGTCGGATTAGGTGAAGGAGATGATTCTCTAATTGGGCAGCCTTAACTTTTTTTTTTTTGGGGGGGGGGTCGAAGCAGCCTTAACTTAATGGGTCGAGATTATCCACTCACCTTCTATTTTTGTTTGACAAATCGATTTACTAGAAGAAAGTTGTCGGAGAAGAACGGATCACTAGGGCCAGGCGCATCTTTTTTCTTTTGCATTGGATTGTTTAAATTTAGAAAAATCATTCTGGAGGGCTTGCATGTAAACATCACCCCCTCCTCATTTCAATTCGCGCAAAAGCAAGTCATCACCATTCATTTCGATTGAAAGGAAAAAGCAGAAAAAAGTCATCCCACGAGATCTGGACGTGCGAATTAACTCCATATGTTTCAGCTATGAATTTTATTGGAAAGTGCTCGGTGTCTTTAATTAATCATTATTTCTCTCTTTCATTTCGAAAGCATTTCTCTAAAGGGTTAACAGAGAGCATTGCAATCACTATTTATAATTGGATCATGGCACGAAATTGCCGACATTATTATTGATAGGGTCTGATCATTCGTGCGGTTCTTTGCGTTCTTAGCTGATAAATGCACTTTTCATGCAATCATACATAATTTGATGATGATGATAATTTGGAATTACTCAACTAAAATCAAAAGGGAATTGAAATATATATTGAAGCTATAATATGAATTATTTGTTCTCGCCGTCTTGAAGGGTGCTACTCTCATGATGTCCAATACGTCACAATTGACATGTTGGTGACGTCATAAATACCAATGATTGAGCAAGAGAAGGGCGACATTTAAAAAACGGGGAGCCAACCGCTAGTTGTGTACTTCGCATGTGATAATAGCGATTGGGGGAAAAAAATAAAATGAAATGATGGCCAAGTTGGACTCGTGGAGCAACCAGTCATGACAAAAAAAAAAAAGATTAATTTAATAAAAAGTAAAAAAAGGAAAAAAGGGAAAAAGGAAAAAGGAAAAGGGAAAAAGGATGGAGGAAGTCGTTGGTGGTCGGTAAGGGGGAATTGCGGGTGGGCCCGGCTCTACTGTCGGCCGTACAGTCCAAAGACAGGCGTCGCTTTCGTTTTGATCCAATGGTCGGCCCAGACATGTAGCCCGTAGCCAACTAGCCCCCCTAGGACCCGAGCTAATCCGACAACCTTGGGCCTCCGGGCCCACCACGCTCTCCCTCTCTCTCTACTTTTAGAAATCGTGACTGATAAAATGAATGGGAGTTTATTAAGTAGCACGAGTGTATAGAAGTAGCCCCAGGCGGCGATGAGGAAGCGTGACGTTCGGGATAAATTGTACTAAGTCTTGGACTTTGTTTTAATATATAATATTATTCATAAATTTTATATTTATTCAACACGGCTATTAAACTTTAATTTAATGATCAATACGATCCTTGAACTTTTGATTTGTTCGATGTGATATCCGAACTTCTAAATATTTTTATGTAGTTTAGGGAATTAATTGCACATTTGTCATCTATCAATAGTTCAAGAACACCACCGCATTTGTGGTAGTTATTGGATAAAAATTTCATTAATCATTCCCCAAAGGTGTAGGATTCAAAATCTAGTGGAGGCATTTGGTGTTTTATGTGGGATGTCGGGATAGTGGATTCTCCGCTAGTGTCCCATCGGGTTTACCTTGCCGGCTTTCGGTTAGGAGGGTTCTCGGGTCATAAAATAAAAAAAAAAAGTTCGGGAACCACGATGAACGTTGGATTAAAGTTTATTGACTACATTAAATAAATTAAAAGTTCAAAGATGACGTTGAACATTGAACTAAAATTTAGGGATTACATTAAACGAATTAAAAGTTTAGAGATGACATTACATATTCGACCAAATTGAAGGAGAGACCAATTTACATGATGTGGCAACTAGATCTGACCGATCTTTTAAGACACTTGGAAAAATAGCTAGAACTATTCTGCTCGAGCCCCTACCTAGAATGCTTTCGAGGACAAAAAGGAGCCACTCCTGTTCACCTTCCTCCTCGTCAACAGCTAGATCCCAAGCTATAGACATATGGGCAGGAGCACGCGAATTCCTAAAACTTCTGAACCATCTTTACGAAAATATCTAACTCATTTTCGACCGCTGTTAAAAATGTCGAAATCCCATATAGGTGAAATAGGTATTTTTGGCACTACGTGGAGTCGAACCAATGAACGCATAAAAATCGTCTCGTAGGTTTATAGCCTTTCCCATGCTTAATTTTTATAGCGTGGCACATCATGGACCGGGCACAAAATCGGATCTCTCCTTCTTTGTATCGATCAGGAAAAAATTCCGCTTTCTCTGGCAAGAAGGCATGTGATCCCTCACTTTTATCTTTTTTTCTCTCTTTGGTCTCCTTTTCGGCTGATTGGATTTTACTCCGGCGGCAAAGTCGTAGCCATATAAATGAAGACGGTCCGTGATGAAAATTGGACCGCTAATTGTCCTTTTCTTTACGGATTTTGACTGAAATTCGGAGCATTGACCATTAGGATCCGATTGATCTCGAATGGTATCTCTAGGATGGCGACCCGATTTGCATGTGATGGATAGACGATTGTCCTGGGTGGTAGAGATCAGTCTAATCCTACGTTTGAGTCATTGTCTCGACTTTTGATTCGGGCCTTAACTCGATTCATGGAATTGGTGATGTAATTTTGTGACTGACTTACTTCGTTGAAAGAAATTCGCATGTGATTGATGAGACGACAGAAAAAAAAAAAAAAAAAAAAAGCAAGGGTGATTAATAAAATTTATTTGGGCCAAAAAGATTAAAATTAATTAGAATAGTGGAGATGAGATGATGACGTGGATGCATCGGGATGCGTGTCCCTAGTTGGATTTGGTCAATTGTTAATTTCACAAAGGGAGGAGCGTCGATGGTACTTTAAAAATCGAGTACTGAGATATTGTCCATCATAATTGATAGGGAATGTAATTTAATAAGGAAATAAATTAAGCACCGTGGCCCCCACTAACCCGTCACCAAGAACAAATTTGCATTATTCCTTTAAAGTATATTGTAAAGGATTGGGGGAATAATTTCATTAGCTAATCGTCTTTAGTGTGAGCCTAAAATGTATTGTTTGAGGCATGCTACTCAATAAATGATTTTTAAATGAGACAATGTGAAGTGTTTATATACTATGCAACGAAGGAGAAAAAAAAATTAAAATAACGATGGTTTTCGTTATCATCACTTCCCTTTTGTTCTTGATTTAAAAGTATTGTATTTGTTAGGTAGCAAGTCTACAGCTCAACAAAAATTTCCTCCATGATTATTTCCCTGATTTGTCTTTGTATATATATATTTATTTTCTATAATTTGTTACTATAATCCTCTTTCTTGTATTTATTCCCATTCGTTCTCTTACAAAGAGATGTACAAATGTTACTATAATTGAAGCCCTAGCATTGCTCCTCTTCCCTATATCTATTCCCCTTTTTTCTCTTACAAAGAAATGTACAAATATCATTAAACACAATATATAGGAGCTATTATGGCTGCCTTTAGTCGCCACACTTGTTGCCTTAAGATATTAATTTCTTGAGGTTTTACAGTATTATCGATATTCTTATTGAGAATGATATGGACTCGACTTAATAATTGAGAAACAAGCATATATATATTTATAAATTGGGTGCGCAATATAAGTTTTACTTTTTGCAGCACAGTGTGTAAAGAATCTCGTGATTTGTCCTTCCATTCGAATTTCAGCTCGCATCCCATTTAGTCTTATAAGATTAGTGGAGTATTTTGGGGGATCGACTATCTTCTTATTTTAAGGAATTGATCCGTCCTTTCATCCGAATTTCAGGTTGCATCCGTTTAGTTTGTAAGATTAGTGGAGTACTTTATGCGATAGACTATCTTTTCTTTTCTTTTTCTTTTTTTAAAGAAAATGATTTTCTTTTCGTCATTAGTGTAAAATGTGTTGGAAAGGAGTCTTTTTGTTAGGTTGTATGATCATCCATCCTTCTATTGGGAAACTGTAGTTTGATTAATTTGCCTTTGGCTCAAAGATGTGATGGCTTTTGACCTATGAAGTACCGACACTCTCCAAAAACTTTCATATCGTATCGGACACTTCAACACGTGTTTGACACTCTCGGACACTCTTGGACACTCTCTGACACGGTCAACACATGTCGGAAAATCCGACACCTGGTCAACTTTCCCGACACTCTTTAACACTTTAGTTGGAATTCTAACATACAAGTTTCCAATATCGAGGTCAATTTTGAAAATTCAAAAAATGAGAGGTCAAAAAAAATAAAACACAATAATAAAAATAATAAATTGAGAAAGAATAAAAACTTAGTCTTCTCTTTTGACTCCCACTTTCCGTGATACACATTTCACCCCTTTAAGTTTTTTTTCTCCTTTTCCAATATATTTAACATGCGAGTTCAGAATATTGATCACTTATTTTTTCTCTAAGTTTTATAAATTATTGAAATAAAGTTGAATTTGTCAAATTGAAACAATGAATGATATTAATAAATAGCGGATTAATGTTTTTAGTGTAAATTCATTCTAGAATTTTTTTAATTTTTTAATTATTTATGAATTTGATTCAAATTAATTTGATTGAAATAATCATAAAAATGATAATTTATTATGTATATGTAAAATTATATATTTAATATATAATGTGTCCCAACATGTCGGAATCCTATATTTTTTTAGAAACGACGTGTCGCATGTCGTGTTGTGTCGCGTGTCAGTGTCAGTGCTACTTAGCCTTTTGGCTCGCACGTTAATGGACTTGCCGGTTGCACTTTTGCTTTTCCCAAGTATGTTTAGAACCATCATATTTTCGTTTCTCTGTAGGTAGGTCCCATTGCGAAGTTTTGGAGATAGCACAAATATGATACAACAGCGGGATTTCTTATGGAGAGTTGTTGAAATGATGCAACGAGTTTGAATCCAAAGCAATCTTAAAAACAATGAGATCGATGAGCAAAATGGTTCGAAAGTGGAATTTATGGAGTCATGACAAGAGCTGGTGCTCGAAGGATTTGACGAGTGGCGGGATTACGCCCTATAGTTGCTTGAACAACTGACGAGCACCTAAAGATAAGGGTGGGTACCTAGCCAAAGACGGACAATGTGTTCATTCTTATATGTAGGGGTGTCAAAAACCGAACCGAAATATTCGGTTTTTTAAATTCGATTTTCATTCAGTTCGGTTCTCATTAAAAACCAAAACTTTTGTTATCGGTTCGGTTTTTATCGGTTAACCGAACCGAACCGAATCAACAAACCAATAAGAGCTTATTTCTTGGAAATGAAAAATATATACAATAGAAAAAAATGAAAAAAAAAAAAAAAAAAAAACAAATGCAAAAAGTTGAAAACCAAAAACGGAAAAACCGGAACCGAACCAAACCGAATGGAACCGAACCAAAATTTTGGTTTGGTTCGGGTCTCATTCAGTTCGGTTTGGAAGTTTTTTCTAATGGTTTGGTTTGATTCGGTTTTTCGAAAAAAAACCAAACCGAACCGAACCGTTGACACCCCTACTTGTATGTGCTAGGGGCTCGACCACACCTAGTGAGGTGCTCGAGTGGCGCCTTGTTTCCAGCAAGGGCCTGATTAAGGTTAGTCAATTGTTCGAACCCTTTCAATAGGATCCTCCAATGTGCCTCCCACATAAATGTAAAGTCGCCAAATATATTATAGATAAAGCTGTTGCAATTTTTTTCGTGATTTTTCCGTATTCTTTTACAAAGAGATTCTTGTGAAAGCAAATATGTGAGATTAATAGGTGTATTTCCGATGGAAAAAAACATCTGAAAGACATCAAGCCATAGTTCTCTTCTTTGTACTGCATGATTATAACAAAATGTTTCTTCTGCTTCCCTCTGATTATAAATTTCATTGAGCATGTTAAATTTATATATTGGATTACGGTGTAACATTACTATTTGAGATACTTTTATTGTAATTTACATTAATTATAATTAGGTCTAACTATCTTCCAACCCTATTGTATAGGGGGATTGTACTCTTCATTCGGTTCGAATATAAAATTATTTTTACTCTTTTTTTTTTTTTTATAAATATTTCAAATCTTAACTATGCAAATCGCATAAACATGTGCCACATTTAATATTTTTCCGCCAATTATTGCATCTCACTTCTCTTATCTTCATGATGTAATAACATCAAAAAAGTGCAATTGCATAATGACATTAGAATAGCCACCTAGGGTATATTTGTTACGCGGAATCTCTCTTTTTCCTGTTGTGTTTGCTTAGCGTTTAAACCAAGAAAAGAAGACAAGACGTTGGGTTTTTAGAGGTACTACAAAGCTGTTATATATATATATATATATATATATATATAGTCGTAAAGTAAGTCTGTCTTGGGATCATAAGAAAGGTAAAATATTGGTTTGATTGCAGAGAATTTTCGAGCATGTGATGAAGGAATCCTATGATCCAAGCATGAAGAAGATGGAACCCAAAAAGAGCGCCTTTTTCACAAGCATTATTCGGACACCATAGAAATGACATGCCAAGTTTCACCAAATAATTTGTCTATCTTAATTATATCGCCTTAAATTAATCTCACCGCTAGTATAATGACAACAGTGAGAAGATGGGAATAGATTTGACGATCCTTTTCAATCGACAAGATGATGGTAAAGTTTGAATGGAATTAGTTTTGATGACAAAGTTGGCTACGTGCATCTAATATGAAAACCGACACTAATCACACTTGTCTATCATCTTCTCAATCAAAAAGGATTGTTCGATCTATTTCCATCTTCTCATTTTGGTTATTATACTAAGGACAAGATTAATTTAAGATTGACAAATTATTTGTCGAAACTTGGCGTGTCATTTCTTTCATGTGTAAATTTAAAAAGAGGCCAATGTAGAAGGAGCGACAATTACTTGCTCTAACTTCTCGAAGGAGTCAGCTTTTAACCTATTTCGCAATACAAGTTGGTTTTTCATAACCACAAAAAAGAAAAACAAAAACACAATAATGTAATATAACTCATTATAAAAACATTAACATGAAACAAGTAATAAACCGTAGCTAATTTATACTTATGTTGTTTTATCGCCTATTGATTAAAGCCATTTAAAATAAACATGAAATGACATTAAAATAATAGAAAATAACGAATTATATTACATGGTAGACACAAAGCATAATTTTGTCAGACATCTATCACTTAAAATAACGTGGCCACATGGCAGAACACATGGCATGATTTTCTCACGTGGCCACATTCAACCAATGATAAGTAGTTGATTTACCAGCTATATTTTATTGAGTTTATTTATTTTTTAAATTGATAAACAAAAGTATCTCAACTACATTTAAAATGATATAGCTTGTTTTAAGCATACATTTTAAATAAATTTTTAAATGATGAACTATAAATGCGAATGATGGAAACTGTTATTTACTTAAACCAAATATATTTGACTATAATTTATTTCATTCAGAAAATTTATATGACTACGATAAAAAAAAAAATACATTCTTGAATGATGCAACTTTTACTTAAATGATATAATTTCAATGATTCAACCAACTATAAAAATGAAATATATGATATAGTCTATTTAACTCAGCAAAAACTTAAGAAATCATATTCACAACTTGATGTATTTATAACATACATACTTACATGAAGTTGATTTTTATTTTCTTGAAAATTCACTTGTATAAACATAACTTATATATACAAACAAATACATTTTTAAAACTTGTATTGCACGTCTATATTGTATTAGATGATATTTTCAAGGTGTATAAGTTTCTTTTTTCCATGTTATGTTCTATTAGATGATATTTTCATTTAATTTTAATAGTTAAGTCGAAACTCTGGGTCATCTCTCGTACTCATTGTTAGAATTAAGTGTGTTGTAAGATTAAGAACAAAATGATGAAGGATCATCTAAAGAGGAGTAAACCTTATCCAATGCTTAATGCAAAATTGCTGAGGTGAAGTGGGCAGAATTTCAAGAGCCATTTTCGTTTGAGCTTTAATGATGATACCATGCTTTAATGTGGTCTTCTAATATAAAATTGGAAAACCCTATGTGTCTTACTTTCTAATGCAACAAGTTTCAAGCAATCTGGAGTCTTCTAAAGAAAATTATGGTCAAATTACCAACTCATGCTCAGTTTTACTCGAGAATGAATCTTTCTAGTATTTCTATGTTTTTGTTGAGTCCAGTGCAATCTATTTTGTTTCTAGAGTCAAGAGTCAATTTCATATTTATTTTTGTTTAGGGGTTTGTTAGTCTTAATTGGAAAATAAAACATAAGATATCTTGGAAAATTGCCTAGCTTGGAGGGTTGTTCCAAGTTGAATCTATATAAATCCATTTAGGACCTCCTTGAGGTTAGGGTGCTTTGATAAATGAAATTTCATATTTGATCTGTTAGATTAGAGTATCTCTAGAACTTTATGTCTTTGGTGGATCCTATTGAGTGGGGAGTTACACACCGTGTATTCTAGGATGGATTTTTTAGGTGGTGAGCATATCCTTTGTTACATTTGAGTTTCCTTCACAATGTTCGACGCTTCCAATATCACAAAAGTTGTTACAAAAAAAAAAAGCTTATGATTTGCTTTCTTATTTATTTCTTCAAATCAACATCAAATTAATTGAATTTTAGATCAAATTATTTTCATTCATAATAGTTTTTTGCCATGAATAGAGCGATCGATTTATACATATAACCATAAATATCCATATTTCAGCACATTTATCGGTCTAGTCCGGTCACATTCAGTCATGGATGAACTTTGGAAAGTATGGATGGATTTTTTTGAGCTCTTTCTTCCACTTAAGAGTAGAGTCAGCACAAGTAATCGATCGAACCATCAGGAGAAAAGCTAAGAGCTGAATGAACAAAATCTGGCTAGACAACTTACCATTATCTAGTCCGTTCGAGTCTAGAGCACCATCATACGTTTCACTCTATCCTATGATCTGTCTTGGGGTAAGGTAAGCTTTAGCGTGGGTTCGCTATCTTCCTTTACAAAGGAACCGACCCTAGAGGCTGTCTTTCTTCGCTCCAATAAACATCATGAAAATTAATCTAATCTGAATACCCGGAATACCCCTCCTTGGTCATAGCAAGCAGTTGCCTAGTTCTTTATTTTCATTTTTAGAAAGCGAAATATGGTACAAGAAATATTTGGCATAGAAAAAATTAACATGTAATGACATTGTATAAATAAAGAGAACCAAAATAGTGATATCACCGCACGAGTCTTTTACTAGCTCAACAATATGTTTTCTCTATCTGATTTACGTGACAACTTATGGTTTAAATTTGATGATATAATTTTGTCTTGTGAAGTGACAGACAATATTTTGGTTTGTCCCGCCATCTTTCATGTGATCAAGACTATTACTTTGTTGCTATTATAGTTTCTACATGATATCGAAAAGATTTTCCGAGAGAGAGAGAGAGAGAAGAGAGGAATATAAGGAGCTGAGATAAGGACAAGGGAGAGCTGGTTTAGCTCCATGTTTGTTCTGTGGAAGGACATGGGAGGGAGACAAGGATTAAAATATAAAGAAAGCTACATGGAAAGGGTGCATGCCACATAAGACATTGTGCCCCGTGACAAAAAAAAATTTGTCAGTGAGGACCAAACATTCCCCCCCGCCATTCATCCCCCATAAAATAATCGTTCAAAAACGAATATTAATCATCAAAAGAATTCATCGTCCTAATAAAACAAATGAACAGCAGCTCGAGGATTTCAAGGGCTTGTTTGCTTGTTTGGATGTCGTATGAAAATGCGGGCTTAGGGAATGTTTTGCCGCGGAATATGAGCATAAACAATCGCCGAAGAGAATGAGTCTATTCATATTTTAGTTTCTGTTGTCATGTCCTTTGTCATTTTAATATTCTTAGGTGGAATGTTCCTCGAAACTAAGGAAATATGAAGGAAAAAATCCATGCTCGAGTGACTTCGACTGAATGAATGAAAGTTTTTCTGGGTTATGTTTGAGAGAAGTAGTCTTTTATGCGGTACTCATGCCCATCACTGCATTTTCAAAT
The DNA here is from genome assembly GCA_017140615.1 of Eucalyptus cladocalyx. Classification (NCBI taxonomy): domain Eukaryota; kingdom Viridiplantae; phylum Streptophyta; class Magnoliopsida; order Myrtales; family Myrtaceae; genus Eucalyptus; species Eucalyptus cladocalyx. Next base: position 8,645,775 of record CM029518.1, read on the forward strand.
GATCTGATGAGCTTTACTTACATGCACGTGAAATGAGATTCGGCCATTTGGGTTCTTAAGCAAAGAAAACAACCCTTTTACATTGATTAAAGACTTCAGCGTGGTACCTTGGCTTTTCTTCGTCCTTTATTCACACTAGTGTGACGTGTTGATGTGGAATCATGCGCCCAATCAGATCAACTTGTTATCGGAACTCTTGAAAGCCAATGGCAAGTTCTCTCTTAGGTCAGCCTCAAAACTAGATCACTAGGTCGTGTTAATGACAACGTTAGTGTTGCATGATACAGACAATATGATACAATAAGCTCTCTCCAAATGAGGATGTACCTGTATCAAGAAACAGAATGACGGACTGAACACTGCAGTGTTGAATCTTTATTCTAGGTACTCAAGGGCGATGTATCCGCTTACACTTTGTTATGGGAAATCAATATTTTAGTTATTAATAACACACTTAGCATCCTCTTGAATATCTTGAAATCAATTAGGAATCTCTAAACCCTAGATTTTGACCCTCTATGAGAAGTGTGGGGTGTCCTCTCTCTCCTCTCCTCTCCTCTCTCTCTCTCTCTCTCTCTCACGGGTCACCCTCACATTCAGCTTTCAGACTCTTATCTGTTTATACCGTTAGGCATAAAATACAAAAGCATATGGTTGCAGGGTATCCATCATTCACTTCCCTGTCCATGAAGATGACACCATTACGAATAATACCAACGTCAAAACTTTCATCACCCGAATTATAAATCTTGTCTTCCTCGTCATCACTCCTTCTCCTCTTTTTCCAATTGGTCGGTAAAAGAGAAAAAAATGAAAAATCTCTCTCTATATTTATATAATTAATTTATTTTTCCATTAAGCTTTTAAATGGAATGAACATAGAAACCCCAAAATCCCATTGCTAGCTATAATTATTTTTTGTAAGAGGTTTTTCACGCCTTAACCATTTTGCTAGTCGATAGAGATCCTGGAACTTTTTTTCTCATGATTAGATAACTCATTTGAGATCTACGACAATCTTTTAATGAATATGAATTTTTAAAATTTTCAAAGAATAATTTTTTTAAGAGTATGAGATTCTGACATATGACGGAAATTTTAAATTCGTTCGAACTTTTTGGAGTCAAATCAAGAATGGAACAATACGGTTATTTCAAGTTAGCGTGACTTCCAAGCCTAAGAGTCGATACTCCCCTACCGAGGAGTAATGCTCCAGAAGTTAAGATTGATGTTATTTGGTTGGGTATTTTGTCAGAAAATTATCTACACAACTTCACAAAAGCAATATTCACTTCTAATTTGTAGAATCTATGAGCGGTAACTATACATGTAAGTTTTACCAATCTAATACATATACGAACTTAAAAGTTACTACTTCACTGAACCAAAAAAAATGGTTACTTTACTTAACATTAGTAGCTCGACACCTGTCGTAGATGGGATGTGGGAGAATCCTGCACTCAAGGTCATTGTAGTCCATCCATTAGTTCCAGTTTTCCTCCCCCTATAGAAAAGAAAATGCCATCACCTTTCCTGTCCAACTTTGAGACAAAGGTAGCAAAAGGAAGTAAAAAGCAAGAGAGGGAAAGAAAAAAAGGAAAGCACACATTTAGAAAAAGGCAAGGAGAGGGGAAAAAACAGACGAGGGCAAATATATTTAAAGAGTAAAGTTGGGAAACGAAGACACAAAAGGGTTCTCGTAGCGCAATGAGTCTCTCCGTCTCTCTCAGAGACTACTTTACTTTGCAACACATCACTTCCTCTATTTAATCAGAGGCAGAGAAAACCTCCCAAAGTTTTCCACAAAGACTACCTTACACACTCCCTGTTTTCACTATCCTTCGAGAGAGAGAGAGACAGAGAGAGAGAGGAGAAAAGGAGAGAAAGAGAAGAAGCACAGAGGGGGAGAGAGAGAGAGAGAGAGAGAGAGGAAGCAGAGTGTGAAATATTTGTGCAGACTTTTCCTTTTCTGTTTCTTGGGTTTGAGAGAGAGAGAGAGAGAGAGAGAGAGAGAGGCATGAAGCAAGGTTTTTATCTGCAGAGCTCATCACCAGTGCAACACATGATGTCTGGTAACCCTAATTACTGGTGGAACAACATCAATCCTCCACCACCACGCTCTCCTTTTTGCCACTCTTCTTCTTCCACTCCTAACCTCTTCCTTCCATACCCGCCCACTTCTTCCCTTTCTTCTTTATTTCATCTCAATCCTTCCTGGGTCTATAATAATAATGTTAACCAAGAGCAGCTTCCAGAGTCACTGAGCCAACTCCTCATGTAATAAACCTCTCTCTCTCTCTCTCTCTCTCTCTCTCTCTCTCTCTCTCTCTCTCTCATGTTCCCATCTTTTTTGTTTCAATTTCCAGACTAACAAGAAAAAAAGGACATCTTTCTCCAAGTTTCTGTAAAAGAACTCACAGAAATTTGCATGTATGGATATATGTATATAAGCTTAATTTGTGGGTCATGTGGTGTGTTTTAGGGGTGGATTGGTTGGAGAAGAAGATAAGAGCAGTGTGATGATGAATTACTTACAAGAAAAGAGGGTGGAGGATTGGGAGGAGCAACAGGTGCTTCAGCAATCCCCGAATGATGCTTCTGTTCTCGACAATCAGCATCATCATCTTCATGTGAAGCAGGAAGATTCAGCAAGCAGCTACGGTGTGTATGGGGGTGCAGCAAGTGATCATCATGCTCTTCAAGGGACAACAAACAAGTCTGCTTGGTCTCAACATCATCACCCCGCTATGATTCCTAATTCACCACCCAAGTCGTGTGTCACCACAAGTTTCAGCAGCAGCATGTTGGATTTCTCGAACAAGAATCCAGTTAATAAGAGGCAAACCCCACCAGATCTATCCTCTGAGGTGAGGAAAAATTTTAAATAAAAGGGATAGTAAGAGATTATGTGTCCATAATTTTCTTCAGTTTCCTTTGATGCGTACTGAATAAATGCACGTAACATAAATTAAAACTATGACTTTGTGAATCAGTTCGAAAATCCCAAACAATAAAAAAGAGTGGGTTGAGTTCTAGTCATGCTATTTATGCTTTTCACATTAGTCTCTCCTGTCTAAAAAACTGGAGATTGTTGTTAGATTAATAAGATTCTGATGCCATTTTTTTTTCTTGCTCTTTCGTCAGTGTAACAGCAATGCAACTGGTGGGGTACAAAAGAAAGCTAAGGTCCAGCCTCCTTCAACCAGCCAATCTAATACCTTCAAGGTACCTAATCATTCTCTCTCTCTCTCTCTCTCTCTTTCTCTTTCTTTCTCTCTCTCTCTCTCTCTCTCTCTCTCTCACACACACACACACACAAGCGCGTGTGCAACGGGCAATGTTGTCTCTCTCTCATTGTCCACTTGTTCCAGCAGCATCAATCTCTCATATAAGCTAACATCTTACTTTCCAATCGAGTGAAAAACAGAGATGGAAAAAGTAGAAAGTGAGGAAAGTGGATTTAGAATGAACAATAGTATTGACGAAACGCATCTTACTTCATTTATTAAATCATTTCTTTCCCTCTTCTGGTGTTTTTGACACAGGTGAGGAAAGAGAAATTAGGAGACAGAATCTCCGCCCTGCACCAGCTAGTTTCCCCATTTGGAAAGGTATTAAATGTTGGAGACGTGTTAAATTATGTCGCATTATTACTTCTTTCAAGAGCAATTAGTCTCTCATTCTTTCTTCAAGATTATATGAAACTTTTTCTCTCCTTTTTGTGATTATGAGATATAGAAGAAGTGAGTACATAAAGACTTTGTAACTGGTTTATTTTCCTTTTTTATCTCTTTCTTGTTGGATCTTTTTGCAGACCGACACCGCTTCAGTACTATTAGAAGCTATTGGGTATATCAGATTTCTTCAGAATCAAATTGAGGTGGTTGCTTTTTCTTTAGCTGATATTCCATATCTCTTTGGTTTTGTGCAAAAAGAAAAAACATGGACTAGCGATGATGTCTCTTTCAAAAGTTACAGGAAGTACTAAATATTCTTCTTGTTTAATTTTCTTTGCAGGCGCTCAGTTCACCTTACATTGGCAGTGCTTCAGGAAAAACGAGGCACCATCAATCTGTAAGAAATCGCTACTTTTTCTGCTTTGACAAGTGCACAAACATGCGCATGTGCATGTTACGTTTGTTTTCAATATGTATTACAAATTTTACTGATTAAAGTACGTAATTGTATGCAAGGTTCGAGGGGAGAGGAGTCCAATGTTTTCTGAGGATTCGGGTCAGGTATGAGTGCTTTATCGGATCCCTTAAATAGTTAAGAGTAAATGGAGTATTTACCTTTGTTTTTTGGGAAAGTTAAGAGCATGTTCAGTTTATTGCTGTAAAGAACTAAAAGAAGACACCAATATAAAGACTTCACCATTTTTCATCACTTTAGATTGATTAAAGTAGACAACCCAGATTGACTAAAGGTTTCACTATTTCTTTTTCAGCTTTATAGACTTACTTTGAGAAACAAAGAGACTGTTTTTAGCTTTTTTATAGAGATCTACAACGATGTATACATTCATTAAAGAAGGTAAAGAGGAGTAACGTTTTCAAAAAAGAATTGTTTTCTCCCCCTGCTCATTTCAAAGATCATCAATGGACGACTGAAATCTATTCTTTTGCGATCCAAAAATCGCCCATCCCTGAGGATCCTCAGGGATTTGTAGACATGCCCCCCAGAGCTTTCTTTCGTTAGCATCGAGCATACAAGAAAAGCAAAATAGCCACTGTGCATGGCACTTGTCAATAAGAAAGAATGCTGCTTGGGTATCAATTGCTTCCATTAGCGACGGGTAAAGGGAAACATAGTTTGCACAATACACACAAAATGGGAAAAAAAAAATTATAGTTCGCCCATTCTGAAATGCATTCACTGCTTGGGAGTAGTCATGTAGCTTGATAGATGTTGTATTGATACACATAACTGTTTTAAATCGGGGATGGGTCTAAAAGAAAGGTTCGGAAAGCCTACTTTTTAGTCTACAGAATGATCTTTAATCCGGAAAAACACGGTAAAAATAGTTAAGACTAAGATAAACAGTGACTGGTAATTAATTAACGGCATGGCAAAGAGTTTATTACTTCTTCATGAATCTACTGTTAAAAGCCTATCCTAAGATACTTAGATACTGCAATTATATGTCATTACGATCAACAAATTCACATCCTTCTAATCTCTTCTTGCACTTTTTTCAACAGGAATCCATCAATGAAGAGCCAAAGAACGATTTGAGGAGTAGAGGATTGTGTCTGGTCCCGGTCTCGTGCACGCTCCAAGTAGGAAGCGACAATGGAGCCGACTACTGGGCCTCTGCTTTTGGAGGAGGAGGCCTACGATGAGACTTCTTCGAATGACTTGGGGTTTTAGGGAAAATAGTACAGCAAGAGCTTCATGATCAGATGATATAACATCATGAGCCGTCAATCTGCTAAGGAAATAAAAGAAAAAGGCGAAAGGCTGATTGCTCATGATGCCGTATATCATGTTAAAACGAAAAGATGGAGTCATCTTGTGTTGTGTATCTCGGGGGACAAGGGCATCCTTCGATAAATTAACCTAGCTCATCCCTGTCAATTTAGTGGTATTTTCTAGTGCCCTTTTGCTGTAATTATTATGCTTAGAAAAGGTATTTGCATTTCAATTTGCAAGTCATTTCACCGTTTGCATATGGGGCTGAGCTTAGCAAACCATGTATGTACCTTTGGCTCTTGGATGGCTTGTCTTGAGTCGTAGTTTGTGTTCGCTAGTCAAATTCCATATCATGAATTTAAATCGACTCACGTTGTTCTAATTTTTATTTTTTTTGGCCGAACATGTTAAAAAACAACATATCCTAAGTTCATACATATCACTTTCGAGTTTGCCGACAATGTACTTTTTCATAAGCATGTTGAGTCATGTCAATATGAGATTCTTAAATTTGTGAAGATTATTGTATTGCTGGGAAAAATTGGTCGAAAATCCATAGGAAAAGACTGATACCAAATTCACTATGTTTATGTTGGGTATCATCACTAGAATTGATATTGTTGGCCAGAATATCTCATGTCATCGGTTTATTTGAGTGACCAATGAGGAATCACCAAAGTACTAGTTGAAAACATGAGAGATTATAGTATTCCATTACATGAAAGAGCTGCAGAGCAAGATCAAATAATGGTGCGAGCTAGAGGACAAAAATGGGAAAAGTTTATGAAAAGTCGTCTTTACAATCAAATATTACGACTTTAAATTGTCACAAATAAGTTCTAAACTTTTTTTTTAAAAAGCATAATCAAGTCTTTTCAATCACCAATGCTAAACTTTTGCTAAGTAGAAATCAAGAATTCCCTACAAGGATTAGATTTTGCTCAAAATTTTGCATTTTCAGCTGACGTTGTCTTAGAAGAGATAATTCTTAGGGATGGAGATCCTATATTTTCATATAATATATGGGACCCAAAAATCTCAATCTTAACCGTTTATATATCCAATCACAAGTTTTGAAACCATCAATATTCACATTTTTCAACGGTTTATGAAAAGACATAGAATGAAGAGAGAAAAGATTCTAATCTAGTCCTTGACTATTTGAATTTCGCTCATATTCTTTAACCCTTAATTTAAAGGTTTAAGTTTTGGCCCTAGATAAGACAATTGCCTTGTGACAATTTATTTTCCAGTTGAATCTACCTCGCGTTACATTGAACACATTTGCTCTCACTAGTCTATCTTGGTCTATTCAGATAAATTGACACTTTTAGGCAGTAATTTTACATCAGATTCTTGACTGTCGTTATGTTCTCGCATGTTCATGCAGCAAGACATTGTCCATGGGGGACATCAAGACTTTTTTGACTTGTCCTCCCCAAAATAACATCTGCTATAAACGCAGGTCATGACAAAGCAAAGAAAAGAGAGAGTTTATATTAGTTCGACAGCATCATTGGCCCTTTTCCGAGAGCAATAATGGTGGGAATTGGCATATACTTCGTGCCCTTTTCAAAGTTAAAATCATGTTAATGGCGGGTCCTCTGGCTTTTGCTTTAGAGATATTATTTTCGGCCCTCTTTTGCCTTCTATTTTTCTACTTCTGCCTAGACAAGATCTAATTCTTGAGAGACATTGCATCGACGGGACATGATTGTCTGCGTAATACAAGTGAGATTCCAAAAAGAAAAATACCCTTTAAAAAAAAAAAAAAAAGTCCGCATTTGATGCCATTGTCGAGTGATTTCCTCTATCAGCATTTGATGCCATCTTGGGGAATTTTATTTTCGGAAATCAACAATTCACCCCTAGAAAAGGCCGAACATAGTACCTTTTGTGTCGATTCGGGGAAAAAATATCATCGTCCGGTCAACGAAGATATGCCATTTGTTGTCATGTTTTGATTGGTTCCCTGTCGATCTCACCTTTGAAGCCCAATAAATTAAGAATTGAGACTGATTTTAAAAATATTTATGATTATTCCTCACCTTTTCAAATACGAGGGCAGAGATGGGAGGGCAGCCCAAATGCGACCATCCACGAGCCATAGGGGAGAGAGAGGACATATGCAGGGTCTGTGCAAGCAAATTGTGGACCGGGCAAGTTTGAAATAGCATGATGCTTATCGAACGGCACAAGAGTCGTGATACGATCGGTGACGTGGGATAGAGACATATCCAAAGCCTAACCAATGACGAGTCTACAGATCGAGTACATCAAAAGATCCGAATTCTGTTGCTGAAATGATTGTCTTCCTTGGGAATAAATTGGTAGTCGAAGTTGACTTTCCTCGATCGATTAAGTTCCTGTCTAGGACTGCCAAGAGGATAATTTCCTAGCGGTATCACTGAACGATTTGAACCTTAGACTCTTGGAGTAGCTTGTGAAGTCTCTCTCCCATTGCCCCGAAATAGGAGTGATTTGTCATGTAGAATCTACCATAATGTCTATATTTATTTTTGATTTAGCGCTCAAGTGGATCTATATGTCCATGATAACTAAGGGCGTGTTTGATAATAATCTTGTTTTGGAGAACAATTTTTAAGGAGAAATAGTTTTTTTTTTTACTTTTCCCGGAATAATTTTTGAATATAAGAACGCGATTGAAAATTGCAAAAAAATTCTATTCCAAGAATAGAAATGCATTTGGTAAACTTATTTCTTTTAATTTTTCAATATTTTTATTATATTTTCTTTTTTTTTTTTTTTTTCCTTTTTCCTTTCCTTTGTGGCTCGGTTGCCGGCCACGACGGCACGGTGATGACCGATTGGGTAAGGTCCGTGAGCTCGCCGAAGCCTCGCTAAGCTAGGCGAGGCCGAGCCTCAACGGTGGCCAAGCGAGCCTTCCCAGGCCATCGGCGAGGCTTGACCTCGCCCAAGTGGCACGAGGTCGGCCTTACCCTAGCCTAGCGAGGCCAAGCCTTGTGCTAGAGCCTCGCCTTGGCTGGGTGATGTCGACTTGATGGTCACTGGGCAAGGCTTGCGGCATTGCCAAAAGAAAGAAGAAGGAAAAAGAAAAGAAAAAAAATTGTTTCTCGAAATTGTTACCCAAAATAAGAAGTTATTTTTTTCCACTTCTTGTTTCTGTTCCTGGGAAAAAAAAATTTACCAAATATATTTTTGTTCTTTTTTTGTTCCCTGAGACAAAAGAATAGAAATTTTTGTTTCGAGGAATAGAAACAATTTTTAATAAATAGACCATAAATGGCGTGTTTGGTAACCATTCTATTTTGGGAAACAATTTTTGAACAGAAATATTTTTTTTTTTTTTTTATTTTTGTTCCCATGAACAATTTTTGAGTATAAGAACGTGCTTGGTAACTACAAAAAATTTATATTCTATGAATAGAAATTTGTATGATAAACTTGTATAATTTTGTTGTGTTTTTTTAATTTTTCGATATTTTTTCCTTTTTTTCTTCTTTCTTTTGTCTTTCTTTTTTTTCTTTCTTCCTCCCTTGTGGTTGGTTGGCCACGGTGGCAGCCCGACGACCGGTTGGGCGAGGTCCGGTGAGCTCGCCGGAGCCTCACCAGGCCACCGCGAGGGCAAGCGAGCTTGCTGGAGCCTTGCTAGATCTGGGTGACACCGAGCCTCACCGGTGGCCTCGGTGGCAAGGCTCGTCCTTGCCAAGCCACCGGTGAGGCTCGTCCTCACCATGGCAACACGAGGTTGACCTTGCTTAGGGCCGGCAAGGTCATCGGCCCTCGTCGGCCGGTCGCTAGTCATGGCTAAAGCCAACGACGCCCAAAAGGAAGAAGAAGGAAAGAAAAAATAAGAGAGAAAAATTGTTTCTCGAAATTATTCCCGAGAATAAGAAGTTACTTTTTTTTTTTTTTAATTTCTTGTTTCAGTTTCAAATCTATTCCCATAAACAAAAATTTTACTAAACTTCTTTTTTTGTTCCCCGGAACAAAAGAATATAAATTTTTGTTCCGGGGACAAAACACTTTTTAACAAATAAGCCCCCAACTGTCGGCGAGGCTCGGCCGAGGAGGCATGATCTTGTCGAGGGTGACGACGCTCCAGTGATGTTACTGGCCCTCGTCGGCCGGTCGCCAATCATCTCAAGGCCGACGACCGGCCACCTTGAAGAAGAAGAAGAATGGGAGAAAGAAAGGAAAAAAAGAAAAGAAGAACAAAAAAAGGAATTAAATAATAAAATTATTTAACAAATTAAAAAAAAAAAGATTTGAAGTATGAATTGAAATTTTGCTATATATAGAATACATATTTAATTTTGTATTTTAATTATTATTTATTATTTATATTTATAGTTTATATTATAGTTTATTATTTACTATTTAATAAAAATTTGATTAGTTAATATTTTTATTACTTAGTATAAATATAATTAATCAATAGAATTTCTATGATTTGATAGAATTTTAGAATGGAATAGAATTCTAAATTTGAATTCTTTTGAAATTGAAAATATAATAAAATATAATATGATTTCTTCATTCATAAGAAGATAATTATATTGGTGAGTGATCCATGAGAATTCAATATCAAATTTACACTCATCTAAAAAGGTAATTGAAAAAGAATTTGAATATAAATTTTATGCAGTTATTAAACGCATTTCTATTCTTTTTTTATTACAGAATCAGAAATTTTGTGTAACTACCAAACGTACTCTTTTGCTCAGAAATTGTTCCCGGGAATATAATAGTTACCAAACGCGCCTTAAATATAACATCAATCATCCATTAAGGGATTCATGATTTGACAGGAAATACAAGAAAGAGAGGAAATTATATGTGTATTGCATTAATTTGTATACAAGCACATTAATACATTTATAGTGTAAGGAAGGAAGAGAATAAAAAGGAAACAATATACAAAGAATAATAAATTTCCTATTTACTAAAACTTCCTATTCATTAAATCAATCAATCTATAATCGGGATCAAGCACAATCTTCAACCGCATCTCCAACACTCCCCCTCAAGCGGTGGCCTATATCTCGAGGACACCCAGCTTGCTTAATAGATAACCATGTTGTCTCCGACATAATGGCTTGGTGAAGATGTCTGCAGGTTGATCCACTGTTCCAATACCTTTTGCTACAAGGATTCCTTCTCTGATCTTATCTCGTGTGAAGTGGCAATCAACTTCAATGTGTTTCGTCCTTTAATGAAAAATTGGATTTGCTGCCAATTTGAGTGCAGCATCATTGTCACAAAATAATTCAGTTGATCCACTAACCTGTAACCCGAGATCTGAAAGTAATCCTCGAATCCAGATCACTTCGCAAGTGGTCTTTGCCATGGCTCGATATTCTGATTCAGCCGATGATAAGGAGACAAAGTTGATTGCTTCTTTGTCTTCCACGAGATTAATGACTTTCCCAACTTGATGCGAAACCGCAATTGATCTTCCGGTCATTGGACAAGTAGCATAATCCGTATCGCAAAGCCGTCATCTTCATGTTGCAGTCACGGGATAAGAAAATTCCAAGTCCTGGACATCCCTTCAAATATTTCACAACCTTTAAAGCTGCATCCATATGAGATTGTTTTGGACTATGCATGAATTGACTGAGTATCCGTACTGCATAGCATATATCAGGTCTTGTCATAGTAAGATATATTAATTTACCAACAAGTCGCTGATATGCTGACGGGTCTTTGAGTAGTGGGTCCTCAATAGATGAAGAAGAGCTCAGATCATATTCATGAGTAGTCAATTTTGCATTCTGCTCACTGGTATATGACAATTTGGTTTGCATCCGATAACCCGGCTTCAGAAACAATTTCAAGAATGAATTTCCTCTGACTAAGATTGATACCTTTGTCGGATCGAGCAATTTCAATTCCAAGAAAATACTTGGGTGGTCCCAAATCCTTGATATGGAAAGTAGAGTGCAAATACCTTTTAAATCTTGCAACATCTGAGTCATTGTTTCCCATAACAAGTATATCATCAACATATATCAGCGAGATAGATTGATGAATTACCTTCATTCCATGTAAACAGGGCATAATCATGCTTAGAGTGTTGAAATCCCGCATTAGTTAATGCAGCAGCGGTGAACTTGGCGTACCACTTTGTCTAGATGCTTGTTTCAATCCGTACAGGGATTTGCGTAGACGACATACCCGAGACTCCCCCTGTCTGCGTAATCCCTGTGGAAGTTCCATATAGATTTCTTCATCGAGATCGCCGTGAAGGAAGGCATTGTTGACATCCATCTGGTGTAAAGACCAATTTCTTATGGTTGCAATGGATAAGAAAGAACGAACGGTGACTTCTTTGGCAACGGGGAGAAGGTTTCATGATAATCGAACCCTTCTTTCTGAGTGAATCCTTTAGCCACTAGCCGAGCTTTGTATCTTTCAACTGAACCATCTGCCCGATACTTGATTTTATAAACCCATTTACATCTTATGGGTTTTCGGTGTGAGGGAAGTGGAACAATGTCCCAAGTATGGTTCTCCATCAAGGTAGTAAGTTCTGATTCCATGGCATGTTGCCATCTTGGATCACGATATGCTTCATGGAAAGAAGAATGTTCGTTTTCTTCCGAGAGACGGCTGACACAACACATATGTTCCGGTGATAGTCTATTAAAAGACACATATGAAGAGACAGGATACTTCGTACCTGGAGATCGTGAGGTAGAACAAATGTAATCCTTAGTCCATGTAGGTGGACGAGTTTGTCATCCAGAGCGTCGAGGTTGTTCAGCGACTACTTGTTCAGGTGCTGAGAAATGTTCAAAAGCAGTCTCTGATGGAGCTGAGGCAAAAGGAGGATTCTCAGATTGTTCGGGAGATAAGTTGTCTTCAGAAAAGGTGGCCTTCCTTGGAACATAAGTGGATGGTTCCGGAGCAATTAACAGATATTGAGAAGCCATAGATAAATCTTCTTCAGATAAAAAAGGCCTATGATTTGGGGATGATGATGCAGAGGATGAATGTATCATATCTTTAAATGGAAAAATATCCTCATGAAAGGTGACATCCCCGCTGATAAAGAAATTTCCAGTAGAAATCTCCATAACTCGATAGCCTTTTTGAAGAGATGGATACCCCATGAATATGCATTGTGTGGCACGAGGACCCATTTTATCCAAAGGGCCGACATTTGTTGCATAACACAGACAACCAAATACTTGAAGATGATCATTGCGAGACTGTCGTTATAAAGTAGTTCAAAAGGAGTTTTCCCATCCGAATACGAGTTGGCATGCGATTAATCAAATAGGCGGCAGTGACCACACAATCTCCCCAAAAACCTTCAGGAATAGAGGCTTGATATTTTAACGCACGTGCTACTTCTAAGAGATGCCTGTGCTTACGTTCTACAACTCCATTTTGTTGTGGTGTGTAGGTACAAGAACTCTCATGAAGTATCCCTTGAGAAGATAGGAATTTTGTACAATCAGAAGTGAAAAATTCACGCCCATTATCTGTACGAATTCGTTGCACGATTCTTTGAATTGAGTTTTGACCAAGGAAACAAAATTCGAAAGAAGAGTAAATGTTTGGCTTTTTGAGTGCATAAGATATACCCAAGTGGCCCTTGTATAGTCATCCACAATCGTGAGAAAGAAACGGGAGCCATCACGATGAGAAGTGTGATAAGGTCCCCAGATGTCCATATGAAGTAAAGAAAATTTTCTATCTGCTCGAGACGTACTTTTTGGAAAAGATGCTCGAGATTGTTTGGCCAAGGGACAAATTGAACATTTAGGATGAGGAAAACATGCACTATAACCCAATCTTTGATGAAAAAGAAGATCTTTATTTCGATTAATAGCATTACAAGAGATGTCTTTATTTAGTAATTCTACATCTCTTGGCGAATCAATCCAAGATGAAATGATCCTTCGAAATACTACCCAAGCCCATCGGTTTGCCGATCGAATGGTCCCGAAAGAAACAATTTTCGGAGCTGAATATTGCATGACAGGAACTATCTATGCAAACTTTTGAGACAGAGAGTAGATTGAACTCAAAATCAGGAATGTATAAGACATTTCTGAGAACAAAATGAGGACCAAGTTGAACAGTGCCAGTCTTGGTAACTTGAGTCACCTTTCCATTTGGAAGACGTACTGATATTGGAAATTCTAATTTTCTATCGATTGTGGAAAAAAGATGCTCAGTACAAATTATATGGTCACTAGCCCCGTATCAATTATCCATGCATTCATAGAAAAAGAATTTCCTCGTGAAGAAAAGTACACGAGAATCATGCACTTTTGTCACCCATCTTCAATTGACTCATAATTTGCGGGATATTCGATACCGATCTTGAGTAATTGTTTGTTGTGCTCCATCCATCCTTTGTGTCAAGACCTGATAAGCTGAAGATTCCTTTTCTTTCCTATTTTTATCAGTAGGCTTTCCATGCAATTTCCAACATGTTTCAATAGTATGGTGTGGACGTTTGCAATATTCACAATATTTATTTTTGAATTTACTATATTGCCCACTGACCTTTCCTGAGGAGGTGGCACCACGTGGATCATAGGATCCCTTATAAACTTGAGCTGACGTGGCGCCATGATAGCCGTCCGATCTATTGAAGTTCTCGGATGATCTATAGCCGTCCATCCTCTCGCGCGGAGATCTATAGCCGTCCATCCTCTCGCGTTGATCTGGACCGTCCAGCAGCCCCCCTGAATCAGAGCCGTTGGATCTCCCGTGTGAATCCAGACCGTCCGATCGATAAAAGGTAGGGTTTCCATCGTTTTTTCTCCTTGCCGCAGCTGCATTACCCATTTTTGGGTATCCCGAACGGGTATCTCTGGTCATCGCGTCTTGTGAACCCTCGCCGAACGGAAAAACAGCAAGGCTCATTCCTTCTCCCACTCGGGCGTGCTCGGCCACAGCGAGGCGCTAACTCTCTTCTTGGACGGCAAGCTGATAAATACGTCCGAGCGGCGGTGATGGTTCCATGGCAAGGATTTGAGATCTAAACGCCGAGTAAGAATCGTTGAGTATAAGTAAGAACCGCGTGCTTTTCTCCCTTTCTCGCATGTCTCTGTACTGTCTTAGGGTTGTTTCGGGTCCTTGAAGGCGATCCTCGGCTGATTCCAGTTCATTCCACAGAGAGGAGAGACGGTTGAAGCAAGCGGTAACCGAGAGGTTCCCTTGCTTCAATTCCGCTTTGCGTGATGCTTTGAAGAGCCGCGCTCGATCAAGCCAGCCATACATCTCTCTCGACGCCGTCCCAGATCTGTTTGGAGTCTTCGGTAGGCGGTAATCCAGCCGCGACATCGGGGGCGAGCGTGTTGCCGATCCAAGTGCGAACCAACTGGTTACACTTCCACCAGAGGCACTGGAGGCGTTCATCGGTCGGAAAGGAGACGGTTCCGTCAAGGAAGCCGTCTTTGTCTTTGGTCACCGAGCCCGCCGGAGGTCTCGAGCCCACGAGGAATAATTTTCCGGTCCGGTAAGCTGGTTGCCGATGAGGCGTAACTCGGGGGCCATCCGCCGGCGAAGTGTAGAGGGGATCGCCGGGCTCCGGTGCCGCCGCCACCAAACGGAAGGACCATCGGCATGAATCCGGGTTGAAGTCCGGGTAGGGATTCGTCCCTTGACCGGGATGGGTCCGGCTTCATGACCCGACGACGTCGTTCGGGTCGAAATCCCGGCACGAATCCGGGTTGGAGTCTCGGGTAGGGATTCGTCCCTTGACCCGGGATGGATCCGGCTTCCTGACCCGGGATCGTCTGACCCGATGCTTCAGTTGGGCTTATTACAGACGGCGTAGGTCCGTATGGATATTGGGTCCACATCTGTCCTGGCCCAGTAGCCCATTGAAACCAATTAGCTGGAGGGAAAATTGGTGGCCACTGGACTGGGGCAGAGGTTGGGCCCATCGCAGGATTCAACCCTGCAGAGAGAGTTTCTTCAGAAGATTGATCTACGCCAGTTACAATCACTGGATCTGAGGTAGGTGTTTCTTCTGCAAAAGAGCTCTCGACATTCCTGTCCTTTGTCATGATATCAAGAGAGAAAGAAAAAAAAATTTCTATTCGGCTTGCTGATTGTTTTGCAGGGTGCAATAACGCTCAGATAAAAGAACCGAAGGCAACTCAAAAGATGCGGAAGCTAGGCCAGGAAGGACTGCTCTGATACCATGACAGGAAATACAAGAAAGAGAGGAAATTATGTGTATTGCATTAATTTGTATACAAGCACATTAATACATTTATAGTGTAAGGAAGGAAGAGAATAAAAAGGAAACAATATACAAAGAATAATAAATTTCCTATTTACTAAAACTTCCTATTCATTAAATCAATCAATCTATAATCAGGATCAAGCACAATCTTCAACTGCATCTCCAACATGATTGAATCGAGAGGCTTATCACATATTGACGCATGATGTGAGAGCTTAAAAACCTTATTATACAAATTTGGACTCATTTGCTTGCCTTATCCAAATTATTCACCTCTTCATTTATAAATGATTCTCTGTTCCAGTCGTTGTTGGGAACGACTTGTTCCTTACAAGTCGCGTCATGCCCGTGTCCCACAACTATCGTGCCAAAGGTTTCAGCCAAGCCGCGTGGGATGTGAGGGAAATAAACTATAAAGTAGCCCATCATCGCTTGGAGTGCGTTGAATGATCCTGGGCCGGGCTCGAGAAATTGCCACGATGCAATAAACACACACAAAATAATTTGACAAAACTTTCCCCCAAAAATTCAATGCTTGACGTCTCTTATCTTCTTCTTTTTTTTCTTTTTTTTGGCCGGTTTGACGTCTCCATCTTCACACCTTGAGCTATCTAAATTTCTGATTTCTTCTTGCCATTTTCTCTGGAATTGGAAGAGTTGAAGGATGGAGAGTCGTTTGAGAGCGGCAACGCTTGTGGGGATTCTTGCTTTGGGAATTGTCGCTGGAATGGTCAAGACAGCAGATGGCGCAGCAGTCCCTCCGAGCTCGATGGCGAAGATCAGAAGGATGAACTGCCGAGGTCCATACGTGGGAGTAATCGTGCCCAACTCTTTCGAGATGAGCCCTCTTCTCCGATCTCCGAGCTTTCGACCCGATCCGAACTTCCCTTACTTGGATATCTTAGGTAAAAGAAAATTAGAACTGGTGATCTGGACACATACATCTTCTGTGCGCTTCCATGTATCAATTAAGTACATAAGTTCAGAGTTCGCTTCATTTGAGGAAAGACAGCACTCACAATACCTTACACTCGATCATTTTCATTCAGTTCCATCCTCCTTTTTCCAAAAACCGTGGGGTTTTGCTACTCAACTTCATAATGATATATTGCCCACAAATAAAACCTTGTTATATTGACTTCAGGTCATTTTTAGACTGTTCAGTCGTTTCATGTAATTACAGCATGAATCAGCTATGCCATGGGCAAAAAGTCGCAACCTAAATTCCACTCGAATTGAGGGAATAAGACATGATTGCACACTAAATTCATAGGTAATTTCATGCCATGTAGGAAGGAGGTTTAGATTTGGAAAGGTCAAAAATAAGAAGGTGGTCATTGTCATGACCGGATTGAGCATGGTAAGTATATATACATATCCATTTGATTCATCTCTCTGTTCCCTTTTTTCATTTCCCAATCTATATATTAAGAATTTGGTCTATTTGATTGCGATAATTTTCTGATAAAACCAACTCCTTTTCTTTATTTTTGCTTTTGAAGCTCAATGCAGGCATAACCACAGAATTGCTTCTCGCTCTATTTGATGTGAAGGGAGTGGTGCACTACGGGATTGCAGGCAATGCAAATCCTCAACTCCAGATCGGAGACGTGACTATTCCACAGTATTGGGCTCACACCGGACTCTGGAATTGGCAGGTACCCTAATTTTTTGTAAATCGCCTTAAAAAATTCGCAATAGATGTTCCCTATAATAGGTGTTTAACTTAGATTTATATCGAACAGGCAATAGGTCGGGCCTAACTTATTACCATTTCACCATAAGTTTTCAGGACGGAACAAGGGAAATTATGGTCAAGACTACCGAGTCCCCTCATCATTTTCGTCGTAGGATTTGTACCCTATATTTTTGCTTTCAATCTCATGCAGCGATTTGGTGACGGGCCCGACGATGAGCTACCTTTCGAATCGAGCGGGGACGACACGAGGGAATTCGGGTATCTCGAATTCGACGATTACAACAACGCGACTAGAAATGGGGAGGGGGTGGGAAATTTTCTGAACAGGGTGTGGCATCAGCGCGAAGAGGTCTTCCCGATCGACGGCGTTCCTGAAGTCAGACAGCTTGCCTTCTGGGTTCCGGTCGACGAGAGCTACTATAAATTATCGACCAAAATCACGGTAATTAACTTTCGTGAAAACAATCACCTTGCTGCTTCCAGAAACACTACGTGATTTTCCATGAATGCCCGTGAAAACTTAATAATCTACTTGACATGAAATGCAGGATTTGAAGCTAGAGGCTTGTGTCAACTCTTCAACCTGCTTGCCAAGAACGCCAAGGGTGGTGATGGTGGAGAGGGGAGTGAGCGCCAACGTGTTTGTGGACAACAGAGCTTATAGGGAGTTCTTGAGCTCCAAGTTCAACGCCACTCCGATCGACATGGAAAGTGCCGGCGTCGCTTTGGTGTGTCGCCAGCTCGGCACGCCCTTCATCGCCTTCCGGTCTCTCTCCGACTTGGCCGGCGGCGGCTCCTCGCTCTCCAATGAGGCCACCACTTTCGCCTCCCTTGCTGCTCAGAACGCCGTCGATGCCGTGGTCAAGTTCATCTCCCTCCTGGCCTCATAATCCGCCAATCAACTTTTGCTTTGTTCTACCGTTGAGGAAAACACCAGTATTGATCTTGGCCCTCAAAATAAGTGCGTCCCTCGTGTTCTAGGGTATGCATTTTCTCCAATCGAGTAAAGCTCGAGCTGTTATATACTCGAGCTCGAATCGCAATTGTTTCAGTTTGCGATTGAACAGTCCAATAATCGATTTGAACGGTGGCCGGACACTGTTAACACTTGACTCAGGTGTTCAATAAGCCTAAACAGCCCATGGTTGCTGGTCTGCCCGGTCGGGTATTCATCTGCCTTTGATTTTTCGCAAAATTTGTAAGTCATTTTAAGTATCATAAATATATTCATAAATACTATTTCATCCTTAATAAATTCAATTTCTTGAAATGCCTTCCATATGTTGCACTTTTCTTTTTCGGTAGATTAGAGATAGCTGCCACGATTCAATAATTGCTACATCACTAATCGTCGCGGCCTCTGATGAATTGACCACTGCCCTTCGCACCCGACCACCGCCTTCATTGAGCCCTAATGACTCCGAATCAAAATGTAAGCATTTTTTTTTCAAATTCTTAATCATTTTTTATTTTTCTTTTTGTTCTAACTTTTCTTTTTCTCTCCCCCGTATTAACCGGCTAAAATTGACCGGATAGATAAATTGACACAATTACAAAATGCTTAGAACCGTTGGTAAAAAGATAGGGTTTAAGACTTATTTGGAAAAAATGCAACAAATTTAGAATTATTTTGATATATATATATTATTTTTTTGGGGAATAAAGTTTCCACAATGCCTAGCACCAACGACAAGTACACAAATCAAGTACCTTAAGATCTGAATTATATTGTTCAGATACTTTTCTTCCTCTCGGTAACAACAGTCGAAGTTGACTTTCCTTGATCCATTACGTTCCCATCCAGGACCACGAAGAGTCTCTTTACCTAGCTGTATCACTCGACTATTCAAACCTTAATGTTCCCATTTAGCACGTGGAATCTATCTCGATATTTACTTCAATAATGACCAATTGTCTCTACAACACCACGTGTTGTTGTGTGACTTGTAAGGGACAATCAATTATTCGAGGAAGGGCTGCATTTTGTTGTTCAAATTTTCGATGTCCTTAGAAATTAATCGTTCTCTTGAGACTAAGATGAATTGCTTCTCAATCCATCATTCACCAATAAAAAAAATATATATATATATATATATACTTTCATATCGAAATTAATTACCCATTAATGAATTAATGGTTTTATTTGAGAGTTGTATCACATATTGATTGAATTCATTTTTATTTTTATTTTTGCCTTTTCCAAATCATGTGCTACTTTATTTATAATGATTTTTCCAACTCTACATTTTGTTGAAAAAGACCCATTCCTTGCGAGTCACGCCATGCCCATTTGGCAATTAATTTGTAATGGACTTGCTAGTTGTTTCTCTTCCTTTGACTAACGATTACTTCAAACCCTACATAGATAATTATTGGGAAAAAAAAAAAACAAAGGAGAGAGAGAGAAAGTGGGAAAAATACTTATGGGAAATTGGAAAAGAATCTTATGCATTGAATAAATAAATCTGAGTATGACCACAGCAAGTAAATCAAAATTAGGATGGTTAAGTAATTTCAGCTGCGGAGTTAATTTCACTTTTGTCACTTGCGCTCGCCTTTTTGTTTATAAGCAATTGCTTTACATTATATCTATTCAACTTTTCTTATGTTGCCCATTAAAGTTCAATGTGAAATCTTCCTGCATAGTTTTCCTTATGCGAAAAACCCTTGTCTATAAATAAGATAATGGATTCTTTTTTCTTTTTTTTTTTTTTTAAGTGATTATTCTCACATATGTTCACATTAGGTGAAGGATAACTACATGTCATGGGAAGCCCAACTCTCCATAATATCAACGTTTGACCTGAGATTTCTCCATTTTAGATGAGGATCGTTCTTTTTTCAATTTGATCTTGGGTGAAAGTGGGAATAATCCCATATTATTAGATGAGTTAATGACTCTTGACTTCACTTGCGTCTTCTAATTCAATGTACTCTTCTTTGGCTCTTCTCTAGTTGCGTGTAGGCCTTGATAAAAAAACCAAAGGAAAGCACGCTGGTCTGAACCTATGCTGTTCACATATCCTTATCCACAGGCAATTGGTAGGTCGTTTACTATTCCTTTAATCTGACCGAAGCTTCCCCCTTAAATACGTGCTTCCATGCTTTGTCTTTTCATTCCACGTCTCTAATTTCCTTTCTGATCTCTTGAGCTCGCTGAATTTCTGGTTCTTTTCTTCATTCTTTTTTGGGATTGGAAGTGTTGAAGGATGGCGAGTCCTTTGAGGGTGGCGATGCTTGTGGGGCTTCTTGCCTTGGGAGTGATTGCTGGAAGTGTCGAGAGAGCAGATGGTGCGGTCCCTCCAAGCTCGATGGCGAAGATCAGAATGATGAACAGTCGAGGTCCATACATCGCTATAGTCGTGCCCAACTCTTTCGAGATGAACCCTCTTCTCCAGTCTCCGAGCTTTCGAGCTGATCCGAACTTCCCTTATTTGGATATTTTGGGTAATCTCTTGTTCGCAATTTACCTAATCTCAGACGGAAATTCTTCCCACATATACATGACTTCAAAGTTTGTGCCTTCATCTGAGGAAAAACGACGCTTACACTGCCTGAAATTCAATCGTTTTTAATTCAATTTGGTCTTACTTTTCAAGAACCATGTGATTTCACCACTTGAAGTTTTTGTTTTCGTGTGATTTGGGTCCTAGGCCATCTTCTGTATCGAAATTTTATCATGATGCAGCCCGTGACCAAAACCTTGATAAATCAATCTTGGGCCGCTTTTAGACTGTCCGATCGTTTTATGCAATTACATTACGGCCTAAACGAGGGGCAATGACATGATCCTAAACTAAAATTACAGATTAATTCATATCACGCAGGAAGGAGGTTTCGATTTGGAAAAGTGGAAAATAAGAAGGTCATAGTTGTCATGACCGGATTGAGCATGGTAGGTATATTTACACATCCATTTAATTCATCCCGTTCCTCCCTCCTACGATTGCCAATCTTTATCTCAAGAATTTCTTCAATTTGATCCTGATAATTTCCTGATAAAGCCTCTTTCTTTCTTTTCCTTTTATTTTTCCTTTTGAAGCTTAATGCAGGCATAACCACAGAATTGCTTCTCGCTCTATTTGAAGTGAAAGGAGTCGTGCACTACGGGATTGCCGGAAACGCAAATCCTCAGCTCCAAATCGGAGACGTGACCATTCCTCAGTATTGGGCTCACACCGGCCTTTGGAATTGGCAGGTGCCTAGTTTTTATTTGCGCAGCTCTTTATCGTTTGACCATCTTAAAACCCGCAACGAATTACTAATCGCGCATGATTCGCAATACGTGAGAATTCACAAAATTAGGATGTATTAAAACTGCGATGTGGGTGCAACTTAGATTCGATCGGGCAGGTGAACCCGACTCGGAGGGCCCAAATTGTGGTCCAAGCCTAACTTGACCCTTTTTAATCAATCTTGCGACAGCGATTTGGCGAAGGATCTAACCACGAGCTGGCTTTGGAATCGAACGGGGACTACACGAGGGAAATTGGGTATCTCGAATTTGCCAATTACAACAACGCAAGTCAAAATGAGGAAGAAGAATTGGGAAATCTTCTGAACAGGGTGTGGTACCAGCCGGAAGAGGTCTTCCCAATCGGCGGCGTTCCTGAAGTCAGGCAGCACGCCTTCTGGGTTCCAGTCGACCGGAGCTACTATGGATTATCGGCGAAGATCACGGTGATTAACTCGTCTAATCTGACCTTGTTACTTTCGAAAACACTAGGCATACGCCGAGAGCGATTTCGAAATCCGAATTACCGAGACTTCAGGCATTAATCTGGTCGAAATGATATTGTTATGCAGGACTTGAAGCTAGGGGCTTGTGTGAACTCTTCAACCTGCCTGCCAAGAGCGCCAAGGGTGGTGAGGGTGGAGAGGGGAGTGAGCGCCAACGTGTTTGTGGACAACAGAGCTTATAGGGAGTTCTTGAGCTCCAAGTTCAGTGCCACTCCGATCGACATGGAAAGCACCGGCATAGCTCTGGTGTGTCGCCAGCTCCGCACGCCCTTCATCGCCTTCCGGTCTCTCTCCGACTTGGCCGGCGGCGGCTCCTCGCTCTCCAACGAGGCCTCCACTTTCGCCTCCCTCGCCGCTCAAAACGCCGTTGACGCGGTGGTCAAGTTCATCTCCCTCTTGGCCTCGTAATCCACCAATCAACTTTTGCTTTCTTCTATTGTCGAGGAAAAACATTAGTATTGATGTTTGCCCTCCAAGAAAATTACCACGTCCCCCGTGTCTTAGGGTATGCATTTTCTCGAGTCGAGTCAAGCTCGAGCTGTTATTTGATTGAGCTTGAATCGCAATTGTTTTAATTTGCGATCGAATAGTCCGATTATTGATTTGAACGATGGCCGGACACTGTTGACACTCTGACTTGTTCAATAATCCTGAGCAGCCCATGGTTGCTGGTCTGCCCAGTTGGGTCCTGATGTGCCTTGGATTTTTCGCAAAATTTGTAAGCCATTTTAAGTATCATAAATATCTTCATAAATACTATTTCACCCCTTAAAAATTCAATCTCTCGAAATGCCTTCCTTATGTTGCACTTTCCTTTTTCGGTAGATTAGAGATAGCCGCCACGGTTCAATCATTGTCATCGCCATTGATCGTTGCAACCTCCGACGAATCTATCACCGCCCTTCGCACCCGACCACCACCTTCATTGAGCCCTTATGACTCCGAATCAAGGTCCATCATCTTGGTCCGGCCATAATCCGACACCGCCGCAATGCGGGCATGAAGGTTAAAAGCGACGAGAGGAAGAAGAGAAAGGAAGGGGAGTGAAAATTAGTGATAGATGGGGATGTGATATGAGGGCGAACGTAGAGACAACTAGGACTAGAGCGAAGGCGAGCAACGGTGGGGTTTGGCCGCGCGTTCCTTCATTTGATTCCTCACAATTTCAAGTTTTTTTTCCAATTTTCATATGACGTGCAAAATTCAAACTTGTGAATTGATTTATCTCATAGAAAGTATTGTTCTTCCGAAATATTTGTGTTTGTTACTGATGCCGACATAATAGTCGAGATCCAACATGGAATCGAGCTTACACAAAGCCTAGCACCAATGACAAGTGCACAAATTAAGTGCATTGAGATCTGAATTGTATTGTTCATATACTGTTCTTCCTTGTTAACAGCCTGCCGAAGTTGACTTCCCTTGATCTGTTACGTTCCCATCCAGGACCAGCAAGAGTCTCTTTACCTAGCTGTATCACTCGACTATTCAAACCTTAGCGTTCCCATTTATCATGTGGAATCCATCTCAATATTTACTTCAATAATGACTGATTGTCTCTACAACACCATGTGGTATGTGACTGTGAGGGACAATCAATTATTTGAGGAAGGGCTGCATTTCGTTGTTCAAATTTTCGGTGCCCTTAAAGATTAATTGTTCTCTCAAGACCAAGATGAATTGCTTTTCGATCGATCATCTGCCAAAAAAAAAGGAATGTACTTTCTTATCGTAATTAACCACCCATTAATGAATTAATGGTTTTATTTGAGAGTTGTATCACATATTGTTTGAATTCATTTGTTTGCCTTTTCCAAATCATTTGCCACTTCATTTATAATTATTTTTCAACTCTTCATTTTGTCGAGAAAGGCCCATTCCTTGCGAGTCACGCGATGCCAATTTGCCACTTCTTTTGTAATGGACTTGCTAGTTGTTTCTCTTACTTTGACCAACTATTACTTCCAAACCCACATAGATAAATACTGAAAAAAAAAAAGAAAACAAAGAAGAAAGAGAGAGAAAGGGGGGAAATACTTATGGAAAATTGGAAAAGAATTTTATGCATTAAATAAATAAATTTGACCATTTCGACCAAAAGAAAAAGAAAGAATAAATAAATTTGAGCATGACCATAGCAAGTTAATCAAAATTAGGATGATTAAGTAATTTCAAACATGGAGTTGATTTCCGTTTTGCCACTTGCACTCGCCCTTTTCTTTATAAGCGATTGGTCCATATTTACAATGTATATTATATTTATAAGATATTTATTCAATTCCTTTTGTGTTGCCCATCAAAGTTCAATGCGAAACATTTCTGCATAGTTTTTCTTATGCAAAAAACCCTTGTCCATAAATAAGATAATGGATCCTTTTTTATTTATTTTTAAGTTGATTATTCTCACATATGTTCACATTAGGTGAAGGATAACGACATGTCATGGGAAGCCCGACTCTCTATATTATCATCGTTTGACCTGAGATTTCTCCATTTTGGATGGGGATCATTCTTCTCTTAATTTGATTTTGGGTCAAAGTGGGGATAATCTCTTTATCATAAGGACAGCTATATTGAGTCTTGACTTCACTTGCGTCTTCTAATTCATTGTACTTTTCTATGGCTCTCTCTAGTTGCGTGTAGGCCTTAATCAAAAACCAAAGCAAAGCACGCTGGTCAGATTCTATTCCATTTAGAGGTGATAATGATTTGGGTTAGGTTGATCCAGTACCTAATCCTAAAACCAACATGCATAGTGTTGGTTCCCAATTTTTAGGACAGAAGACCAATCCGGTTAAGCCTAGGACGGAAGATCAGACTAACCCTATGGGTCTGATCTGGTTCTAAACTGGGAGCAACCGATAATTTTTTTGTTTCATTTTTCGTATTCCATAAAAAGATAAACATGTTATTTTAAATTACATATCTATCAATAGGGGTGATTGGTGAGCCACGAGACAAGGGTGAGCTGTGAGGCAAGTGAACAGAGGCAAGTAGCAAACAGCAAGCGTTGCTCATGAGCGAAGAGGGTTTTCAATTAGGGTTTTGTTTTCTTCTAATTTACTCGGCAACAAGCAAGGCCAGCGAAGAGAGGTGAGTGGCGAGCGTCGAGCATTGAGGGTGTGGAGTGATGATCAAGGCAAGCATTGAGCATTGAGCATCGCCAGATCTAGGGGAGGGCTACGACCCTCGCCTTAGATCTGGGCGAGGGCTCGTAGGCCCTCACTAACCCTCCCCCCCACCGTCACCGGCCCTTCCCCGCAATAGTGGGGAGGCAGCGGCAGCAAGGGCTCAGTCCTCAGCCGCCTTCTTCCTCCCTCCTCCTCTTTTTTTTTTTTTTTTTTTAAATTAATTTTAAATGTTTTAAATTTAATTTAATTAATTTTTATATTAATTATTTACTATGTTAACGGCTGGAAAATCGCCACGTCAATATTTTGGTCGGATTTTTCACACTTAAATGATCCATTTTGCTCCAATTTTGGCATTCAAGAGTCCTTCCATGTCAAGTTTTGACATTCTAAGTATCTTGCACTCGATTGCTAGAAGTCTCCAAGCTTGATGGCTAAGATTGAACTGATGAGCAGTCAAGGTCCATACATCGCTATAGTCGTGCCCAACTCTTTCGAGATGGACCCTTTTCTCCAATCTCCAAACTTTTGAGCTGATCCAAAGTTTCCTTATTTGGATATTTTGGGTAAGCTGTTGTTCGCAATTTACCTAATCTCTAGCAGAAATTCTTCCCATTTATTAATTAAGTACATAAGTTCAAAGTTTGTGCCTTCATCTGAGGAAGCACAATGCTCACACTGCCTAAAATTCAATCGTTTTAAATTCAATTTGATCTGACTTTTAAAGAACCATGTGATTTCATCTCGTTCTTGCCTCCTACGATTGCCAATCTTTATGTCAACAATTTGTTCGATTTGAGCTTGATAATTTCCTGATAAAGCCTTTTTCTTTCTTTTCATTTTATTTTTCCTTTCGAAGCTTAATGCAGGCATAACCACAGATTTGCTTCTCGCTCTATTTGAAGTGAAAGGAGTCGTGCACTATGGGATTGCAAGCAATGCAAGTCCTCAACTCCAAATAGGAGACGTGAACGTTCCTCAGTATTGGGCTCACACCGGCCTTTGGAATTGGCAGGTGCCAAGTTTTTATTGCGCAGCTCTTTATCGTTTGACCATCTTGAAACCCGCAACAAATTACTAATCGCGCATGATTCGCAATACGTGAGAATTCACAAAATAAGGATGTGTTGAAACTGCAATGTGGGTGCAACTTAGATTCGATCGGGCTTGTGGACCCAACTCGGAGGGCCCAAATTGTGGTCCAAGCCTAACTTGACCCTTTTTTAACCAATCTCGCTGCTGCGATTTGGCGAAGGATCTAACCACGAGCTGGCTTTGGAATCGAATGGGGACTACACAAGGGAAATTGGGTATCTCGAATTTGCCAATTACAACAACGCAAGTCAAAGTGAGAAAGAAGAAGTGGGAAATCTTCTGATCAGGGTGTGGTACCGGCCGGAATAGGTCTTCCCAATCGGCGGCGGCATTCCTGAAGTCAGGCAGCGCGCCTTCTGGGTTCCCATCGGCCGGAGCTACTACGGATTATCGGCGAAGATCACGATGATTAACTTGTCTAATCTCATCTTGTTACTTCCGAAAACACTAGGCCTACGCCAAGAGCGATTTCGAAATCTGAATTACTTAGACTTTAGGCATTAATCTGGTTGAAATGACATTGCTATGCAGGATTTGAAGCTAGGGACTTGCGTGAACTCTTTGACCTGATTACCAACGTTTTTGTGGATAACAAAGCGTATAGAGAGTTCTTGAGATCCAAGTTCGACGCCGCTCCTATCGACATGGAAAGTGCCGGCGTCGCTCTGGTGTGTCGCCGGCTCTGCACGCCCTTCATCGCCTTGAGGTCTCTCCCCGACTTGGCCGGCGGTGGCTCCCCGCGCTCCAACGAGGCCTACACCTACACCTCCCTCACCGCTCAGAACGCTGTCGACGCCGCAATCAAGTTCATCTCCCTCTTGCCCTCCTAAGTTACTCAATTGTTACTTTCTTTAGGGTCGAGGAAAAACTTAGTATTGATTTTTTGCCCATTAAATGTTGTCTCTCGAGTTCTAGGGCCGGCGTTACCTCGAGTTGAGTCGAGATCGAATTGTTATTTACTCGAGCTCAGCTCACAATGGTCGTAATGTTGCATTTGAATGGACCAATTATCATTTCAAATTGAATGTAGCTCTCTAGACTTAGGTTGCACATGATAACTATTATGTTTTTTTTTTCTATTTTTTTATTTCTCGGAACATATTTGAAATAGAAATCCATTTAATAAAGCAAATTTTTTTTTTCAAAATAAATTTTGTGCCAAAAAATAGGCTTAAAATAGAAATGGGAATTAAAAATTTTATACTTTTCTATTTCCGAAACAAAAACAAAAATAAAGACTATTCTCACGGCTCATTCTCTCTCTCGTACGTTCTCAAACGAGAAGACCACTCTTCTCCTCCTCCTTCCCAAGACTCTCCCCATCCTAGACCCCTAGATTGTGTTGTAATTATGGTTAATGAATCAACGAAAGCCAATAAATTAATATACGTCTTTTCTGTTCACATATCTCTTTTGGATTCATGAATTTCCTAGATTCATGTATCTTTTAGTTCATGTACTTATTGATTTCACGAATCTCTTGAATTCGCGTGTCTTTGGATTCACGTATATCTTGATTCATGAATTCAGTGGATACATGAGTCTATTTAATTCATGTATCTCTTCAGTACATGAACCAAAAAATCTCTATAAATAGATGGGAGCATAGAGCTTCAATGGTTTTTGATTGAGTTTTGGTTTTTCCGACTCAATTCCAAAATAGCTTTGATATACTCTTCTACTCTTTCGATTTTTTCAATTGAACGGTTCGACTAAGTCCTGTTTACATAATACTAATCCAAACAGGTTCGAGGTGATTCGAGGTGTTGTATCTTGGAAGGCATAATTTGTGAATCTGCGGAGCACCATTGAGAGGAATTAATCGCCTTAAGAAGATTTGGATATCCATACATTACCTCCAATTTTATGTTATTTTTCAATGATATCTTATTTTATTCTTCTTCAAGATTTGTAAGTTTACATAAAAAGAAGGATATTATATAGCTGTTATCGTCTTCTTACATTAATGTTCTAATTACAACAAACAATTTGTCTTCTCTAGAATAATTTCCAACAAATTGGGCTCGCCACCTCTAGCTCTTCCAATGGCGTCTACTACACCTCCTCCAACCCTAGCACCAACACATCCTTCCTCTCTGGTAGCACCTTCCTCTCCGGCTTCTGCCACTCCCTCCATTTTCCTAGCTTCGCTCTACCATCAATAACTTTTATTCGCCAAGCACCACTACTCCTCCTCGTGCTTCTGGTGCTCCTGCCTCTGTGGCAAGGACATCGTCATCTTTTAGCGCAAGTTCAAGCGCGTGATCAACATGGGCCGCCTCAAGGACCTCCTCAAGATGATCTGCCAAACCCACTTGGTCAGCATCACGAAGCTGCTCGGCGCCTTCATCTTTGGCTAACAAAATCTTCTTGGTCTATGAGTTCATCAATGATTCCAACCTCTCCAATTGCCTATGGAACCCTAAAATGCCCAATTTCACGACCCTCGAGACCTAGATGTTGAGGATGCAGATCACGACACCAACCTCAACACAATCCTCGTTCATGACCACATCAAGAGTAGCAGCGTTGTTCAAAGCCAAGATCTGCCACTTTGAGAACTCTTAGTTGTAAGGCGAGGCGGACAAGAATGACGTGCTCCAATAGAGGGAAGGTGCGGAGGGCGGTGACAATATCAAGGAGGAGGGGGTCGGAAAGTTTATGCTGTTAGTAAACAAATTTCTGTTCCGAAAACAGAAATTTTGTATCATTATTAAATCATTATTAAATGTAGTCAAATACTCGAAAACTCATTCAAGAAATACAAAATAGAAAATTTTATTTATGACTAAAAATTGTTCTCATGAACAGAATGATTATCATTTGCACCCTAAGCAAGCATAATATTATTATGTCCAATCATCAAGCTAATCTACGCTGATTACGTTGTCAAATTCAACTCGCATTGTTTACTGATAGTGGCACTTTATTTTATCTCTATCTATCAAACTCGTCATTAACTCCAACAAGAATCGCAGATCGGCAGGAAAGAAACAATCTCCACGATTCATTCATTCATTCTTTCATTAAGAAAATCGAAAAATTGTGAGGACAACGCCAATTGAAGGGCGGAGGGAAAGTTTAACCGGGTCAAGCCGGCCTGGTCGGCAATTGCGGGCCCCTCCAAAAGATCCATTCAGTTTGCCGCGTTATTTCAAAGCCACCCGAAATTACCATCCTACCCCCTAAACGAGGTCGTCGGCATATATGGAAGTCGTTCGTTGCCCCCGCAGGGTCACTTCGGTCATTTGATTAGCCGTCTCCGCTCCAGCACAAAAAGAGCAGTGTAATAGCCTCTTGGGCGGTTCGATATCCTCACCTCCCACTCCGCCCATTTTCGGCACCGCCGCCGGCCAGCAACCGCCATGGCCGCCGCCGCGGCAACCGCGGTGCCCTCCGAGATCCTCCGCTTCTCCACCGCCTTCCTGTCTGAAGCCCTCTCGCAGCCCGAGCTCCGCCGCAGGCTCTTCTCCGCCTTCCGCCGCGGGCTCCCGCAGCACGACCCGCTCCTCCGGCCGCTCGACCTCGCCGCCCAGACCCTAGAGAACGCCATCTCCACCGCGAACCCCTCCGTCCGGTCCTCCTCCCTCCACCTCGCCGAGAAGCTCCTCCTCTCCCACCCGGGCTCCCCCTTCTCCTCCTTCCTCCTGTCCCTCATCTGCTCCCTCTGCGGCCGGCCCCTCGACGCGGCTCTCCGGCTGATCGACGTCTTCTCCTCCGACCCCTCGCTCGCGCGGTCGGAGGTCGCGCCGGCCATCTTCGAGGGCCTCTTCCTGGTCCACCTCATCCCCGTCCTCGAGTGGTTCAACGACCAGAGGTCGAAGATCATGGCGAGATCGGGCCCGGTCCATCTCGAGAGCCAGCTCGACGACGACTTCTCGTGCGACGTGTCGGTGGTCCTTCCGTGCACGAAGGTGCTGTCGAAGATGAGCGGGGACCAGGCGGCGAAGCTGAAGGAGCTGGAGAGCAACTACGAGCGCGTGATCGACGAGAACTGCGCGGCCTTCGCGAGGTACTTCGGGGAAGTCCTGAAGAGCGGAGACGGAGGAAGGGCGGTGAGCCCGCCGCCCGTGGTGGTGGAGAAGAGAGGGAGAGTTGATGTGCTGGAGGAGGAGGAGGAGGAGACGACGGAGGACCGGACGGGGGATTCCCGGGAGGCCGGCTTCAACCATGGGCGCTATAACGTAATGCATTTTCTTCTCCTCTTTTCTTTGTCTTCTTCTTCGGGTATTATTTCTAAAAGGGCGATTCTTCTTTGTGAGGCGCGGACACAGTTTTTTTTCTTCTTTTTTTTTTTTTTTTAAAAAATGAAAGAAAGAAAAATCTCGATGACTAATGTTTCGTTTATTTTACAAAATTGAATGATTTAAAATATATTTTCCAAAAATGATCACTTAGAATAATTAATCGATAAAAATATTCTCATTATGGACAATAATTTATATATAAATATTTTTGTAGATGACGAAAAATATTTTTCGTTTATTTATTATTTTAAGCAATATAGGCAATCAATTGTAAGAAAATTTTTTTCAAATAGTTCATTTTTTGGAAAATAAACACACCCTAATTACTACATATTTTTGTTAGTAAAATGTCTGTATTCTTTCTTGTAATATGTATAAATTGCTTATGTGCGCTTTTTGATTTTAAAGAAAAATGTCATATGTTTTCATTAGTCAATTGAGGCAATTATCATTTATATACCAATACAAATGCTAATATGAAAAATTACTATATCGATTGGGTCTTTTCATTTGATATCACAAAGTAATATCAAAATTTGATCATTAGATTTAATGTATTCACGGACTCTGTTTCAACTCAAACCCAACGTACAAATATTTCTCAATTATGGAAGAAAAAATTGACGCAAGTGCATGGTATCGTCATCTTTAAGTTCTATAATATAAATCGGAGTGCAAGACGGTGGCGGGGCAGGTTTTGGGCGGGGACGGGCCCGTCCCCACCTCGTCCCGTTCCTATCCCTAGGTGTATGTGCGAACGGGTAGAGAAAAATCAACGAACCATTTTAGAAATCAAATCCGTGGATCCAACCTTCTCTTTTTTAGTTTTTACATTTAGCGGTCGCGAATGCATCATCAATGTCTCGACGGGAATAGTATCACATAATTTCATTGTATTTTATTCCAAGAATGACGGGATGAATGTACACTGTCAATCGCGATCCTACTCAGGACGTACGGGAATCTCGATGTTCCTTGGGACGTGATTTATTTAGTCCGGGGAAAACGAGCTTACGCAATTCGCCCCCTCTCTCTAACACGAAGGTTTGACTCAGTCAAAGTTGTTCGACGATGGGTTTGACCTGGTTCGGGTTCCTGCTGTCATCTCCCGTGGGCTGCGCCGCTGGCGGCCCAGACGAGACCGTCGTTCTTGTCGTTCTTCCGTCTCGTCTCCGAAGCTCTACCATGTCAATTTAAAACTCTGCTAAAATCCGAAAGGTCTCGCGGGTCCGGCGGAATTCGCCCCGGAAAAGTCGGTCGTCGCCGTTCGCCTTTTTCTCTCTCGTGCATGAACGGAGTGGAGTGGAACGTAACGTCGTCACGTGGCGAGTTCTTTCCCTCTCGGGAAATGTGGACGTATTCGCTGGGTCGGACGCGTTGAAACTGACGGGAGCTTGCGTCGTTTTGGGTTTTCTTTCGTTATTTTATGGCTACTTGACGCAACTTTGAAGTTCGGTTTTGACTGTTTGGACGCTCGAGATAAATCATTGCTGATTGGTGCAGCCAATATGGGCCGAAAGAGACCGGTCAGTTGACTACGGCGTCGGTGGGAGCTGCAGCAACTACACTAACCCGCCATCTTATCCTCAGAGGGTCTCCGCAGCTTCTCTCGCCACCGCCACCGCCGCCGCCGCTCCGAAGAGCCAGAAGCGACCTCCCCCTGCTGCCAGATCGACGCCGTTTCCTCCTCCACCGGCGCCTGCTTTCGGTTCAGATTCCGAAACCTCCGGCTCTTCGTCGGAACGGGACGGGTCGGCCGCTGGGTCTTCTTCAGAATCCGAGGTGAACCCGAGCGACACAAGCGAGAAAGAAAGATAGATTGTCCTCTCTGCATTGGACTAATCGACCTACGTCCGCTCTTGTCCTAGTTTCTAATGTTTTTCGTGTCGTTTTCTTGTCTTCTAGGAAAGGAACAAGAGCATGGCCTCGTTCGAGCCTAGGAAATCCCATCCTCAGAAAGAGAGGCAGTCCATTCCTGCGGAGCCGAGCTGGTGGGTGGAGATCTTGAAATTTAAGTCTTTCAACGCATCATCACCACCCTGTCCCTTGTACTCTTTCTGATTTTGCTTACGTTTTCGTTTGCATATATTCTTGTTTATAACTATCAGCCCCCCAGGACGCCTCATGGCAGAGTCCGAAAACCCGCCTGGTGGCGGAAAGCACGCCCCTCCTAAAGATTTCGTTTGTCCCATAACGAGCAACCTCTTCGACGACCCGGTGACTCTAGAGACTGGCCAGACTTACGAGCGCAGAGCGATCCAAGAGTGGCTCGAGAGGGGGAACTCGACGTGCCCAATCACGCGCCAGAAGCTGCAGAGCACTCAGCTCCCCAAGACGAACTATGTGCTCAAACGCCTTATAGCGAGCTGGCAAGAGCAGAACCCCGGTGCTGTTCTGGACAAGTCTGAGAGCTATAGCCTGGAGATTATGCCGATTGCGAAGCCGATGATGCACTCAACCTCGCCAAATAGTGTCACCAGCCGAGCAAGCCTGGATGGAACACTTAGCGATCTAAGGCATGATATTAACAAGCTCTGTACGTCGGAGATCCTGGAGGAGTCCGAGATGGCCGTCCTCCGGATCGAGAAGTTCTGGCAGGAGGCCAGTTTGGAAATCAGTATTGTGAACATGCTCTCTAGGCCTCCTGTCGTAAACGGGTTCGTGGAGATCCTATTCAATTCTGTGGACACCAGGGTCCTGAGGGCAACAGTCTTCCTCCTGTGCGAACTGGGGTCGAGGGAGAAATCTGTGGTTCAAACACTCACTCGGGTCGACTCCGATGTGGATGGCATAGTGGCTCTGTTGAAGAAGGGTCTGCTGGAGGCCGTAGTGCTGATATACCTGTTGCAGCCTTCGGCAAACAGCCTCATAGAAATGGACATTATAGACTCCCTGCTAGCAGTCATCAAGAAGAGCCCAGACGAGTTGATGTCAATGTGCTTAGAGCCAAGGACAGCATCTGTTCTTTTGCTAAGACAGATTCTCGGGGGCTGCCAGGAATCCATGGCGGCTGCAATGACTAGCAAGGTGATATCAGCGGGCATTATTGACAGTATCATAGGGAGTTTGGAGGCAGAATGGTCTGAGGAGAGGTTGGCAGCAGTCGTCATCTTATTGAAATGCATGCAGGAAGATGGGAAGTGCAGGAACCCAATTGCAGATAAAGCTGAGTTAGCTCCTGTACTAGAAAGTTTCATCGGCGCAGCTGATGCAGAGAGATTTGAGATAGTTCGTTTCCTCTCTGAGCTAGTCAAGCTAAACAGGTAGTTTCAGAAAAGCAGTTGCTTACCCAATGCAGAGAATTTTAAACCCAATGCAGAGAATTTTAAGTCTATCTCGGTACTATAATCTATTGCAGACGGTTCAATAAATATGATGCTGTTTGCATTTGAATTCCACCAGGAGGACATTCAATGAGCAAGTTCTTCACATCATAAAGGATGAAGGTGCCTTCAGTACCATGCACACTTTCCTGAATTATCTGCAGACGGCCCTCCAAGACCAATGTCCTGTTGT
Organism: Eucalyptus cladocalyx; assembly: GCA_017140615.1. Classification (NCBI taxonomy): domain Eukaryota; kingdom Viridiplantae; phylum Streptophyta; class Magnoliopsida; order Myrtales; family Myrtaceae; genus Eucalyptus; species Eucalyptus cladocalyx. The sequence continues at coordinate 8,679,816 of CM029518.1, forward strand.
AGCCGGCCTCCTCCTCCAGCTGGATCTACTGGTTTTCATCTCTCTCTCTCTCTCTCTCGCATGCGCAATTAATCCACAATTTAGAACTCATTATCTTTGGTAAAGCCATACCTAATATTTTCATATCTTAAATTCTGTAGGCAGAGCCTAGAAAGATGAGTATATACCGGGAAGAGGCAATAGATGCCCTTATTTCATGCCTCAAGAATACCGACTTCCCTGCTGCCCAAATAGCTGCTGCAGAGACAATCGTGTCGTTACAAGGGAGGTTCTCCATGTCTGGAAAGCCCCTTACCCGAGCTATCCTTCTAAAACGGGCAGGACTCGAGAAGAGATATAGAACTGTCATGCGAATGGAGCATCTCGGCAACAGCAACGTTGAATTCGAGGGAAGTCTGGTGAGCATCTATGAAATTTTCTTTCCATCAGTACAGATATGCTTTGGGCCGTCAAAAATTTTAATATTTTCTTTTCCCTTTCCCTTGGTCTAAATTACATTAGCAAGAAGAAGAGAAGGCAGCTGATGACTGGGAAAGGAAAGTAGCATATGCTCTGGTGAGCCATGAATTCGGTCTGCTTTTTGAGGCCTTAGCAGAAGGCTTAAAAAGCAGAAATGCAGATTTGTGTTCAGCATGCTTCGTGTCCGCCACATGGCTCGCTTACATGCTCAGCATTCTCCCGGATACTGGGATTCGAGGAGCAGCCCGTGTTTGCCTGCTCAAACGGTTCCTACAAATATTCAAGTCAGCAAAAGACATTGAAGATAAAGCCCTCTCTATGCTCGCTCTAAACAGCTTCATCCAGGATGCTGGTAGGTAGCAGAATTGCATGCCTTTAGTGAAAGAAAGAAGGCTCAGTCACGTAATATAGATTAAACGCACTATTGGAAAAATGGTGCTTAATTGAATATTTAATCAGTACGAAATGGAAAGGAAAAACACATAATCAACTGAATTTGCTTGTAGATGCACCTTGACACAGAATATTTAATTTAGACCTTTTAGTCTACTTATCTATACTTTCATTTAGAATGAATCGCACAAGTTGATCCCTTTAATTGGTGAATTCCAGAGAGTCTCCGTGATCTAGCTCCCTCGATGAAGGATGTCTTGAAAGGTTTGCGGGAGCTGAAGAAGCACTCTCCTTTTGCATTCAAGATGTTGAAAGTTCTCTCCGAAGGAAGTGAATCTAGCGCTGTAAGCCCGTCGGACTCTGCATCCTCTTAAAGATGGCTTTTGATTGCATCTGCTTATCACGTTGTCCTTCACTGCAGGACCTCTGGAATCACAAGGACCTAGTTCAAGTTGATTGCAGCGCCAACGGGGAAGTTCTGTCAATAGTTTGTCACAAGGACATTATATTTTCTGGCCATTCTGATGGCACGATAAAGGTAACTCTTCCCAACAGCAATACCTGCAATCAGTTTCGGCTAATGGATCTCATAGGTGTAGGCAGACTAGCCGATCATAACTTCATATGACTATATAAGCAATATAAGATTCTGATGTTCAATCAGTATTGGCTGTAGTCATTACTAGCCTAAGCTGAGATATGGTCATGTGAAATCACTACCTGACCCTTCTCTTCTTTTCGGTTTTTTCCAAATTTGAAGGTATGGACGGGGCGGGGAAGCATTCTTCATCAAATCCAAGAAGTTCGCGAACACACCAAGGCAGTGACCAGCCTGGTGATATCACAATCCAGAGAAAGACTGTATAGTGGTTCTCTCGACAAAACAGCAAAGGTACGCTCAAACAGATTCTAGGACTTGGGAATGCATTAGTCTAATGAGGCCAGAAATGATTCCTACACTTTGTTCCAACGATACGTTTTTCTTTCTCTGTTGAGCAGGTGTGGTCTATCGGCGACAATGCATTACATTGTACCGAAATACATGATATGAGGGATCAGGTTCATAATCTTGTCGTGGCGAATAGCATTGCGTGTTTCATTTCACATGGAACTGGTGTAAAGGTAACTTGCAAAATATCGTAAGAGTGTTTCATTCAGATGACCAAAAGTAGAGAATTCTTCAGAGAACATGAGAGAATTGGTGCAGATGTCCAAGTCATCAATTAAACCTGTCAAAATTTTAGGTGAATTTGGGTATCAAATGAAATTCTTAAACCCGTAGCTAGCTGTAGTTCATCTGCAGTATGAAATAATTTTCCGTGTAATACTTGAAAGACAATGGCCTCCGACCATCTAGTCAATCTCTTCGTAACTGAATAATGTAACGTCAAGGCTGCTGTCAACCCTGAATATGCCAAGATCAGTTCGAATATCACATCAATGTCGCCTCACTCTCGACCCGTCGCTCCGGCTTGTAATTTGTCTTTTCGTTTTTCTCCGTCAGGTTCATTCGTGGAATGGGGGTTCAAGATTATTGAATCAAAACAAATACGTCAAGTGCTTGTCTCTCGTGCAAGGAAAACTGTATTGCGGATGCCACGATAGTAGCATTCAGGTACCGTCTTTTTCTGCTCCGTAGCTCTGTTTACTAGTGTTTTTGCGTACGTATAAATCTGTCTGTTGCTTTGCGGCTGTATCTTTGCTCCTGCTGGTAGCACTGACTGTCAGAATTCGGTTGATCCCAGGAAATCGACTTGGCATCGGGGACACTCAACAGCATTCAGAGCGGTTCTCGAAAATTACTCGGGAAAGGCAATCCAATCCAGGCGCTGCAGCTTCACAGTGGATTGATATATTCAGCCAGCTCTTCCTTAAATGGAGCAGCCGTTAAGGTATCCATATTAAGGAAGAACATGATAGATCTTCTGCTGCCATAAATATAAGTCGCTACATCTTCGTAAATAGATGTAGATCTAAGAAGCCATACGGATGTCGAGTCAGTAGATTTTGTGGCCTCGCTTTGTGTGATTAGTTGAGTAGTAATATGCTGACATTTAGGATGTGCCGACGATGAAGTACTTTGCCGCCAGTGTTCTAGGGACCTTTGTTCTTGAAATTCCGCAATCTTGCCAACTTTTGTAGAACTGATTATCGTTTACTTATGTGGTAGCATTTTATCTGTTTGTGTCTAACGACCTTGTCTTCCTTGGAGCGCCAAAAGATATGGAGCGCTACCAATTACAAGCTCGTGGGAACGCTGCCATCGACGGCAGATGTTCGAGCCATCACAGTGAGCTCGGACCTCGTTTACTTGGGCTGCAAGGGGGGAATAGTGGAAGTCTGGTGCAAAGAGAACCATCAGAGAGTCGAGACGCTACAGAGCGGAACGAACGCCAAGATTCACTGCATGGCCCTGAACGCAGATGAAGAATTCTTGGTGATTGGTACATCAGACGGGTGGATTCAGGTGCATATCTTAACCTTGAATCGATGAGCTTGGATTTGTGAAAGACAACAAACCGCGGTCGTTCCGTTTCAGCCATTTCTTCTGGTTTTTTAAGATCATATGACAATGCGCATTTCAGTCGACTGTTGTACTCACAGAACGATTTATGTTGCGCTTCGCAGGCATGGGGTTTGAGCTGAAGAGAAGCTGCGGCGGCTTTTGTCGACCGGTGTGGATAGACGAGATAATCGAAGACTAATATGACCCAAGAAATTCTTTTTGTCCCTCCCAATAAGCATCCTCAGCAATGTTAGCATGCATGTTCTTGAAAATATGACTGTATATACCTCAAGTTCAATAACAGATACTGTCAGCAAAATTCATTCTTCGTCCACTGAAAAGATTGGTGCTTGTAAACAAGGACCAAGAAAACCCTTCGATCTTAACAGCATTTTTTACATCATCAGAACGGTAAATAACCACTCGCACGCGAAACCACCAGCCACGAGGAAAAACCTCTCTCCGCCATGGAGCTTCTTCTCTACCGAATGTGTAGTCCTCCTCTACCAAATGGGTAGTTCCCTGCAGATTCACTCAAATTCCATCTTGAAACCTCTGTTTGCTTTGATTCTTCGATCCCCCCTCCCACTGATCTTTGGGCGTTGCGGCGTCCAACCACGATCCCTCTTGAAACCCTAATTTCTGCCATCTTCTCACTACCCATCACTCTTCCGATTCACCCTTATGAGCTCCCTTCAACCCATAAATCCACGAACCATCGACCCAAAACTCCATCAATCAACGAGCTATACAGAAATCCACCCCTACAAACAAAAATGGCAGATCAGAACACTGAAGACAGAAGGCTCGCGGCTCTGTGTAAAAGCATGGGAAATCTATGGAACGCAGTCGAAGTTGTCGACCTCCCAGGTACTATCTCCCCGAAAAACTCAGTGAGTGCCGCAAAACACTTTTCGGCAGATTCTACACAAACCCAACCTTGAACTACAATGCATTTCTAACGCTAATGAGGAAAGCTTGGAGAACAGAGAACTTCACCTGCGCAACACTGGAACCAGGTTTCTTCTCTCTCTTTTCATTCGGAAGCAGAGGCTCGAGAGTGCTCCAATCGGGACCTTGGTTATTCTCCACCATCTCCTTATCCTTAGGCAAAGTGCGAACCTGATACACCAGAGTTTTGTTATGATTTCAATCACTGTGATTTCTGGGTAAAGTTCTTGGGCTTACCTTATGGGAGAGTTACCCATGATGTGATAGAAGAAATAGCCTCCAAATTAGGAACTGTTGTTGAAGTAAAGCTCGAGGATAAGGGAAATAGTACTTACAAAGTGGGAAAAGCCCGAGTGACACTGGCATTAGAAAACCTGTTGAAAACTGGAGTAATCGTGAACCTAGACAATAAGAAGCTGTGGGTCGAATTCAAATATGAAAGACTGCCCTACTACTGCTACTCATGCAGCAGAATTGGTCACTACGCGACGGAATGTACTGAAATACCTTACAAGGAGTCAAGGCTGGAACAGAACTTACCGGCTAGATGCGGGGATTGGCTGCGTGCTAAGGTGAAGGCTCTAAGCCCTTATGGCCAAATATTCTATGGAAAGAAGGAAATTCCTCTTGATGATGTAGATGTAGTGCTTGAAACCCCATTATCTCCTATGCACAAAACAGCAAATCAACTCATCATCATCCCAGCAAACTCGTGTATGTGATCCACGCCCAAAAGGAAAGGAGATTTACTCGCTCCTCGCTCGAGAACTAATTCGAATAAAAGAAAGAAGTCCCCAGAAGCGAGGAAATACTTGTATTGACGAAGAATCAATCTTGACACTCCAAGAGGAACAGATGAAGGAAGCTGAGATTGAAATGGAGACGACCCCCCTGCAAAGTTAAAAGGAAAGAGTGTGAAGCCAACAAACTCAAAAAAAGTTAAGCAATTCTGTCCCTATGGAGCACAAACATCAGCTCAACTGTCAGAGAAAACCAATCAACTAGTGGATGCACCTATTCGGGTGGGAGAGAAGTCAAACCAATGGGCTCTGGTGGCTAGCCCTAATAAGCCACCAGCTTACCCATGAAGATTTTAAGCTGGAATTGCCAGGGGCTGGGCAATCCCCTGACATTCCAGGAATTGCGAGTCACTGTGACTCAGGAACGACCCAATATCGTTTTCATTATGGAAACTAAAAACTCAGAATAGAAAGTGCTCAGAATAAAAAAGGAGGCTAAATTTCCAAAACAGCTATATAGTCAATCCGGAGGGAATAGCAGGGGGCTTAGCTCTATTCTGGGATGATCATCTGTAGGTATTGATTGACTCCTCCTCAGCCACGGCCATATTTACACAATGCCACCTGAAAAACAGCAACCGGGAAATGAAAATTATTTTCGTCCATGCTCCAACTGTATTTAGGGAAAGAATTGAGTTATGGCAACAGATCTCCTCAGTTAGTATGCATTACCGAATACCTTGGTTGTGCTTGAGAGATTTTAACAAGATATTAAATCACTGGGAGAAAGTAGGTAAACACAGAGCTGAAACTTACAGGCTAACTACTTTTAGAAGCTTCGTCAATCAATGCTCCCTCATGGATCTCGAAAGCAAGGGGTGCTCCTACACCTGGTCAAACAAACGCGAGGGAGAAAATTTGGTCAAAGAAAGACTCGATAGGGCCTTTTGCGCGCTTCAGTGGAGAATCACTTACCCAGAGGCCGAATGCACTGCTCTCCCGGCGATAGGTTCTGATCATACTCCTCTCTTGTTATCCCTGGCTCAACCTAAGAGAAGGAAGAGAAAGCAATTCAAGTATGAAGCATACTGGAGTGAAGATGGAGAAGCAAAAACATAGTCAAAGAAGTATGGAACGACCCTCTCACAAAGGATCTTACCTCGGCTGATAAACTGAAGCAAGTACAGCAGAGGTTGACACAGTGGAGCAAGCACAAGTTCGGCCATGCAAAGAATAGGGTTAACTGGCTAAAAGGCGAACTCCAAGACCTGATGAACAGAACCCAAACCACCGGAGAATCAGGTAAATAGAAAGAGATTATCAAAGAAATAGATCAGCTATGGCGTCAAGAGGAGATGTTTTGGGGTATGCGATCACAAATTAGCTCAAGCTAAAATGGGGCGATAGAAATACACGGTTTTTCCATGCGACAACGGTTCGGAGGAGAAGTCGAAACCGTGATATAAAAATGCTGAAAAATGAGTATGAAGTATGGATTCGTGGGGAACAAAGAAATACAGGGGATGATAGCACAATATTATAAGAATCTATACACCTCAGTGGGCTTCCGTGATTGGCAACCTATAATACAGAACATCCCTACTCTAGTTGATGATCGGATGAACAATACCTTGACAGCCCCACTCACTGAGGAGGAAATTACCACAGCAATGCTACAACTAGGAGCTTTAAAGGCTCCCGGTCCTGACGGATTTCACGGAATATTCTATAAAGAGAATTGGCCAACAATCTCCAAGGAGATTTTCCAAGAAATACAGTCTTTCTTCAATTCCGGTAAGCTTGATCTTGCATTAAACAAAACACTCATTACACTAATTCCAAAAGTCCCACAGCCTGAAAAACTAGAGCAATACCGCCCAATTAGCCTATGCAACTTCCTATATAAAATCATCTCCAAAGTACTCACAAACAGGCTCAAACCAATTCTACCACACATAAGTGCAGAGGAACAGAGTGCCTTTGTGGGAGGTAGGCAGATTCAGGACAACATACTGATGGTTCAAGAGGTGCTGCATAGACTGCGAACCAGTAACAGGAAGAAAAAATTTCAAGCAGTCCTAAAACTAGACATGCAAAAGGCGTACGATCGCATCGAGTGAGACTTTCTACAGGCTTGTCTAACACAATTAGGCTTCTGTGATTTCTGGATTCAGAGGATCATGCAATGCGTCGACGGAATTTCAAAGACAAAGAACTTTCAGCACAATATGCCATGTCAATCTTTAAAATTCCTACATCAATTTGTAAAGCAATCGAGAAAAAAGTTGCAGCGTTTTGGTGGAAAAGCAATGAACAAAAGGCTGGCATTCACTGGAGGAAGTGGGACTTGCTAAAAACCAAAAAGAGTGAAGGGGGCATGGGTTTCAAGGACCTACAAACTTTCAATATAGCAATGCTAGCAAAACATATGTGGCAAATAATCACTAATCTAGACCTACTGGTAACTCAATTATTGAAAGGCCTTTATTACTCACATGGAGATTTTTGGCATGCTGGCAGAGGCTCACAGCCCTCGTGGGGATGGCAGAGCCTCATCAAAGCAAGGGATTCAGTTGCTCCTCAGGTGATGAACCGGATTGGAAATGGAAAAAAACATCAATCAGAACAGAGAGGTGGTTGAAAAGCGGCATAATAGGAGGAGCAGTATCAAACCATGAACCAAACAAAGTATCGGATATAATCAATCCAGACACAGGAACATGGAATGAGCCTCTTATACATTCAATGTTTGAAGACAGAATGGTACGTGAAATTCTAGCCACACCCATTGGCTTACCTGATGAAGAGGATCAACTGGTATGGATGCACACAAAATCGTGTAATTATTCAAAAAAGTGGTTATTTCACATTCCGAAATGTCTCCGTCACATCACAACACACAAAGCAACATCATCTTACACAGCCAATCCCGATCTCTAGAAATTTATCTGGCAATTCACAACCCCACCCAAAGTAAAAATTTTCCTCTGGAACGCATGCAACAACGCCCTTGCAACTATGGAAAATCTACACCACCGAAGGATCGTACCTTCCCCGATATGCCCCCTGTGCAAACTGGAAGTCGAAACACTAGAACACACGCTCCTCCTCTGCTCATGGACAGCCAAGGTTTGGAAGTCCGCCCCTCTGCATCTACGAATATCCAGATTTGGACTCACCCGATTTGAAGATTGGATCTGCAGCATAAAACGGAACCCAGTCACCTCGGGCAATTTTAACCACATAGCGGTCGTACTATGGAGTATCTGGAAGGAAAGAAATCGGAGCATCTTTAACCATCAAATACCCAGATCACAAGAAACAATAGCCAGAGTAGAGGCGTTCGCAGAGAGCTTCACAGAACTAAACAAAAAACCAACAAGCAAGAACAAATCTGAAGCCTTATCTGAAGCCTGGTGTCCACCTCCTCTGGGATCGATACGAATCAACCTCGACGCATCTTTCGAACCAAATCCGGACAGAACTGAAGCACTCAACGAAGTAAGAGAAATTCCCCGGCACAGAGCTGCCATCGCCGGTGTTTGCAGAGATCACAGGGGGTTCCTCGTCGATGGATTCGCCAAGACAGTCGAGGCCACTTCGCCTCTTCACGCGGAAGCGATCGCGATGGAAGAAACCCTAAAATTCGTAAGAAGCCGTGGATTTCTCTCTCCTCAAGTACACTCTGACTGTTTGCCTTTAGTGCACGCGTTGAAGACTTCAAATGAACTGAGTTGGGAACTGGAACCGCTTCTGAATCGGGCCTGAGCACAACTCGATCATGTACTGGGCCTATCCTTGGCCCACTGCAATAGGAGCACGAACCGATCCGCGGATTGGATAGCGAAGGCATGCCGAACAAGTAGCATACCGCAGAACTGGATATCTAATCCCCCCTGCCTTATTTGATCTTCTTTGCACTGACGCTTTGAGCGTAATTTTCCCTTGCATTAAATAGTAAATCAAGCGATGATGTTTGCTGACCCAAAAAAAAAAAAAAAAAAGAACAGTAAATAACCAGTTCATCGCGTTACATCTTATGCTTGTCGCATACCAGATTTCAAATCTTCATCGTTCTCGAAAATTTGAGGTTGAAAGATACAAGAGATATCAGATGCGACACTCGAGAAAATCCTAGACGAGGCGGATGTGTCCAGTCTTTATCAGCTCCCATATGTGTGGTACGACAGTCTCCAGAAGTTCGTTTCAAAATCATGTGCTCTCAAATTTTTAGACAAATTTCGCAAGACATTGCGATAGACATAAGACCAGCATGTCAAATACTGATGTGCATAAATCCTAATAAAAGAAAGTGATAAATTGAACCCCACATCGTCTGCATTATCGAAGCATCGAGAAACATTCAACTCAGAAAATAAAAAGTTGCTCAATCAAATCGCATCAACTGCGTACAAAGTTAGAGTTATCTGGAGAGACCAAGTACTTGAATTTAATTGGTTCTGGTGTCCTATATGATTCCTACCCGAAATTGCTCGTACCATGAATTGTGAGAAAAATAATTAAGGATGCATTCAAAAGATAAAGGAGAGAAAACCTATGTGCTATCTCGATGATTGTCCTCTCTTCCTTGTACTATGAACCCAACCTAGTTGTTTTTTCTAGTGGCGATTCGGCTGTCTTTTTTCTTTTCTTTTCTTTTCTTTTGGTTATTTTAATTTTCTTATATTTTCCATATTCAAATATATGCTGAAAGTGAAAACACTCCCCATGCTTCTTCCCTCGATGTGCTCATATCACTTTACATTCACGAAGCATTCAGCATTTTGAACAAAGATTTCAAAATGACAACACATATCGAAAGGATTCAATCAGACTCACTCGCCCACCTGAACTAGAAGATATGATTTCATTTCGTCATATTCCAAATTCATTTACAATTTTTAGTTAATTTCCCGTGCTTTGCAATCCAAATTAGTTCGATTTGCTTTTGAAATGGAACCAAAGTGCTCAACAAACGCATCAAATGGTGTACTTGCTGTACCAAGTTATGCTAATCGGAATTTCTTTAAACTAAAATTGAGCTGAGAGGTAATCTTATCTTCATTTAAGTACAAGTCTCAAGAATACTGGTCAACAGCAGAATTTGGTTAATTATATTCCCAATGGATATGAAATTGAATTTCTGCATTGCTTCTAACCATAAAAATTTATTTAATACCATTCATCTCCCCCAAACATTGTAAAGCCAATTCCACAATTAGAATTAATAATTCGGTCGGTTTTATTCTTTTTTCCTCCCATTTAATATATATAAACCAAACAACACAGAACCTTTTTTTTTTGTCTTTTTGCCTGAAAAACACGACAAAAAAGCATTAATAATATTCGGCGGTAAAGCCCTACCAAATCACATGAGAAAGATTCATCGCCTGCTCCTTCTAAAGATACGCCCGGGGCCAATGTGAGCTTACAGCTCATAGCCTACGACAAAACAGATAAATAGAACCCAAAATAAATGAAATCTATAAAATAATAAGCATTCGTAGATTCCCAAATGGCTGAGGATTGGAAATGGACCCTTGTAAAACAAATGGACTGATACTATCAAAAATTTCAAATCGACATATAAATTAATTTTTGTATCACAAAAACTCTTAAATCAATACATTCACGTCACATTTATCTCAAATTAATAATCTTAAATCAGCGCGCCCACATACCACAATTAACCTAAATCGATATATCCGCGGTACATTAATTTCACGTGGCAAATTTGGGATTCATTTTTGGTAAATTTGAAATAAGTATGTTTATTTAGAGTAAAAGTGATATGGGTATATTGGTTTGAGATATTATGGTGTAAAAGTTAATTTGAAATAAATGTAGTCTGCATGTATCCGTACGAAAATTTGTATAATGAAAATATGAGTGCACACATTAAATGTGATGCAGATATAATTCGAGATTTTTGTGGTACAAAATCAAATCAGGCTTTTCTGCATGTGCGGTCGGCAATCGAGACCCCCACAAAAACAGAACGAGCCCCTCTCCTGCGCCTGCACGTGTCGGAACAAGCAACATTTGACCATGACAAAATCCAAGGTTTCAATCTCTCCCTCTTGTCTCTTCCGGGTTGGCCTTCACTTCCTATTTATGCCGGCGACGGCCGGGGTAGTTCGATGTCTTCTTCTTCCCTCTTCTTCCCTCTTCCATTGCCCTAGGCCCCACAAGGTCTTTTTTTCCTTCTCTTATGACTTCTCTTTCCTTGTCGCCTTCGTTTTTATATCGTACCGTTAGTTACAACTTATGTATCCAGTATTAATTGACGATCAACTAGTTCTCAGTCAGTCTCGAAACTTCGTCATCATGACTTCATCGGATGATTAGATAATCATGTACTCTCGAGATGATCAAAGAAATTAAAGATGGTGACTATTGAATCATACGAGACATTTCGATTTGAATGATAATTCTGAAAGAATGTGTACATATGGTGATCTAAACTCATTCTTTAAATAGCCGGTCGAATTTTATAAGGGCATATAAGTGAAAGTATCACAGCACATCAGTAGCCTAAATAATGTGTCCTTTTTGTTTCGTACTATCTCGACTAGAGGACATCATTGCTAACTATATCATCTAGTTAGTCCTCAGAGACTTTGCATAATTATTTGTAAGCAAACTGAAAATTGACAACTAGGACTCTGGCCATAAGGACCACAACAAGACCCTTCGTTGTCTGGTCGTTTAACTTGGTCCCAAATCATCATAATCGATTCAAATTGGCATCATGTGCGCAAAAGATCATTTTTTTGAGCATGACATGTTTAAAAATAGAAATAAATTCATCAGTGGATGAGACTAACCGCATGTGCCGATATTAATTTAAAATTATTTGAAAATTTGACATGCATCCCCAAAGTACAAACTCTCTTGAATTCCAAATAGCATGATAAAATCTTTCAATCTTTCTTTAGCGTTAGAGGTTTGGTATTTACCTAATTTTGAATACCGTGATATCTATTTAGAGTACATGCATATATTACTTAAAGTATATAATTTTGAGGATGATTTTACAATTGAACAATTCATATGAACTCATATTTGTATTTTCAAGAAGGGTTAATATCACGAAAAATCTTGAACTAATACCCTGATGAATTTAGCTAAAATTAATTTTTTGATCACAAAAGACTCCAAACTAATGTACAATAAATTTAACACTAAAAACTCTAAAATTACTACATTTGTGATAAATTTACCATATGCTAGTTTTTGTTAATTTGGATTAATATCACTACATGCCAATTGTTACGTATTATATAACTTAATAATTAAATAATAAAATTTAATGAAAATTAATAAAGAGTTAGCTTGAGATTTTTTGGCTAAATTTGTTTAAGGTACATCAATATAGAGTTTTTTTTCCTTCTTTGTGGTTTTAACCTTTACCCAAAAAAAAAGGGTCCAAAAGTACTTAATTTGCTGTTGCACCTATCTGTCCCTGAAATAGCTCCAAAAACCCTAGGGACATCTTGACTAGAAGATGTGGGATTACTGGCAGGGGGGGATTAATCATGGCAATCTATATCATAGTTGACGAAAAAAAACAAGCCTAGCTTTATTAGGGATGTAATGTTTCACAGTTGGAAACCACCCATGGAAAAATGTAGTTTCCATAGGCCGTGGGTGCCGTTGGATACCGGGCCCCCCAATCGTGGTGCATTTGAACAGGAAAAAAAATGAATCTTTGAGATCCATTTTGAAATCTACTGGTTTTTTAAATCATCATGGGAAAATCTAATGGTTTTTTTATGGTATGGAGAAACCAAAAAGTGCAGGCTGCAGTAGCTGAAAGACCCTTTGACTACAAGCCACTCCCTCTCTCTCTCTCTCTCTCTCATTTAATTTCTTGGATTCTTGAACTACAAAGAGCCTGGCAGCAACAACTCTGGAACGACCCAGATGCTACTTTGTCCTTGTTTCTCTCTCACTCTTCAATCTGTGCAAGCTTCTTTTTCTCATTGAGAGGTGGGTCTTGCGAGTGTTCTAACTGAGAGTGAGAGCTCGAGTTCCTTGCTGAAGAGGGTTTGAGGAGGAGGAGGAGGAGGAGGATGAGTGCTTCCAGGTTCATCAAGTGCGTCACCGTCGGAGATGGGGCTGTGGGCAAGACTTGCATGCTCATCTGCTACACCAGCAACAAGTTCCCAACAGTGAGCCTCGGTCTTTACCGTTCTTTGATTTTGTTGTTCTGTGAAGTGGTCTCTCTGTTCCTCCATTTTGTTTTTGTCTTTTCGAGGATGATTCCTTTGGCTGTACAAGATGCGATCTTCAAGAAGTTTCTTGATTTATGCATACCATGAAAAACCAGCTGAAACTCCACTCTTTAATCCTCCTCTTCTCTCCTGCTGTTTCGTTGCAGGATTATATACCGACCGTGTTTGACAATTTCAGTGCCAATGTGGCTGTGGATGGGAGCATTGTTAACCTGGGACTTTGGGACACTGCAGGTACACTTGCAACAGTGTCTGAAAATTGCGTAGTTGACGGTTTCTTCTCGTTGGGAGAGCTTGGGCTTGGGGAACTTTTGGTTCCTTTCTTTTTCTTTTGGTAATCTGGTGTTGCCTTTTTTGATGTTGAAAGGTCAGGAAGATTACAGCAGATTGAGGCCGTTGAGTTACAGAGGGGCAGACATATTTGTGTTAGCCTTTTCGCTAATCAGTAGAGCTAGCTACGAAAATGTCCTAAAGAAGGTAGTAATTATTCCCATGCTCATGCCTTTATCTCACTTTTTTCACCTTTGTCCTCTCTCACCTCACCTCTTTTGCCCCTTTTCCGTAGTGCACATTTTTCAGATCCTGCCAGATGAAAGTGGCTCATCTTAGTTTCAAACCGTGCACTGAGCCATACACTTTCCCTTTACGTGCTTGCGAATCAACTTTTTATTTATTGATGTATTGATCAAGTTAGCCGTTACTGTTGTTTTTGAATCAACAGTGGATGCCTGAGCTCCGGCGGTTTGCGCCTAATGTTCCCGTCATTCTTGTGGGAACGAAGTTAGGTAGGTAGAAAACCAGCTAGTTTGTATCTGTAACGAGTCTTCTTTGTTTCACAGTAGAGAATTATTCAGTGATTGACGTATTCTATCTTGTAAATTGTGTCAGATCTTCGTGAGGACAGAGGGTATTCAGCTGATCACATGGGATCTAACATCATAACAACTGCTCAGGGAGAAGAGCTCCGCAAGCAAATTGGTGCTGCAGCTTATATCGAGTGCAGCTCAAAGACTCAGCAGGTAAATCGAAAAATCCAGCGACGATGTTTGACTTTTTGGAGGTCTGAAGCTGATAGTTTGCCTTTTGCCATGTTAGAATGTTAAAGCTGTCTTTGATACGGCAATCAAGGTGGTTCTTCAACCTCCGAGAAGGAAAGAAATGCCAAGTACTAGAAGGCCTCGGAGATCAGGCTTTGCGATTGCGTAAGTTTACAGTGTCATCTTCTCTGTCTGTAGCTCTTTCTTGCTGATCATAATGCTTCTGGCAGACAAGACTATGCTCGACTTTCATTCAGGAATTGAATTTGCTAATTTGGCATTTGGGTGGACTATCTTTAACTTGCGACTATTTTTGCCATGGCAGAGATAGACAAATCTGCCCCAGATATATTATAGAACTAGTGAAAGTCCAATCCAAAATCTTAAGCCATTAGAGGGAGTCGGGCGACATGTATGTTACACCCCTTAAAACTTTGTGTTTAAGCTTCAAGCAATTCGTGATATCCCATAACAAGTGGTGTGAAGAAAGAGAGAAATTTCAATAACAGCTTGTCAGCATTTCTAACATCAGCACATTTGAATCATACAGGAAGCATGTAAATTCTAGAATAATTCACCCACTTTATTGGAAAAAATAAACTAGAGGATGGGTGACCGATGCTTCTATGATCAGACGTTTCATGGTTTCTAGATGAATTAAAGAAATGTTTGTGAAGATGGTCAAGTGGTATCTTCACCTCATCTCAGTTATCAATCTGCTTTTCCTTTGCATCCACTTGGGCAGAGAAGTAATAAGCCCTCACATGAGCCCAATTCAGATGCTTTGGTATTTGACTAAGAGAACAAGTGATCTTTCATTGTGATAGAAATGTGGAAGTTCTTACCCATGCATGGTTATTTTCTTTACTATCGTCATTTTGATGATTAGACAAAATCAAGCAGTGTTTGGGAGGTCTCTCAATTTTTTATGCAAGTATCTCATTATGGACTTTTAAGTTCTCTGATGAGAGTTAATAGAGAATCAGATATCCGTTGGCTCATTCCTTTTAATCCTGTGAAAGCTAGATCAAAGCAACAACCACAATGCCTCTCTCAGGCATGAAAGTGTGCATAATCTATTTAGATCTGATTGAGTTGTCCCGAAAAGAACTCTGAAGGATTGGGTCGAATAACATTATGGCAGCATTACTGAATACGATACCTTACATCATCATTTATTTGCTTTGAAGATATTTGTAAATCTACAAAATCTCACTCTTTCTTACACGTACCATGTGCCCAATTGCAGGAGCATCATGTGCGGAGGTTGTGTAGCTTAAGATGTCTGGAGTCGAGACTGGCAACTGACCTCTATCAGATGGTTAGCAAAATGCTTGCAGAATCACTTGCCGGGAAAACGGGCAGAAAGAAGAAGATTGCCATGACCGACTGTGTTTAGTTGTGTAGGCTGTAGCTGCTTCAATATTAGAAGGGGTTAGAGAGATTACTTAGTAGTGTTTAGGAGGGAATTGTTCATTCTCTCACGTGCTGCCTACTACTATGTTTCTTCCTGTCCATGGCTTTACCTTAGTGCACTGTTTCTTGTCATGTATCGACATGTTATGAGATGGATTGGCTATTTCTTTCGATATATCGACCCCGTAAAACCCCTCCGTCAGCTTCTGTCGCCAGCTCAATGCAAAGATTATCTGTGTAAACTGCAGTTCCCAAGCAAGAAAGAAATGCAGTGGTTTCTTTCTTGTTTCCAGTGGATGCTGTGTGTCATTACTAAGCCAAGGTTGAGCTGGAGTTTTGATCATCAAGATGGTCTTCTCTCTGATGGTAACTCCCCCGTGGAAAATCGGCTTCCCTTTGTTTGAAGCTCCGGCACGTTCCGGCTAGAACGTGCCCAGCATCGTCCCTAGACGAGATGACATTCTGAGAGTGCCGGCGTCAGATCACGGCTGCATTTGTCTCCAGGAACACAACCACGCGCACACACCCTAAGTTTCATCTAATCCCGGTAACATAGAGAAAGCCGTCCACCGGAAAACTCATTCCCAACTTCTGATGCGACCAAGCGCCCGATGACGGTGCGCTGCCGCCTGCAGAGGAAGCGGTAACGGGAGCAACCGAATCTCGCCTTGGCCGGCATAGCTGGAATCGGCAGGCCTTAAATTTCTGCTTCCCTGTTGATTTCAGGTGGTGAGAACCTAGCCATCCTCCATGTTCTCCCATTCTATTCATCGTTCCCTAATGTTCGCTGCCACGATGGGAAAAGTCAAATTGGACTAATCCTTCTTTATAATTTCCTTTTTTGGAGCTAACGTCATGAAACCTTTAATTTTGGATAACGGTTTTAATCAAGTCCTCTAGGCTCTAGATTCAACTAATCTGAGGTGACATGTCGAGTTGGAGCCATCAAGATTACAAGCGTTCAAAAATTTTTAATTAGTGCCGAAAGATCTCGTTACTCGATTGGGTTCATTTTTAGAATTTCTAGTTTCATAATTGAAAAGTGACAAAATTATTTCATATTAGATTATTGTTGGCTCTCGTAAGTGTATTGACTTCGATTAAACTATATCTAGAGTTAAACAAAGGAAATTTGATTAGGAAATTTATGGAACTACAGCGACTTGATTAGAGAAAATTAGTAAAGATCAACGATCTAATTGAAAAAAAAAATGCCCAAGTTCAAATTTTAAAAACAGGCTTTCACCTTCTTTTTTTAAAAATCTTTTTCCTCCTTTTAATATTGCCCAAAAAGTCCAACAAAAAAAAAAAAACAAATTAAGATATCGCCAAAAAAGAAGAAAAGAGAAGAAGAGAAGTTCGTCTGACGCGTCTCGCTGCGAAAGCTCCGCCGGGAGTCCCCTCCACGCCGCCGTCACTCTCTCCCTCTTCGAGCTCCGATGGACCCGGACCCGAGCCCGGACCTGGACCCGCCGAAGAGCTGGAGCATCCACACCCGGCGGGAGATCATCGCCCGGTACGAGATCCTGGAGCGCGTCGGCTCCGGCGCCTACTCCGACGTCTACCGCGGCCGCCGCCTCTCCGACGGCCTCGCCGTCGCCCTCAAGGAGGTCCACGACTACCAGTCCGCCTTCCGCGAGATCGAGGCCCTCCAGATCCTCCGCGGCTCCCCCCACGTCGTCCTCCTCCACGAGTACTTCTGGCGGGAGGACGAGGACGCCGTCCTCGTGCTCGAGTTCCTCCGCAGCGACCTCGCCGCCGTGATCGCGGACGCCAGCAGGCGGCCGAGGGATGGCGGCGGGGCAGCGCCGCTGCGGGCCGGCGAGGTCAAGCGGTGGATGCTGCAGGTCTTGGAAGGGGTCGATGCTTGTCACCGGAACTCGATCGTTCATCGGGACTTGAAGCCCGGGAATTTGCTCATATCGGAGGAGGGAGTGCTTAAGATTGCTGATTTTGGGCAGGTGAGGATTTGAGGTTTTGGCTTTGGATGGTGCGAAATTCTGGCTTTTGTTATATAGGGGTTGCGGTTCAAATTTGGTCTTTTTTAGAACGAAGGACGTCATTAGTGAGTTTTGCTGGCGGAAATTTGTTTGTTTGGCACTGTTGGTGAATTGGGATTTGATCTTAGCTGCTGGGGCATGGGAGTAGGAACTAGGAAGTGGAAGATGACTGATCCTATGTTGTTCGCCTCATCGTATTTGTCGGAGTTCTCTGTCGGTTTAGGGGGTCTGTGTTACTGTGGTAATGTCTTTGCCTCGCCGTCGCCGGGCATTTTCCATTTCTCCAGTCGGGTTTTTCGAAAATTCGCATGATGTTTTGTTTGCTCCTCAGAGCGATCTTGACAGAGACAAGCTCGAAAGGGGATTTGTTGACTATGAGATCTGTCGATCGTGAGATTTGCTTGAATTGTCAATTTAGTCCTTGGCAGCGGCACAGCATATGGATGCAAGGCTGTTGACCCTGTGACCGGAGTGAGCTTAAATGTTGGGAAGCTGGTGAATAGGGTAGATATGGAGAGATATCACCACATAAATGATGTTTTGATAATGTCAGTGCAATTATGGTAGCCAACTTGTAGAAACAGGCTTTGGTGTTGTCGGTCACAGTGGGGTGGTCATTGTCGGTGGCTATTCTAGTGCTTAGAAGAGCACTGCATGTAGCACATGTTTGGAAATGATTTGATTTCTGCCGATTCAGTTTCAAATCAGTGCTGATTGTTGTTGTAAGTTAATTTTCACTTGACTGACTTTGTTCATAATGCCTTTAAAAGCTACAATACTTTGCATGAGTTGCTCTTGACATCTTCATGCAAATGTCAGTTATTCTGTATCTTTAGAGATGTCAGATCTGAATTCATAAGTTGTTCAACTGAAAAAAGGTCCTGTGTTTATAGTTTTCTTTATCATTTCATTCACTGATCAGGCAAGGATACTCCTGGATGATGGAAATGTTGCTCCAGACTATGAGCCTGAATCATTTGAAGAGAGATCATCGGAACAGGCTGATATCCTTCAGCAGCCAGAAACTATGGATGCAGATACCACATGTCCTGAAGGTCAAGAGCATGGAGCTATCACTAGGGAGGCATACCTCAGAGAGGTGGACGAATTCAAGGCTAAAAACCCTAGGCATGAAATCGACAAGGAAACAAGCATATTTGATGGCGATACTTCTTGTCTGGCCACATGCACGACCAGTGACATTGGAGAAGATCCTTTTAAAGGTTCCTATGCTTATGGGGCCGAAGAGGCTGGAGAAGATGCACAAGGCTCCCTCACATCTTGTGTTGGGACACGCTGGTTCAGAGCACCTGAACTGCTCTATGGGTCCACAGACTACGGGCTCGAGGTTGATCTCTGGTCACTGGGATGCATTTTTGCCGAGCTTTTGACTCTGGAACCCCTTTTCCCTGGGATTTCCGATATCGACCAACTTGGTAGAATCTTCAATGTTTTGGGCAACCTGAGTGAGGAAGTCTGGCCAGGCTGTACGAAACTTCCAGATTATAGAACAATTTCATTCCACAAAATCAAAGACCCCATCGGTTTGGAATCCTGCCTGCCCAACTGCTCAAGTGATGAAGTCTCTTTAGTTCGGCGACTTCTTTACTACGATCCAGCTGCGAGAGCCACTCCCATGGAACTGTTGCAAGACAAGTACTTCACTGAAGAACCACTTCCAGTTCCAATTAGTGCGCTCCAGGTGCCCCAGTCAAAGAATAGCCATGATGAGGACTCTCCTGGTGGTTGGTATGACTACAATGACATGGACTCGGATTCTGATTTTGAGGACTTTGGCCATTTGAAGTTCACACCTACAAGTACTGGTTTCTCTATACAGTTCCCCTAGTCATCATGAGAATGCAGGGATCAAATTTGTGAGTACTACGTAGAATTTTGCTACGGATAATGTTGTGAGGCGAGGCAGTCGAAATTACGGAGGTTGACTTCTTTCGACATTCATATGCTTGCTGTCATAGACAAGGGGGACGTGTCTGTAAAAGACCATAAGAGGGTTATGTTCTCGGTGTCCTTTTTTCTTGTAAATTTCCTTCACCAGAGACACAAATTCTCATCGACTTGTCATCTCGAAGCTGTGGATGCACCACTTTATCCCAGCGCCTTCATATTGATTGACGAAGCTTTTCCGAAAGATCTTATTTCAACAGCTTAGGGCCAGCATTGCCAAACAGTGCCAAATTCTGGTTTTTTGTGCCAAATTTTGATTTTTTGTTCCCAAAATCAGTTTGGGATGAGAATCGCATTTGGTAAAATTTTTGTTTCCGAGAACAGTTTTGGACAAGATTTGAGAACTAAAAAAAATTTGATTATCTGTCCGAGAATCAGAAAAAGAATCAAAACGGTGAAACCCTCACTCTTCCATTTTGTCATCCCAGTTGTTGTCTGCCACCGTCCGCCGCCGGTCGCCAGAGGCTCGCCAGGCCAGAGCGAAGTCCGGCGAACTCGCTAGAGGCCTCGCCTAGCCACCAACGAGGCCGGCCTGGCCACCGGCGGGGCTTGGGTGAGCCTCACCGTGGCCGGTGAGCCTCGCCAAATCGGCAAGGTCGAGCCTCGCTCACCGGTGCCAGCGAGGCTTGGCCAATGAAGGCCTCGTCGAGGGCCGATGCTCCGTGAGCGTCGCTGGCCACATGAAGAAGAAGAAAAATAGGAAAAAAAGAAAACGGCCACATGAAGAAGAATAGGAAAAAAAAGGGAAAAAAAGAAAACCGCCACATGAAGAAGAAGAATAGGAAAAAAGTAAAAAAAAAAAGAAGAAAAAAAAAAAAAATATTTAAAATTTATTTAAAAATAAAAAAAATTAATTTGAAATAATCAATTAAGACGGTATCAAACGCATTTTATTCCAAAATCAAAAATTTTGAACGATTCTGCAAACGCGCGTTTTTTTACATCATAATCAGTTCTTAAACAGAATAAAAATATAATCATTTCTAAATCGAATCAGCTCCCGAAAACAGAATCGTTCTAAAACATTTAAATTTGGATGAAAAAGATGGCCCCATATATTGTAAACAAAAGATGAAAGCATTCATTGCGTAGGAAGCAAGATCGAGATAATTCTGTCTCAAACCGATAACGAACATGCCAGCAAATCATTGAAAACACACCACACATGAATTGATAGATCTAATACAAGTGCACAGGAAAGACTTGCTCAGCGAAGACATCAATATGTACTCTGCGAGTGTATAATATGCGTTCATCAAGGCTCTCTCTCTCTCTCTCTCGCATATTTCTGTAATAATGGATTATCATCCGCCTATCCCAAGGCAATGGTGAAGCAGAGAGCGTTACATAATGTCACCGAATGGGCGTTACAGAATGATACAGAATGCATTTGGAGTTGAGATAAGGGGTTAGGAGGAAAGTATAAGTATTCTTCTGTAGCAGCTCTACATCTGGGAAAGGAGTGCAATCTCAATTTCCTGAAGTGACTTTCCTTTAGTTTCCATAACGTTTCTTTTCACAAAAATCACTGCCAGCAAGCAAAATGCTGCAAAGATTGAATACAGGATAGAAGGTCCGAGCAGCTCCAGCAAACGCAGGAAAAGCAGGCCTACGAAGAAGTTTATCACCTGAAGAACAAAACATAAAGACAAAGCAAACGAATAAAACAGGATTGTTAAGTTCCTCTGTCATATCTAATTTTAAAATCAAGAGCGTACTCTTTGTTCAAGAACAGGTGATGTAACTGCATCTTGATGAAAACAAAGCAGTAGATAGACATGGGCACATTACCCAATGAACAGACATGCAGACTGCCATGGCTTTAGCTCTAATCCTGCTAGGGAAAATCTCTGGCAGAAGGAGACCTGGAACTGGACCAGCTCCTAGGGCAAAAGTTAGCACAAACCTGCAGAATTACACACTTAATTTATCAACAACCATCAATGGAATCACTTAACAAGTATTACTATTGGGATTTGGGATAAAGTTCGAAATCACTCACGCACACTTGGCTTATCAGGTAGGGTCAATATTTAACATTAAAAGGTCACAATTATTATTATTATTTTTTTGTAGATATTATAGTCTTCGAATTCCAATGGCTAATCATAAGTCCTCTATAGTATCACTAATCTTTTAATAAGAAGTCATCTACAGGAAAGTAGATAAGCAATCCAACCGCCTTAGGTATCTCCTAGCCATAGGTTGTTGTATCACATTGATCCTGCAAGCTCATGTGAATTCACTACAATATGTCTATAAGATCTTTCTGTATAAAAGGAATCTCATGCAAGGACAAGAGTAAGACATGTTTTATGCCCTCCCAAGACCTGCAACAAGATAACCAAGTGCACAGGGATGCCCTCATCCACTATAAACTAATACATGGAATCCACATACATACATGCATGCATAAATATAGAGAGAGAGAGAGAGGAAGAGGGAGAGGGACACGCGGTGCATGATAAAGAGAACTCACATCAGCATGCCTCCCACGGATAAACAAAGAGCCCCAGAGCCTTTCAAATAAGAACTTGCAGAAGCAACTTGAACAAGCATGGACATCGCCTGCATGTTGAACAAGTACACTATCAGTTTTATGACTACTGCTTGACGATGCAAAAGTTCTTTAAGTGTTCCTTCGTATGAATAATTAAGATAAGTTTTTTCACTACCTTGACTTCCAATGCCAAACTTGGAGTACTCTTATCTCATGTTTAGTACTAATACTATAATTGGACAGGCTGACTTGCCAATGCAGTTTTTTTTGTTTATCCCATTATTTCCCTTACATGCGATATCCACACCCTAGTAACACTTTTAACTGTCAAGAAGAAGTCTTAGGAGAGTAATAACAAATTACCATGCCAAAAAAGCTCCAAAGGAGGAGTACCCTCCTTCCCAGTTTATCCATCAATGTCATTGCAACAGTAGACCCTGTATGAACAAGAATACACCAGTTAAGGGATAAAGTTTTTCCTTCCACTTAATGAACACCTAGAAGCAGAGTCATACCAGATAAATTTGCGACCCCTATGAAGACATTTGCAAGACCTGATGGCACACCCGCACTTCTAAAGACAGCAGAAGAAAAATAAAATACAGCATTTATTCCTGAGAGCTGTTGCAGAGCAAACAGTGCTGAGCCAATAAATACGACTGCAGAAAGCATATAATAATGAAGCACATCAGAGAGAGAGAGAGAGAGAGAGACCAATGACATCAGCATTGAAACTTGCAAAGAAGAGAAGCACTAGCACATACCAGAAAGTGCTAATTCCTACCTCTAAAATGACGACCGTGTAGCAACTCGGAGATTGTTACGCTATCAGACTCATCCCCTCTGTCTGATTTGGACAACTCAGCAACTGCAGACTTGACATGTGATGCTCCTAGAAGCCGTTCAAACTCAGCTTCTGCTTCAGTGATTCTTCCTCTCTGTGTTGTGCCAATCACGGGCAGTAAGTTAAGTTACAACATAAGCCCTAAAAATAGAACAGGGTGCATTTACTGAAGTTTGATCAGCCTCGCCCTAAAAATAAATCTTTGTGTGATTTGGATTTTTCATATTGAATGACATGAAATTTTCCTTAAATAAGCTTTTTTTAATGAAAAATCTGTGTATGTGTATCTGCTATTGATAACAGAACAAAGAGACATGCTAACAGAAGAAAACAGAAATACTCATGAAAGCAAACCTTGTATAACCAGTGCGGGCTTTCCACACAAAAGCTCATGGAGAGACAAAGAATTGTGGCTGGAATTATAGATAGCAAGAAGCAAACACGCCACCTGAACAAAGAATTTAGAGCATCATTAACAAAAGTTTGGCCGCTAAACCCCATGGGTGATCATGGGTATCAGAGAGGAACTGGCCCTGACAACCAAGAAGTGCAGGTTTCAACGCCTCACACCCAGGCCTTACCCAATCTCACCCAGAGTGCATAGTTGACGCAGCACACACTCTGTGAGAGGTTTTGTGGACTTGTGCAGTGTAAATGTTGTTCGGGTGGGAAAGAAGAAGAAGAAGAAGAAGAAGAAGAAGAAGTACAGCCAGTAGATATGGTGGAATGAAGAAACATAAGCAGCACACAAGCATCTGAGGAATACAAACTGAATCAAATCTAGCACATTCTCACCAGCCAGTAATTTCCTTCACAGGGATTCCAACCAAAAGAGATCCCATTAGCCCAAGACATGTAGCAATTTGAATAAAGCTTCCATAAGTACCCCTCACAAAAGCAGGAGAAATCTGATTTTGTAAGACATCAAAATAGGATTAGACATAATATGATTTTTCTATTGTAAAATTTAAACATGCTACCATGGAACTCTTAAAAAGAACACTGTACCTCTGTCACGTAAAGAGATGCAACAGGAGGACCCAAACCCATTCCTGTCCCAACCAGTATCCTCCCAAGTAGCATACCCGTGAGAGTTTTGCTCTTTGCACTGCAAATTATAGGTTTTCCTTCTATTAAACACAAAGGACTATATTTCACTTTTAATTTCATCTCTATAGTCAGATGTATGGCCTGCACATATAGAAAATGTGTACAACACATACTAACAACCAAAAAAATCATAAACTCTGTGAGTGTATCAACAGTCTATTAATTCAGACTGTCGGAAACTTGTCGCCGCATATATTCCATTCGTCTGGGTTCAAGTATCGGAAGGATCAGTAACAAAATCAACTTGACATCTAAAGGGTTATTATATGGTCAAAACAAAGCAGTGCGTATTCTTAGCTTTTGACCGTTATTTTTTCATTGTTCTCTTTGCAGCAGCTACACGAGTAAATATATTTGCCTCTTAAGGAAATAGCAGAAGACAGAAGGTATGGTATTAAAAAGTTGAAACGTAATAACAAAGAAAGGCAAGCCTTCTTAATAGGGGAGTGAAAATCACAAAATAGAGCCCGTTTCTCGTATCAAATTTGTGGAAATAACTATTTCAAGGAATACAGACACTACCTTACAAAAGCACCAAGAATCATGGGCAAGGCACACAACTGAAAAGCCCTGCGGCGTCCCAGCCCATCTGCAATCCAACCGCTGAAGATAGATCCAACAAAAGCACCAGCAAGACAGGTACTCACCACCAAACCTTCATTTAGCACAAGCCAATATTTTCAATTATCCAACTGAAGGAGGATTGGCACCTAAAAAAAAAAAAATGGAGAAAAACGGAGTAAGTTAGTGTATCTCACCTTCAGCGAGAGTATCTCCACTGAAACCCAAATCTGAAGAGATGCTCTCAAGGGGTTCGTTGACTACCCTGTGTGAATAAGACATTGCAAAGAGTGTCATTTTATCGTAATAAATACATACTTATATTATACCAGCTGAAACTTAAGCTACGTTTGAAATTCGAAACTAAGAACATACCCAAGGTGGTATCCAAATAAAAACGAAGATATGGTAGCCACCAGCACATACGGCAGTGAAAGCCTCCATGGAGGATTTGAGCTTTCTTCTTCTACACTGCTCTGCAAAAGAGCTAGACAGATACAACAATCAAGTTGCAACATAGTACCAAACAATAATGGACATTACTGCAAGTTTTTTACTAGATAGATAATCGACCAGAGATTCCACTCATAACAGTAGCGTGGAACTGTAGCCACGTGTGCAACACTTTCGAAAGCCACAAAGCATTAGTGTTTCTCAATTTACAAACTAAAGCATCTAGATCAGCAACTTATGCATTGGCTTCGGTGCATATTAACAATTTGAAAATAACATTAAATACAGATGTTTCTGGCTTTATATCAACACTTTCAAGATCGATTCGCTTGTGGAGACTAATTAATCAGGAAGAAGCCACTTTCTTGTGTCTGTGCTTTGATGCGACTGGTGATTGAAAGGAAAAACAATTCCAAATTGCAAAAAAAAAAAGGTTACCGGAAACATCTTCCACGTCCATTTGATTCAAATCTTCTTTTGGCGGTATACGCTGGTATGTGTGGCTCCACATGCCAGTTTTCAGCCAGTCCAGAAAGCTTGACGCTTCGTGGCACTTACAGCCCTCACCTGTCAAAATTAAAACTCTGTAAGTTCAAGAAACCTAGGTGGCATTGCAGGATCACACTGACAGACAGCAGAGGATAACCGTGCTATCTTGCAATTGCCGCTAGTGACTTTTAACCCATAAGCTCGTGCCAGCTAATCGCGTTTGCCATCGTGTCTCGTCAATCAACAATTACAAGAAAAAAACAAAAGCATATCAAAATACTAGACAATGTATGACCCGGTAGAAGGGCCATGAACACTGGCCTGCTGGGCATCGCTGAGACCAGCTTATCAAACTTCTCAACGCTTTCTTTCTTCTTAGATTGCTAGATATGGGGTCCTCTCAGCATCCTAGTAAAACTAAAGGTCTGAAAATCCAGTAGCTCGTATCCTGCGGTCGAGCACGATATCACTCTTCTTAAGCTTCATAGGATGCACGAACCTAACTTGGCCGTGATCAGCCACCGGTTCGCACACGGAATCGAGCAAGAAAAACGGTCAAGCAAAGGCTTGTGCAAAACCGCGTGAACGAACGTCTACGACAGCTCCTTCATACTAAAAATCGGGGGCGGAAAAAAGGACCAAGACTCGTCTACGTTGCCATGTGCGTGCTCAAAAGGAGCTGGTCGAGTGAATCGAAGAAGTCCTAAACGATCCGGCGAAGCGAATCTCTCTATTCCTCGAATTCCACTTCCCACGAACACGAGCAAACAACCGACAACGCTAATCAGCTGATCTCGGAAACAAAAGGCGAAATCGGCACCGATAGAAAAAGCACTAAGCTCGAAAGCGACGATCCTTCTCCTTCGTCGTCGTCGAGCTTCGGAATCGAACGCGGTTTACCTGATATCGTCTCGACCATCCGAGGATTCGGCCGGAGAGGTGGACCGAAGGACGCGGAGGGAAGATGAACGAAACTTCCCCGCACAGAGAGAGAGAGAGAGAGGTGCAGGCGAAGTGTCACTGTTGTGCTCCTACTCGACAGCTGACCCGCAACGTCACCAAATTCCGCCCACCGCGGAAGTTGCAGGTCTCACGCCAGCACGTTCACGCCTCCATCATCAAGCGCAAAACAGTAAAACAGTCGGATATAGAGAGAGAGAGAGAGAGAGAGAGAGAGAGGAGCGACCTGCGGGAGCATCGGCGATGGAGAAGAAGCGGACGAGCGTGTGCAGTTGTGGAGTCGGTTCCTTCGTCGATCGATCGTTGAATTTATGATTTTTTTTTTTTTTTTTCTTCTTGTTCTTTTTCGTTGGAAAAAAATCTGAATGTCGTACGAGGAACGCTTTGCGTTTCTTCTGGGGGCGGCCGAGCCTGGCCGAGCATCGTGTTTTATCCCCCGAGACACGCGTCGTCTCTCTAGAGGCTCTGGCCCGAGAAAAGTCGGGCTGTCTTGCCTCGGGGGGCCCACTGTGCCGACAAGTGTCCCGACAAGACAAATAATAAAAGTGCAGATGTATATCGAAAACCCTAAAACCAGTCAATATATATATATATATATATATGGACTCTAAAACCTTAAAAAAAAAAAACACGGTCAAGTCTTGAAACTCAAGACTTTTAGAAAGTACAATTCAATTCTAAAAACATTAAATTGATCTAACCAGGTTTTTTATTAATTGCACTTTTTAAAAGTTCAACTTTTATTATAAATTTTATAATTTGATTGTCTTTTTAAAAATTTTAAAATTTAATTATACATTCGTGATTAATTTTATGACTTTATTGTATTATTTAAAATTTCTTTAAATTAATTTCACTTTCTAATATTTTAAGAATTTTAATGCACTTATCTTATATATATTTTTTGAGTGAAATTTTTTTGACATTTTAATGAAGAGAAAGATTTACCATAAGGTATACGCACCGTGAAAATGCAAGGGATGGCTAAGTGAAACAAGAGGGTGGCTGATTGAGACAAAAAGCGGCTTCGAGAGGGATAGAGAGTTTTTCTTCTTATTAAATTGAAAAATCACTCGACCATAAAAAAATTGAGAAATCAAAGTTAAACTGAAAATGTAGTGAAAAGTGTTGATCCCATTTAATAAATTTATTACATTAATAAATTTATTAAATTAATAAATTGCAATTGCTAAATTAATTCAATCTATTGCCATTTTTTTTTATTTGCTCGGAACAATTTGGAAGGTGTTTGCCGATATTTTTTTTTTCCTTTTAATCCTTTGTCCTTTCTTGGTCTTTAAGAATTTGAAATTAGATTTTCACTCAACCCTATTTTGTAAATACTATGGATTTTCATAACAAGTGAGCAGTGGCATTTACAATCATGTAATTTGATGACCACGATAAAAGCTAAAATATGATAATTGCACCTATTTCTTATTGTTGCCAAGTAAAAGAGAAATATAATTGAATTGAATAAATTTCATGCGATTTATTTTATAAAAGTAGTTGGAATTTCTCGTATTTTTAATATAAAAGTTACCATATGAAAAATCATATTCTCTCCTTCTCTGTCTCCTCTTTTTTTGTCCCTTGTCCGTCTTCTATGTCAATTCCATCCCTATCCTTTTCTATTTGTATTTTTTGTTGACTTAAAACAACAACTAAAGAGTCCAAGCTCCACAAATTGTGGTGTGACAAGGGAATTTAAACTTCACGAATCATATAACAATTTGCTAAAATGAATGAACCCTTGATATCTGATCTCTTAGTCTTGAATCTCAATTCAAATTTGTTGCTTTTAGATCGAATTTTTTATTATTGCTATTCATGAGATAATACATAAAAATGTAAAAAATTTATATATTTCATATCTTATTTTATATAACTTTATCTTATTTAGAAATCAAGACGATCAAAAATAGTATAAGTGATTCGCAATTTATAAATGGGGTTTTAAATTTAAATGCACATGGAATTTGAAAACGACCTTCATAAACAAAATCAAACTCCTTTAAGGCAAAAACCAAAAAAAAAAAAAAAAAAAAAAAGTTTATCTTTTCTCTTTCTCGCGCAAGCAAATGGAAATAACCCAGAAATCTCCTTACTTAGTTTTTTATTTATTTTCCATTTATTGCCCCCACCCCAAAATTAAAAAAAAAAAAATTAAATCCCTTCCTGCGTCTAGGGTTAAGGTACAGAGAAACCCGCTTGCGACGACTCCGATCTGAACAGAGAAAAAAGCAAGGAAGACCGCGAGAGCGGAGAGGCCCCCCCCACCTCCATGGGTTCCAGAGACAAGGACCAGCCCGCTTCCCGCCACCAGCCCCTCCTCAGCAGCCTCGTCGTCCGCCCCTCCAGCAGCAGCGGCGACGGCGGCGGCGGCGGGGACGGCGTCGCCGGCGGCCGCGGCGCCGCCGGGAACGACTACGAGTCCGGCGACGACCGCCGCGATCCCCTCCCGCCGTACCGCTCGGATCGGTACGCCGACGACGCCGGTAACTCTTTCCTTCCTTCGTCCGATCGCCTTTTTCTTCTTCTGTCGCTCTAGGATGGTCTGTGATTATCAGAGCACGGTTGATTCGCTTCTTCCGTCGCGCTTTCGTTTCTGTGAAGCGAAATCGAGTAGATGCTGTTTCCGTTTTTAGGAAGTTCGCGAATGATTCTGATGGAAAATGTTGACGCGAGCGGCATCGCAATCCTTCGGAAGAAGTATCTGATGTTTAGTTATTTAGCTGCTTGATTCGACATGCTTATAGGTGTGGCTTGCTTAGATCTCTAATCGCGTTCTCGTAGTAAGCCTGTGTATGAACCTTTGACTCTGTTTCTACTGATAAAATGAAATTTAGCTGTTTGTGTTTTCGGTGATATGTCGAGGTGCTATTAAATTTTTGGTATAGAGTCAGTAGTGCTTTAGCTTTATTCAATCAAGATGCAACTTGCTAAGTAGCACTTAGACCGATTTGACTGCTTGCTTGGTTTTTGATAATTGAAATTTGCTGTGGGTGAAACTTGCCAAGAGTTGATATCTGTATGGCTTAAGTCAAGGAGTTTCTCGCTGGATTATTTGCAATTATGTGTATACTCGACCATTGTAACTGAAGATGTCGTATGTGCTGGAAACCTCCGACCCAAGTGCCATGTTGTGGTGCTAATCCGCACTCGGGTGTGGCTTATTATTTATCCTTACTCACCTGAGAATGGCATGGCAGTTAGTGCTGTAGTGTTCAAGCATGTGAGGTGTGGCCTTTGTGAAGTTGGTGGAAAAAAAATCAAGGTTGTATGGAATTTGAAAATTTTTCTGTTTTTTTCTTTACTTTCTTGTTAGAAGCTAAGTCGCGTTTGAGTTTCATCTTCATAAACAGGAATAATCAATGTATTTCCATGCTTTATCTACTCTCCTTTTTATCTGAGGATGATTGATGACATTCTCAGTCATCTTTTGAGTCCAAAATATGCTACTGGCTGTATGTCAGATCTTTTGCCATATTTCAATGTTGTATAAGATTTGCATTGTGTGCAAAGTTACAGTGATAAAAAGCTTGAAAGTCACTATTATTTGCTGCCTTTGAAGAGCTTGCGCTAGTTCATGAAGGCTTGCTCCATTTATTAGTTGAACATACATGCGTAACATGTGGTTTTAATAGATTTGTTAGTCTGAAGCTTTGAATAAACTCTGCTGTTGTCTGTCACAGCTTTGAATGTGCCTGCAAGAACTTTGGTCTTGATGAAGGCATCCCGGTGTGACTTGGTTTTAAAAAGTCAGGGTTTTGGATTTTTGATGGTTAATTATGTCTTTGGGTAACGAAAGGTTGGAATGGTTTGTGGCTGGTGAAAGTACTGGTTTTAGTAGAGTTATATATTCATGCGTCTCATTTGTGACGAAGGCCGCTCTTAAGTATTATTTTGCGATATTTATGGGATAAGAAAAGTGGCAGCAGTTTCAGTTTGGATATGAGGTTTTCAGTTGGGATGTGCACATGATGATTCACTTGGCATCTGAACTTGGAATGTACTTACTACTATCATTATGGTTAAAGTTCCTTGTACCTCATCCTGTTATCAGTCTGTGGCTACACATACTGGCTGAAGGGCTGTTTTCCGTGCTTGGAGTTGGTTGATGAGGTTTCCACTCCCTTTTGCCTGAGACAGTGTGGTTACTGTCCATGTCATGAAATGAAGGTGGTTCATGTTATTTCCTGCATTAGGGTTGGTTACATCTCAAAGTGATGTAGTTGGAAATTTAGTCCAGTATTTGGTGGTGGGTATGTGGAATCTGATTTGACAAGTCACCAATGGTGAATACCATTCAAGTTAAAATGTGCATAGCTTGTTTTGGTTGAACGATCTGTTAAGATTCTTTTTTGTCCTTTTGGCGGGTGCTGGGTCAGTGAAATGGCTTTTGCTGCTTCAATTATTACTCAGCAAAATGCTGGAGGCTGGGGAACATTGTCTCATGTCATTTGCAATGTCCTTGAAACGCTTTGTTGCCCATGAGGTTGGCAAGTGGTGAATTGGTAATGAATATGGTGAAGACTATACCTTATAAGAACAGTTGCCCAGGATACCTTTTTAGAAGTCATGGAGAGGGATATTAATGGAATTCAAAAAGAAAAGGGGTGATCATGGTATTTGCATCAAAATTTTCTGCTGGGAATGAATTGCATCATGCCCTAAGTTAACCTGAAACGTGGATTAAGCAGAAAATCTATTTCATCGCTGTTTGGGATTTTTGTCGAAACTGTTGCGCTCAATGGATGAGTTTTGACTGGAAGGGACTGGGTTCATACCAGTTGGGGTAGTTCGATGTAATTCCTGAGTAGCAGACTGTCACCTTGTGGTTCTTTCACGGGTTTACATCTGCTGCTTGTCACAGGTCCAGTTCATCAGAAGGTCCTGGGGGGTTTTGTTTGGATGATGTCTTTGATTGGGTTGGTTTATGTTAGTCATGCTTTTTATTTATCTTGTAGTCTGCAGATGTGGATGCTGATATGTTCTTTGTTGTGGCTTGATGGTGTGATTATGTTAATGTTGCATTAATGGTATGGGAGGTCTCTCATCTGTTTAGGGGAATATTAATTCACCGATGTAGTGGTTTGCACGGTAGACTTGAGGCACTTGAATCTAGGAAACTGTGGAATGTGTTCTGATCCTGGAGACTATAAGGGACTTCCCTAATTGGTAAGAACAAGTGATGTTGCTTGGATTGCACCTTCTGTGGTCAGTTTGTATGTTACAGTGGCTGAAGTTCTTGAAAAGTAATGACTACACCATCAATTGTAGATTCCGTGCCCTATCTCCTTATTATCTGATTTTCATGATACACGACTGGAGGAGCTGTCTTCATGGCCGGTAGCAGTTTTGGAAAATCAGTTCAGTCATTGGTTGACACTTGGCACTTTTATCGACCGCATGCTACTGGCTATCATCACTACATTAAATTACCTAATTTTTCTGTTGGTTTAATTGTCTAGACATTTCTGGCTTGTCTTTTCCAGGATTTAGAATTGGTGCAGGTTCTGTATCTCCTGCTCGTCATAGGAATGCAGAACGCCGTTATAGTCCAGATCTTGATCGTCCGCCGCGTGGCCGTGAATTTCTCAGCAGAAGGGAGCCTGGTAGGTTCCGAGACTCTCCTCCCCATTATGGTAGAGGAAGGGGCGGTGGTAGGCCCTATGGCGGCAGGGGTTTTGATGGCCCTGGATTGGGTCCTCGGCCATTCAGAGGTGAACCAGTAGCTAGAAACAATCCTAATGTACGACCAAGGGAGGGGATTGGTACTGTGCAGATCCTTCGTAAGTCATGATGCTAAATCTTTAGAATAGTTTTATGTTGTTGTCCTTAAGGTTACCTATTTGCTTAAAAAGGATTGTGAGGCAATATTTAGACTTTTTTTTTTATTTTTTTATTTTTTATGATTTGTATTTGTAGAAGACTATCTTTACCATCAATTTCAGTTTTTCACAATTACCTGCAGTTGATTTCAGGACTCAATTACCCAATTTTTCATATTCCTGCAACAGAGAAATAGAACTCTCTGCTTCAATTTCTTATTCACAAAGTGCATTTGATTTTGATCATCAATATGATAGCACATGTGCATGATACACAACAGGAGAATTCCTGGCTAGCTGTCCCCATTGCACCTCTCTAGCAAGCAATTTTCTATTTACTTTATGAACTTTGCTGCTCTTATCTTGTGCTTAATATCACCATCTGACTATCCTTTGCATCTAACATCTGATCATGTTCTATTCTCCTAGATGTGGCAATCTGAACTTTGCGAGGCGAGATCACTGTAACAACTGCAACAGACCTCGCCCTGGACACAGGGGTAGCCCCAGAAGGGGCTATCTGGTCCCATCACCTCCATTTGCTGCTTCAAGGCGTTTTCCTGGGCCTCCATTACATCGTTCACCTCCTAGGTCCATGAATGGGTACAGGTCTCCGCCTCGTTCATGGGTTCGGGATGGGCCTCGAGATTTTGGCCCGGGTGGTCTACCCCCTCCCCGGCATGAAGTTGGGTTCTCCGATGACTACATTCGAAGGGAACACGTGGACTATCCAGAAGATGACTATAGGGGAAGGAGCAGGTTTGACAGACCAATGCCGACTGACTGGGCCCACAGAGACCGTGGAAGGGATAGCTTTGTAAGCGAAGGAAAAAGCTTTGACAGGCGACCACTATCACCACCTCTGCACCCGCCACCACTTCCTGCAAGTCATGACCGATGGGCACGTGACATCAGGGAGAGGAGCCGTTCGCCTCTTAGGGGTGCCCTCCCACAAAAAGATTATCGTCGGGATCTCTATTTGGAGAGGGGACGAGATGATCGCCATGGTCTGGGTAGAGGGAGGATTGGTGATCCTTATTAGCTGAGGCACAATTTGCTGCTATAAGTCCGATTTTTGCAGGGTGGAGGTTATTGTGTAAAGGATGTTGAAGGTTGTAGGAAAGATGGAGTTAGGATTGTACTGTTTACGATGAAGCATTTATGGTTTCATAGGGCCGGTGTGTATGTTATACAATTGCTCGTGTGGTCTGCTTCTCTGAGACTGGTTTTTCAAATGGAACTTGCAGAGAATTTTCTCTCCAGCGACAGGTTTTACTTGGAGATGCTTCGTGGTTTTTTATCAGGTGAATGCTCCTATCTATGAAGGGTCCGAGTCCGTCTTTACAATGCCTTTAAAGCGTATGAATAACGTCGAATAATTTGAGCAATCGAGTTAAAGCAGCTTTGTACCTCAGAGTTGACTCGAATCATTTGAATTGCCGCTGGTTATCTCTTGGTGATTGGATACGAATGATCTGTGCCGTTTGATTTGGTAGGAGCAAGGCCAGAGCGGAAATTGCAGTTCCTTTACACCCTTTCCCATCTCCGATGTTAGGTGAGTACTTTTGAACAGGGATTGGTCATCTTTTTCATAAGAGGAATGAGCATTTTGGGCGCAAGGAGTTGGAAAAAATGCTCATCCCTTTGGAGGGGGCATCGAGTTAAGATTTGAATGAAGTGCCTTAAATATGAGATTTTGTCTTCCTTCTTCGCGGCGTGACGAAAGGAAGAAGAAAAAGAAAGAAATTCAAATGTGACGCAGTATTCCTGCCGATGACTGGACGGATGGAGCTGAGCTCTCGATGGAATTTTGGTTAGTCAAATTGAATCCGAACTGAGTACCAAATCCGAAAGGTCTTTGAAGTGAAACTCTTTTATTTTCTCCAAATATTCCCGAGGTCGAACCAAAACATCATAACCCAAGTTTCTGATTGTGAAAGTTAACCTGAGTTTCTAATTATGAAAGTCTGGCAACGAGTTGATAATCATCTGATTATAAAGAAAAACGGGGCTAATTTCTTAAACTAGCTGTGACGCGAATAGAATAAAGGATGGTCCATCACCTCATGCGTCCGGGTCTACGTTTCCGCCATTGATTGGAAAGCGCACTTTTCCCTCCTCGAGAAACGCCACTCGGACGGCCCTTTAGTAACATAATTATTCACAAAATCACCGAGCATTTCATTTGCTCGACCGGTTGAAAGCCAAGCAATGCTCTTCGCAAGCGTATATCTGACGTGTGACGCGCATGCTTCGATGGGAAATCGGATAATAATAGACAATGGAAATAACTCGAGAGTTTAAGGGCGCACATGATAA
Source organism: Eucalyptus cladocalyx (assembly GCA_017140615.1). Lineage (NCBI taxonomy): Eukaryota > Viridiplantae > Streptophyta > Magnoliopsida > Myrtales > Myrtaceae > Eucalyptus > Eucalyptus cladocalyx. The sequence goes on from CM029518.1 coordinate 8,714,593, forward strand.
TCATTTTGTTTTAAAAATCAATTTTCTGACTATAAATTGATTTTTCTATTTTTATTCTCCGTACAAGTTTCTGAGTAAAAATACGTGTTTTGATAATTTTAAAAAATTTATGTTCATGAAATGAAAATTCATTTAATAACGATATAAAATTTCTCATTCCCAAGTAGTGGTAAAAGGTGTCTAGGGGCTAGCGGTGAATGGCGATTGCAGCCAAGGGCTGGCAACAAGCATCCGGCATTTGGTGATTTGCAAGGCGTTTAGCGTCTCATGAGCGACGAGCGCTTCAATGACAAGCGGCAAAAGGCAAGCATCCAATGTCTCACGAGTGGTAGATGAGCAGCAGGTAGTGACAAAAGTGAATGATGGACCTTTGTTCTAAAAATAGAAAAATTAAAAATTTTAATTTCTAATTTTTAGTCCAAATCTATTTACAGAATATAAATTTGTTAAAAATAGAAAAATGAAATTGCGTTACCAAACGAATTTATTTCAAATATGTTTTAGAGAACTGAAACGTAGAAATAGAGAAATAAAATTATTATCATGCGCGGCTTAAACGAGACACATTGAGAAGGGGGCAATTTCAGATCTCGCGTCTACATTATGGTTGGAGGGGTGAGTCGAGACGAAATCCGTTTCACTGGGGGGTCATTTCATGATTCTTGCTATCTCAAAGGGCCATTTTCCAATTAACCCTCGTATCCGATGCGCGCCGTACCGGAGGTGTATTTTACTATTTACTCCCTCCACTAGCCCCAGTCAACAATTTCTGAGGCGATTCCACATTTAGCGCCAAATTCATTTCCTTATTTATTTTCGCTTTTTTTTTTCCCGGTTCTCCCCTCCCCACTGCGGGAAGAAAAAATCACATGCGCACGAACGGAGTCGCCCAGCCAATGAGCCCCCGCCACGTGCGGCCGACCCGAGCCCAGACCCACCGATCTCGAGGGTTTTTTACCACCGCTCTCATTCGGAGCCCGACCCGGGGGGTGCGATCGCACGGTCGACGCGGCGGGCCTGCGTACCCTTCTATGAATTCGGACCGTCGATCCCGCCCACCGCGCTGCCGCCCGTCGGATGCGCCCGGGACGCGCATCGGGGCCGTCCAATAATCGCGAAATTGAAATTTCAAAACCTCGGGAGAGAGAGGGAGGAGGAGGGGAAAGAACGAAGAAGAACAACAGCAGCAGAAAAAAAAAAGGAGAACCGAAAAAAAAAAAAAAAAAAAAGCCTCCCCCTTTTTTAATTTTCTCTTCTCTTCCACCTCGCGATTTCGCTCGACCGAGGAAGAAGAAGAAGGAGGGGGGATAGATTTTCGAGCGCTCCTCCTCTTCCGCTTCGCAAATTCCGATCTTCCCGTTCGGCTCGCGAGCTGCGGCGGCCGCCGGCGCTCGATCACCACCACACTGTGCTGGGCGGGGTGCGAATCTCGAGCTCCGCGGGCGGCGGAATTTGAATTCTCGGAGGCGTTTCGGGTCGGTTCTTGGAGGTTGGAGCTGAAAGGCGCTGAATTCGTCCTAATTCGAGCGAATCGGGGGCGCGGGGGGAGGACGTGGTTCTTGCGGCGTTCGGAATCGGAGGCCGGTTGGATTTTTTTTGGTTTTTGGTTTGAGGTGGAGAGATTCGATGGGAGAAGGCGAGGCGGGGGAGTCGTCTCCGAAGAGGCAGCAATCGGAGGCGGGAGGGAGCGCCGCGGAGAACAGTGGCGCGGGGAAGAGATTGGCGGCGAGGCAGCTGGATTTCACGCGGGGCGGGGGCGGGGAGAGGGAGGGCGTGGCGCTGCCGGAGCATCCGCAGCAGGCGGCCGTTTCTCAGGCGGCGGCGGCCGCGGCGACGCAGCCGGCGCAGGTGGTGGCGCTGCCGCTGGCTCCTCTGCAGGCTTCTCATCCGGCAGTGAGGTTGGTGCGCAGTTGGTTTCTTGGTGATTTTCTGTGTGTGCGCGCACTTGCTTGCGTCTTCTTCTTCTTCTTCTTCTTTCCTTTTTCCCCCGGCTGGGAACTTATCGTTTCGTTTGAGGGAACTTTCTGGTTTCAAGGGTATGTGGAAGAATCAAGAGGGAACGATTGGTCGCGTAGATATTTTGGTAGTGAATGCAATTGGTCGGTTGCAGCATTGAGCTAGCGAATTGATGGATGAAGAGTGGTTTGGATCCTAATTTAAATGGAGGAGTGGAGGAAGGACGTTTTTGAGCTCCTCTCTCTAGTGGTTTTGTTCTTCCTGCGTCCGTTGTCCGCTTCACCTTCTCAGCTCTTTCTTATTCCCAGTACCTGCATTTTCTACATTGTTATTTTGGTGTTCGATAGAGGTACTTCAGCCTCAGGACTGAGTAAAGGTTTGCTTAGGATTTTGAATTGTTGATATTTTTCGTTGACTTTCTGGAATTTATTTTCTTTTTGGGAACTTGTGGGAAATCTAACATTGTTCGATTGTCATTGTTGTTGGTAAAAGGTTCTTTCTTTCCCATTAAAGTTGCGAGATTTCGACTCATTCACTCCATTTACCTCCATCTTTTCAGAAGCACATCCATCAATCATCCCTGCACAAGAATAGTTTAATGCTTGTAAAGAATGTCGAGCCCCCAGTGACAAGTTTTGTTCACTAACGTTTGGTTGCAATTACAAACTTATTGAGTGCAATTGGGGTCTAACTTTCCTTTTGTGCCTGAAATTTTCATGGTATTGAGACGTTCAAAGGGCTAAAAGAGTATTTATTATACTTGTCATTTCATCACTCCTCTGGCAATTGTCAGAAAATAACACCTTGTTAATTAGTGAGCTTATTGAATTTTTGATGTTGCAAGTGTATGAAATATGTCAATTCAGAAAATTTTTCCTCCTATGTTTTAAACTAAAGAGTTACCTTATCAGTGTAAAAGTATACTTATGATGGCATTGACTCTAAAAATTTCTCTCTATTATATTCTTTTTATTCTGTAAGGTGGAATTGCATTTAATTTAGATTTTTGATAATAGAACTTCTCTCTCTTTTCATGATGGAAATTCTCTCTTTTTATCTCCATTGAATCTGTGTTTGATATGTCGGTTCTCAATACCTTCACTGGGGTCCTACAGTGCTAAAGGTCATTACCTGCTAAGTTCTCTATAAATTGGTTGATTACAAGCCAGTAAAATAAGGCTTTGGTCTTTTTCTTTTTTGTTGATGATCCAAGTACTGCATTTGTACTGTCTTTCACCCTGTATGATCTGTCAAACATCTGCATTTGTGCTGATGCCATTCAAAATTGTATGTCTTTGTTGCTGCACCAACAAGACATGGCTTTACTGAGAATACTTATTAAGCTAATTTGATGTATATGTTTTTTGCCTTTGCATTTCCAGGAGAATGGAATCTCCGAAGGCGAGACCAAGACCCAATGTGGAAGTGAAAGAGGGCACTCCAAAGAAGCAAAAGCAGTGCAACTGTAAACACTCACGTTGCTTGAAGCTGTAAGTACATTTCTGCATGAATGGAATGGTCATTTTAGTGACTATGTACTGATAGTACTTACTTGGCTTTTCACTTTGGCAACTGAAATTCTATCTTTATGTACTAGTGGCACCTTACCTGCTTGTTTGGCGCCATCATCCATTACCTCGAATTCGTCCATTATTTTTCCCTCTCCATGAGATAGCACATTTTCTCCATAACTTTTTCAGTATTATTGAGGGTGTGTATTGTAAGCAATAAATTTTTTGCTGTTTAAATATTAACTAATGTATTTTAGGTATTGAATCCATGTTAAAAGGAATATGCTGCAGAAAAGGAACTCCTGATGTATGCCTGTTTGACATTCACAGTAAAACTATGCTGTTCATCTCAGAAGTTTCACTTTTGCACGGTCTTGAACTCTTTGCAGAAGCTGTTTGCAGGCTTAATAAGCATCAATTAGGTAAAGGCTGTGTGCCAAACACAGATAGCAGTAGAATATGCTAATGTGGTATGTGTTATTTGGGATAAACAACGGGATGGAACTTTAAAACACTTTTCTAGTTCATTGCTTTGATATGAAAGGTATGCAGACATGCTAGAGTCTATTTTTCAACATAGGCCAAAGGGATAAAGGGATGACCCCTATATTTTGACTATACTATTTGTCCATGTGTTAATGCTGATTGATAGTGTCATTTGCTTGTAGTATGGCAAAGTTTTTATCATTAGATGCTCACGTTAGGCATTGCTCAATGGTCCACTCCATTCTAAGATTTTGATGATGTAGTTATTGATTCCCAATTTAAATTATTTTCTTTGAAAAATTCCTAATTAGGTGCAAGTTTAGTGTGCATAGCTCAGTTGTTGAATAAAAAATTTGCACATAATGACTCCAGGCCAAATTTGGTACATAAAATGGAGGTTATAATGGAATCAAGATTCTGGCTTTCATTCCTTTCCTTATGTTTGGGAGCACGTTTTCATTGGAATGGGTGTTCCAATTTGAATTCCCGTTTTGCACTGATTCACACGAGGAAGGAATTCCAATTCCTTTCCCCTCAAAAAACGCATGGTATGTTTTTTTCTTGGTGTACCCTTTTTTCTCCTTTCATACTACTTCTTAAGGGAATATTTGACATTTGACTTTAATCCCCTTTTGGATTCCCACATTCTATTAATACAACCAAACATAAGAATATGAACAGCAGTTCCATTACTTGCCTCATTTGGTTTCCATTTTCTTTTCCTTTCTTCTTACCAAACATGCTGTTATATTAGGATAAACTTCTTTGCCTTGTGCAGTAGTAAGGATTGGGTTGCATCGTGAACATGAGTGTCTTTCTGAATGCTTATTGTTAGAATATTTAAATAATAAACTATGCCTTCATCTAACAGCTTAAGCTTTTAGAACAGTTGACAGTAGTCTTACAAAATTTCACATGGTATCAGAGCTAGGAGGACCTGAGGTCGAATCTTCCAGGCCCCTATTTGGCTCCCCAATTATATTTCCACGCTTAGTACTAGGCAAAAGACCAGACTAAGCTTGAGAGGGAGTGTTAGAATATTTAAATAATAAACCACGCCTTCATCTAACAAGTTAAACTTTTAGAACAGTTGGTAGTGGTCTCACAAAATCTCACACTTATAATATGATGCGAAATTCAGATGATTGTATCCAGATCAGACCTCTCAAAATGTGATCTAGGTGCAGTAGATATATTGCAAAATACAATAATATACTGTGTAATCCATATCCGGGATCTGTTAATAACCAACTCTTCCGGATAATGATGGTGTGAATCTATTTGAGGATCGCTCTTTGTACAAAATGAAATTTTTTGGTTTTACTCAGAAAAAGAATGGATTCTGTGGTTGCCAGACAGAATGTAAAGTTGCTGGTATGTATGGTCCAGACATTTTGTATTTATTATAGGATAAACTACCCTGACGCGGTCAAAACATGTTGTGTGAAATGTGACTTTTTGGTTTTTATTCAGAAAAAAAGAATGATTCGTAGGTCACCAAAGAAAGTGTAAAGTTGTTTGTAAGTACAGTAAAAACATGTTTTTTTTTTTTTTTTATCTATTAAAGCATAAATTACTTTCACACTGCTTGTGTTTTGACAAAATTGCAGGGACGCTCCCTGTGTTTTCAAAGCTACTCTGACACCCCTTCTTAGCTTGTGTTTAAATTCACCAATTTTCCTAGATGGGTGCTATCAGATTAAATTTTTATAACACAGTGTATCCCTGCAACTTCTCAAAACTCAGGGTGGTGGAGTGATTGCCTTGATTAAAAGCAGTATTGCCAGTTTCCTGAAAACAATACACAGTTATAAATGGAAGGCTTCTAAATGCTAAGTAATTTATGCTGTTTTCCTCTGACTCTAGAATAAGATTCTGTTATACCAGACTCAGATGTGTGCACACTGGCACCTTCAGAGTGTCCCTCTCAAGATTAGGTTCCATAACATATTTGAATTCCGTTAACAAAGAGTTTTCCGTAGTTTGACCTTATGTCACCAGTCTTTTGTGCAAGCTGTGCAGGGTGATCATTAAAATGTGGAATGTGGACATTAGATAATGAGAAATATATGATTGGCTGCTAAATTTCGTAATATATAGGACATATCTTTAGAGTGTGCATTGATTCTTTATGCCGCAACCAGTGGTGATTGCCATTATTAATGCCAAGACACTTATTAAAGCAATCGACTTTAAGTTAATCTCTTCTTTTCAAATCCCCATAAATGCTTTGTCCTTTTCGATTTCTAGGTCATTATTATGTTCTTTTGAGTACTTTGCATCAGGAACCGTGCTTGGCCTTCTATTATCCTTAAGAGTTAGATTATCTTGGGCCTTAAGGCGTTATTACATTGTTGTTTTACTGTCTTAATTCAATTCTTTTATTTTGTGGTTGAATTTATCATCTGACCAAATATCCTCTAAGTTATATGGTCTTAATCTCACTTTTTGATCAGTTACTGCGAATGCTTTGCATCTGGTATTTACTGTGATAAGTGCAACTGCTCAAACTGTCACAACAATGAAGAAAACGAAGCTGCAAGACGAGAAGCTGTTGAAGCTACTCTAGAACGTAATCCAAATGCATTTAGACCTAAAATTGCAAGCAGTCCTCATGGACCAAGGGACAGAAGGGTGGGTACTCTCTATTAACGAAAACTTCTTCTGAAATTGTTTTTTTAAATATATCCCCTTTCATCTTTCATCCCTTTCTCCTCCTCATACACTAATGGCATGGTTGGTTAGATCCTTTTGCTGCTTGCGATGTGAGTCAACTCAAAGAAACTAATTGGAGAAATCTCAGCTTCTATTTTGTAGTTCAAGTTAAACACATTGTTGATATGTCTACCCAGTTTAGTTATATTACAGCCTTTTCCTTTGTTGAAGCGGTGCTAAGAATCATCTTTTGGTCCTCATTATCTTATTGTGGCTATCACATTAAACCCTGTGCTGATTTTGATTGTTTAGTTGTCAGTTAGCTTCAACTTTTGGAGGACAATTGAGACCGAACGTTACCTTCTTGGGAGCTTTGACAATGATCTTCACCAAAATAATGTATACGACTTAAAACCTATGTTGGATAACTGGTTTGTGGCTTTAAATGATACTGCTAGGACTAACCATAGACTGATAATCACTTCCATTAAATTGTTCTCATATTGCATGTTTATGGGGTTTGTCTGGGTTTTATATGCATGTAGTCTCCTTCCATCAACTTTTTAAATTTTTTGGGTTGACTATCTAGCATGGTATGAGAGTCCTATCTGGCTCCGGCACCTTATGGCTCCTGTTTCTCAACTCCATATTCCCTTCTCTATCTAGTTTGTATGTGAGAGAGGGTATTACGATATTTGAGAGTGCTTGTCTACTGGTCGGATTGGGCCGCATATGCATATACTCTTCCTCCATCTAATTGCATAATTTTGTAGATCAAACATTTTGACTACTTCTGCTTATTTAAGGAAATAGTCAATTGCTTTCTTACAGTAGCTTGCATTTAGAACGGATGGATCCAAAAACCAAGTTCATTGTCAATCGGCATGTAAAGGTGTCTGCAAAGGTCCCTAAGGTTTACTTATTGTAAAGGAACTTATCTGTCTGAAATTGTCATTTTGTGGTGTATGACTGGGAAAAGGTGTGGAAGAAATAGGATACCTTTTTGTTGCTTGGTGGAGCATAACTTCATGTCTCTCCTTTTGTAATTGTTGATACTTCATAGTACTTCTGGCTGTTGATGACAAAAACATGGAGCTGCTTCAAATTAATGCAGGAGGATGTCGGGGCCTTGGGGAAGCACAATAAGGGCTGCCACTGCAAGAAATCAGGCTGCCTCAAAAAGTACTGTGAGTGCTTCCAGGCCAACATCCTTTGCTCGGAAAATTGTAGATGCATGGACTGCAAGAATTTTGAAGGAAGTGAAGAGAGACAGGCTCTATTCCATGGGGACCATGCCAACAACATGGCATATATTCAGCAGGCTGCAAATGCTGCCATCACGGGAGCAGTTGGATCATCTGGTTTTGCATCCCCACCTTTGTCCAAAAAAAAGAAAGGTCAGGAACTCTTCTTTGGTTCAAACTCGACTGTCAAGGATCCATCCATTCAAAGACTTGGGCAATTTCCACAGGTAAAGTTCATCAGTTCATCTTATGTTATACTTCGGTGGTGATTGACTAAGTAGACATCAGCTAATATATTATGCCCTGTCACTTATCTTCTGAACTTATACAAGAAACTATAGAGGTGTTTTAAGTCTGAAAACTTGACCATCTGTTTCAGCATAAACTTTTTAGCTGCACTATCTGGGTGTTTTGACTGTATTTTCTATGTTGATGACAGCCAAACAATACAAAAGCCACTGCACCTTTCTCCTTATCATCTACACCTGTTACCCATGGCGGTAGCAATACATTGTCGGCTCCTTCAAAATGTACATACAGGTAGATATTTTTTTTTTTTATTTCTCTTTAATCGAGTGAAAACCTACATTCTTACAAAAGGTGCGTCTTTGCCCTCATTGAAGGTCCCTGTTAGCAGATATCATTCAACCACAGGATGTAAAAGAGCTTTGCTCTGTTCTAGTGGTGTTATCAGGCGAAGTTGCCAAGACACTTGCAGGTACACATTGATGACTGATCTGTCTATGAATGAGCTGAAAATTGCCTTTCATGTTACTTTGGCTAGTTCAGCCACTTGATGGAAGAGGTGCAATTAGTTACTAGTGGGGTCATTTTGTGGTCTTATTAATGAATGTTGAAACTACAGCTGAGGGAAATTTTTTACTTATAATCTGTTTCAATTTAACATGCGAAGCCATCACCCTATGCCTTCCAGCCTGATTGTGTGCAGACATTGCACATTGATCACAGTGTATACTTGTCTCCAAATGGTGAAGTTTCAGCTTTCTATGTTGCCTGATCGTTCTTTTTCTACTTTCTCTCAGTATCATTGGGATAAGTAGTTTTTCCAGCAAAATGTAGCTAGAGTTTTGCAATTGTGTCTTGATGGTCCATCATCATTATCTAACTTACTCATCTCCTATTCATATTCAATCTCCCTTACACTTCATGGGCCTATCTGCAATCTATCTTCCTTTCATTTCACTGTGTCCACGACTACCACCACCACAAGCCTGAACCACTCTCAGTCGTGGTTGCTGATGATGTTTAGGAGCTGTAAGCAAAAGTGAAAACTAAAGTGTCATTTCACTGTTTCAATATCAGAAAGTGAACATATAAATTATTAATTGTCACAGGAAACCAAATAGAAAAGAAACTTTTGGGATAACCTATTAGTGCTAAAGCCATCAAAGAAGCTCAATTGAAGCAACAAGGCTGTGGCCCAGTAATGGTCCAATGAGCATTCTGTCTCCTTAATATCCTGATACCCAGACCCAATATGAGAAGTCTTCGGACATGAGAATGGGACTTCTATGCATCGGTGTCTCATCCACAATGTGATAACTGGAAAAGAGCTCAGTTTTAAACTTGAATAGGTGTTTTGTGTGCTTGAATTGTTTGGGAGAGAGGGGTGTGGGGTTTGGTGACAACCTTGTCATATCCATTAGCTGTTTAAGGGAGTGCTTTGTGGATTTTCCTCTGTGGAGACTGAACCAAAATGATAACCACAGATTTATTGAAATGTATATACAAATTTGGATGCTTTATATTGATGTACTTCAATCTTCATCCACTAAACTTCATGCTTGGTAATAGCTGATGGCTTTCTCTTCTTGTCATAGCGAGGTTACTGCTTTTACTATTACTAGCTTCAGAGCTGGAGCTTCATTTTTTATGCATTTGTGAGCTTAGAACAGTGAAGAGTTTTGACTTTATACTATCTGCCTTATTTTTGCAATAGTTTCTTATTCCTGGTGCAATCAATCTCCTCTGAGTTGCTTCTTCTATTCCTCAGCAACTAAGGGCGCGTATGATAAAATTTATACTTCTCTATTTCTCTGTTTCCCGGAACAGGTTTGAAACAGAAATCCATTGGATAACGCAATTTGATTTTTTTATTTTTGGAACAAATTTCTCTAAAAAGAATTAGATTTGAAGAAGAAATCAGAAGCTAAAATTTTTAACTTCTCAATTTCTGGCTAGAAATCAATTTCTGTTTTAGAAATTATGTCATGTCATGCACACCCTAACATATGGGCAGGTTTCTTACATATTGTATTTTGTTCCAGCTTCACTACCTGGCTTGTCATTGTTTTCTTTGGTGACTTTGTTTCAGGACAACTAGTAGTTCCAGTGAAAACAAATTTTGTCGCTTGGAAATCAAGTAGTCAGCTTCTGTGACATTGCTAATTATTGATGTTAATCTTTTTGCTACTGTAATCATTAAAAGTACCTTTGATTGTCCTTCCAACTGGTATTGTCTGCGTGTTTGCGTTCATAAACCAATAGAAATTCGAAGGATTGCTGTTACTGATTTATGGTCAATGTTCTTGCCCAGAAGAAAAGAATGCAAAAGAAAAGCAGGTGGCGGATCAGACAGAAGCTTCTCTTGCTTCATCGACACAAGACAGGACTCAAAGCCTGAAGGATCCTGATGGCGGGAAAACAGCGGCTGACAATTGTTCGAGCTCAAGCCAGGTTGATAAAAGTGGTCATGAGGAATCAGTCTCAGACAGTGCCGAAGCACCAAATGGAAGACCTGTGTCTCCTGGAACTTTGGCTTTGATGTGTGATGAACAGGACACAATGTTCATGGCAGCTGCTTCCCCTAGTGGGTTGATGGGCCATGACTGCAATTCATCTTCACAGGTTTCTCATGGACAAGGCATAACAGAGGTCTATGCGGAGCAGGAAAGGATTGTCCTGGCGAAAGTGCGAGATTGTCTAAATAAACTCATCACTTTCGGAGAAATAAAAGGTAAGTTTGAATACCCTTAACTCAAATCCACTATCCAACTTAAGAACAGTGGAAAAGAAAGAAGAATGAGTCTATAACCCAAATGCCTGAGTTATCCCTTCTGCATATTACATCTTGCAGAATGTTGATTGATATTTTCGACCAAGTTAAAAGTTGAAAGTTGAGGTCATACTTTCTGCAATGTGCGCAATCTGGTGTCATTGATTGTTTCAATATGAAGTAGCCTAGTCAAGCATTTCGAAATATGACTGCCAAATAGTTTTTGAATAACACACTATAACATTGCCTAGAAGTTAGAAATAAGGCATTTCTTCATATTTGAACCAATTAAACCTATATCACTCCACTTCTCAATAGATAAGTGGTTTGGAGTATTGGACATAGGATTTGTAAATATATCATACGATGCCATAGTTCTATTGCATGCTTGTGTGATATTGAGGAAATTACGTTGGAGCAATTCACGTTTCTTTCGAAATGATGGAATTGCACATCCTTATGGTTTTTTGTCCTTGCTAATACTTGGTTAAATAACTGATAATCTGATTCTGGATGTTCTGCCATACATTAGTGTCTATAAAGCTACCTGTTTGGCAGTTTGATAGAGTACCCTTCTCATTACTAGATTCTCATAGTGATTATTTTCGTGACAGAGACCAAGTATTCCTCATTAGCAAGAACTGAATTGGGACTTCAAAAGGACCCCATCTGTAACGGAGGTGCAAATGGAAAAATTGACACAGGACATCAACCTTGGTTGGAAAGCAATAGCATCGCCAGAACTAGTGTTCCACCGCCTTTATCGACTCAGGTGGTTTCCACAGCAGTTAGCACTTCTCGTACAGACAATTCCAATATGTCACGTGCTCTTGAGAATGGGTCTATCCAACCAAAGGTTGAACAGATTTGAAGCGAGTTTTAAGCAAAAGAGTTTTGTAATGAGTGAGCACGGATTGCTATGGCATCGATACGCAATTAAACATAGTGCACAGATGAAAGTCATAGCAAAGCAGATGGAACACAAGCAATGGAGAAGTTCACTGCAGACTCTTGTTGCGGTGCCAACATGATTCCATTATGGTTTACCGTGGCCATATTATTGACTTCACTCGATTTTAGTGTTGAGTTTTGATTTGATTTGTAAGATTAGGATTGAGAATGCGCGTGAAGATGCACAGGATATAACCTTGTTGTACGTGCTGAGGTGACGTGACTTGTACCCTCCGATGTAAAGATATACTCGATTATTTAACTGAGATAGGGTAATTTGATAATTTTCCTACACTTTTGTATCTCAAAGAGAAGAATGGAATGAAGATACTGTGTATCCATTTTTTTGGGTTTTTTTAGCTAAAATTTCACACATCTGACTGGATTTGTAGTTTTAGTATCTCTCTCTCTCTCTCTCTCTATAACCGTTGAGAAAAGCTTAAAACTCAAGGCTTAAATTCTGAAAAGTGAATTTTCTTTTGATGGAGCAGCAATTGTTTCTCCATTTATTGTCATCACTTGGACCGCCACCATTTCCGGGAGGTAACAGTAGAGCCACTGATCGCTGAAGTTACCATCATTGTTTGACCGTACGGTTGCTGATATTTAGTACATACTCAATTTCAGAAAGTTTTTCAAAAGGCACAATTGTCTTCGGTTGCAACGGTTTGGGATTTTGAGGGGTTCGGTTTAGGCCACGGTAGCAATTTCCGTGGAGTAGGAGTGATCGATCCTAGAATAGGTAAATTTCAAAACTGAAACCTAGAATTTATTCTTTTATAGTCGGATTTTAGTTTTTGGACTTTGAAATCGATTTTGGAACTTATCCTATTGGGCTTACCCGAGAACTAGTATTGTTTTTTTGTCTTTATAGCTAAATCATATGAGGTTATGAGTAATAAAATGATTCGAAGTAAAAGATAAACAATAGAAATTCCAATCTGTCAAAAATAAAATTTCATAAATGAATACGTAATCAAATACAATTATAAACAATGAAAAGCTCAAACACATAACAATAAAACTTAAATTATAAAACTCCATTCTTCATTCATTTATAAAATTTAGAGAAAGAGGAAAAATTGATGAGGAGTTTTGAGGAAGGATAAAGGACGAAGGATGAAAGAGTACTAATGTAAGAATTCAGAGGAAAATAAAATTAGATTCTTGGCATTTTAAGCTTATAAAACCGGTTCCAAAATAGGGCGGTTCAGTCCGATTTCCGAGTGAGTATTCACTCAGAATCTGTTTTCGAACCGATTATAACTGATTCCACTAGAGGGATTCCAATGGAAACTGGCTCCTCAACCTATTTTTCGGATAGACCAATCCAATTTCCAGTAGAACCGATTCGGTTGCATACAAGAGCAAAGGTTTGGTACTTACAGCATGTCCACTCCAACACAGATAATTTATATCTTGTAAATCATTTTACAGCAAAACATTTTCATTCAAAAGAGAACAAGGGATTCGGATTTAAAATACTAGTCATGACTTGCACATTCCATGTTATATGGATTCTTTCATTAAGAAAGGTCAACAGATCAATGCTACTCAACTCCATCATTAACTACCAACGGACGAGCTTTTTAGACGTCTGAATCGAATATTTCAAACTGCGGAGATTTTCTCCCCCAACAAGTGGACAGGTACGAGTACAGAAAAACTCCAAATTACTAAATGCTCGTATAGTTCATCAATCCTTCGCTTTCGATTTGCTGAAGTCAAAATACTAAAACGTCCTGCCTACAGATAGATGTCTACCTTCACCTTCAACACTCGATACTTTCACACTTTCTAACATCCCTTTCGAATGGCAGCACTGACAATTACTAACAGGCGGTAGATGCCGTGAAATGTCTTACATTTAGCATTGCCTAATTGGTTGAAAAAGATAAGTCCACATCGTCACGGGTTGCCATCTCTACAAGTGATACATAAACTAGTTGATGGAAGCTTGAAAATGCTTGTGGCATAGCTTATATTCGGCAAGCAAACTCCTCATTGTTTTCAAGCCTCCATATTGAATTACAAGGAAGCAAATGAGATAGATTTATTCTTTGATTGGTGCAGCCGATGCAAAGGAAAACTCCTAGAGTCGTGACTTTGAACGTGAAGAGGATGACACAGGTGCACTCTGCATAATAAAAGGAAATTCCATGAGAAAATCTTAATTTGCAAGGTGTTCAGGCGGGCAGAGAATGGCAAGTAATGGGCTAAAGGTATGTTAAATCAGTCACAGTTGGCGTGTAAAGCCATAAAGAAAAAAAAGGCCCACCCCCCCCTTCCCCCTGGGGGGTTGTGAATGAATGGTTTTCCTCGGCATAAGTGTTTATGATTATGCTAACTTCGTGTAGCAACGCTTTGTAACGTCTCTTAACATCCTAAATGTTTTTTTTTAATTCACGCTGAAAACATGTCACTCGTGTAGCTAAATTCCTGTTGTATCAGTTCTGGTTCTCTGTACTGTGTTTTGGATCTCATGGGCGTCTTGTCCGCCTTTGCCAGCCCAAAATGTTCACCAGCAAAGAAGCAAAAGATCAAAGTGCGCAAGCATGAGATTGAGTAGCAGGTCGGTAAACATAGGTCAGATTTTCTGGGAGGTCAGTAAGGTAATTACAAAATTAGAGGTTTCACTGAGCCCTAAGAGAAAAAAAAAAGAAAAACCAGAAAAAAAGGAAGGATGGTTACCAGTGGGATGCCTTTGGTGGCTCTTTCTTCCAAAAACCTTGATGGTCGGTAGAAGTTACCATATAATTCTGACCACTTCTTGAGACTTTTGTATATGTGATTTGGTCCGACCAGATCGCCCCAAAAGACGAGACCACCACTACAATGGAAGAAACAAGAAGGTTAGCAAGATGGAGGAAAATATTCGGGTGTCAATATGTAAAGGAATAAAATAAGAAATTAAGAATCAATGTCGTGCTAAATATATCAAGCCTCCTCCTCTATAAGTCCATCAAGACAACAAAACCGGAATATCAAGGATAAATTAAAAGTTCTATAAAAGAACTAGTGCACAAAGCTCCCCGCACTGGGGGCATCTGAGAAGAGGCTGCATCCATGACTTTACCCTGCAACCTTAGGCCACAAAGGGACAGGTTAAAGTATGCTTATTTCTTCCATGCATGCTGTACTGAAAAATCCCTGCATTACAATATGATGTAGAAGAATAGACTGACAGAGCCACTCAAAATCATTGGAAGCCCATGGTCTCTCCTTCAGGCAAAAGAGCAATAGGGTCAATAAAAATGCATAACCTGATACAGTCCACCACTTGACACACTCAAATAGAACAGAGCATTAATAGTGACAATTTGTATGAACGAGGAGCCAAATGGTGTCACAACATTGTAAATTAATGTGCATATTTGCAAGGGAATAAGAATAACTGCAGATTAGCTCACCGGAATGATGGGAAAGTCATCCCAAGGACTGAGGCAATGTCAAGGTCTGATGCTCGTATTACCACTTCTTCATCCAAAACACGACATGCCTCATTCACCACAGGAAATAATAGCATCTCCACAATTTCTTGTTCAGACACAGAGAGAGGCTGTGAACACCAAATAAATTTAAAGGAATCATAAGGTCTTGTCAATTTTGCAGAGATCTGAGCTAAGTTAAACAGAATCAGCAGGTCCATACGATGAATATACACAACTCAACAGAAGAATGAAGGTACCTTTCCACCGGGCATGATATTGGCAATCCTTCTAGACTCCTCAATAATAGGTTGCACAGATGGGTCAGGTACTGGTTTGCGCCCCTTTTCATAGATATAATATCCCTTTCCATTGTTCTTCCCTAAGTACCAGAGTTCGTTTAAAGTACATTTAACAGATGAAAAAGAAGCAATCATTGATAAGAAAAGATATATAAGGATCATCCTCATTACCATTTCGCCCACTTCTGATCAAAAGTTCAAGCAAAGGAGACCTATATGTCCGGCCCGCAAAAGCATCAGCAAATACTTTCCCAACTGCCATGCCCACACCATATCCTGCTACATCCTGGAGCCTGCAATTACAAGCATGTTAAAAGTGATCATCATCATCAAGAACCCAGGACTCAGTCATGGCTTCGAGAATGGATGCTTTAGTCACGAGTTCAAATGATAAATGGACTAATCAAAAGCCATAGGTTCGTATAGATTGGCGGGTGACAACTTGAGAGGCTAAGAGGCTAAACAACAAGGTCACAAGACCACGTTATTGCATTTATTTTTTGCATGTGCATCCCAATGAGTCATAGGTTCTCCTATCAGAACAAGGACTTTGGCAGCATGATCTTCTCTGTATCCTCTTGTTTCTCACATTCATAAATGATTCTATATTTCGCGTACTCCTTCAGTCAAACTTTTGGAAGAAGCTTCCTAAGATTATCTCTAACCAAAGAATGAGAAAACTGGGCAGCCAACTAGGCTCATCATAATTTACATTCGATTCTCCATGGACCAATTCCTTTAAAAAAAGAGTTTTAGATACATGTTGTCTGGTCTCATTCAGTGATTAATGGAGCTGTTACTCCTAAGCAGTAACTAAGCAATTATACTGAAAAGAAAAGAAAGCTAAGTGCTCAAGGAATTTTCCTACTCTACCACTCCAGTCCAAGCTACATCAAGTCATCATCATATGCATCCCCAAAACAAGAAGAATTTGTGGGAACCTTAATTTTCTTGGATATTTCCAAATCCATGCATGCACCAAACGTATGTATATTTTATGACATTGGTGTCCAGGCCTCTTAGAACACCCAACCTTAATCTATCTGTAAAAGCTAATATCGTCAACAAATCACATTTGATCAAGCGAAAAACATATCCATGACAAGCTGCAATGCAGAGGGGAAGATAATTACTGGAAAGGACCAAGAGGGAAGCCGAAGTTGACAATTGCCCTGTCAATCCTGAAGACGTCCACACCTAGACTGACCAACAGATGTGCACCTTGGGAATATGGGAAGAATGCCTGGTTTACTGCAAACCCAGCACAATTGCCCACCACAACTGGAACCTTCTTTATGATTTTCCCAACTGTTAAAAGATCAAGAATCACTTGTGCAGAAGTCCTCTCTGTGCGTACAATCTCCAATAGGGACATTATATGAGCCGGACTGTTTCCAGAGTTGTCCATCAAAAAGAGTAAGCTTAGTAAACCAGTTCACAGGGGGAAATAATGTGATACTAGAGAAAGGTAGCATGGTATCTATATAGGTCATCTCAATCAAACAAAGAACCCACATTCTTCATAACAATATGCTGAAAAGGTGAAGATCCAGGCAGAACATAGAAGAGCTGGAAGGGTAAGAAAAGTTAAATCTCACTCATTAAAATGCATAACGTGCCACAAAGAATCAAACGGCAAGAAAACTTCGCAAATCTAATATCAAGTTGAAGACGGATGGATCCATGGCATCTAAAGACATCGTATATCCAAATGAGGGGCAACATATAGAGAGCCACTGAAAGCTATGTCCCACCACTGCTGACTCTTGATTCAAAGTGTTAAAAAAAAAAAAAAGATGTCTGATATAGTAATACATTCTATGCTACAGAACCTGATCATCCATAAACACAATGGTCATTACTAACTCAGCCTTCGGCATTTTTCTTGCTCAAATTGTGCCAAAACAGGGAAATTTTTTGAAAGAGATACATGTGTGGACAGACACAGAATAGATCCATCAGACAGATCACCGAGAAAACTATCAACAGGATAAGATTGATCGGACCAGATATGAGAAAAAAAAGTGACACCTTTCACAGAGTGGAACAGATAAATAATGCTGCAGTTGCATTGTCAATTGGAATGACAAGAAAGAAAATCACATGCCTATCAGTAATCTATGTTACCATTTTAATAGATATAAAATCAGGTCAAATAAACCTAACTACACAACCACAAATTCCAGACCCCACATTAAGCATGGCTATTCTGCACCAAGGATGAGAAAGAGTGATGCTTCATTCATCTATGTCGAAAAGGAAAAGAGAATAGGTTAAATAACCTGAAAAAATGAGCACCCACTATCCGATCATGAGAGCTGGTTCTTTCTCCAATTATATTAAGATCAATTGAAGAAGTATTTGTAGCTAGTATGCAATGGGGAGGACATATCTTCTCAATTTCACTAAAAATTGCTTGTTTTAATGAAATGTTCTCGATCACAGCCTGAAAAGGGGGACTCCCGTCAGTTGTTTCTAACAAAGAAGTAGTACATATCATGCGCATATGAGTCTTAAAGATCTCTCATGGCTTCTATTCAATAGAACATGTGAACTCCTTGGTGCCATTTTCTATAGTGAAAGAATTGTATAATCAGATCTGCAAAGCAGAAATTTTAGGCAGAAAACTTGCAATGTACCTCTATCACCATGTCCACGTCTTTAAAATCTGCATAATCCAGAACACCTTTGAGCATTGACAAAGCCTTTTCCTCATTACCCTGTGTCAGTTTCCCTTTCTCTACCAGGCCTCGAACATTAGCTGCAATGAGAAGCCATAGAAAAATAGATGAGAAGTCAAGCTTATTGCAAAATAACAGCATCACGGACAAAATCACTATTTCATAATCAGCAAAGGCCTTTGGGTTAAAATTAACTTCTGTAAACAGCCTAGATATATATACTCTCATACTCACTTTGCATCATTGGTGGGCAATGACCTGAAGTTGTCTTTTGTCATGGATAAAAAAAGGATAGAAACTATATATGTTTAAATTTATGTGGTTATTATGAATTATAGACAATATGAAACAATATTTTAATTTAAACTTGTCCTGCATGGAGTGACCTACCTAGTCCTATTAACAGTTTAAAAGTACTGGATACCTTAATTCAGCAGCTACTAAACATCAAATTATAGCTAAAATCTTGGTAACTTCCTCTCAGTCATGGTGGAAAGTAACCAACGGAAAAAAAATAAATAAATAAAAAATAAAAAATCTGTTCACCACAACTATGGCCCATGACAAATGAGGAAATGGTGTAGCTAAACAGGGAATGCTGCTCCCAGGCTTTTGGACTTCATGAAATGGACCACTTACCCTCAACCATTTTTACCCCCTTTAGAAGATACTCAGAGTTGATTTCCTTAAGAACAACGTATATGTTGTTCACAATAAGAGCGGTAGCAATGCCAGAACCCATTAGACCTCCACCTATCACAGCAACCTTTTTCACCTTCCTTGGTTTTAACCCAACGTCAGTGACATTAGGCACCTGCGAGTTATTTGTTTAGAAGAATTAGCATGTCATTATCCTTTTCTGTAAGCATAACTTCTTCCTGCATGCACAGTTAACTACAAAGTCCTTTTCCCAGAAAAGAAGACTCAAATTTCAAACAGTAATTCTCTCCTACAACTGTTCAAACTCAAAACTAAGAACCACGCATCTAGCAGCCCCCTTTTTTCTCTGTCAACTACAACAAAGAAAGGATAGAGAAGATCCCTCACATCTTAATACATTTACCTTGTTATTTTGAAGTAGTAGGTACATATCTACTTAAGACGCACCTTTGATGTCATACGCTGGGCAAAAAATACATGAACAAGACCCTTTGAAGTTTCTGATAAGAGCAACTCCTTAGATACTTTAGCCTCCTGCCATGACAATTTTCTTCGTCAGCAAATTCACAAATGAAACTAAGCTTGCTTCAAAACTATTCATGCCCGCTACTCCCCCTCACCCACCCCCACCCCCCCAACAACGGGAAAAAGCTTTTCCCAGCAGACATGTTGAGTTGAATGGTCTAAAAAGTCCCGAGAGTGCACATGCTAGTAATGTGGGCAAATTTAAAACTTAGGTGCATAATGTTATGCACCATTGTAAATTAAGAATAGCAAATTGAGTTCTTTCAAGGGAGACAGACTAGTTATCTATGACAGATTAGCCATACTCTAAAATGTACCTTTAGAACCCCACTATATCCACCGTGAACGATGCCATGTTCGATCACATCAAGGCATGCCTGATGCTGAGGCAAGTGAAGAGCAGTCTTCCTCGCTTGTTCTCGTGCAATTTTCAGTATATTGCGTGCTTCAGACAGGGAAGGGAGCTTATCTGTGCGATGAAGTGAACGAACCCATGGTTTACGCCTATTTGCAATGTCCAGAGCCCAGAGACGAGATACTTTCAGCAATTCTCCTGAAGGAACGATGGCATCTATGAGACCTAGTTCCTTCCCCTCTTCTGACATAATTGGTTTGGATGACTGCATATTATTAGATGCAACAATTAATTAGCATGTTCGTAAATAAATAACTGCAGACAAGACTTTTGGTGAGATGCTTGCTCTTTTCTCGGAATAGAAGTCAGAACGCTGAGCAATGGCCTAGAATTAGCTACACCTGATTAGGAGCAATTTGATCGGATCTTGCCCTCAGATACTTCATTCTAGAGATTCCTCTCATTTTATAATTCTTGCAGCATCTATTTTTTCTCTTCTTATAGCAAATCTTCATTAGAAGACAGTAGTAAGATAATCTAGTACCATTAAATCAGTTTATATCTTAATATTACTCCTCGGTCCTCAAAAGAAGAAAAGTGAAAATCACACTTAAGCCATATTTCAGAACAGGGAACCTTGTGGTCACCATCTGCAGCGTCATCCAACGTCTGTGGGTTCAATTTGCAACTAGTTTATGCAAACACGAACCATGTACTGCTCATCCTAGGCATGGCATCAATACACAACCCCACCAAATCAAGAAAATAGTGCCCCCCCACACAAAAAAGAAGAAAAAAGAAGGAAGCAAAACCAAAAAAAATAAAAAAGAAATTGCACGTGCAAGCGAGCAGAGAGAGAGAGAATCCTAGATCAAACTGTAATCTCACCCGCATCATTTCAATAGCCAGGCCAGTCCTAAAAGCCTTGGAAGACGTTGTGTTCCTTAAGAATTGAATAAGCTTATTGTTAGTTTGGATCATTAGCAGGATAGATTGTTCTAAGACATTCAAGCTTAGGGTGTGTTTGGTTCAAAAGATTCTAAAAGCGCTTCACCTCCAAAGCTTCGTTGGGGAAATGTTGGAATTTGTTTGTGAATAATTTTGAAGTAAACTTTCAAAGTCGAAGATCGAAAAATTTGAAAGCCAATACTAATAAGGACTAATCTTTGAAACTTATTTTTTTCTTCCAAAACTATCCCCATTTTTTATTTTTTAAATTTCTAAAATTTGAAAAAATTGTTATTACTTTTTATAAATTTGAAAATAATGCTAAAAAAATCAAATATATATATGCTAAAAAAATTAAAAATATTTTGGTCTTTTTAAAAAAAATTTTTACATTTGATTTTTTAATTATTGTCAAAATTTATATTAAAAAAAAAAAATTATATAACATTTTTAAATTTAATTTTGAACAAATAAAAATTAAAAAAATCAAATATAAAAATTTTTTTTAAAAATATATATTTGATTTTTTAGCATTATTTTCAAATTTATATCTAAAAAGTTTTTTAGCATTATTTTTTTTAAATTATAAAAAATGGCAAAAAAAATAAAAAATTTTGACAAAAGATTTTGGTCTTTTTTAAAAATATATATGTATTTTATTTTTTTTATTATTATAGTCAAAAATTATATTTAAAAATTTGCATACATTATTTTTTTCAATTTTAAACAATTTAAAATTTAAAATTTATGATGAAGGGTTTGGTCTTTTTTTATATATATATATATATATATATATATATATTTTTTTTTAGCATCGTTTTCAAATATATATATTTAAAAAGTTGCATACATCATTTTTTATTTCGATTTTAAGCAAATAAAAATTTAAAAAATCCAATGAATGGTTTGGTCTTTTTAAAAATATATATATGTAATTGATTTTTTATTATTATTGTAAAAAATTATATTTAAAAAGTTACATATATTATTATTTTTAATTCTAAAAAAAATAAAATTTTAAAAAAACTAATATTAATCATCCAAAAAAATTTTCAAATATGTTTTCTATCAAACGGAATTTCTCTCTAAATTGTTTCTTAAAGCATAGTTTATCAAATAGCCTTTGTATTTGCCTAAAGTCTTTTAGCTAAACTACTTTGCATTTTCCCAATGAGCTTTTAAAATGCTGAACCAAACGCACTATTATACCCGGCATTGCCTAAAAGTACCTCCGAATCCTGGAATTACTCCAAGTAATAGCTCTGGTAAGCTGAGTTGTGTTCTTGGCGCCGCTATACGTGCATGACATCCCTGGATAAACACCGAAGGGGGCATTGTTGATTATAAACATAGGAAACAAACAAAACAAAACAGCATTCGAAACTGCTTCTACTCGACCCAGAACACAGACGACAGACCAGCGCCAATTCTAAGCCACCTCCGAGAGCAAATCCTTCGACAGCAGCAACGATAGTCTTCTTGGCATCTAGCAATAGAAACAAAAATCAATCTTTATTCACCCTCTCAAATGGCATCACATTGTGTAAAGGTAACAGTTTTTAAGCCCGGCTAAGGACCTTCCATTGTGTTTACCACGAGCTCGACGGACACGTCAGGAAAAATCGAAATATCACCTGCCAGGCAAATCGATCACGTTCGAGTTCACTATCGCCGGGAAATCAGCGAACGAGTGATTCAAGAGACGATTCCCATCAAAATCATACCAGTCTTATGAATCTTCTCAAAGACATTGATATCAAAACCACCACAAAACCTCCCGCCGTTGCCTTCAAAACAAACGAAACGACACGCATGATGCTCGCGCGTAAGCAAAAATTACAAAACGCATCGAATAGAACCCGCGCAAATTGGCAAAGTTATTGCCTTCTGACCGATCAGGAACACCGAAGAAATAGACAACGAGAAAAAGCAGCAACGAAACAGAGATTGGACAGCAGAATCGAAGTCCCGAAAGTTACCGGTCAAGACAATAGCCTTCACATCATTCCTGCGCATAGCCTCATCGTACTTCTCCTTCAATCCGGACAGAACTGCACCGACCACCACCAATGAGCAACATCAGCACCACGCGCGCTCGCTCCACTACCGACCGAACGCCGACGGCGAAAAAGAGAAGAGAAGAGAAGGAGAGGAAAGAAAGGGCCCCGCCGGAGCTTTACTTGGGATGGTCAAGACGTTGGCGGGAGGATTGGACATGGTGACGACCGCGACGCCGTCGCCGCCGACGTCCATGGCGACGCCGATCCTCGCCATTTATTGGCAAGTCCTCCGGAGACAGGGACGCAGGACGCGCCGAGCCGAGACGAGTTCGGATCCCGCTAGAGCGAACGATGGAGCGCCGGAGAGACTCGCCGAGGTGGAGGAGATCGAGCGAGTCACGGAAGGCGGAGCGAGGCCGGTGTTATACGCGCAGACAGAGATCGAGTGTGCAGTGGACGAAGGATGTCCACTCAGTTAGTGAGTCAGCTTTTTATTGGGTAATTAATAAAGACTGAAGTGTTGAAAGTGATGACAACATAAATTCCATGGCTTTAATCAGACTGAACTTTATTTACTTTGTTGTTGATGTTGATTTAATAGATTCACTGGGCAAAGTTCGTCGAATAAGAAGTGATCAATGGCGAATGAGATTCTAATAGTTACTTTGTTAAAAAGTATGGATCATGATTATGGTTCCATATATGGCTAGAAATTAATTATATTCGGTTATTTATGTCTATTTATTTTATCGAGAATTTGTATAATCTCCATTTCCTATATTTATTAGCAACATGTGAAAGTCGGTTTTTTAATTTTTCAATATTTATTTTCCGATTTTATAGCCAACAAATTCTAAAATAGACATAATCGGTTTTTATAACATTTTTTGTTTGAAATTAAATCATTGAACATTAGATCTTTGTGTGTCATATACAAAGAAAATAGTTATAATATTAATACTTTGCACGAAATTCTATCTTGAAATCTTTGGTTTGATTAAGTTTCTCATGCCACATCCGACCAAAAATAAATTCATACACTGAGTCAAAATATTTGTGAAGAATATAGGTCATGATTTGGGCTTTATCTTAGATGCCACTATACATATCAAATTACTTTATCATTCTGTATGAACTATGACTTTTGATGCGACTAAACACTAGTGGAATCACTTGATCAAGTTAGCTTTATTTTCTAGACAAAATTATATTATAACTAAAGCGTGACAAATATGTCAGGCGAGAGTATATGAGGTTTTGTAATTATCAAAAATATCCACCTAATAAATGGAAAAAATTTGATATTCATCAATATGCAATGAAAATCTTCTTGATATATTATGGATTTACATGGTGTCTAGTAATTCCATTCGAAGAATCCTAAAGATAACCCCTAGAGCTGATTATGGAGTTCTCCTGATTCCTAAATTAATTAAATAAAACATTATAATCGATGACTAAATATCATAGAACACTTACTTTTATTTTTATTTTTTTCAATTAATACGGTCTCAAGATAATACAATGGGATCGGCCACAGGGTATCCAATCAAATTCACTTTGTCTGGACGAGTGCTGTGTCCATGTCATTGTCGGACGGGCCGTACTAAGATCCCTCGTGCTTTCGTGGATCACGTGGTTAAATGGGTCGGAGGGGTCCCATTTCAACAATAATATCTGGTCCCCAAAAAAAAAAGAAAAAAAAAAGAACGAGATAAATAAAATACAATTTTAATAATGCTTGTGGCGGGCGGAAATTTAAAAATAAAAAATAAAAACACCAAGAATAGTCAATGTCACCGGTTAGGTAGGTCAATGGGGAAGCCTACTACGAGCGTTCCGGGCAATTGGCTAAGCCTAGGCTTGGAAAGGAGGTGTGAAGAGAAAAAAGCACAATGCCAACGTGGAAAATTTAGAAAAGTTGTTCGACCAAGTTAAAACGGGGCTAATTCCATAAAAAAGCACGAACTTTAAATTTCTTTCCAAATCATTTGAACTTTATTTTATCTAAAAAAAGAACAAATTTTAGGTGTTATCCCAAATCTAGCCCGAACTTTATTTTCTCTCACAAAAAAAGCACGAACTTTAAATATTGTCCCAAATCTGACCCGAAATTTATTTTGTTCAAAAAAATGCACAAATTTTCACTTGTGTCCCAAATCTAGCCATCCGTTAACCCTCATTCCACAGTTATCCAACATGGCATTTCCACGTCAGCAATAATATCCAACAAAACGATGCTGCATTCAAGTGTATGGAGGAAGTATTAAATTTAAGTTTGACTTCCAATGAGGTGAACTTTACAGATAATTCTCATGGGAAAAATAATTCAACAACTTTAGTTCCAGGGGACGAGGCACATAGCTAGGGCCATTAGATCAAATTAACAATTGGCAAACTGTTTGCAACGTTAGAAGCTGGGTTGAAAGCAGAAGATTACATTGCCTTAAAGCGAGATATTAAAAGCGCGTGCATCTTATAGCTAAATAGAGATGTGAAGCCTATTTGTAATAGAATTAATTTATTTTGTTTCAAATAAAGTTTGGGCCAGATTTGGACCAACACCTAAAGTTCGTGCTTTTTTTTAAAGAAAATAAAGTTGGGGCCAGATTTGGGACAACCCCTAAAGTTCGTGCTTTTTTTTTTAGACAAAATAAAGTTCGGGCCAGATTTGGGATAACACCTAAAGTTCGTGTTTTTTTTATTATGAAATTGACCCATTAAAACGTTGAAAGTTGAGGTCATACTTTCTGCAATGTGCGCAATCTGGTGTCATTGATTGTTTCAATATGAAGTAGCATAGTCAAGCATTTCGAAATATGACTGCCAAATAGTTTTTGAATAACACTGTAATATTGCCTAGAAGTTAGAAATAAGGCATTTCTTCATACTTGAACCAATTAAACCTATATCACTCCACTTCTCAATAGATAAGTGGTTTGGAGTATTGGATATAGGATTTGTAAAAATATCATACGATGCCATAGTTCTATAGCATGCTTGTGTGATATTGAGGAAATTACGTTGGAGCAATTCACGTTTCTTTCGAAATGATGGAATTGCACATCCTTATGGTTTTTTGTCCTTGCTAATACTTAGTTAAATAACTGATAATCTGATTCTGGATGTTCTGCCATACATTAGTGTCTATAAAACTACCTGTTTGGCAGTTTGATAGAGTACCCTTCTCATTACTAGGTTCTCATAGTGATTATTTTCGTGACAGAGACCAAGTATTTCTCATTAGCAAGAACTGAATCGGGACTTCAAAAGGACCCCATCTGTAACGGAGGTGCAAATGGAAAAATTAACACAGGACATCAACCATGGTTGGAAAGCAATAGCATCGCCAGAACTAGTGTTCCACCGCCTTTATCGACTCAAGTGGTTTCCACAGCAGTTAGCACTTCTCGTACAAACAATTCCAATATGTCACGTGCTCTTGAGAATGGGTCTATCCAACCAAAGGTTGAACATATTTGAAGCGAGTTTTAAGCAAAAGAGTTTTTTTAATGAGTGAGCACGGATTGCTATGGCATCGATACGCAATTAAACATAGTGCACAGATGAAAGTCGTAGCACAGCAGATGGAACACAAGCAATGGAAAAGTTCACTGCAGACTCTTGTTGCGGTGCCAACATGATTCCATGATGGTTTACCGTGGCCAAATTATTCACTTCACTCGATTTTGGTGTTGAGTTTTGATTTGATTTGTAGATTAGGATTGAGAATGCGCGTGAAGATGCACAGGATATAACCTTGTTGTACATGCTGAAGCGACGTGACTTGTACCCTCTGATGTAAAGATATATACTCGATTATTTAATTGAGATAGGGTAATTTGATAATTTTCCTACAGTTTTGTATCTCAAGGAGAAGAATGGAATGAAGATACTGTGTATCCATTTTTTTGGTTTTTTTAGCTAAAATTTCACACATACTGGATTTGTAGTTTTAGTATATATCTCTCTCTCTCTTCTTTGACGAAACCTTATGATTGTAAGGCTCTGATGTCTTTCAAGAAGATAACCGTTGAGAAAAACTTAAAACTCAAGGCTTAAATTCTAAAAAGTGAATTTTCTTTTGATGGAGCAACACTTGTTTCTCCATTTATTGTCATCACTTGTGTTAAATTATGTCTCGAGTTTTCGCTGAAAAAAAGGAAATCAAATTTTGGCATGAATAAGGAGCATGAAGGTGCACGTGTATAAAACTAAAGTGGGCCTAGGTCTCTTGTTCCTTCCTCGCGCTGCCGAATTCCTTTTGGATTTGAACTCTGCACGTGAATGGAAATAAAGGTGGGGCCCAAGGTCAAAAGTTTGACCTAGGACACCCACACACACGTATAAATAAGTAACATAATTTTTGCAAGTCTCTCTTCTCTTCCAAAGTCACATGCCAAATACCTACGAAGAAAGGAGCCGCACGTCCACGCTGCTTGCAAAGCCCTATGAAGAGGATATGTACGTGAAAACGCTATTCTTGTTTGACGTACGTAAAGCGTTTTCATTCGAGCTTGAATGCATGGTAATTTTGTCCGTGAGTTTATACCAAAGCGAATTGTTATTTATAAACACTTAGGGTTTTGGGTTAAATTTAGGTGTGGGAAACACTTGAGTAATTGAACGATTGTAAACTCCGATTTTTCGATTTTAGTGGATTATTTGCTGTTGGCTCTCCTTATGGATGTAAGTACCAATACTCGAACCGAATCACATAAATTTATGGTGTCCTTATTTTTTTTCTCATTTATTTCTCTGGCGATTTCGCGTTGACGTAAATTGCAAGATCCTGTTGTTTTTGCGTATTATATCCCAACAATTGGTATCAGAGCTTGGGGTTGGATTTCTTGATTGTGATTTGGGGCTTTTGCTTGTCTGATTATTATCTGGAAATTATGTTATTGCAATTATGTCTGAGAGGAAATTTGAGATTGAGAAGTTTGATGGGAGCAACAACTTCGTGTTATGGAGCATAAAGATGCGAGCTTTATTGACAACACAATGTTTGATTAAGGCACTGGATGGTGAAGATAAGTTGCTAATTATCATAAAAGCCTCTGAGAGGGTAGAGCTGATTGAAAAAGCAAAGAGTATAATCCTGTTAAATTTGATGGATGAGGTCTTAATAGAGGTTGCTGAGGAGAAGGATGCCGCAACGTTATGGGCAAAACTTCAAACACTCTATGTGAAGAAATGTTTGAACAATCACTTATACATGTTGAAGAAGATGTTTCAATTTAGATATACTGAAGGTATGTCTATTAGAACCCACCTAGATGAATTTAATAAACTCATGTTGGATTTGAATAACATCAGTAAGATACTTGATGATGAATAGTAGAGCATAATGTTGTTAGCCTCTTTATCAGAGTCATGTGAGCACTTTATTGATTCACTATTGTAGGGGCATACTACTATTGCCTTAGAAGAGGTAAAGTCCGCCTTATTCTCTAAGGAGTGGCAGAGAAAGTTGCAAGATGACAGTTTGGCGAAAGGAGCAACGTAAGCACTGACGATTCGGGGTAGAGAACAATATTGAGAGCCTAGTAGCAGTAGAGGTAAAAGCATATCGAAATCACGCAATAGAAAGTCTAAGGGACACGTGAAGTGCTTTGAGTGTCACGAGGAGGGGCACATCAGGAGAGATTGTCCAAAGCGGAGGAATAAAGTTGATAAGCATAATGCAAACATTGTTGAGGGGAGCAATAGGGATGCATAAGTTGTTTTATGTGTGACTACTACTTCGTCAAGAGACGGATTGGTGCTAGATTCGGGGTGTTCTTATCACATGATGTCTTATAAGAACTTGTTTACTACTTACCAAGCTGCAGATTGTGGTAGAGTTCTTTTGGGGAATAATGCAGTCTATAAGGTTGTGGGGGTAGGGACAATTCGAATTCGAATGCTCGATGGGGGCATGTACTAGAGCTCAAGAAGAACCTTATTTCTCTGGGGACACTCGATAACATCGGATGTAGGTACACCACTAAATGTGGCGTGCTGAAGATCTCTCGAGGTGCCATGACAGTGATGAAGGGGAAGAAAGTGAATACTCTCTATCATCTACTGGGAGAGATCATGACTGGAATCGATGCAGTTTCATCAGATGAGTCAGACTCTAACTTGATTCAGTTATAGCATATGCGTTTAGGGCATATGAGTGAGGCAGGTATGATGATGCTGAGTGAAAGGGGGTTGTTGAAGGGTCAGAAGACAGGGAAACTAGAGTTATGTGAGCACTACATCTATGGGAAGCAGCACCGAGTTAAGTTTATTACAGTTATTCATTCGATCAAACGACTAGTTGAATATATTCATTCAGACGTCTGGGGCCCATCTTCGGTTCCTTTTAAAGGAGATGTCTGATATATGCTGACATTTATCGACGATTATTCGAGGAAGGTATGGGTTTACTTTTTAAAGCACAAATATGATGTGTTTAATCGGTTCAAGAAATTTAAGGCATTGATTGAGAAACAATCAGATAAGCAAATCAAGTGCCTGAGAACCGATAATAGCATGGAGTTCTATGGTAAAGATTTTACCGAGTTCTACGAGAAAGAAGGTATTGTGAGACATTGTACAGTACCTAGAACACCACAGCAGAATGGCGTGGCAGAACAAAAGAACAGAACTTTGCTTGAGCGAGCTCGATGCATGCTTTCGCATGCATAACTTGGCAAGGAATTTTGGGCCGAAGCAATGAATATGTCATGTTACCTGGTAAATTGATCTCCATCGTCTGCTATCGAGTGGAAGACTCTTGAGAAAGTATGGTCGGGGAAACCTGTTGATTATTCCGGATTATGTATATTCGGATGTCTTGCGTATGCTCATGCGAGTAATAGTAAGCTTGAGCCAAGGGCGAAGAAGTGCATATTTCTAGGTTATACACATGGGTTGAAAGGCTACCGGCTGTGGTGCACCGATCCCAGATCACCCGATTTTCTAATCAGCAGAGATGTGATCTTCGACGAGACTGCAATGCTTCAACATAGGAGTTTTGAGACACAACCAGCAGAGAAGACAGATCATGGTGTCATTAGTGAGGTGGAGTTTCAGGTGGAGACTCCGGAGACCTCGAAGGTAACACAAGTTGAGACTGCAGATGAAGCCGTAGTTCTTGAAGTCGGTGATAGTGAATAACCAGCAAAGCCGCAGAAGATTATAGCTGCAGATAGACAGAGAAGGCAAATTAAATCACCGGTACGTTATGGTTATACATATATTGCTTATGCATTAACTGTAGGTGATGAGGTGGAGACAGATGAGCCTTCATCTTACTCTGAGGCGATGGCTAGTCCGGAGTCGTTGCAGTAGACAAGGGCTATGAGTGAAGAGATGGAATTACTCCATCGAAATCAGACATGGGAGCTGGTCAAAGTACCCAAGAGCCAAAAGATTGTCGGAAGTAAATGGGTCTTTAAACGGAAAGAATTCCTGGTGTCGAGGCAGCGAAGTATAAGGTGAGACTTGTGGCAAAGGGATATACACAGCGTGAGGGCATTGACTATAATGAAGTGTTCTCTCATGTGGTAAAGCATACTTCTATTCGTGTTTTACTTGCCCTAGTTACTTCGCATGATCTCGAATTAGAGCAGCTAGATGTGAAAACTGCGTTTCTTCACGATGAGTTGGAGGAGCAAATTTACATGAGACAACCGGAGGGATTTGCAATTCCGGGTAAGGAAGATCATATTTGTTTGTTAAAGAAATCTTTGTATGGGCTAAAATAATCTCCTAGACAGTGATATAAATGTTTTGCTACATTCATGGCTAATCAAGACTACACAAAAAGTCAGATGGATAACTGTGTTTACTTTAGGAGATTGGAGGATGGTTCTTTGATTTATCTACTCTTATATGTTGATGATATGCTGATAGCAGCTAAGAATATGTCTAATATTGATGTGTTGAAGAGATAATTAAATGCTGAATTTGAGATGAAAGATTTAAGTGCTATAAAGAAATTTTTGGGAATTGAGATTTTGCAAGAGTTTTACGTCTATCTCAAAAGAAATATATTGAGAAAATCGTAGCACGTTTTAATATGTAGTCGGCAAAATCTATAAGTACACCTTTAGCGAATCACTTTAAACTTTCAGAAAAATTATCACCGCAAACTGAAGAGGAGGAGGAGCATATGTCTCGTGTTCCTTATTCTAGTGTCGTGGGTAGTATTATGTATGCTACGGTGTACACTAGTCCTGATATTTCACAAGCTGTGAGCGTGGTTAGTTGCTATATGAAGCGTCCTGGTAAAGCTCATTGGGAAGTTGTGAAGTGGATCATCAGATATTTGAAGGGGACAACAGATGTTGGTATAGTGTATCGAAAGGACAGCAATAGCAGTGAGACCACTGGTTTTGTGGATTCAGATCACGTCGATGACTTGGATGATTGCAGATCTTTAGCAGGGTACGTGTTTATGCTAGCGGATGGTGCAGTTGGTTGGAAAGCATCCTTACAGGATTACATTGTCTTGTCTTCGACTGAGGCAAAGTACATGTCACTAACCTTTGTAGCAAAGGAGACGATATGGTTACAAAGTTTGCTCTCGGACTTTGACTTAGAACAAAAAAGTGTGGATATACACTGTGATAACCAATGTGCGATATATTTAGCATATAATCCAGTTTATCACGAGAGAACAAAGCATATCAACATCAGGTACCACTTCATCCAAGATGTCTTAGCTAAAGGTAATGTTACTGTTAAAAAGATTGCTACAGCAAATAATACGGCAGACATGATAACTAAATTTGTTCCTTTGGCAAAGCTCAAGCTCTACTTGAGCTCTATTGGCGTCTGTGGAGAGTAAGCGCCAGTTGGGGCATTAGGAAAGTAGCATGGATGATGAGCACTATAACTTGGCTTCAAATATTGAGTCAAGGTGGAGAATTGTTAAATTATGTCTCGAGTTTTCGCTGAAAAAAATGAAATCAAATTTTAGCACGAATAAGGAGCATGAAGGTGCACGCGTATAAAACTAAAGTGGGCCCAGGTCTCCTGTTCCTTCCTTGCGCTGCCGAATTCCTTTTGGATTTGAACTCTGCATGTGAATGGAAATAAAGGTGGGGCCCAAGGTCAAAAGTTTGACCTAGGGCACCCACACACACATATAAAATAAGTAACATAATTTTTGCAAGTCTCTCTTCTCTTTCGAAAGTCGCACGCCGAATACCTACGAAGAAAGGAGTTGCATGTCCGCACTGCTTGTAGAAGCCCTACAAAGAGGATACATATGTGAAGACATTGTTCTTGTTTGACGTACGTAGAGCGTTTTCGTTCGAGCTTGAATGTGCGGTATTTTGTGCGGTGAGTTTATATCCAAGCGAGTTGTTATTTATAAACACTTAGGGTTTTGAGTTAAATCTAGGTGTAAGAAACACTCGAGCGATTGAACAATTGTAAACTTTATTTCTCCGATTTTAGTGGATTATTTGTTGCTGGCTTTCCCCATCGATGTAGGTATCGATACTTGGACCGAATTACGTAAATTTCTAGTGTCCTTATTTTTTTCTCATTTATTTCTCTGGCGATTTTGTGTTGATGTAAAATGCAAAATCCTCTCATTTTCGCTTATTATATCCCAACAACTTGGACCACCATGATTTCCGGGAGGTTACAGTAGAGCCACTAATCGCTAAAGCTATCATCATTTGTTGTCCATATGGTTGCTGATATTTGGTACATAATCAATTCAAAAAGTTTTTGAAAAGGCACAATTGTCTTCAGTGCAACGGTTTGGGATTTTGAGGGGTTCGGTTTAGGCCACGGTAGCAATTCCCGTGGAGTGGGAGTGATCGGTTCTAATATAGGCAAGTTCCAAAACTGAAACCTAGAATCTATTATGTTATAGTCAGTTTTTAGCTTTTGGACTCTGAAATCGATTCTAAAACCTAACCTTGTTGGGTTTACTCGAGAACTAGTTTTTATTATTATTATTATTATTATTATTATTATTATTATTATTATTATTATTATTATTATTATTATTATTATTATTATTATTATTATTATTATTATTATTATTATTATTATTATTATTATTATTATTATTATTATTATTATTATTATTATTATTATTATTATTATTATTATTATTATTATTTGTCTTTACAGCTAAATCATATGAGATTATAAGTAACAATATGATTTGAAGTAAAAGATAAACAATAAAAATTCCAATTCGTAAAAAATATAAAGTTCAAACACAAAACAATAAAACTTAAATTATAAAACTCCATTCTTCATTCATTCATAAAAATTTAGAGAAAGAGGAAAAATTGATAAGGAGTTTTGAGGAAGGGTTAAGGACGAATGATGAAAGAGTACTTATGTAAGAATTCGGAGGAAAATAAAATTAGAGTTTTGACTTTTTAAGCTTATAAGACTAATTCTAAAATAGGGTAGTTTAGTCCGATTCTTGAGTGAGTATTCACTCAAAATCTGTTCTCTGACCGATTATAACCGGTTCCAAATTCCTGGAGCGATTCCAATTGAAACCAGCTCCTCAACCTATTTTTCGGACAGACCAATCCAATTTCCAAGTAGAATCGATTTGGTTGCACACGAGAGCAAAGGTTTGGTACTTTACAGCTTAATCATATGAGATTATGAGTAACAATACGATTCGAAGTAAAAGATAAACAATAAAAATTTCAATTTGTAAAAAATATAAAGCTCAAACACAAAACAATAAAACTTAAATTATAAAACTCCATTCTTCATTCATTCATAAAAATTTAGAGAAAGAGGAAAAATTGATGAGGAGTTTTGAGGAAGGGTAAAGGACGAAAGGATGAAAGAGTACTGATGTAAGAATTTAGAGGAAAATAAAAATAGAGTTTTGACTTTTTAAGCTTATAAGACTGATTCTAAAATAGGGCAATTTAGTCCGATTCTCAAGTGAGTATTCACTCAAAATCTGTTCTTTGACCGATTATAATCGGTTCCAAATTCCTGGAGCAATTCCAATGGAAACCAGCTCCTCAACCTATTTTTCAGATAGATCAATCCAATTTTCAAGTAGAACCGATTTGGTTGCACACGAGAGCAAAGTTTGGTACTTTACAGCTAAATCACATGAGATTATGAGTAACAATATGATTCGAAGTAAAAGATAAACAATAAAAATTCCAATTCACAAAAAATATAAAGCTCAAACACATAACAATAAAACTTAAATTATAAAACTCCATTCTTCATTCATTCATAAAAATTTAGAGAAAGAGGAAAAATTGATGAGGAGTTTTGAGGAAGGGTAAAGGACGAAAGGATGAAAGAGTACTGATATAAGAATTTAGAGGAAAATAAAAATAGAGTTTTGACTTTTTAAGTTTATAAGACCGATTCTAAAATAGGGAGGTTTAGTCCGATTCCCAAGTGAGTATTCACTCATAATCTGTTCTCCGACTGATTATAACCGGTTCCAAATTCCTGGAGTGATTCCAATGGAAACTAGCTCCTCAACCTATTTTTCGAACAGACCAATCCAATTTCCAAGTAGAATCGATTTGGTTGCACACGAGAGCAAAGGTTTGGTACTTTACAGCTAAATCATATGAGATTATAATTAACAATATGATTCGAAGTAAAAGATAAACAATAAAAATTCCAATTCATAAAAAATATAAAGCTCAAACACATAACAATAAAACTTAATTTATAAAAATCCATTCTTCATTCATTCATAAGAATTTAGAGAAAGAGGAAAAATTGATGAGGAGTTTTGAGGAAGGGTAAAGGACGAAAGGATGAAAGAGTACTGATGTAAGAATTTAAAGGAAAATAAAATTAGAGTTTTGACTTTTTAAGCTTATAAGACCGGCTCTAAAATAGGGCGGTTTAGTCCGATTCCCGAGTGCGTATTCACTCAGAATCTATTCTCCGAACAATTATAACCGGTTCCAATGGAAACTAGCTCGTCAACCTATTTTTTGGACAAACCGATCCAATTTCCAAGTAGAACCGATTTGGTTGCACACGAGAGCAGAGGTTTGGTACTTACAGCATGTCCACTCCAACACAGATAATTTATATCTTGTTGTTGGAGAAATCTTCTTAAAGTGTTTTGAAGCTGACAAAACGTTTTCATCAGTCTAGTCTGAAGGCTTGTACACTCTGCTATTTAAAATCTGAACACCTTCGGACAGCTAAACTCAAGATTCAAAGTATATCCTCATTGACAATCTCTAATCCGTTGAAGAAAGGTTATCCAGAACTGGATGTTTCGTTAAGGATTCAACCTTATCAACTGGAGAAGATCTCCTGGCTGGAAAAGACACAATGGAATCCTTTGATTGATCAAGATTGACTCGAAAATTAAGGAACCAATGATTGCCTAAATATTCTTGGAAGGTTCTACTTATAGAAACCAAGATCCCGATTGTATGGGTGAACATGATTGATGGGCTATCAACACGTTCCTTTAATAGCTCGAATAATCTTCCTAATTGATTCCGTCCAACGGGTAGATTGGAGGAATTCCTTTGGTAAGTGCCAACGTGTATGATGGCATAAAGGAGTATATAAGGAAGACGTTCTAAGTTGTTATAGGTGTGCGTGATAGAAGAATTCCAAAGTCTGAAGCTCCTTGTTGTTTAAACAATTCTTTTGAGCATAACCTTGTATACAAAAGAGAGTCTATATTTGTGAGAAACCTTGAGGAGGTGATAGAACATCTACACTGTGGAATCAAGGAAAAGGCAGTCTTTGTAACTACTCTTTTGTTCATAGTGAAATCCAGCCGGTAGGCTGTCAGTGTGGAAGAGTGGACGTAGGCTTGGAATAAGCCGAACCACTATAAATCATGTTTTCAATTTTCTCTTCCTTACTCTATTTACCTTGACCGTACTTCAATTTTGTTAATCAATAGTGAACTCATTTCTATCGGTTGCCTAGAATCGCTTTCGTATCTCGATAAATTGATTGTGCACCTATTCACTCCCTCTAGGTGCTTATACTAGCTATCTCAATTGGCATCAGAGCTTGTGTACTCACTTTGTTTGAAGTGTTTTACTTCAGAGTTAAAGATCCATGGCTAGTATGTTGGCTCCAGGGCTGGTAGAAGGGCAAAGCAACACCAGACCGCCTTACTTTGATGGAAAGGACTACAACATATGGAAGAACAAGATGAAGGCGTTCTTAAGATCAAATGATCCTCTGGAATGGGACGTTGTAGAAAAAGGAACCATTCCTAAAGCTGCATCTGTCTTAGAAAGAGGAAAGGACACTGTTGAGTCCAAATGAAATGAGTCGGGAAGAGATAATCAAGAGACAAGCTCTTGATGCAAAAGCAATTTATTCTTTATATTGTGCTTTATCACCTACTGAATATAACAGAATATCTTCTTGTGATACAACCAAAGAAGTCTGGGATAGATTACACATTACCTATGAAGGAACCGATTGAGTGAAAGAGACTAGAATCAACATTCTTCTCGGTCAATACGAAGCCTTCAAAATGAAACCAGGAGAATCTATAACTAACATGTTTAGTCGTTTGACAGAAATCGTGAATGGTCTTGAAAATCAAGGTCAACCAATTTTTGATCCCATGAAAGTAAACAAGCTACTGCATGGACTCTCCAAGGATTGGAATCATATAAAGACCTCAATCAGAGAGACCCAAAGAATCATGCCATTATCTGTTGATGAATTGGTTGGAACTCTTCAGTCTTATGAAGTGGAACGAATCATGAAGACGAAGACCCTAAAGGTAAGAAATTCATTGCATTAAAATCCAATGATGATTCTGATGCTGCAGATTCTGAAGATGATATGGACGATGAGGAGCTTGCTCTCATGATAAGAAGATTTAGAAAGCTGAACAGAAAAGGAAGAAGATTCAATCCAAGGAAACAAAGTTTTCAAAAGCAACAGACCAAGTCTGCTGAAGACGATGAATCAAACAAAGATGTAGTCTGCTTCGAATGTAAGAAAAATGGACACATCAGACCCAACTGTCCTCTTCTAAGGAAGAAGAAAGGAAAAACTGAAAAATATCGAAAAGCTCTTAAAGCTGAAACCTGGAGTGATATGAAGTGCGAAGATAGTGATGATGATTATGCCAACATATGTCTAATGGCACAATCGGTTGATCAAACTCCGAGACTGATTCGATTCATAAAGTGAATTCGAGGTAAGTAACTTCAAAATCCCTATTAAAGTTTCAAAATGCATTGATGAATTATGTTTCAGTCTTAAGACTTCTCTTAAAAGAATTTCCGAACTCAAAAAGGAAAATTCTGCTTTAAAACAACAAGAGAATGTTTTGGAAGAAAAAGTGAAATGCTTAAACCGAGAATGTTTCTTCTCTCGGAAAAGTAAAGATAATCTTTTAAAAGAAAATGTATTCTTGAAAAATGATATTTCAAATATCTCCAAAAGATTTTCTCTAGGATCTGAAAACTGGAGAAAATACTTTCTGTTCAAAGACCTTATTTCAATAAATCTGGTTTAGGAATGACTGCTGAAACCATTCCTTTAATCGATTTTCCTAAAGTAAAAGAAAGAATTAAACAAAGATCCACAAGAAATGCTTACAAAAATCATTTTGAAATGACCTTTGTAAAACCGATGAGGTCGCAATGCTCTTAGATGTTCAAAATGCAATAGTGCAAATCATTTTGAGAAAGAATGTCCTATGGTTTGGAGACCTGTCAATAAAGTCTGGGCAAAAACCGTATATCAGACTAACTCAAAAGGACCCAAGAAAATATGAGTACCAAAGAAAGCTTGAATTTCTTTTTAAATGCAGGTCACTATCAAGAAAAAAAGTGAAATAGTATCTGGATAGTGGATACTCGAAACACATGACAGGAGACTCAAATTGCTTCATAAAGATTGTTCAAGTGAATGGTGAAAAAGTCTCATTTGGAGGAAACAGCAAAGGAAAAATAGTAGGATTTGGAACTGTAAAGATTAGGAACCTCTCAATAAGCAATGTTTCTTTAGTTGAATGGCTCAATTACAATCTGCTCAGTGTCAATCAGCTTTGTAATGCTGGTTTTAAAATCAACTTTCAAGAGGGTATTTACTGTTCAGGAACTAATAAAGACTCTAATTAGTCATTTATGGGTCGAAGACATGGGAATATCTACCTCTTAGACGTGAAACCAAATGAATTGCAATGTCTAATCTCAATCCAAGACGAAGCGAGCTTATGGCACAAAAAGCTTGGGCATATCAACATGAAGCGAGATAGCCAAAATCTCAGCAAAGAAGCTTGTTCGTGGTCTACCCAATTTATCATACCAAAAGTCTGATCTATGTACACCATGTATATTGGGAAAACATGTAAGAAATTCATTTAAACCAATAAATCAAGTTTCCACTAACCATGTACTACAGCTCTTGCATATGGACCTCTTCGGACCAACAAGAATGCAGAGCATTGAAGGTAAGAATTATAGCCTAGTAATTGTGGATGACTACTCACGATTTACTTGGGTATATTTCTTGGCAAGTAAGTCTGAAACCTTCTTTTACTTTGAAAAATTTGCTAAGAAGGTTCAAAATAAAAAAAAAGGGTATGTTATTTCAAGTATAAAAATAGACCATGGAGGTGAATTTGAAAATCAAGATTTTGCTAAATTTTGTGAAGAATCTGGTTTTCAACATTTGTTCTCCTCTCCATATACTCCAGAGCAAAACAGAGTTGTGGAAAGGAAAAATAGATATCTTCAAGAAATGGCTAGAACTCTTTTAATTGAAAGCAATATCTCTTTACGATTTTGGGCTGAAGCAGTTTCAACATCACGTTATATTATCAATAGAGTTTTTCTATGGCCTATTCTAGAAAAAACCCCTATGAATTATTTAAATAAAAGAAGCCAATTGTTTCATATTTTCAAGTATTCGGATGTAAATGTTTCATATTGAAAAATGCAAATGATCGAGTTGGTAAGTTTGAAGAAAAGTCGATGAATGCATTTTCCTTGGATATTCAACCACTAGCAAAGCGTACGAGTCTACAACAAGAAGACTCAAACGTGGAAGAATCAATGAATGTCAAATTCCAAGACTCTATTCAAAATGAATATATTCAGACTCATCTTAAAGAGACTGAATCTGCTCCAGACTCTACAAAGTCTATATCTCAAGAAGCAGCTCAGACTTTGAAGGATCAGCAGCGAGTATCTGTTGAAGATTCACGTGAAGGAAGTGATCATCAATCTGATAAATTAACCAGCAACTGGAAACATAAGTCCAGTCATTCCAAAGATCTTATTATTGGCGACATCAATGAAGGAATCTGCACAAGATCCAAAAGGCGAGAAGAGTCTAGTACTGTGGCTCTTATTTCTGAAATAGAACCCGAGAGCATAGAAGAAGCTTTATCCGATGAGAGCTGGATTGAAGCTATGCAAGAAGAACTTAGACAATTCAGAATTAATGATGTTTGGGAGCTGACTCCTAAACCAAAAGGTAAAACAGTTATTGGAGCTAAATGGGTTTTCAGAAATAAGATGGACGAAAAAGGAAAGGTCGTAAGAAACAAGGCTAGACTCGTGGCCAAGGGATGCACACAAGAAGAAGGGATCGACTATGACGAGACTTATGCACCGATAGCAAGGTTAAAAGCAATTCGTTTTTTACTTGCATTTGCTTGTCATAAAAATTTCAGGTTATTTCAAATGGACGTCAAAAGTGCTTTCCTAAATGGATTCATCCATGAGGAAGTCTATGTGGACCAACCGCCAGGGTTTGAAGACCCAAAGAAACTAGACTCGGTATTCGGACTTAAAAAGGCCTTGTATGGCTTAAAGCAAGCACCTCGAGCCTGGTACGACAGATTAAGTAAGTTTTTAATTCGAAATGGATTTGTTAAAGGTAAAGTAGACACTACTCTTTTTTTTTTTTTTGGTAAGAACACTACTCTTTTTATTAAAAGAGAAAGCAAAAGTTTTCTGCTTGTTCAAATATATGTCGATGATATTATCTTTGGATCCTCTAATGAAAGTCTATGCAAGAAATTTTCTAAGGCTATGCATGATGAATTTGAAATGAGTATGATGGGTGAGTTAACCTTCTTTCTTGGACTTCAAATAAAACAATTGGAGGAAGGAACTTTCATTCATCAAGAAAAATATGCAAATGATCTTGTCAAAAAGTTTGGACTGAACAATTGCAAAAAGGCTAACATATCAATGTCAAGTTCCTTGAAGATAGACAAAGATGAAGAAGGAAAGAAAGTCGACCAGAAGCTATACAGGAGTATCATTGGCTCACTTCTTTATCTTACTGTTTCTAAACCTGACATTTTGTTTAGTGTTTGCATTTGTGCCATATTTCAAGTAGATCCTAAAGAATCTCATTTAAATGCTACAAAGCGTATTATTAAATACATTGCTTCTACTTCAAGCATCGGTCTATGGTATTCTAAAAGATGAGACTTTACTCTTCTTGGATACTCAGACGCAGATCTAGCCGGTTGCAGAGTTGATAGAAAGAGCACATTGGGTACTTGTCAACTACTTGGAGGCAGGACAGTGTCTTGGTTTTCAAGAAAGCAAAGTACAGTAGCTCTCTCTACAACAGAAGCAGAGTATATAGCTCTTGGAAGTTGTTGTTCACAAATTCTCTAGATAAAACAATAGCTAAGAGACTTTGGAATTGAAGATTCATGCACGGAGATTAATTGCGACAACACCAGCGCTATAAACCTCACCAAAAATCCAATTCTCCACTCAAGAGCAAAGCATATAGAGATTTGACATCACTTTATTAGAGGTCATGTTCAAAATGGAGATGTTTCAATTCAATTTGTTGATTCAAAGAACCAACTGGCAGATATATTTACAAAGCCTTTGGAGAAAAATCAATTTGAAATCATCCGTTCCAGACTCAACATTTTAAGGTATGAGGAGATCAAAGTCTAAAGACTCTCAGACTCAGACACACAAGACTTCAACTGTAAAGTTAGTCTTGGTACGACCGTCAGACTATAAGTTAGTCTTTCTCTCTCTCTCGAATCTTATCCTGAAATGGTACGACTGTGAACCGTATTTTATTTCTATCTTTAATCGGCTTAATTATTGCATCGTTTCTTTTTGAAAGAGAAGTTATTTTTTGAAATGACTATTTTCGCAGAAAAAGGACAGTTATTTTGAAAAGGCATCTCTTTATTTCCTTTGTGACGGTTCGTTTATCTCTCTTTTTAACCGATCGTGCACTGTTGATTTCTCTTTACTTTACTTTCAAAAACCCTAGAAAGCATCGATCCTCCATTCCCGTTTTCTCCCCTTGTTTAATCTTCAAAAAGTTGTTGTCTTTCTTGGGAAAGTCAAGCAAGGAATCTTCCAAAAACTAAGAAAGATGTCATCTTCAAGAAAATCTTCGAGAATCGCAAGCAGGGGACCACGACGAATGAGTGAGGGGCCTACGCACTTCGATCTCACTAAAGAAGAAGTGTCTCCCGGAAACGAGTGACAGAGCCCACAACATTCTTAGCAGCGTCATTCTCCTCCATCTAGTCCTCAAGGCGTTGATCATCAACAACAAGAAAAAATCATTGAGGATGCAGATCTGGTAAGAGTTCAAAAGCTCGCTTATATTTATAAGCTATATCGTGCCTTAAAAGGAACTCGTACTCCCTTGAACTATGTCGATGATTTTCTTAAAGACAAAGGATATGGAAATAGATATATCTTTTTGTGGAAAATTGAAAGTTTGGGAATTGCTCGTAAAGGGGTGGCTGAGGAAACCCTTGCGAATATCCCAAGTGATCCTCGTGATTGGGGACCGAATCCTGTAGATGGGAATGATGATGACAAACTGTATAGCCAATTTCAACCGAGAATGGGTGTTGCGGTTGAAAATCAAGGAAAAAAGATTTGTACTCGAAATTGTTGAAGCGTGGGGTGATAAACCCTAGAAGTGTGGATTTTGATTTTCTGGATGCTGTGAATGTGAACTTGAGGGAAAAGTTCGGTTTTCTTCAACTGAAAAGTTCTGCTCCGACACTACGAGGCCTATCTTTGAACTAACCGCATATTTCTATTCAAATCTTAGCTTTTTGGATGCGAATAGATTCTCTTTCAGCGTCAAAGATCAAGACTATGTTGTGGATATGGATATCTTTGGCGAGATGTGTTAGGAGTTGAAAGAGGAAGATATCAACCGATCAAAGTTTCCATTGCTCGGGCCACACTGGAACTAGTGAAGGATAGGAGAACAGAAGAGAAGATCACCTACTTAAGGATGAGGGCATTCAACATCTTGCTTCACAAGATTGTGATCAATTGCCTCCGACCAAAATCAACTTCCAAGACTGATGTTTTCAGTTTAGAGGCAAAGCTGATGTATGCCATCCTCACTGGGAAAATGTTTTCTCTTCCTCACACTATCATGTTCCACATGTATAGAGCGATGATGAAGGACAGAGGTCAACTCCCTTACCCAAGCCTTGTGACGAAGTTATTCAAACATCTGAATATTCAGCCTCCGTAAATCTTTTGTGTTCGATCGTGCGATCATATGGTGGTAGGACTGAAGATGGTGACCAAAATGCGTCTAAAGGAACTGAACAAGGAGTTGGAGAAATTCAAGGAGAAGACTCCAGTCAAAGCTCATCAAATCTCTTCATCAAAACGGAAAGGAAAGGAGCCCTTGGTTGCTTCAAGAACGAAAAGAAGAGCTCTTATTATTGAAGATGAAGATGATGATGAAAATCTCACCATTTCTGCAATGGCTTTGAAAAATTTAAGTCGTCCTATTCTAGAGAAAGAATCGGAACAAGTGATGAAAGCATCAGAAGAGAAGGAAGCAGAGGAGAAGGAAGAAGAAGAAAGACAAGCTGAGAAAGAAAGAGTTGAGAAAGAAGAAGAAGAAAGAAGAAGAAGAAAGAAGAGAAGAAGGTGAACCTGAGGAACACTCTTCTCCACCTGTAGGCATGGAAACAGGGGGAGATCAAGAGAAAGGAGGGAAGTCCTCATATCCCGATGCAAGTGAAGGAGTCAGTCGCTCACCTGCAGACCCAGAGGACGTTTATGCCTCTCAATTTCCAGAAGAAGTTCATGAAGTTTCATCGCCAAACCTGTGAGATTATTTTGATATGCCATCATCTGCAGAACGAGCCGAAGCAAGTACTCAGACTGATAATGCAGCAGATTTTTGCAGAATCATGAATATTCTCTTGGAGATGCGAGGTCAAATTTATGCCTTGGGATGCGAGGTTCAAACCTTGCAAAATGCGGGTCAAGTTTCTTCATGTTCATTGAATGATAAAATCCAAACCCTCTCTGTTCGATTCAGGCCAATGCCAAAGGTGAGGAGATTGCACAACCGAAAGAAGACTTGAAAAGGCCGGGAAGGCATCGTTCGCCTATGGGAGATTTCCGGCTTGTCCGCGTTCCCAAGCAATCTTGATCTTATTCCATTTTCATCTTAACCTTTTTAATGCTGACAAAAAGGAGGAGAGATGCAAGATTTGAACAATTTGACAACAATTTGATTTTTAATCGTGTGGTTTGTTAGATTTTGTTGGATTATTTTGATGTTTAACTCTGTTTGACTTTGTTTTTGTGTCTGGATGAGAACTGAACTAGACTTGGACTTGACTGCTTTTTAACTATCATTGATATCTTATGGATGGCTTTATCACATATTAGACTAACCTATTTTCTGTGGTTACAGATTCTAGTGTTATTCATTTAGCCATTTATCTCTATAAGATATGCATAAGTGTTTGAGAAATGTTTTGCGAGTCAAAGTTGTCCAAATCTGCGGAAAGTTTTGTCACCATCAAAAATGGGGAGATTGTTGGAGAAATCTTCTTGAAGTGTTTTAAAGCCGACAAAACGTTTCTATCGATCTAGTCGAAGGCTTGCGAGACTCGCTATTTAAAGTCTGAAGACCTCCGGACAGCTAGACTTAAGACTCAAAGTCTATCTTCATTGATAGTCTCTAATCCGTTGAAGAAAGGTTATCCAGAATTGGATGTTTCGT
Organism: Eucalyptus cladocalyx; assembly: GCA_017140615.1. Taxonomy (NCBI): domain Eukaryota; kingdom Viridiplantae; phylum Streptophyta; class Magnoliopsida; order Myrtales; family Myrtaceae; genus Eucalyptus; species Eucalyptus cladocalyx. Next base: position 8,758,269 of record CM029518.1, read on the forward strand.
TAAGGATTCAACCTTATCAATTGGAGAAGATCTCGTGGCTGGAAAAGACACAACGGAATCATTTGATTGATCGAGATTGACTCGAAGATTAAGGAACCGATGATTGCCTAAATATTCTTGGAAGGTTCTACTTATGGAAACCGAGATCCTGATTGTATGGGCAAACAGGATTGATGGGCTATCGACACGTTCCTTTAATAGCTCGAATAATCTTCCTAATTGATTCCGTCCAACGGGTAGATTGGAGGAATTCCTTTGGTAAGTGCCAATGGGTATGATGGCATAAAGGAGTATATAAGGAAGACGTTCTAAGTTGTTCTAGGTGTGCGTGATAGAAGAATTCCAAAGTCTAAAGCTTCTTGTTGTTTAGACAATTCCTTTGAGCAAAACCTTGTATACAAAAGAGAGTCTATATTTGTGAGAAACCTTGAGGAGGTGTGATAGAACATCTACACTGTGGAATCAAGGAAAAGCTGTGCTGTAACTACTCTTTTGTTCAAAGTGAAATCTAGCCGGTAGGCTGTCAGTGCGGAAGAGTGGACGTAGGCTTGGAATAAGCCGAACCACTATAAATCATGTGTTCAATTTTCTCTTCCTTACTCTCTTTACCTTGACCGTACTTCAATTTTGTTAATCAATAGTGAACTCCTTTCTATCGGTTGCCTAGAATCGCTTCCGTATCTCGATAAATTGATTGTGCACCTATTCACCCCCTCTATGTGCTTATACTAGCTATTTCACTTGTAAGTCATTTTGCAGCAAAACATTTTCATTCAAAAGAGAACAAGGGATTCGTATTTAAAATACTAGTCATGACTTAACACATTCCATGTTATATGGATTCTTTCATTAAGAAAGGTCAACATATCAATGCTACTCAACTCCATCATTAACTACCAACAGACGAGCTTTTCAGACGTCTTAATCGAATATTTCAAACTGCGGAGATTTTCTCCCCCAACAAGTGGACAAGTATGAGTACAGAAAAACTCCAAATTACTAAATGCTCGTATAGTTCATCAATCCTTCGCTTTCGATTCGCTAAAGTCAAAATGTAAAACGTCCTGCTTACAGATAGATGTCTACCTTCACCTTCAACACTCGATACTTTCACACTTTCTAACATCCCTTTCGAATGGCAGCACTGACAATTACTAACAGGCGGTAGATGCCGTGAAATGGCTTACATTTAGCATTGCCTAATTGATTGAAAAATATAAGTCCACATCGTCACGGGTTGCCATCTCTACAAAGGATGCGTTTTACTACATAAACTAGATGATGGAAGCTTGAAAATGCTTGTGGCATAGCTTATATTCGGCAAGCAAACTCCTCATTGTTTTCGAGCCTCCATATTGAATTACAAGGAAGCAAATGAGATAGATTTATTCTTTGATTGGTGCAGCCGATGAAAAGGAAAACTCCTAGAGTCGTGACTTTCAACGTGAAGAGGATGACACAGGCGCACTCTGCATAATAAAAGGAAATTCCATGAGAAAGCTTAATTTGCAAGGTGTTCAGGCGGGCAGAGCCTGGCAAATAATGGGCTAAAGGTATGTTAAATCAGTCACAGTTGGCGTGTAAAGCCATTAAGAAAAAAGGGGCCCGCCCCCCCGGGGGGGGGGGGGGCGGCGCGCTTTGTGAATGAATGGTTCTCCTCGGCCTAAGTGTTTATGATTATGCTAACTTTGTGTACCAACGCTTTGTAACGTCTCTTAACATCCTAAATGTTTTATTTAATTCACGCTGAAAAAACATGTCACTTGTGTAGCTAAATTCCTGTTGTATCAGTTTTGGTTCTCTGTACTGTGTTTTGGACCTCATGGGGGTCTTGTCCGCCTTTGCCAGACCAAAATGTTCACCAGCAAAGAAGCAAAAGATCAAAGTGTGCAAGCATGAGATTGAGTAGCAGGTCGGTAAACATAGGTCAGATTTTCTGGGAGGTCAGTAAGGTGATTACTAAATTAGAGGTTTCACTGAGCCCTAAGAGAAAAAAAAAAAGGAAGGATGGTTACCAGTGGGATGCCTTTGGTGGCTCCTTCTTCCAAAAACCTTGATGGTCGGTAGAAGTTACCATATAATTCTGATCACTTCTTGAGACTTTTGTATATGTGATTTGGTCCGACCAGATCGCCCCAGAAGACGAGACCACCACTGCAATGGAAGAAACAAGAAGGTTAGCAAGATGGAGGAAAAAATTCGAGTGTCAATATGTAAAGGAACAAAATAAGAAATTAAGAATCAATGTCGTGCTAAATATATCAAGCCTCCTCCTCTATGAGTCCATCAAGACAACAAAACAGAAATATCAAGGATAAATTACAAGTTCTACAAAAGAGCTAGTGCACAAAGCTCCCCGCACTGGGGGCATCTGAGAAGAGGCTGCATCCGTGACTTGACCCTGCGACTAGGGGTGAGCGTGGTTCCGGGTAGAACCGGGAACCGGAACCGGCAAAGTTAAAAAAATAAAAGAACCCTAATCCCTTCCGCGCGAAATCCCCCCCCCCACCCTTCAATTTTCCCCCTTTCCCTTTCTTTTTCTCTCTCTCTTTTCTCCCCTTTTTCCTCCTCACGTCACTTCCCGCCCCCACTTTTTTCTTTTCCCCTCTCTCTCTCTCCTCTTTCCTCCTCTCTCAGCCAAACCCTCCCACCTCTTCTTCTTCTTCTTCTTCTTCTTCTTCTTCTTCCTCCTTCCTCTCGTCGGTTCTTCTTCACCCACCACCACACCACCGCCCCACGCTCTACTCACCACCACCTCTTGGCCACCAAACCCCCACCACCCACCGCCGTCCGACAAGCCGTCTCACCGTTGAGCCCACCGAGGCAGCGTTCGCGGTGGCAAAGATCGTAAGCTCTCTCTCTCTCTCGCATCGTTCTTTTTAAGCTCTTGAGGCATTTGTGTTGTATTCTCTTTGCTCGATTCGAAAGCGCGTGGCTTTGAAGCTTGGGCTGGCTTTCGCCTCCTCGACAACGAGATTCTCATCCTCAAGGTCTGTCCCTCTCTTTGGACGTCGATGGCTTTGGTTGGATTTGCTAGGGCTCGTGGCGCGGGTTTACTTGTTGTTGGGGGCTTCTGTGCTTCAGCTCGTGCGCGAGGGTTTCTTTTGAATCTTAATTTGGGGTCCGTGCATTGATGGGATTTCGTTTGTTTTTCTGTTTTGTGATGGTAGGAGGAGATGCAGAGGACGAATCTGGACGCCGGTCGCCCCCGCCCCCGCCCTTTCCTCCTCGACGCCGTCGCCCCCTCTCGCCCGCGGCTTAGCCGGTGGACATCGCTCGCCCTTGACGCCGCTATCGAACGCAGCTCGTTCCCCGGTGGACGCGCTCGCCGCTCGTCCAGTCACCCCCGACGCCGCCGCTCGCCCGCCGCCCGACGCCTCTCGCGCTCACCTTTCATGCTGGTAATCTCTGCTGCCCCCTCTCTTCGTCGTTTTGCGAAGTGTCGCAAAACTGAGCAAAACCCTTTGCTGTCCTGCAGATTTCAGTTCTCCTTTAGGGTTGTTTTTTTTGCGCTGCCTATGCATTTCGTTCAGAAGAGAGGAGTGTGAAGGTGGGTATGTTCAAAGGAGCATTTACAGCATTCAATCAGGTCAAAAAGTTTGGACAACGTAGAAATTGAAGGTGGGTATGAGACTCCCGATGTCTACGTGCATTGCTGGTACGTCAAAAAGCGTACATCCGAACAAGCTGAAATTATCCCCTCTCCTCGTATCTTTCTCGGTCGTGTAGATTCAAAGCTAATTATTATTAGGATTTCCAGGTACACCGAGTTTGGGGGAGCGGTGCCTTATAGGCAAGCGAGGGATTTGGCATTCTCGGTCATGAGGTTCATTTAGAACAGCGGTTCATTCATCAATTACTATATGGTAATCTTGACTTCCGTAGCATCCGTGGCTCGTAACAATCACTTGATTTTGCCTTTCCATTATCCTGCGAATTATAATCATTAATTAACCTTCTTTTTTGTCTCCTTTTAAATGATTGCATACTTGCTTGTTCTTTATATGGATCTTGTTCGTTGTTTTTAGTATTGCGGAGGAACCAACTTTGGCAGGATAGCTGGTGGTCTCTTCATTGCCACCAGCTATGACTACGATGCTCCTCTTGGTGAATATGGTATGTGACTTGGAATAGATTGTTAGTATCCTGGCGTGGGCAAGGTTAACTTTGCTCATGTGCCTCAATTTGTTTCACTTTGAGCATTCGATGGATCTAACAACTTTAAGACTGGAGTAATTGGTAACACCATCAGAAGTTTAACCGAGTGAAGGCAAATCTACATCTTGTTGCTTAAACATTAAACCTTTTAAAACTAAGTCTAGAAGTAATTCATGACATCCTATCATGGCGATTACTAAGTCATCTTCCTTACATCAGAATTTGCGTAAATGTTGCAGGTTTACTGAGGGAACCAAAGTGGAGTCACTTGAGAGATTTGCACAAAGCCATTAAGCAAAGTGAATGGGCTCTGGTTTCTGCTGATCCTGCAGTGCAGTCACTTGGAAGTAATCAAGAGGTTTGGTTTCTCACGCCCCCTTAAAATGAATATGCATGAAAACACTCTCACAGCCTTGTGCGTTGTTAATTAAACTTTTACCTATCAAATTCTATTTTTCTTAGGCTCATGTGTTCAAAGCTGGAAGCGGATGCGCGGCCTCCTGGCAAACTACGGCACGAAGTATTCTGTCATAGTCAATTTTGGAAACGGTCAATATGACTTGCCGCCTTGGTCCATTAGCATTCTTCCGGACTGCAAAACTGCTATTTACAACACTGCAAGGGTAAGGCACAAACCATTTGGTCACCAAATGTGGAAGCTTTTTAATAAGTTTTGTCACAAATTTCCAAAGTAGGCAGATGATGAGTTGGCTGATTTTAGAGGATGCCTTGATATTATTCCACAGAAATGCTCTGAATTGAGATTAGTGTTTTTGAATGTCAAATTTTTGTTAGTGCTTTTTCTGGACCTTGTTGTTTTGCCATTGCTGTTTTGCCATCAACAATGCTTTCTGTTTTTGGACTTCAATGATGAGCAGCCCGCATGTTGATGAGCCGACATGGAAAAAAGTTGCATGTGTCACTGTTCAGTTTTATTTGTTTTGTATTCTCTCACATAAATGATAAACTTGTTTATTATTGTTGCGTTCATTTTTGTTTTGTTTAACTAAAAATGAAAAAAAAAAAAAAAAAAAGAACCTGTTGGACCCTGGAACCGACCTTGGAACCTGTGACAAGGTAGGTTCCAGGTTCCAGATTCCGACGGGTAGGTTCCAGGTTCCACAAAATGATGAACTTGTACCCGAGGGTAGGTTCCAGGTTCCAAGCGGAACCTGTAAGGAACCTGGAACCGCTCACCCCTACCTGCGACCTTAGGCCACAAAGGGACGCGTTAAAGTATGCTTATTTCTTCCATGCATGATGTACTGAAAAATCCCTGCATTACAATATGATGTAGAAGAATAGACTGACAGAGCCACTCAAAATCACTGGAAGCCCATGGTCTCTCCTTCAGGCAAAAGAGCAATATGGTCAATAAAAATGCATAGCCTAATACAGTCCACCACTTGACACACTCAAATAGAACAGAGCATTGTCGCGACCAATTTTTTCGGGGATGAACCACGTAAGGTTTGGCTAATGGATTACTAAGTCTTTAAGCTTAACTCGGGCTCTCCCAAGCCCATATAAATTCGTGACTTGAGTTTAAATTTTTAACATGCAAATGATTTTCAATCAGGAGTCGCCACTAATCTATTTTTGGTGGGTCGATTAGAAATCCAAGTAAAGTAACGGGAGATTTACTTTACTCCTACGACCCAGAGATTTATGAATTCGGGGGCTTGGTTACACTATACTATCCTAGTGCCCTTTCGGTACATTTCTATTTCATTTTAAAAAAATGTTTGGCAAGCAATTTGGATTGATTTTAAATCTATCATTCTAACATGTGAGGTGATCATACATGTGTGCATACCACCAATTTAACACTCAAGAAAGCAATTAAATATTGCAAAACATACCTAGAAGCAACGAAAGCATCTGCATTGTTAAATCAGAATTCACATAAGCAACCCTAGATATGATTTCTAATTAACACGCAATTTCAATTTTTGTTTTCACTTTATTTAATGAAAATCATGCGATGCATGCTAATAATCTAATATGACGTGGCAGCATGACCTAAACTATATGACATGAAGAAATGCAACAATTAAATGCAATCTAAATGACCTAATTCTAATGACATGCAATGCGATGCAATGGCATACAAAATTATTTAAACTAAGATGACATTTATTAAATGACTTACTCTAATGACGAAGAAGTTCTAATTAAATGAATCTAATAAAAACTAAATGACGTGCATTTGATATTTCTATTAAAAATGCAAAAATGATCTAGCTAGATTAAAATTCTATCTAATTTAAACTAAGGATTAAGTCACATTAAATCCTAATTTAAACTAAGATATTATCTTAATCTAACATGTAATTGATCTAATATGCAATGACGTGCGGAGCATGCCCTAATTCTACATGACATATGCATGATATATTTTTTTTTAATCTTTTTTTGTTTCACTAAATGAAAATTGACTTAATCTAAAACTAATTAGACTAACTAAAGTGAATGATATTCTAATTTATTTTAGGAATCAATTTAACTTAAACTATATTTTATCCTAAAAGCTATATAAAAAATCAAGACATGCCAACATTATTTAAAATTAGCCCTAACAAAAATCACCCATCTAAAAGTATAATCTAAAAATTATAATCCTATAAATGCAATTCTAATTTACTAACCTAAATGGTCTAATGCAATATTTAGATTTTTATGTACTTTTAGATTTTCTGATTTTTTTTAATCTTTCCAAACAAGTAATTATTTAAAAGAATGAAGGTAAGAATTAAAATAACCGAAAAAATAATCCGTTGTCTCACGGATTAAATTAACAATTATTTTAACTCTATAATGTTTTAACAATTGAAATACTAGAAATTAAAGTAATTAAAAAAATGGCCCGATCGTCTTACGGGTCAAATTAATAATTACCATAATTTGGGATAAAATACCTGCAGTTAATGCCTACGAGATTTATAAAAGAAAAGCACATCTAAATAATAAAAAAATAAGTAAAATAAAGAAAAACAAACTACCTAATTTGCCTTTCTCTTTTCTTTTGTTTTTTCTTTTCTTTTCTTTTCCCTTTGCTTTCAAAAGTGAAGCTCGGCAGCTCGTGCGGGTGGTCATCGAGGAGCCAACGGTCGGTTGTAGACGCGGGCAGCGAACGTGGAGCCGGTGATCAAGGCCACGAGCAACGAACGTGGAAGGTCGGGGTCGTAGCTGCTGGCGTTAGGTCGCGCGGCTAGGTTAGGAGCGGCGGGCTTCGGAGCTCCGGCGAGGGCTGGGCAGCAACAGGTCGCGGTGGGGTCGGGTTCCGAGCGGCGGTGAGTGGGCTCAAGCGGAGAGAGACGAGCGGCGACGGGCGGTGTCGGGCTCCAAGCGGCAGTGAGTGGGCTCCGGCGTCGCGCTGGGCAGCAGCAGGTCGCAATGGTCGGCGCGGGTTCTCGGGCTGCTGCAGCGTCGCGGGGGATCGTCGGGTGGTGTGCACGAATTACTGCGGGTCGCAGGTTGCTGCGCGGCGAGGCTTGCGGGTGCTAGTGCGCGGAGGCGCGGCGATGACCGGCTGACTCGCGAACCGGCGGGTTGCAAGCGAAGCAGAGGGAGCTGCTGCAGGTGTCGATGGCGTTGGGGTGGCACAGATCTAGATCCGGCGGTGGTTGAGCTCTGGCGAGGGTGGCCGGCAGTGCGATGGAGGTGCGGTAGGCGCGACGGGCTCTCGGAGCCGACTGTCAGGGGGAAGGCGGAGCAGAACCGAAGCTGGTAGAGGAAGCGTAGAAGCGAAGCCGGCAGTGGGAAGGGAGTGAACAGTAAATGTCACGTCACCTCTGCCACTTTTCCTTTGACTTTTTTCTCTTTACTTCTTCCACAAACCGAAGCCCTATTCTCTGTTCTCTCTCTTCACTTTTCAATTTTTTCGACGAAAGAAGCCCCCCTTTGAACCGAAGCTCCCTTCTCTCTATTTATAGAGAAAAACTCCAATTCGTTGTTGTAGGTGAGATATTCACTCAACCGCTCAACAAATTAGCAGCTCCAAAATCAGGTTGTTGAATTATTTTGAATTCAAAATTTTTTTTTCAAAATTTTCCCTCTAATCTTTTATTTTCTAAAAATTAAATCTAAATTAGGTGTCAACAAGCATTAATAGTGACAATTTGTATGAACGAGGAGCAAAATTGTGTCACAACATTGTAAATTAATTTACATATTTGCAAGGGAATAAGAATAACTGCAGATTAGCTCACCGGAATGATGGGAAACTCATACCAAGGACTGAGGCAATGTCAAGGTCTGATGCTCGTATTACCACTTCTTCATCCAAAACACGACACGCCTCATTCACCACAGGAAATAATAGCATCTCCACAATTTCTTGTTCAGACACAGAGAGAGGCTGTGAACACCAAAGAAATTTAAAGGAATCATAAGGTCTTGTCAATTTTGCAGAGATCTGAGCTAAGTTAAACAGAATCAGCAGGTCCATACGATGAATATACACAACTCAACAGAAGAATGAAGGTACCTTTCCACCGGGCATGATATTGGCAATCCTTCTAGACTCCTCAATAATAGGTTGCACAGATGGGTCAGGTACTGGTTTGCACCCCTTTTCATAGATATATAAGGATCATCCTCATTACCATTTCGCCCACTTTTGATCAAAAGTTCAAGCAAAGGAGACCTATATGTCCGGCCCGCAAAAGCATCAGCAAATACTTTCCCAACTGCCATGCCCATACCATATCCTGCTACATCCTGGAGCCTGCAATTACAAGCATGTTAAAAGAGATCATCATCATCAAGAACCCAGGACTCAGTCATGGCTTCGAGAATGGATGCTTTAGTCACAAGTTCAAATGATAAATGGACTATTCAAAAGCCATAGGTTCGTATAGATTGGCGGGTGACAACATGAGAGGCTAAGAGGCTAAACAACAAGGTCACAAGACCACTTTATTGCATTTATTTTTCGCATGTGCATCCCAATGAGTCATAGGTCCTCCCATCAGAACAAGGACTTTGGCAGCATGATCTTCTCTGTATCTGTTGGAAGATATGCGGATTGCCCGAGATGTTTTGATCTTAATTGATCATGATTTGTGTATATATGTCAATTAAATATTAGATTTAGATCTAGATTGATTTTTTAGATCATTTACTTCCTTACATAGAATACAGCTTGTATTATATCTTAGGAGATTTGTACATTCAGTATTACGATGAGAGAATAGAACAAAAGTCTTCCTACGTCGCTCTCTCTCTTGACTCGGTCCATTCTTCCTTCTCCTATTTGCCTTCTTTCATGGTATCAGAGCCTCTCGATCTCTAACTCACTTCTGCCTCAAATTGCTGCCAAAGAGAATCCTCAACCTGCAAAGGGACTAATCTTTTGGCATTAGGCATACTCTCGAAGGAATAAATTTCTTTTTAACTCACCATGGCTTCTCGGCAGGACCCCAATCTGGATGCTGACAACAGGACCACCAGAGGAGAAGGTAGTCCTCAAGCTTCGCAAATCCAGAATCTCCCTGCAGTAATCCCAGTATCCGACCAACAATCAGCTCAGGCCCAACTCGTGCAATGGCAGCCCACGCAAGCTCAATTCCAATTAGGGCAACCCACGACGGGCCAACCATACCAGTGGATTCCATATCCACTTTATTTTGGGCCAAGCCCAAGTTCCTCATCGCTGTTTTCGTGGGCCACTAGAGTTACGATAGGGGCCCACCAGCCACGAATGGGGCAAGCCCAACCATCGGGATGGAGTAGACGGGTGGGTCGAGCGAATCGGGTATGGGACATAATCCCTACCCGGGATATCTAAATGCGGGTTATCCGGTTGGGTCGAGCGAATCAGGTCAAGGGACAAATCCCTACCCGAATTTCACGCTCGAATTTATGCCCGTTCCAGCGGCGGCGTTCACTGGGCGACTAGAACTAGGCGATCCTGTGTATGTCTCCACCACCGACGCACCAGAGCTTCGACTGATAAGCCAGCAACTAACCGGACCAGAGGTCTATTTGAAGTGGTCACAGGAGCTCCGGCGGGCACTGGTGACAAAAGACAAAGACGGGTTCCTCGACGGAACCATTGCAATCCCCTTCGATGAACGCCTAGCCCGACATTGGCGGAAGTGCAATCAACTCATCCGAACATGGATCAGGAATTGCATATCCCTAGAAGTCGCCACTGGGCTTCCACCCACAGAGGATGCCAAAACTATGTGGGAAAACGTACAAGAAATGTACGGCGAACTGGATCAAACAAAGATTTTTAATCTCATGCAGGAAATCAACGAGCTTAAACAAGGAAATCTTACGGTCACGGCCTGCTTCAATAGGCTATCGTCCCTCTAGAATCAACTCGAGGCAGTAGAAGAAAAGCTTGAAGGGCCGGAATCTACCCTCAAGCAGTATAAAAAGATCAAAGAAAGAGAAAAAGCCACTCGATTCCTGTTGATTCTAAACGAATTGTACCTCACGTTTCGGTCACAGATCCTTGCCATGGATCCCATGCCACCGATCATGCGTATTTTCCAGTTGGCAATGCAGGAGGAGAGTCAGCGACTCACAACGACCGAACACACAAGGAACAACGAGAGCATCGCTCTCGCCACCCACGGTGAACGGAGAGACGCGGCTGCCAGGACAACCCTAACCCTATCTCACAAAAGGGAAAGAAAGAATCCCTTAGGGTTCGACAACGAAGACTCTCGCGGCTTTAAAAGGGATGGGACGAACGGCCCAGATTACATGCGAGGATCGAACGGCCCAAATTACACACGAGGATCGAACGGCCTAGATTACACGCGAGGATCGGACGGTTCTCAAGGGGTTGAGATCGCGCCTGGATCAGACGGTGGACAGGAGATCGCATTCAAAGGAGTAGACGGCCAAATCTTTGCCATGTCATCAAGGAATTTTGCAAAAAATTCAAAAGGAAAGGGTAAACTTTTTTGCGATTATTGCAAGCGTACTAACCATACCATTGACAGTTGTTGGAAATTACACGGAAAACCCGGAGAGAAGGAGAAAAAATTTCCACAAACTTATCGTCACTCTAGGACCAACCGGTCCACAAATTGATCAGCCTATTTCATATGGTCAGTATTAGCAACTCATGCAGGCATTGCAGAAGTTGGATATATCCAACAAAGGGGGAAGTTTTTCAGGTATTTCACTTTGCCTAATTAGTTCTATTTCCAGAAAAGCATTGATTATAGACTTAGGGGCAAGTGACCATATTATATGCGACAAGGGATTTTTTTCACATATAAATGAAAGCTTGAATTTTCCTGTCTCCGTACAATTACCCAATGGAAATATTACTCATGTCAAAGTGACAGGAACAGTGAATCTCAGTCCTCAGATTATTCTCCAGAATGTGCTCTATGTCCTAGAATTCCAATTCAACCTCATATATGTGTCTAAAGCTTGCAAAGAAAATTCATGCCGGGTAATTTTCGATACTGACACCTGTTTATTTCAAGCCCTTTCAACTGGCAGACTGATGAGCTTGGGTAATCTTTCTGAAGGACTCTATTTCTGGACGAGTTTTCCAAGTAATTTCAATTTGTCCTGCAATTCATTGAATAAGAAATCATTATGTAATTTAACTACAATGATAGAAATTTTACTATGCATATGAGATTGGGTCACAGTGCCTCCTTTCCATATCCTGAGTGTCCTATATGTCCCCTTGCAAAGCAATCACATACACCATTTCCATCTAGTACCTTACGGTCTAGTGAAATTTTTGCATTAATTCATGTGGACATTTGGGGACTGTATCACACAGTCAATCATGATGGCTCTTGTTATTTTCTTACGATAGTAGATGACTATTCTCGGGCAACATGGATTTTCGTTATGCAATCTAAGAATCAGGTCTATTCTCACCTGAAAAATTTTGTTCTACTATCCAAGACTCAATTCAAGAAATCCATTCAGCGGATCCGTACTGATAACGGGAGAGAATTTTTCAATCATGAATGCTCCCTGTTATTCAATTCTCATGGTATTCAACACGAAAGTTCATGCATTTACTCACCACAACAAAATGGAGTGGTTGAACGAAAGCATCGCCATCTATTGGAAGTTGCTTGTGCCTTAAAATTTCAAGCATCAATTCCGGAAAGTTATTGGGGAGACTGTGTCATCACAGCAGCTTATCTTATTAATCGAATGCCTACTCGGATCCTCAATGGGCGAACGCCATTCGAGCTGCTGTTTGGGAAGAAACTTGAATTGAATCACCTCAGGATCTTCAGATGTCTCTGTTATGTTGCAACAATGGGATCTCAAGATAAATTTAGCCCACGTGCATGGCGATGCATCTTTATGGGATATCCCAATCTTTAGAAGGGATATCAGGTTCTTGAGATCTCCACAAGAGAATTCTTAGTAAGTCGTGATGTAATTTTCCATGAGAATATTTTTCCGTTTTCTGAAAGTGCATCTCCAGATGAAGGCCCAGAGACAGTTTCCAGCCATCATAATTTTCTCTTTGATGAGATATCATATCAAGACCTCTCTTACATACCAGTAGCATAGCCAAGGAGTCCTGTCGTCCTAGCTCCACCGAATTCCAATACAAATTCAAATTCTTCAGAACATACTCAAGAAGATGCATTAGAAGATTCCATTGCCAATGTGGAAGTTCTTGACACCGCACCAACTTCCCCATCAGAGACATCACAACCTACCACTGGAGCTGAGTATCCTAGGCGGTCTAGACGGGCTACAAGACCTCCAACCTAGACCAAAGATTATGTTTGTGCTACTCACAATTCTCCAAGTATTCAGTATCCAATCTCCTCATATGTTTCCTTTCATAGATTATCTCCGGAGCATAGATGTGGTATTTGTCGTTTATCCGACAACAAGGAACCGTCCAGTTATGAAGAAGCTTCCACTAATCCAAAATGGCAAGAAGCCATGAAGGCATAATTGAAAGCACTTACTGATAATCATACATGGGATCTTGTCCCACTACCACCTCATCGCAAACTGATTGGATGCAAATGGGTCTACAAGATCAAATATCGTGCTAATGGCTCTATTGAACGGTACAAGGCCAGATTGGTAGCCAAAGGGTTCACCTAAAGAGAAGGTTTTGACTACCACGAGACGTTCTCTCTAGTTGCCAAAGACGTTATAGTCCGTTCATTCTTAGCTGTTGCTGCCATTAATGATTGTCACCTACATAAGATGGATGTCCATAATGCCTTCCTCCACGGTGATTTAGATGAAGAAATCTACATGGATATCCCTCAAGGCATACGGAGATAGGGGGAGAATAAGGTATGTCGTCTCCGTAAATCCCTTTATGGATTAAAACAGGCATCCATACAATGGTATGCTAAATTTGCCAGCGCTCTTACAACAGTAGGCTTCAAGCAATCCAAGCACAATTATGCTTTATTCTCAAGAACTAAAGGTATGTCATCTATCTATTTGATGATTTATGTCGATGACATACTTGTTATGGGAAATGATAGAGCCTCTATAGAGAATTTCAAGGAATATTTGCATGCCACCTTTCATATTAAAGACTTAGGAGCACCAAAATATTTCCTTGGAATTGAAATTGTTCGATCTGACAGGGGGATTTCCCTTAGTCAGTGGAAGTTTATATTAGAGATCATATTAGAAGCAGGTCTATCAGGATGCAAGCCAGCTGTAATTTCCATAGAGCAAAACACTAAGTTGACCATCGCAGACTATGATAAGGGAATATCTCGAAATGATGATCCCGTACTTAGTGATCCGTCAGGCTATCAAAGACTTGTTGGGAAACTTATATACCTAACAATGACTAGACCTGATATCTCATATGCGATTTAGACACTTAGCTAGTTTATGCACCAATCGGAGCGTTCTCATTTGGATGCGGCCTTAAAGGTTGTGAAATATCTGAATAAATGTCCAGGACTCGGGATACTTCTATCTAAAAAAAGTGACATGAGGATGACAACGTATTGTGATGCAAACTATGCAACATGTCCTATTAGTCGAAGATCTGTCACTGGATATTGCATTAAGTTGGGAGAATCTCTTCTTTCTTGGAAGACCAAGAAACAGGTCACTGTGTCTCTATCCTCAGCCGAAGTAGAGTATCGAGCTATGGCTAAGGCCACTTGCCAAATAATTTGGATACGAGGATTACTTAAGGATCTTGGAGTAGAAGTGCAAGGACCTACGAAGTTATATTGTGATAATGATGCGGCTCTTAAACTTGCATTCAATCCTATAGTGCATGAAAGAACCAAACATATAGAAGTGGATTATCACTTTACGCAGGAAAAGATTTAGGAAGGAGTAATTGAGACAAGAGGAATTGGGACAACGGAACAACCAGTAGACATGTTCACCAAGCCCCTATGTCAGAGACAACACGCATATCTACTAAACAAGCTAGGCGTCTTGGACATCTATAAGCCACCAGCTTGAGGGGGAGTGTTGGAATATATGCATATTGCCCAAGATGTTTTGATCTTAATTGATCATGATTTGTGTAGATATGTCAATTAAATATTAGATTTAGATCTAGATTGATTTTTTAAATCATTTACTTTCTTAAATAGAATACAGCTTGTATTATATCTTAGGAGATTTGTACATTCAGTATTACGATGAGAGAATACAACAAAAGTCTTCCTACGTCGCTCTCTCTCTCTCTCTCGACTCCGTCCATTCTTCCTTCTCCTCTTTGCCTTCTTTCAGTATCCTTTTGTTTCTCACATTCATAAATGATTCTATATTTCGCCTACTCCTTTAGTCAAACTTTTGGAAGAAGCTTCCTTAGATTATTGCTAACCAAAGAATGAGAAAACTAGGCAGCCAACTAGGCTCATCATAATTTACATTCTTAGACAATCGATTCTCCATGGACCAATTCCTTTGGAAAAAGAGTTTTAGACATGTTGTCTGGTCTCATTCAGTGATTAATGGAGCTATTACTCCTAAGCAGTAACTAAGCAATTATATTGAAAAGAAGAAAGCTAAGTGCTAAAGGAATTTTCCTACTCTACCTCTCTAGTCCAAGCTACATCAAGTCATTATCATATGCATCCCCAAAACAAGAAGAATTTGCGAGAACCTTAATTTTCTTGGATATTTCCAAATCCATGCATTCACCAAATGTACAAATATTTTATGACATTGGGTGTCTAGGCCTCTTATGATGTGTTTTGGTTCAGCATTTTGAAATTTTATTGGGAAATGCAAAGTAATTTAGCTTAAAGGACTTTAGGCAAATACAAAGGCTGTTTGGTAAACTATAGATTGAGAAGTAACTTTGAAAGAAATGTTGTTTAGTAGAAAATACATTTAAAAAGTCATTTGGGTGATTATTATTAGTTTTTTTTTTAATTTTATTTTTTTGAAACTGAAAAAAAAAAAATGTATGCAACTTTTTAAATATAAATTTTGACAATAATACTAAAAAAATCAAATACATATAGAACTTTTTAAAAAAAAAAAAAAACCAAACCCATCATGAGAATTTTTTTTTTAATTTTTATTTGCTTAAAATTGAAAAAAAAGTAATGTATGCAACTTTTTAAATATAAATTTTGATAATAATACTAAAAAAATCAAATACATATATAATTTGTTGAAATTTTTAAAAGATCAAATCATTCTTCAAAATTTTTTAATTCTTATTTGTTTAAAATTGAAAAATAATGTACGCAAATTTTTAAATATAAATTTGAAAATAATGCTAAATAATTAAATACATATATATATTTAAAAAAAGACCAAACCCTTTATTGGATTTTTTAAAAATTTTATTTTTTTAAAAGTTAAAAAGATAATGTATACGACTTTTTAAATATAAATTTTGACAATAATGCTAAAAAAAATCAAATACATATATATAATTATTAAAAAAAGACCAAATGCTTAAATCGAAATAAGAAGTAATCAATGGTGAATGAGATTCTAATGGTTACTTTGTTAAAAAGTATGGATCATGATTATGGTTCCATATATGGCTAGAAATTAATTATATTCGGTTATCTATTTCTATTTATTCTATCGAGAATTTGTATAATCTCCATTTCCTATATTTATTAGCAACATGTGAAAGTCGGTTTTTTTAAATTTTTCAATATTTATTTTCCGATTTTATAGCCAACAAATTCTAAAATAGACATAATCGATTTTTAGAACATTTTTCGTTTGAAATTAAATCATTGAACATTAGATCTTTGTGTGTCATATACAAAGAAAATAGTTCTAATATTAATACTTTGCATGAAATTCTATCTTGAAATCTTTGGTCTAATTAAGTTTCTCATGTCACATCCGACCAAAAAACAAATTCATAAACCGAGTCGAAATATTTGTAAAGTGTTGTACTTTAGCTGGTACGTCCATGATAGGGTGCAAACGGAATGCACCATTTCATCTTGATGCGTTACGATGGAAAGACACTAACGGAGGGGTACGAAGGGAGACGTATAAAAGCCTCCCCAACACAACCGTTGGACCGGTTGGCAAATCATTCACACAAAAATTCTCTCTCCCTTTCCATCAAAGAAGAAAGCATTCAATTTCAGTTTTTCAAGAACAATTGGCATTTACGCTGTGGAAATCGGGTGTTTTCCTTGTGATTGCATCCAGACTAACGTGAGGAAATGTTGTTCGTGTTTCATCGGCAATTCAACATTCGTTCCGGGGCTATTTGCTGTTTGCGCATCGGAATCAGGCAAGTCGTTTTCCGCCAACATGAATTCCAACATTGGTATCATAGCCCGGTCGTGATTTATGCCTTATTTTTCATCGAGTTTTCTCATTTACCATTTGATATTGAGATCAAGAGTTTGTATTCTACACTGTTTGGATCTCTGATAGTCGGAATTGTCATATGAAAAACTCGAAATTGAACCGGAGCAAAGAACGGGTTCGGGGTCACGTGCATCCGTGAGGTTTTGGCCGTTTTCCAAAACAATTTTTTAGTCAAAATTAATTTTTGAATATATAAGGTGAAAGAGCTCGTCGAGACGAGTCCGGCGATGGGTCGAACACCGCCGGGAGATGCCGGATGTGCCCACACGTGCGACCAGAAGCCTTTACGCGTGGGCGCCACGCGCCTGAAGTGCTGGCACAGCCAGTGCGTCCGCCACACGCGCCGAAACGTCGAACCGGCACATGCGCAATGCGCGCTAGCTGCGAACCGGCACGCGTTGGTTGGCGAACCAGCATGTGATGACGTCACCCAACAGTCGATAACTGCTGGGATGGCGTCATCGATGATGTCAGCGCCGGCGATCCGACCCGAGATCCGACCTGACCCGACCCGTTGACCGGTCAAAGGTCAAACCGGTCAACCGGTCCGCGGTCAAACCGGCCGGACCGGCCATGAGCCGTTTTGCTCGCTAGCGTGTGTGCCACACGCGCTGCGCACTCGGGCGGCGCGTGGGGACGCGTGCGAGCTCCGATTGGAGCGTGGTTGATGGCGTTTGGTTCGTATGAATGTACTCTATACTGTGATATAATTATTTTATACTTTTGAATTATATAAATGTATGAAAATGCGTAGGAAACCCTATATACACGTATTTTTTTAGGTTTAATGCAGTTTATTCATTTGTAGGTTGTATTTTCTTGTGATTTAGGAAATACAGTAGCTAGCTTATGTGCAAATGATGTTATATATATTGTGTAGAGCTTGGTTCAATAATATGATGTATATATTTTAATATACTTGCAATTTTCTAGTTGTTAGAAAATTAGAACAATGGTAGGAAATCCATTATATGTTGAATTGTAATTTTAATTATAGTTGAAGAATGATTGTTGTTTATACGTTGGTTATTATCATGCAATATTTTTTGTGTTAAGAAAAAATGTAGAAATTACGTAAGGTCATATAATTGTTTTTCCCAGTGGGAGTTCATAGGTTAGTAGGATTGAAAGGAGTTTTCACCTAGAACTTAAAATTTGTGCAAATTAAATTAATTAATGATAATAAAACAATTGTACATAAAAGTTGATTGGGAACATTGTGAACTTTTGCTTTTGTGTTTTTTGTTAAATTATCATTAATTTAGTTTATCTTTGCTGCAAATTAAATATGTGTGTTACTCTGTATAATGTGCTAGTATTGATTATGCGTTTGTTATGCCAATATGTTATAGCAATTGATTATAGCTTTGGCATCCAAGACTATTGTGACTGACCTCAATAAGGGTGAGAAGCTAAACGGTGACAATTATGATATTTGGCACCGAAAGGTTCAGTACATCCTTGAGGAGTAAGAGGTTTTGGAAACCCTCAACCATACCATGGATGTGAGAGTGCTAGTATTGTGGCATCCCAAAATTCAAAACCAAGCCATAAGGTGTGTTAAAGTCTTTAATTAGGTGAGAGAATTTCCATGGCTTATGTTTTAGCCGTTAGTCTTTTAATTTGATGATTTGTGCTTGTGATTGTGGAAATTTAAATTTAATAAGATTAATAATCTATGCTTGGCCATATGATTTAAATTTCAATGAGCAAAAATATTCTAAGACTTTGGCCAAGGTGAAAATTGGAATTCAAAAATATTTAAAGAAGAATTTCAAAAAAAAAAAAAAGAGGAAAAAGAGGGTTATTTTTGGAATGGGCCTTGGACCCATTGGCCTAAAGCTTGGTGGGCCAAGCTAGTCGGCCCATTAGAGCCCAAGAGGAGGATTCGACCAGCCCAAGGGGAGTGGCTAGATGGGCCTAAGCCCAAGCCCAAGCCAAATTCAAATTAAAACCCAATGTGACAAGTGGCAAATGGCAAGAGCATGCATTGGTTAGTTTTTAGGCAAAGCAATGATTATCAATCATGGGATTAAGGGAGTATAAAAGGGATGAGGAGAGAGAGATGGCCGGTTCTTTGCTTCATTCGGCCAAGAGAGAGAGAGAGAGAGAGAGAGAGAGAGAGAGAGAGAGAGAAGGGAGAGACCGGGAGGGAGAGGAAGGAGGCGGAGCCGAGGAGGAATCGCCGTCCGTCCGCCGTCCGTTCGCCATGTACGCCGCCGTTCGTAGTCGTTTGTCCATCCTAGAGGCAAGTGGAGTCCTTAACTTCTCTTGCATGTTTGTTTTGTTGATTGCATGTTAGATTTTAGGTGTTATTTGTGCGAAAAACCGAGGTAAGGGTGGCTTATTTTCAAACCGTGTGACTGTTCTTGTTCGGTTTGTGGGAGTCAGTAGCTTGTTCGAGCTTGCATGTGTGTTTGGAGTCCGATTTTGGCTTCGATGTCTTCATGAAAGTTGTCTAACATCTTGTAGTATAACATACTGAAATTTTGTGGAAAGTGATGGAGATATGAGGGTTTAAAGTTCTATTATACGGAGACCCTAGATCTGTGAAGTTTTCACTGACTTCTTGTTGGATTCTTGTTTGCATGTTGATTTCTGTTGAAGATTTGACTTCGATGTCTTCTAGAAAGTTGTAGGTAATACCTTAAAATACAACATACTAAAATTTGAAGCGAAAATAACAAGTATAGCTTTGGGAATCGGCTAGATCTTGGAAACAATGGTTCTGGTGAAGTATTTCGAGACACCCGAGACTTCATGGACTTCAATGGTGACCATAATTTGGTTATTTGACCTATATCTCTTCATGAAACTTGTAAATGACACCTTGATACATAACATATCCAAATTCCAGAGGAAACGAAAGAAAATAGATGGGTGAAATCTTAATATTTCGGAGATGTGTATTCTGGACGACGCGGTGGTGGTTCCAGAAGTTTCGTGGGGTTGTATAAATTAATATAAAAATAATTTGGCTTGGAGTTTTTCATGAAAAATGCACGAAAATGTGTTGACTATCACCCTGTAAAATTTCGTAATTTTTGGAGGCCATATGAGTATTTTAATCGAATTCATTTGGAAACTGTGCATTCTGGTCATTGTCCGAATATCATGTGCTATTTTGTGGAAATTGTGAAATTATGTGAAATTCGAATTGGCCATTAATTTCATTGAATTTATTATGCATTGTTATATGACATTGGTGTATGTATGATCATAACTTGTGATGCATGTGTGAATCATATGCCATGTAATAATGAGGCTAAAAAGGATGGTGAATGTGGAAAATGATATGTGAGTAAGAGGTTGTAGTGGATGATGATGTCTGGTGGCCTAGTGGCATAATTCCGGAGATTCCCCGGGAGTGTCGGGATGCCCGGTGGTATACGGTATGTAATTCCAGGGGAGGCCTGGTGGTATGTCGGTACATAATTCCGGAAGCCTTATCGGAGGTCTTTGCCCGAAAGGAATACCTCGTGATGCCAGGATTGGGGTGCGAGATACCTGGCTAGAAAGGTAAAGGCCGGAAGCCCTGGCGGAGGTTTCTGCCCGAAGGGAATGCCTCGTGATGCTAGTTGGGATGCGAGATGCCCGGAATGTGGGGGCCGGAAGCCCGGTGGCCTAGGAGGTGAATGCTGGGAACCTGTCGGAATCTTTGCCCGAAGGGATGATAATCGAGAATGGGTGATGTGGTGATCAAATCCAAAGATAAAAATGGAAATTAATGCATGATGGTGAGGATCTTTGCCCAAATGATGATGATGGGATGATGATGATCGATGAATGGGTGATGTGGTGATCAAATCCAAAGATAAAAAATGGAAATTAATGCATGATGGTGATATGCATGATGATATGCATGATGATAAGCATGGTGATGATGATGATGATGATGATGATGTGATGTGATATGATGATCACCCATGACATTATATGCATGATGATGATGATGATGATGATGATGATGATGTGATGTGATATGATGATCACCCATGATATTATATGCATGATGATATGCATGATGATGATGATGATGATGATGATGATGTGATGTGATATGATGATCACCCATGATATGATATGCATGATGATATGCATGATGTGATGATGATGATATATGATGTGATATGATGATCACTTATGATATGGTATGCATGATGATATGCATGATGATGTGATAATGATATATGATGTGATATGATGATCATCCATGGTATGATATGCATGATGATGATAATGATATATGAGATGCCATGATGATGGTATGTATGATATGATGATGCATGAATGCGCATGACATCAAAGGTAAGCAATGCCTGCATCGTATGATGATATGCATGGTGCATTAAGTTGTTATTGGATTTCCCTATCTGCTGAGTGGTTGTACTCACCCCTTTTGGGGATAACATTTCAGATTAGCAAGTATGCCGCTACCTGCCGTCTCGCGGGGGGTATTTTATGGTCTACCGTCTAATGTAGAGGTTGAGTGTGCGGAGATAGATTGTCCCTCTGTTCCCGGACTGACTTTTATCCAAGTGCGATGTCTAGTGATGTATGATATCGGCCTTTGAGGGCCCCGTCATACAAGAGTTCACTTACGTGCACGTTCGACGGGATGGAGCTATGCGAGGGATACTACCGCCGCCACCGCCTGATGCATCGGGTTGGGTGTGAGACCTGCGCGCGATGAGTAGGAGCTGGATCTCTTTTGATGTAGATAGTCGACGCTTTCGATGGGAGGGTTTTGTGCACGTATGATGTTAGGGGTCAAGGTTTCTTTTTGAGATTTTAGGTAGGACATGGCAGAGTCCTAACCTTTTTTGTTTTTGTACCGACCCGAAGGGAACCCCATCTTGCTATATATAAGTATGTAAGCAAAGCGTCGAAGTTGTTTATAAAATCCTGATGTTTAGCTGGTGTGTATTTGTATCATGGATTGGTAGAGGGATAGATGGCGATGTTTGATTTGCTTCCGCTATGAGTCGCATTGGGACCGATCGTTTATAAAAAAAAAAAAAAAATGCCTGTGATTTGGTGACACTTGTTTTAAGTACGAGACAAAATCGGTAATAAGATGTAACATCGACACTGGTAACGACCTACGAAGGGTTCGGGGTGTTACAAGTATGAACACCTAGAGGGGGTGAATAGGTGTACAAAATAAACCTTGGCAAATATATGCGGAATAAAATAAACTTTGAGTAAAATGAAGGAGTTAAGGAAGAGAATAAGAACACTGGTTCGGCTTAATCCAAGCCTACGTCCACTCTCCCACACTAACAGCTTTCTTGGCTGGATTCCACTATTCAATCAACAAGAGATTACAACTTTGAGTACAAACACTTAATAGTAGATCACATTATCTCACTAAATCACTCTTTTGGTATTTCTCTCACGATCACAAACGTTTAAGCTTTCTAAAGACAAGTGTACGATCGAAGGTCGCTCAGACTTTGGAATTATAAATTCTACGCTCTATCTCTTACTTGTTCATCGGTCCATGATCTCCTTAAATACTCATCCACTTCCAAACTACCCGTTGGACAGTATCCCAGAGAATCGCCTTCCAATATACCCATTGGATAGCTCTGTATCTAGAAAATTTGGTAGCCGTTGAGTGACAAAGGTAGAATCCCAAATTAATTCCGATCGCCCAACGAAATCTTGATTTCCATAAGTAAAACTTCTTCGTATAGAAAGCTCTTGTCTTCAAGATCCAATCGTTAATCAATTAGATTGAATCAATCAAATCAATCTTGATGTAAAATCCAAACCAGATCACTAGCCGTTATATCTTCGGAACTTGAGTTACGTTCTGTCGAATCCGGATGTAAAGTCTAAGAGCAATAGACTTTACAATCTGAGTCTGAGTGCGATAGACTTTGCAATCTGAGTCTGAACATATCTGCTTCTAAACAGATTTAGCTTTAAGGTCTGTACCCGGTTCACTTGAATAGAGTCTATCTTCTAGTTCAACAAGATAAAGTCTGTCTTCTCGGTTCAGCATTCACGTTCGATCTGGAATTAGTCGAGTTGACAGACTTGATGTAGAACAGACTTTGACACTAAAGTATGGCGCCTTCAGACTTTGACATAGAAGTCTGGAAATCTTCATAATATACTTTGGACATATGTTACGTTCAGTTTCCGGCCGTCTTCGAGACTTTGACAATATCCTTTACATGTTCTATTATCTGCATGGTCTATTACTTAACCATTAAACATGTTAATAGCCTTTAATTTATTTTGTCATCTTCAAAACATCATAAGGGATTTCCCTAACAGGATGAACCTGAGCATGGAACTTCAGCTCAACACACGAGAGATCTGGAAGCTTATCAAGCTTGGAAAAAGAAAAATAGCATTGCTTGCATCACGTTGCTGAGCTATATGCAAGATGATCTCATGTGTGAGTTTGAAAGTTGTGACAAAACTCAAGCTATGTGGGTTGCCTTGAAATATAAGTTTGGGGGTACATCTACCACTAAGCTGAGGAGACTCACCATCAAGTTTGACACATTCCGAAAGCGCCCAAATGTAACGATGATGCAGTATTTTCGAGAGATGCCAAACATGATCCGTGAGCTAAAGTTGACAGGTCACTCCCTTACTGATGAACAGCAAGTTCGGGCTGTTATAAGGTCTCTTTCTATAATTGGGAGCATATGAAGATCAATATGACATATAATGAGACCATCATCACTTTTAATGATATTGCACGTCATTTGGAATTAGAGGATGAGCGCCTAGAGGTTGCGAGATCCTCTACCCATGCTTATGTTGCTGAATCAAGTTCGTGCAAAGCTTCAGGCTTCAAGCACAAGAGGAATCTTCAATTCAACAACAAAGGGAATATGACTGATCAGGGACCCAAGAGGGCTAAGACCTTCCGACGCAAGAAGCGTGGTGGTAAGAAGGATAAGGCCAAGATGGAGTGCCACAATTGTGGCAAAATGGGTTACTTTGCTTGTGAATGCACTGAGCCGAAAAAGGTAACCTATTACTCCATTACTTTGAGTAATGCTTTTGTTTCTAGTACTGTAATGCTTGCTGAATCTCATCCAATGTGGATTGTAGACTCAGGAACAACATACCATATAGCTAGAGACCGAGAAGTATTTGTGGAGTATCGTCGGATACCCCCTGAAAGAAAATGGATATATGTTGAGAATAACTCAAGAGTTGAAGTGAAGGATATCGGCACATGTAAATTAATCTTACGTGGTGATCGAAACCTGTTCCCGCATGATGTCCTTTATGCTCCAGATATTCGACGAAACTTAGTTTCTGTAATTGTTCTTCTTAGCTTAGGTTATTTATTGAATTTCCATGGTGATTGTGTTGACATTTTGTATGGAACAGTTTATTATGGTTCAAGTCATGTATCGAATGGTTTTATGGTGTTAGACATTGACTATGATCAGTACAATGTTAATGTTGATGGTTTTTTTTGTTTAATTGCGTCTTCAAATAACGTTGAGATTGATGCAAGTACTTGGCATGCTAGATTAGGTCACATTGGATTGCAAAGAATGCAAAAATTAGCTAGAGAAGGCCTTTTAGGGTCACTCACTAATGTTAGTCTATCCGTATGTGAACATTGTCTGGCGGGAAAAACAACTAGAAAACCATTTGGTAAATGGACTAGAACTGAATTTCCATTGCATCTCATACATTCTAATATTTGTGGTCCTTTGAATGTGAGGGCGAGGCATGGAGCCTCATATTTTATCACTTTCATAGATGACTTCACACGTTTCGGTTATATCTTTCTGATCTCCCATAAGTCAGAAGCATTAAACTGCTTTAGATGATATATAGCAATGGTAGAGAATCAGTTGAACAAAACAATAAAGGCATTGAGAATTGATCATGGATGTGAGTATCTATTGAAGCAATTCAAGGCTCTTTGTGATGAAAAGAGAATTGTACGACAATGAACTATTCATGGTACTCCACAACAAAATAGGGTAGTTGAGAGAAGGAATAGAACCCTATTGGAAATGGTTAGGTCTATGATAGCGCAAGCAAATTTACCTATCTCTTATTGGGGAGATGCGTTATTAACTGCTGCATATATACTTAACTGTGTGCCCTCAAAATCGGTCACTTTCACTCCTTATGAATTATGGACTGGTAGGAAACCAGACTTAAGTAGTCTATGTCCATGGGGATGTGCAGTTTATGTTCATGATTCTTCCCATAAACATAACAAATTAGGTCCTAGAGAGAAGAAATGTATCTTTATAAGATATTTCGAACACTCCAAAGGGTACGTGTTCATAGGTGAACAAGCTAATGGAAGTGTGACTGAAATGGAGTCACGAGATGTCAAGTTCTTGGAGAACGATTTTCCTAATAGATGTGAGATTGATAAGGACTTCCAATTATATGAGATGGAAGATCCTGATAACACAACAACTAATGTTGTAGAGGGAAATGAAGATTTACCTCAACACACAAGACCTAGTAGGAGTGTTGAATCGCCTAATGAATTGAATTCAAGAGAAATTCAATTGCGTAAAAGTAATCGTAAAGTATTCCCCGTCGTCATTTTGAGATTGAAGGGGAAGCATTTATGATTACTCAAAATGACGATGCCAAGCCTAAGACTATTCAAGAGGCTCTCTCATCCTCTAACAAGGAAGAATGGAGAAAAGCTTTGAAAGATGAGATGGAGTCAATGAGGGCAAATCATGTTTGGGACTTGATTGATCTACCACTCAATTGTAAAGCTATTGAAAACAAATGGGCTTTTAAGATTAAGCGTAGGGTAGATGGATCCATTGAAAAGTATAAGGCTCACCTTGTGGCAAAAGGTTATACTCAACAAGAGGGTATAGACTATGAGGAAACTTTTTCACCAGTTGTAAGGTTTACCTCAATATGCCTTATTCTAGCAATTGTTGCACATTTGGACCTTAAATTATATCAAATGGATGTAAATACGGCATTTCTCAATGAAGAATTAGATAAGGAAATCTATATGAAACAACCAATAGGTTTTATAGCTAAAGGTCAAGAGCATCAAGTTGGCAAGCTTCATCGTTCAATATATGGCCTTTAGCAATCATCTAGATAGTGGTATCTTCGTTTTCATCGAGCAATAATAACATTTGGTTTCACGATGATCGAAGAAGATCACTGTGTATATGTCAAGCGGTCCAAAGATAAATTTGTGATTTAATCACTTTATGTGGACGATATTCTATTGGCTAGAAATGACAAGGTTTTGGTTATCACTATAAAAGAATGGTTGTCCTCCAATTTTGAGATGAAGGACATGGGAGAAGCTGCTTATATATTAGGAGTTAAGATCGAAAGAGATCGATCAAGGAAACTCTTTACTTTATCACAAGAGTCTTATATTATGAAGATTCTTGAGTGGTTCAATATGCAGCATTGTAATCCCATTGATACCCTTGTCATGCAAGGTGAAGGCCTAAGTATTGAGATGTGGCCTAAGACTCTAGAAGAAATTAATGTGATGAAAACTGTTCCTTACGCTAGTGCGGTCGGAAGTTTGATGTATGCTATGATGTGTACTCGACCCGACATATGTTATGCCGTAGGATTGGTGAGCCGATATCAATCAAATCCCGGTCCAGCACACTGGAAAGCAGTGAAGAGGATTCTGAGATACTTGAAGGGCACTATGGACTATCGACTTTGTTACCAAGGGAATGATTTACGCATATTGGGTTATTTAGATACCGATTGAGGTGGAGACCTAGATGAGCGTAAATTGACTTCTGGATATGCATTATTGCTCAATGGAGGTGCAATTTCTTGGAATAGCAAGAAACAGACATGCATAACCTTGTCTACAATGGAGGCAGAATTTATTGCGTGTTTTGCCATAGTGCAAGAAGCAGTATGGCTAAAATGTTTCTTTGAAAATTTAGCCACTGTCACTGAAATTCCAAGACCGGTGACAGTTTATTGCGATAGTCAAACAGCCATTGCCTATGTGAAAGATCTCAAGTATCATGGAATGACAAAGCACATTGACATAAAGAATAACTTCATCAGAGATATTATAGCGCAGAAAGAAGTGATCCTGCAATACATTTCAACCAATAGAATGGTTGTTGATCCATTTACGAAGGCTATTCCTAGAGACATATTCTTGACCCATAAGAAGTCACTAGGATTGCATAGAATGTGATATATGTTATTGTAGAGGATCATTGGTTTATGTATTTGTGGATAGATGTATTGTACTTGTTTGTTTATTAGTGATTTGATGTTTTATCAATAAGTACAAATCCACTAAGAGACTAGCACAAACACACATATATTATTGAAAAGTATGTCATCAGGCAATAATTGGCTCACTCATACGAGCAATCGCCTCAAGTGCTGTAGTTAGCATGTTGAGATGAAACGTTATATACAAATAAATGCTGAAGAGCAAGTTTGGTACATAAAATATGTTGCATTGATTGGAGTCAAGATGAGGTCGCCTTGATTGGAGTCAAGATGAGATCTGTGATTGGTTTATAACAAGACCGAACATAATAGTCCCACAATCATGTATGCCTGAAAGATGCCGAATGCGAGTACTTAATTGGGCGCTATGGAAAGCGAGCTGATATAACACTTGGGCTAAACATGAGTACGTGAGAAGCGCGTGACTATGTTTAGGCTAAGATCCGTATAGTGGATATGGTTAATAAATAACATACGCTCTTATAGAAAGAGAAATCCACTATAGCATGTAATTCATACTACATGTGCATTATACGACCAACAAGGGAATGTAAGTAAAATTATCCCTATTTACTCATCGTGTGAGTCCTTGAGGTAATTTATAATTTACCTCAATTTTGTGCCATATGTTACTTCTGACTATGTTCTCAAAGTGAAAAATCAATGTTGCTACTTTAGCATGTTACGGGCGGTCATGAATGGATATGGCTTATGAGACGTGTCTAGGAAAACAGTTGTTCTGAAATTGAGAGAGACATGGGTGTGAATGAAGACTATTATTGTTTTACACATATCATATGCATTTACTGGTCGACCAATTATATCGCCCTATGTGGTTGCAGATGTAATAGTAAATACATGGTGTTTTGAGAATAATCAAGTATAGCCTTTAAGGGATAAGTATACATGGACTGATGTAATAAAATATGTCTGGGGCACTATGAGATATCGATTGTTTATGTCTTTTTAGGGATGTAGCCATTATGTTATCCCTAACAAGTGCATAATTTGAGCTCCCAAGTGCAGGTGTACTCACTGGTCGCACAGCTTATTTGCTAGTATGAATTGTTTTGTAAAGTTGATGAATGTTGAATGCCTTATATTCTTGAAAGAGCGCTATCAAACCCATCATGTCCGAGTGGAAGATGTTGTACTTTAGCTGGTACATCCATGATAGGGTGCGAACGGAACGCACCATTTCATCTTGATGCATTACGATGGAAAGACACTAACGGAGGGGTACGAAGGGAGACGTATAAAAGTCTCCCGAACACAACCATTGGACCAGTTGGCAGATCATTCACACCAAAATTCTCTCTCCCTTTCCATCAAAGAAGAAGGCATTCCATTTCAATTTTGCAAAAACAATCGGCATTTACGCTTTGGAAATCGGGTGTTTTCCTTGTGATTGCATCCAGACTAACGTGAGGAAGTGTTGTTCGTGTTTCATCGGCAATTCAACGTTCGTTCGGGCTATTTGCTGTTTGTGCATCGGAATCAGGTAAGTCGTCTTTCGCCGACATGAATTCCAACATGAAGAATATCAGTCATGATTTGGGCTTTATCTTAGATGCCGCTACACATATCAAATTACTTTATCATTTTGTATGAACTATGACTTTTGATGCGACTAAACACTAGTGGAATCACTCGATCAAGTTAGCTTTATTTTCTAGACAATATTATATTATAACTGAAGCATGACAAATATGTCAGTCGAGAGTATCTGAGGTTTTGTAATTATCAAAAATATCCACCTAATAAGTGAAAAAAATTTGATATTCATCGTTATGCAATGAAAATCTTCTTCATATATTATGGATTTACATGGTGTCTAGTAATTCCATTAGTAGAGTCCTAAAGATAACCCCTAGAGCTGATTATGGAGTTCTCTTGATTCCTAAATTAATTAAATAAAACATTATAATCGATGACTAAATACCATAGAACACTTACTTTTATAGTTATTTTTTTTCAATTAATAGGGTCTCACGATAATACAATGGGATCGGCCGCAGGGTATCCAATCAAATTCACTTTGTCAGGACGAGTGCCGTGTCCTTGTCATTGTCGGACAGGCCGAACTAAGATCTCTCGTGCTTTCGTGGATCACATGGTTAAATGGGTCGGAGGGGCCCCATTTCAACAATAATATCTGGTCCCTCGTGCTTTCGTGGATCACGAGGAAATTACGTTGGAGCAATTCACGTTTCTTTCGAAATGATGGAATTGCACATCCTTTTGGTTTTTTGTCCTTGCTAATACTTAGTTAAATAATTGATAATCCGATTCTAGATGTTCTGCCATACATTAGTGTCTATAAAGCTACCTGTTTGGCAGTTTCGTAGAGTACCCTTCTCATTACTAGGTTCTCATAGTGATTATTTTCATGACAGAGACCAAGTATTCCTCATTAGCAAGAACTGAATTGGGACTTCAAAAGGACCCCATCTGTAACGGAGGTGCAAATGGAAAAATTGACACAGGACATCAACCATGGTTGGAAAGCAATAGCATCGCCAGAACTAGTGTTCCACCGCCTTTATCGACTCAGGTGGTTTCCACAGCAGTTAGCACTTCTCGTACAGATAATTCCAATATGTCACGTGCTCTTGAGAATGGGTCTATCCAACCAAAGGTTGAACAGATTTGAAGCGAGTTTTAAGCAAAAGAGTTTTGTAATGCGTGAGCACAAATTGCTATGGCATCAATACGCAATTAAACATAGTGCACGGATGAAAGTCCTTGCAAAGCAGATGGAACACAAGCAATGGAGAAGTTCATTGCAGACTCTTGTTGCGGTACCAACATGATTCCATTATGTTTTACGGTGGCCATATTATTCACTTCACTCGATTTTAGTGTTGAGTTTTGATTTGATTTGTAAGATTAGAACTGAGAATGCGACTGAAGATGCACAGGATATAACCTCATTGTACGTGCTAAGGCGACGTGACTTGTACCCTCCGATGTAAAGATATACTCGATTATTTAACTGAGAGAGGGTAATTTGATAAATTTTCCTACACTTTTGTATCTCAAAGAGAAGAATGGAATGAAGATACTGTGTATCCATTTTTTTGGGGTTTTTTTAGCTAAAATTTCACACATCTGACTGGATTTGTACTTTTAGGTAGCACATGGTAACGCTCCTATTTCTCCCAATTTCTGTTCTTTTGTTCCCCGGAACAAAAAAAGAACAGAAACCTGTTTGGTAAAACATTTGTTCCCGAGAACAGTTTTGAGAAGCAAAAAAAAGTTGTTTCTTGTTCCTGAGAACAATTTCTAGAAATAAGCTAATTTTCTTTTCTTGCCGTGACCATCGTCAACCAACATTCAACCGCTGAGCCACCACCGCCGCTAGCCCACGGATACATGATTACGCCCCATAATCCTTTTGCCACCGTCCGCTGCTTTATCGTCATGCCGTCGTCGTCGTCGCCAACCGCTGCTGTTGCGCTGCCACCACCAGCATCGTCGCCGTCGGCCTTGCGCCAACCGCCGTCGATGCACGACCGCCATGACCGCCGCAAATCAAGTCACTTGGCGGCGATCAAATAATGATCAGCCGGGCGATGATCGTCGTACAGGCGATCCGTCGAGCAAGAATAAAAATGAATAAATACAAAAAAAAATTTGTTGCGTTACCAAACACATTTTTATTCTTTTTCTATTCCAAGAGTAGAAATTTTGTATCGTTATCAAACGGGTTCTTTTACTTAAAAATTGTTCCCCGGAGCAGAAATAGAAAAGAACCATTTCTGAAAAAAAAAAAATAAATAAATCTTCCCGGGAACAGAAGCGTTGTCATGCGCAGCCTTAGTGTCACGCCCCGAACCCCGAGCGCGCGCACATCCCACTGCGGTCGATCAAATATGCGACATCCCAGGATACGTCGCCGACTCATTCATTTTATTACACATGCGGAAGCGAAACAAATCCCCTGACAACATTTAACTTTGGATAGAAAAGCAGGCAATCAATCACAATGCCAAACACTCATTTACAAACACATAGGTTTAAATATAACTCTAGACTGTCTACAAAATAGACCAGCTCGATAAAAGGGGAACTATCCTAAAACCAACTAGCATGACATGTTCACCGATACTTCAGTCTCCACCTTTCTAGACTTAGGGCTTCGGGTCCTCCACGACCACCATCTAAGGACCTGAAATTTTAATCCCCAAATCGGGATGAGACAATGTCTCAGCAAGTTCAACCCCCTAAACCCCTATTAGAAAGAAAATACACCCCGGGTGGCCTAGCCACATTACACAGAAGACTTATCTCACCTCAGTTCCTTCCTACGGGTTAACACAATTTGAATCACACAATCTCAGGTAATAATAATAATTCAAACAATTGGAATGCCATCACTTTCATATAAATCACAATCGTACTTAACACGCATTCCAATTATTATTCACTGCCACACAAGGGCATAGCCTACTCGCAGTTCAACTACCTTCCAACATTAATGCTAGGCATCGCCTCCCCCTTTGGAGCGCGGCTTCATCAGTACATCGACCGCGTTCTCGAAGGAGCATGGGCCCAGAATCAACTGCGACCCGCATCCACCGCGTGGGCATCCCATATAGAGGCAAGTCCGGCTCAACAGCCCAAGACGATTCCTCTTAGTTATCACACAACCAAAGCATACTCGGCCCCAGGACACTTTATATTTCACCCAATGCTTCCACTTAAAATAGTGATCCCGACCATTTTTCTTCATATTAAAAATATTCCAGAAATTACTCATGTGTGTGGGGATACGCTAATTTCGAATCAAAAAGCCAATTTCTCATCAAAAAGCCACTATTTATCTCACTTTTTCAAAAACCCCACTATTTAATATAATATCTGAAAACACTCAATTTTTTATCCAATCATCAAATCCATAATTTGAATACACAGCAGCGATTAGCACGAAATTCTGAGAATTTAGGGTCTCAAAATAATTTTTCGGAATTTATTAAATAATTAAATTTATTCCGAAAATTAGTTAAATAATAATATCCATATTTTTCACAATCCATACTCAATTTATAATATCCAATCATCAATTTCAAAATCTGACTACACAGCGATCAAAGACGAAATTCTAAGCAAATAAGGTCCCTAGATAATTTTCGAAATTTATTAAATAATAAATTTTTATTCCGAAATTTATTTAAATAATAATATTTTAATAATTTCGAATAAATATATATTATTAAAATATTTAGTAATTTCGGAATACTTAAATAAATCAAAACAAATTCCTTTAAGTCACATCAAATCTTATTTTAATATAAACATACTTAATTTTAAACTAAACACACTTTAACTTAATTAAACACCATAATCTAATCATCAACCAAATAAACTAATCTAACCACATAAACTTACTTAAATTAGACTAAGCACACTTAGGGCATAATTAACCGTCTAATCAAGATTTAGTGAACTAAACTCGCCGGATTAGCGAGCCAAGCGGACCAAAACAATGAGGACGACGAATGGATCGACTTTCTCGAAAGCGGGCCAAGCATCCAGGGTCGGGAAGCCGGCCGAAACGGGCCAAACACGGGCTGCCATACCCATTTTCTGCAATTGCTGGTTGGGATTGGACGGAGGGCTGCACGGCGGCGGTTCGGGCGGGGAACCGCGGAGAGGGGCGGCGGTAGCTCAAGCAGTGCAGGCGACGGCTCCAACGGGTCTTCAGCGGTGCACGGTGGTCGGAGGGAGTTCCAACAGCTCCTAACAACGACCAAAATGAACGGAGAAGCAGGGGTGACGCGGCTAGATGACAGAGAAGGAGGGCGGGCAGCAAAGGCGACGGCGGCTCAGGTAGCTTCGGCTGCTCCAGTGACCAAGCGACGGTGGCACGACCTCGACGGCAGCTGACGACCACTGGCCGAGACAAACAGAGGCTTGGACGAGTGGACAACGACGGAGAAGCGAGCTGGCGGGCGGAGCAACAGCTCGAGCGGAATAGGCGGCGGCGGCGAGGAACTCCGGTGACGAGCGTGCGGACGGCCGAGCAAGCGGAGGGGCGTGCGTGCGGCTGGGCGAGCTGCTGGTTCCGATCGGCCTCCTCTCTCTCTCCTCCTCAAGTCCCAAGACAAGTCCCTTGATTCAAGGAGGAAGATGATGGTGATGGGTCACCTTTTCTCGGGCAAATCTCCACCGTCCACGTGTCAAGATCTCAACCCTTGGCCTCAACCACCATGACATCATCCCATATCATCTTCCACTCACTCAAATCCTCCACAACTTCTCCAATGGTTGCACTTTCATTTTCCGCCAGGGTCCAATTCTTGTGCATCAAATTCTTCAATTATAATCAATCCACTTCCAATTGAGTCCAAATTGAAGTCCATAAAATTAATTCAATGTCACCACACTTCAATTCACATCTTCACTTTTCCGTAGAACCAACTTAAGTCCTAAAAGCAAGACCAAAGGCGGGCCTACTAATTTCTCGGGTTAAATTAACCATTTTCTGATTTAATTGCTGAAAAACTCGGCTTGCATGAAAAATCTTCCGAAGATTAATTTCACTGATTTGTGACACACCCGACTTTCAATTTCTAAATTCAATCTCAATTCCACGGTTAATTTCACTTTGGCACGATACTAGCGACCAACCTACCGGTAGCCTTTAGAAATTTTCATGCATTTGACATGTGGTTGATCATCTCAAGTCACAATGTACATCTTTGAAACATTGACGACTTTCGGTTGTCGAGGTAATCTCAAGGTTTTAAATACGAACACAGGGTACCCAATCGACAGAAAAGTCGGTCCAGTGCCGATCGACAAGAATTGTGCAATATGGTGTGACCTGATCACATGTCTCTGTCAAGTCGACCTATCTCCGATCTCTACTCGATTTTTAATTGTGCCGTAATGACCCTTGCAGATTAGCTCGGTCGAAAGGTCGCTTCCTAGTCAAATTCTCGAGTCTGATGAATTAGAAACTCTTAACGGCTTCACCCGATAGACTAGTTTTCACATGAGTGGCCGACTCAAGGAAAAAAACTATATGCGTGCCAACGAAATGCCTATCTCAATTTATTGAAAATAGAATTGGAAAATCGGGATGTCACACTTAGTCTCTCTCTCTCTGACAGAACCTTATGATTGTAAGGCTCCGTTGTCTTGCAAGAAGATAACCGTTGAGAAAAGCTTAAAACTCAAGGCTTAAATTCTGAAAAGTGAATTTTCTTTGGAGCAGCAATTGTTTCTCCATTTATTGTCATCACTTGGACCGCCACCATTTCCAGGAGGTAACAGTAGGGCCATTGATCGCTTAAGCTACCATCATTTATTGACCATACGGTTGCTGATATTTGGTACATACTCTTTCAAAAAGTTTTTGAAAAGGCACAATTGTCTTCGGTGCAACGGTTTGGAATTTTGAGGGTTTCGGTATAGGCCATGGTAGCAATTCCCGTGGAGTGGGAGTGATTGGTTCTAATATAGGCAAGTTCCAAAACTGAAACCTAAAATCTATTATGTTATAGTTAGTTTTTTGTTTTTGAACTCTGAAATTGATTTTGAAACCTGTTGAAAGAAGATATGATTGGATTTGACTAGAGATTTGTTTTGATTGTAATTGATAGGAAATGTGATTATTTTAGGACTAGAAAGATTAGAAGAATTTATTTACTTTTATATTGAGTCCTCTTGTATGATATATACATTCCTTGTAATAGATACAGCAATCAATGAAGAGAATACAATTTTTCCTCTTCACACAAACTCTTACATTTCTCTTCTACTCGGATTCGTGACATGGTATCAGAGCGTGTCTTGATTCTGGGATAGCTTCTGCACTGAATTACTTTCGTTTCTTCTCTGTTTCTTGTTGCTGCGACACTCGCAAAACATAATAGCATCGATTCTTTGTCCAAAAATTCAGCCTTCGATTCTTTGCCTAGAAAACTAACCTGCAAAACAGAGTTGTTACAGAATTTTTAGAAAATTGTCACTATGACAAAACCAGAAACACCTACCTCAAGATCCGGTGATCAGTCCGCAGGAGAGACAACGCCACCAGCCTCGTAGATCCAAGAAGTCTCATCAGTCATTACTGTGTCCGAAGAGCAGGTCCAGCCGCAAACTCAAATTCAGCATGTGCAATGGGCATCTGTTCCGGCTCAGGTCAATTTGGGGCAGCCCTATCCGGGCCAACCTTACCAATTAGTACCATATCCTTGGTACTATGGGCAGGGCCCAAATGCATCATTGCTGGGATTTCAAAGTGGTGTACAGACTGATGGAGGCCTACCGGCCAGTAACGGTGCAGGCACAACTAATAGTTCACAACAGACGGGTAGATCAGCCGAACCGGGCATGGGAACGAATCCCTACCCGGGTTCGTTTTTTTCAAATACAAGTCATACAACCGGATCTAGCGGATTGGGTTTGGGAGCAAATCCCTACCCGAATCCGCCACCAGGGTTTCTCCCATACCAGATCTATGCTGCCAGCAGCCGACCGGAGCCCGGCGACCCTCTTTTCACAAGCAATGCCGATGAACCAAATTTGAAACTCGTTGCTCAATAGTTAACAGGACCAGAAAATTACTCGAGATGGTCGCGCGAGTTCCGACGTGCACTGGTAACGAAAGATAAGGAGGGCTTTATTGACGGAACAGTCCCAATTCCATCCGAAGAGCGACCAACGCGATTGTGGAAAAAATGCAATCAATTAGTCAGAACTTGGATCGGAAACAGCATCGCTTCCGAAGTCGTGGCTGGTCTTCCCTCGACGGAGGACTCAAAACAAATGTGGGAAAACATCAAGGAGATGTATGGAAAATTGGATTAAGTGAAGATTTTTTCTTTGACGCAACAGATCTCGGATTTAAAACAGGGAAACATGACTGTTGCTATGATTTTTAACAAACTTTCGGGTCTGTGGAATGAACTAGAAGCGGCCGGAGAAAAATTTGACTGGCCGGAGTCAATTTTACAACAGTACAAAAAGATGTGGGATGGGGAGAAAGCGATCAGATTTCTCCTCATATTGAACGAATTTTACCTTTCATTTCGTTCATAGATCTTAACCATGGAGCCGATGCCAAGCCTTGGCCGTATCTACCAGCTTGCTATATAGGAAGAAAGCCAACAGAAAGCAGCAGATCACGGAAAGGAAAGCGAAAGCGTGGCTCTAGCGGCGAGGGTTTCCTCTCGCTCGCTACAGTGAGCCGCGGGAGGAAGAGAGAATCGAGAACTCGCTCTAGGGTTCCACGAAAACCCTAGAGGATATCATAGGGCGATGGACGGCTACAATCAATTTGATCGATCGGACAGCTCACAATCAATCCTTGGAGCCGCTGGATCCGACGGTGCACAGAGTGGGAGGATTGTTGAATCTAACGGTCCACGTGGAGCCATTTTCTATGGAGCGGATGGTCCACACGGCCAATTATTTGCTGGGCCCGATGGCCCACAAAGTGGATTTTTCGCACCAGCTAAAAGCCCATATGGGGGAATAACGGCCCATGTTGTAAACAGGTCTTCCTCATTTACAAAAAATCAAAAAGGAAAGGGTAAGCTGATTGTGAATATTGTAAAAGACCGCACCACACAGTTGAAAATTGCTGGAAATTAAATGGCAAACCTGGTGAAAAAGAAAAATGGAAGTTTTCAACTATCTTTCAGGTGACGGGTAAATCAGTAGACAAGTCAATTACTCATGGGGAATATCAAGAGCTGATGGAAGCCCTAAAGAAATTGGATCCTTCTGACAAAGCTGGGAGTTTCACAGGTATTTCTTATTATTTGATGAACTCAATATCAAAGGATGCATGGATCATTGATACAGGAGCTAGTGATCACATTATCTGCAATCCAAAATTCTTTTCCAATATCAAAAAGTTATCATTTCCTATATCAGTACAACTTCCCAATGGAAACACTACACACGTTGGAATGATTGGCACTATCAATCTTAGTCCACTCATCACTCTCAAAAATGTCCTTTACGTTCCTACTTTCCATTTTAATCTCATATCAGTCTCTCGAGTTTGTGAAGAAAATTCTTGTCATTCTCTTTTGACTCTGATAAATGTCTATTTCAGACCCTTTCGACTGGCAAACTGATGGGTTTGAGTAGAATCTATCAAGGACTATATTTTTGGATTAATCTTCTAGCAATTTTAAATTATCTTCTGTTGCATTCAATAAACCATTGTGTAACATTGTTGCCAATAAAAGAAATTTTCTTCATCATCAAAGATTGGGTCACACTGCTTCTTTCCCTTGTCCCCAATGTCCTGTATGCCCTTTGGCAAAACAAACTCGTGCCCCCTTTCAAAACAGTAAGACTAAAGTAGACGACATTTTTTCTTTAATCCATGCTGATGTCTGGGGACCATATCACACATTAAATCATGATGGTTCAAGATTTTTTCTCACTATTGTGGACGATTTCTCACGTGCCACTTGGGTTTTCCTCATTCAATCCAAGGGTCAAGTTCTTTCTCACCTTAAAATCTTCCTTTCCCTATCCAAAACTCAGTTTGGAAAATCAATTCATCGCATCCGCATTGATAATGGAAGAGAATTTTTCAATGGTGAATGTACTTCCTTTCTTTCCTCAAATGAAATTTTGCATGAAGGTACGTGCACTTATACTCCACAGCAAAATGGAGTTGTTGAGCGAAAGCACCGTCATCTCTTAGAAGTGGCACATGCTCTTAAGTTCCAGTCATCTATACCATAAAATTTTTGGGGAGATTGTGTGGTCACTATGGCATATCTGATAAATCGTATGCCATCTCGCATTCTAGAAGGCAAAACTCCGTTTGAATTATTGTATAGGCATAAACCAAATTTGGGTCATCTCCGAGTGTTTGGCTGTCTATGTTATGTGGCTACAGTAGGCCCCCGGGATAAAATGGCCCCCCATGCTCGACAGTGCATTTTCATGGGATACCCCAACTTGAAAAAGGGTTATCGAGTTTATGAATAGTCAACCGGAGAATTCTTTATCAGCAAGGATGTGGTTTTTCATGAAGATATTTTCCCTTTCCGGAATACTACTGTAGATGATATGGGAAGGAATCATCGATTCTTATCATAAGAAGACCTATCCTCTGGACTCTTATCTTATTACCTCTCTTCCAAGACATCAGATAGTGGATGCAATATTGCCTTCACCGCCCAATAAGCCATCTATTGACAATCCGGTTGATCAACATTCCATGGAACAAGAATCTCAGGAGACAAATTGCGAAGAACCTACCAGTATTGAAAAATCATCTTTGGAGGTGTTGAATGAGCCACCACGAAGATCTGGTCGAATCGCTCGCCCACCCACTTGGACTAAAGATTATGTCTATTCCTCATCAACATCGTCAGGTACTCATTATCCTATCTCCTCATATGTGTCTTTCAACCGATTATCATCAGAACATTTATGTTGCATTAGCCGAATTTATAAGGAAAGAGAACCTTCTAGTTATAATGAGGCTGTGCGTGATGAACGTTGGCAAAAGGCCATGGAGGCGGAACTTAAAGCCCCGATTGATAATCACACCTAGGAGATCGTGTTATTACCTCCTGATCGCAAGCCCATTGGATGTAAATGGGTCTATAAGACCAAATACAGAGCAGATGGCTCTGTGGAAAGATATAAGGCCCGGTTGGTGGCCAAGGGCTTCACACAGCGGGAAGGTTTTGACTATCATGAGACATTTTCTCCAGTGGCCAAAGATGTCACAATTCGCTCCTTCTTATTGATTGATGCCTTTCGCAACTGGCCATTGCATCAGATGGATGTCCACAACGCATTTCTTCATGGTGACCTGGAAGAGGAGATTTACATGGACCTTCCACAAGGATTATGGAGACAAGGGGAGTCTAAGGTATGTCGTCTCCACAAATCTCTTTATGGATTGAAACAGGCTTCTCGACAGTGGTATGCCAAGTTTACTACTGCACTAACGGGAGCTGGTTTCGAGCAGTCAAAGCATGATTATGCTTTATTCACTTGGAAAGAAGGTACGTCGTCCATATATTTGATGATTTATGTTGATGACATACTTATTATAGGAAATTATGATTCCGCTATAAAGAAGCTTAAAGACCATTTACATTCGTCTTTCCATATCAAAGATTTAGGGTCACCTAAATATTTTCTTAGAATAGAGATAGCTCGTTCAGATCTAGGGATTTCCCTCAGTCAGCAAAAGTTTGTGATGGAGATTATATCAGAAGCGGGATTATAGGATGCAAACCGGCAATTATTCCCATTGAACATAATGCCAAGTTGACCAGTGTTGATTATGATGTTGGGTTTTCCTCCTTTGATGATCCACTGTTAAAGGATCCAACAAGCTATCAAAGACTTGTTGGAAACTCATCTATCTCACTATGACTAGGCCAGACATTTGCTATGCAGTACAGACTCTTAGTCAGTTCATGCACAGTCCAAAGACGTCACACATGAATGCAGCCCTAAAGGTGGTGAAATACCTAAAGAAATGTCTAAGACTAGGGATACTCCTCTCTAGAAAGTGCAATATGGAGATGGCAGCCTATTGTGATGCGGACTATGCTACATGTCCCATGAGTAGGAGATCTATCACTGGTTTTTGCATCAAATTTGGGGATTCATTACTTTCATGGAAAACAAAGAAACAATCCATTGTATCATTGTCATCGGCAAAGGCTGAATATCGATCTATGGCAAAGACTGTTTGTGAGATAATATGGCTATGAGGCTTACTTCTGGACCTTGGGGTACAAATTAAAGGTCCAACGTTACTCTTTTGTGATAATGATTCGGCACTCAAACTTGCAGCAAATCCGGTGCTGCATGAGAGAACAAAATATATAGAAGTTGATTGCTATTTTACTCGAGAGAAGATCAAAGAAGGGATCATTGAAACAAGAGGGATTAGGACCATGGAACAGCCCGCGGATATATTCACTAAACCTCTTTATCATAGACAAAATACATATCTTCTAAACAAGCTAGGCGTCTTAGATATATACAAGCCACCAGCTTGATGGGGAGTGTTGAAAGAAGATATGATTGGATTTGACTGGAGATTTGTTTTGATTGTAATTGACAGGAAATGTGATTATTTTAGGACTAGAAAGATTAGAAGAATTTATTTACTTTTATATTGAGTCATATTGTACAATATATACATTCCTTGTAATAGATACAGCAATCAATGAAGAGAATACAATTTTTCCTCTTCACACAAACTCTTACATTTCTCTTCTACTCGGATTCGTGACATGCCTATTGGGTTTACCCAAG
Source organism: Eucalyptus cladocalyx (assembly GCA_017140615.1). Taxonomy (NCBI): domain Eukaryota; kingdom Viridiplantae; phylum Streptophyta; class Magnoliopsida; order Myrtales; family Myrtaceae; genus Eucalyptus; species Eucalyptus cladocalyx. The sequence goes on from CM029518.1 coordinate 8,798,673, forward strand.
AACTAGTTTTTTTTTTTGTTTTATTTTTTTTTTGTCTTTACAGCTAAATCGTATGAGATTATGAGTAACAAAATTATTCGAATTTAAAGATAAACAATAGAAATTCCAATCCGTCAAAAATAATATTCCATAAGATGAATACGTAGTCAAACACAATTATAAACAATGAAAAGCTCAAATTTTTACCAAAAAAAAAAAAACAATGAAAAGCTCAAACACGTAACAATAAAACTTAAATTATAAAACTCCATTCTTCATTCATTCATAAATATTTAGAGAAAAAGGAAAAATTGATGAGGAGTTTTGAGGAAGGGTAAAGGACAAAGAATGAAAGAGTACCCATATAAGAATTCAGAGGAAAATAAAATTAGAGTTTTGACTTTTTAAGCTTATAAAACTGGTTCCAAAATAGGGCATTCAGTCCGATTCCTAGTGAACTCACTAAGAATCTGTTTTCCAACTGATTATAACCAATTTCACTGGAGTAGTTCACTCAGGAATCTGTTTTCCAACTGATTATTACCAATTTCACTGGAGTGATTCCAATGGAAACCAGCTCCTCAACCTATCCTTTGGACAGACCAATCCAATTTCCAAGTAGAACCGATTTGGTTGCACACAAGAGCAAAGGTTTGGTACTTACGGCATGTCCACTCCAACACAGATAATTTATATCTTGTAAATCATTTTACAGCAAAACATTTTCATTCAAAAGAGAACAAGGGATTCGGATTTAAAATACTAGTCATGACTTGCACATTCCATGTTATATGGATTCTTTCATTAAGAAAGGTCAACAGATCAATGCTACTCAACTCCATCATTAACTGCCAACAGACGAGCTTTCCAGACGTCTTAATCGAATATTTCAAACTGCGGAGATTTTCTCCCCCAACAAGTGGACAAGTACCCAGTAGAGAAAAACTCCAAATTACTAAATGCTCGTATAGTTCATCAATCCTATGCTTTCGATTTGCTAAAGTCAAAAATAGTAAAACGTCCTTCTTACAGATAGATGTTTACCTTCACCTTCAACACTCAGATACTTACACACTTTTTAACATTCCTTTCGAATGGCAGCACTGACAATTACTAACTGGCAGTAGATGCCGTGAAATGGCTTACATTTAGCATTGCCTAATTGGTTGAAAAAGATAAGTCCACATCGTCACTGGTTGCATCTCTACAAGTGATGCATTTTACTACATAAACTAGCAGATGGAAGCTTGAAAATGCTTGTGGCATAGCTTATATTCGGCAAGCAAACTCCTTATTGCTTTCAAGCCTCTATATTGAATTACAAGGAAGCAAATGAGAAAAATTTATTCTTTGATTGGTGCAGCTGATGAAAAGGAAAACTCCTAGAGTCGTGACTTTGAACGATAAGAGGATGACACAGGCGCACTCTGCATAATAAAAGGAAATTCCATGAGAAAGCTTAATTTGCAAGGTGTTCAGGCGGGCAGAGACTGGCAAGTAGTGGGCTAAAGGTATGGTAAATCAGTCACAGTTGGCATGTAAAGACATAAAGAAAAAAAGGGAGCCCGCCCCCGGGGGGGGGGGGGGGGGGCGGCGTTGTGAATGAATGGTTTTCCTTGGCCTAAGTGTTTATGATTATGCTAACTTCGTGTAGCAACGCTTTGTAACATCTCTTAACATCCTAAATGTTTTATTTAATTCACGCTGAAAACATGTCACTTGTGTAGCTAAATTCCTGTTGTATCAGTTTTGGTTCTCTGTACTGTGTTTTGGATCTCATAGGGGTCTTGTACACCTTTGCCAGCCCAAAATGTTCACCAGCAAAGAAGCAAAAGATCAAAGTGTGCAAGCATGAGATTGAGCAGCAGGTCAGTAAACATAGGTCAGATTTTCTGGAAGGTCAGTAAGGTGATTACTAAATTAGAGGTTTCACTGAGCCCTAAGAGAAAAAAAAAAAAAAAAAAAAAAAAGGATGGTTACCAGTGGGATGCCTTTGGTGGCTCTTTCTTCCAAAAACCTTGATGGTCGGTAGAAGTTACCATATAATTCTGACCACTTCTTGAGACTTTTGTATATGTGATTTGGTCCGACCAGATCGCCCCAAAAGACGAGACCACCACTGCAATGGAAGAAACAAGAAGGTTAGCAAGATGGAGGAAAAAATTCGGGTGTCAATATGTAAAGGAATAAAATAAGAAATTAAGAATCAATGTCGTGCTAAATATATCAAGCCTCCTCCTATTTGAGTCCATCAAGACAACAAAACCGGAATATCAAGGATAAATTACAAGTTCTATAAAAGAACTAGTGCACAAAGCTCCCCGCACTGGGGGCATCTGAGAAGAGGCTGCATCCATGACTTGACCCTGCGACCTTAGGCCACAAAGGAAGGGTTAAAGTACGCTTATTTCTTCCATGCATTGCTGTACTGAAAAATCCCTGCATTACAATATGATGTAGAAGAATAGACTGATAGAGCCACTCAAAATCATTGGAAGCCCATGGTCTCTCCTTCAGGCAAAAGAGCAATATGGTCAATAAAAATACATGACCTGATACAGTCCACCACTCGACACACTCAAATAGAACAGAGCATTAATAGTGACAATTTGTATGAACGAGGAGCAAAATGGTGTCACAACATTGTAAATTAATGTGCATATTTGCAAGGGAATAAGAATAACTGCAGATTAGCTCACCGGAATGATGGAAAACTCATCCCAAGGACTGAGGCAATGTCAAGGTCTGATGCTCGTATTACCACTTCTTCATCCAAAACACGACATGCCTCATTCACCACAGGAAATAATAGCATCTCCACAATTTCTTGTTCAGACACAGAGAGAGGCTGTGAACACCAAAGAAATTTAAAGGTTGCACAGATGGGTCAGGTTAAACAGAATCAGCAGGTCCATACGATGAATATACACAACTCAACAGAAGAATGAAGGTACCTTTCCACCGGGCATGATATTGGCAATCCTTCTAGACTCCTCAATAATAGGTTGCACAGATGGGTCAGGTACTGGCTTGCGCCCCTTTTCATAGATATAATATCCCTTTCCGTTGTTCTTCCCTAAGTACCAGAGTTCGTTTAAAGTACATTTAACAGATGAAAAAGAAGCAATCATTGATAAGAAAAGATATATAAGGATCATCCTCATTACCATTTCGCCCACTTCTGATCAAAAGATCAAGCAAAGGAGACTTATATGTCCGGCCCGCAAAAGCATCAGCAAATACTTTCCCGACTGCCATGCCCACACCATATCCTGCTACATCCTGAAGCCTGCAATTACAAGCATGTTAAAAGAGATCATCATCATCAAGAACACAGGACTCATTCATGGCTTCGAGAATGGATGCTTTAGTCACAAGTTCAAATGATAAATGGACTAATCAAAATCCATAGGTTCGTATAGATTGGCGGGTGACAACTTGAGAGGCTAAGAGGCTAAACAACAAGGTCACAAGACCACATTATCGCATTTATTTTTTGCATGTGCATCCCAATGAGTCATGGGTCCTCCCATCAGAACAAGGACTTTGGCAGCATGATCTTCTCTGTATCCTCTTGTTTCTCACATTCATAAATGATTCTATATTTCGCCTACTCCTTCAGTCAAACTTTTGGAAGAAGCTTCCTTAGATTATTGCTAACCAAAGAATGAGAAAACTAGGCAGCCAACTAGGCTCATCATAATTTACATTCTCAGACAATCGATTCTCCATGGACCAATTCCTTTGGAAAAAGAGTTTTAGATACATGTTGTCTGGTCTCATTCAGTGATTAATGGAGTTGTTACTCCTAAGCAGTAACTAAGCAATTATACTGAAAAGAAAAGAAAGCTAAGTGCTCAAGGAATTTTCCTACTCTACCTCTCCAGTCCAAGCTACATCAAGTCATCATCATATGCATCCCCAAAACAAGAAGAATTTGTGGGAACCTTAATTTTCTTGGATATTTCCAAATCCATGCATGCACCATATGTATGTATATTTTATGACATTGGGTGTCCAGGCCTCTTAGACACCCAACCTTAATCTATCTGTAAAAGCTAACATCGTCAACAAATCACATTTGATCAAGCGAAAAACATATCCATGACAAGCTGCAATGCAGAGGGGAAGATAATTACTGGAAAGGACCAAGAGGGAAGCCGAAGTTGACAATTGCCCTGTCAATCCTGAAGGGGTCCACACCTAGACTGACCAATAGATGTGCACCTTGGGAATATGGGAAGAATGCCCGGTTTACTGCAAACCCAGCACAATTGCCCACCACAACTGGAACCTTCTTTATGATTTTCCCAACTGTTACAAGATCAAGAATCACTTGTGCAGAAGTCCTCTCTGTGCGTACAATCTCCAATAGGGACATTATATGAGCCGGACTGTTTCCAGAGTTGTCCATCAAAAAGAAAAAAGAGTAAGCTTAGTAAACCAGTTCATAAAGGGAAGGAATGTTATACTAGAGAAAGGTAGCATGGTATCTATATAGGTCATCTCAATCAAACAAAGAACCCACATTCTTCATAACATTATGCTGGAAAAGTGAAGACCCAGGTATAATTACAGAAGAGCTGGAATGGTAAGAAAAGTTAAATCTCACTCATTAAAATGCATAATGTGCCACAAAGAATTAAATGACAAGAGAACTTTGCAAATCTAATATCAAGTTGAAGATGGACGGCTCCATGGCATCTAAAGACATCGTATATCCAAATGAGGGGCAACATATAGAGAGCCACTGAAAGCTATGTCCCACCACTGCTGACTCTTGATTCAAAGGGTAAAAAAAAAAAGAAAAAAGATGTCTGATATAGTAATACGTGCTATGCTACAGAACCTGATCATACATAAACACGATGGTCATTACTAAATCAGCCTTCGGCATTTTTTTCTTGCTCAAATTGTGCCAATACAGGGAAAAGTTTTGAAAGAGACATACATGTGTTGACAGGCACAGAATAGATCCATCAGACAGATCACCGAGAAAACTATCAACAGGATAAGATTGATCGGACCAGATATGAGAGGAAAAAGTGACATCTTTCACAGAGTGAAACAGATAAATAACACCGCAGTTGCATTGTCAATTGGAATGACAAGAAAGAAAATCACACGCCTATCAGTAATCTAAGTTACCATTTTAATAGATATAAAATCAGGCCAAATAATCCTAACTACACAACCACAAATTCCAGACCCCACATCAAGCATGGCTATTCTGCACCAAGGATGAGAAAGAGTGATGCTTCATTCATCTATGCCGTAAAGGAAAAGAGAACAGGTTAAATAACCTGAAAAAATGAGCACCCACTATCCGATCTTGAGAGCTGGTTCTTTCTCCAATTATATTAAGATCAATTGAAGAAGTATTTGTAGCTAGTATGCAATGGGGGGGACATATCTTCTCAATTTCGCTAAAAATTGCTTGTTTTAATGAAATGTTCTCGATCACAGCCTGCAAAGGGGGACTTCCGTCAGTTGTTTCTAACAAAGAAGTAGTACATATCATGCGCATATGAGTCTTAAAGATCTCTCATGGCTTCTATTCAATAGAACATGTGAACGCCCTGGTGCCATTTTCTATAGTGAAGAATTGTATAATCAGATCTGCAAAGCAGGAATTTTAAGCAGAAAACTACCTCTATCACCATGTCCACGTCTTTAAAATCCGCATAATCCAGAGCACCTTTGAGCATTGACAAAGCCTTTTCCGCATTTCCCTGTGTCAGTTTCCCTTTCACTACCAGGCCTCGAACATTAGCTGCAAAGAGAAGCCATAGAAAAATAGATGAGAAGTCAAGCTTATTGCAAATAACAGCATCATGGAAAAAATCACTATTTCATAAGCAGCAAAGGCGTTTGGGTTAAAATTAACTTCTGTAAACAGCCTAGATATATATACTCTCATACTCACTTTGCATCATTGGTGGGCAATGACCTGAAGTTGTCTTTTGTCATGGATAAAACATGGATAGAAACTATATGTTTAAATTTATGTGGCTATTATGAATCATAGGCAATAGCAAACAATACTTTAATCTGAACTTGTCCAGCATGAAGTGACCTACCTAGTCCTATTAACAGTTTAAAAGTACTGGATACCTTAATTCAGCAGCTACTAAACATCAAATTATAGCTAAAATCTTGGTAACTTCCTATCAGTCATGGTGGAAAGTAACCAACGGAAAAAAGGAAAAAAAAACAAAATCTGTTCACCACAACTATGGCCCATGGCAAATGAGGAAATGGTGTAGCTAAACAGGGAATGCCGCTCCCAGGCTTTTGAACTTCATGAAATGGACTACTTACCCTCAACCATTTTTACCCCCTTTAGAAGATACTCAGAGTTGATTTCCTTAAGAACAACGTATATGTTGTTCACAATAAGAGCAGTAGCAATGCCAGAACCCATTAGACCTCCACCTATCACAGCAACCTTTTTCACCTTCCTTGGTTTTAACCCAACATCAGTGACATTAGGCACCTGCAAGATATTTGTTTAGAAGAATTAGCACGTCCTTATCCTTTTCTGTAAGCATAACTTGTTCCTGCATGCAAAGTTCACTACAAAATCCTTTTCCCAGAAAAGAAGACTCAAATTTCAAACAGTAATTCTCTCCTACAACTGTTAAAGCTCAAAACTAAGAACCAGGCATCTAGCAGCCCACTTTTTTCTGTGTCAGATACAACAAAGAAAGGATAGAGAAGATCCCTCACATCTTAATACATTTACCTCGTTATTTTGAAGTAGTAGGTACATATCTACTTTAGACGCACCTTTGATGTCGCACGCTGGGCAAAAAATACATGAACAAGACCCTTTGAAGTTTCCGATAAGACCAACTCCTTAAATACTTTAGCCTCCTGCCATGACAATTTTCTTTGTCAGCAAATTCACAAAAGAAACTAAGCTTGCTTCAAAACTATTCATGCCCGCTACTCCTCCCCGCAAAAGCTTTTCCCAGCAGACATGTTGAGTCAAATGGTCTAAAAAGTCCCGAGAGTGCACATGCTAGTAATGTGGGCAAATTTAGAAATTAGGTGCATAATGTTATCCACCATTGTGGTTAAGAACAGCAAATTGAGTTCTTTCAAGGGAGACAGACTAGGTATCTATGACAGATTAGCCATACTCTTAAATGTACCTTTAGAACCCCGCTATATCCACCATGAATGATGCCATCTTCAATCACATCAAGGCATGCCTGATGCTGAGGCAAGTGAAGAGCAGTCTTCCTCGCTTGTTCTCGTGCAATTTTCAGTATATTGCGTGCTTCAGACAGGGAAGGGAGCTTATCTGTGCGATGAAGTGAACGAACCCATGGTTTACGCCTATTTGCAATGTCCAGAGCCCAGAGACGAGATACTTTCAACAATTCTCCTGAAGGAACGATGGCATCTATGAGACCTAGTTCCTTCCCCTCTTCTGACATAATTGGTTTGGATGACTGCATATTATTAGATGCAACAATTAATTAGCATGTTCGTAAATAAATAACTGCAGACAAGACTTTTGGTGAGATGCTTGCTCTTTTCTCGGAATAGAAGTCGAAACACTGAGCAATGGCCTAGAAGCTACACCTGATTAGGAGCAATTTGATCGGATCTTGTCCTCAGATACTTCGTTCTAGAGATTCCTCTCATTTTATATAATTCTTGCAGCATCTATTTTTTCTTTTATTATAGCAAATCTTCATTAGAAGACAGTAGCAAGATATTCTAGTACCATTAAATCAGTATATATCTTTATATTACTCCTCAGTCCTCAAAAGAAGGAAAGTGAAAACCACACTTGTTTCAGAACAGGGAACCTTGTGGTCACCATCTGCAGCATTGTCGAACCTTTGTGGATTCAATTCGCAACTAGTTTATGCAAACACAAACCATGTACTGCTTATCCTAGGTAGTGGCCATCAATACGTAACCCTACCAAATCAAGAAAATCCAACCCCCCCCCCAAAAAAAAACAAAAAAAACCAAAAAACAAACAAAAATTTGCATGTGCAAGCGAGCAGAGAGAGAGAGAGAGAGAGAGAGAGAGAATCATAGATCAAATTGTAATCTCACCCGCATCATTTCAATAGCCTTGGCCAGTCCTAAAAGCCTCGGAAGACGTTGTGTTCCTTAAGAATTGATAAGCTTATTGTTAGTTTGGATCATAAGCAGGACAGATTGTTGTAAGACATTCAGGCTTATGCCCAGGCATTGCCTAAAAGTACCTCCGAATCCAGGAATTACTCCAAGTGATAGCTCTGGTAAGGCTAGTTGTGTCCTTGGCGCCGCTATACGTGCATGGCATCCCTGGATAAACACCAAAGGGGGCATTGTTGATTATAAACATAGGAAACAAACAAAAGAAAACAACATTCGAAACTGCTTCTACTCGACTCAGAACACAGATGACAGACCAGTGCCAATTCTAAGCCACCTCCGAGAGCAAGTCCTTCTACAGCAGCAACGATAGGCTTCTTGGCATCTAGCAATAGAAACAAAAATCAATCTTTATTCACCCTCTCAAATGGCATCACATTGTGGAAAGGTAACAGTTTTTTAGCACAGCCAAGGACCTTCCATTGTGTTGACCACGAGCTCGACGGACACGTCAGGAAGAATTGAAATGTCACCTGCCAGGCAAATCGATCACGTTCAAGTTCACTATCGCCGGGAAATCAGCAAACGAGTAATTCAAGAGACGATTCCCGTCAAAATCATACCAGTCTTATGAATCTTCTCAAAGACATTGATATCAAAACCACCGGAAAACCTCCCGCCGTTGCCTTCAAAACGAACGAAAAGACACGCATGATACTAGCGCGTAAGCAAAAATTACAAAACGCATCGAATAGAACCCGCGGGAATCGGCAAAGCTATTGCCTTTCGCCTGTTTGCTTGCCGGAGCAGGCCTTCTGGCAGATCGCAAACGACGAAGAAATAGACAACGAGAAAAAGCAGCAACGAAACAGAGATTGGACAGCAGAATCTTAGTCCCGAAAGTTACCGGTCAAGACAATAGCCTTCACATCATCCCTGCGCATAGCCTCATCGTACTTCTCCTTCAATCCGGACAGAACTGCACCGACCACCACCAATCAGCAACATCAGCACCGCGCGCGATGGCAAAAGCCGAGAAATCGCACGCTCGCTCGCTCCACGACCGACCGACCGAACGCCGACGGCGAAAAAGAGAAGAGAAGAGAAGAGAAGGAAGGAAGGGAAGAAAGGGCCCCGCCGGAGCTTTACTTGGGATGGCCAAGGCGTTGACGGGAGGATTCGACATGGTGATGACCGCGACGCCGTCGCCGCCGACGTCCATGGCGACGCCGATCCTCGCCATGATCGGGGAATTCCTCCGGAGGCAGGGGACGCAGGCCGCGCCGATCCGATTCGCCGCGCCGAGCCGAGCCGAGCCGAGCCGAGTTCGAGTTCGAGTTCGTTCGCCGCTGGAACGGACGACGGAGCGCCGGAGAGACTCGCCGAGGTGGAGGAGATCGAGCGAGTCACGGAAGGCGGAGCGAGGCCGGTTTTATACGCAGACAGAGAGGGATTGGCGTGGCTGAGTGGGGAAGCGAGTCGATCGAGTGTGCAATTGACGAACGGATGTCCACTGAGTTAGTGAGTCAGCTTTTTCTTTTTTTCTTTTTTTTTTTTTTAATTTTAAATTTCTTTTCTTTTTTTTTGGGTAATTAATAAAGACTAACGTGTTGAAAGTGACGACAGCATAAATCCCACGGTTTTAATTGATTCGATTGAGTTGGAGAAATCGCTCGGTAAAGTTATATTTGTTTCGCAGCACACGTAAAGGAAAGATTTATTCGATTTGGTCGAGTAAGAAGTGATTAAAAAAAAAAAAAAAGGGTATGGATCATGATCATGATTCCATATATGGCTAGAAATTAATTATATTCGGTTGCGATTTCAATTTATTTTATCGAGAATTTTTATAATTTTCATTTCCCAATATTTATTAGCGACATTTGAAAGTCAGTTTTTTTAATTTTCAACATTTATTTTCTAATTTTATAGCCAACAAATCCTAAAATAGACATAATCGAGTTTTAGGACATTTTTTCGTTTGAAAATTAGATCATCGTGTGTCATATACAAAGAAAATAGTTATAATATTAATACTTGCATGAAATTCTATCTTAAAATCTTTGATTTAATTAAGTTTCTCATGCCACATTCGACCAAAAAGTAAGTTTATAAACCGAGTCAAAATATTGGTGAAGAATACAGGTTGTGATTTGGGCTTTATCTTAGATGCCACTACACATATCAAATTACTCTATCATTCTATATGAATTATGACTTTTGATACAATTAAGCATTAGTGGAATTACTCGATCAAGTTAGCTTTATTTTCTAGATAATATTATATCATAACTGAAGCATGACAAATATGTCAGTTGAGAGTATTTGAGGTTTTGTAATTATAAAAAATATCCACATAATAAATGAAAAAAATCGATATCCGTCGATATGCAAAGAAAACATTCCTAATATATTATGGATTTACATGGTATCTAGTAATTCCATTCGAAGAATCCTAAAGATAACCCCTAGGGCTATTATGGAGTTCTCGTGATTCCTAAATTAATTAAATAAAACATTCTAGTCGATGACTAAATACCATAGACGACTTACTTTTATTTATTTATTTTCAATTAATAGGGTCTCACGATAATACAATGGGACTGGCCGCCGGGTATCCAATCAAATTCATTCTGTCAGACGAGGTGCTGTCCTTGTCATAATACTCACTAAGACACTTCGTACTTTCGGGGATCACGTGGTTTAATGTGTCAAGGGGCCCCATTTCAACTACTATATCTGGTCCCAAAAAAAAAAATAATAAAGAGATAAATAAAATACAATTTTGTCGCGGGCGGAAATTTAAAAAATTAAAAATAAAAATACCAAGAATAGTCAATGTCACCGGTTAGGTAGGTCGATGGGGAAGCCAACTACGAGCGTTCCGGGCAATTGGCCTAATCCTAGGCTTGAAAAGGAGGTGTGAAGAGAAAAAAGCACAATGCCATCGTGGAAAATTTAGAAAAGTCGCGAAAAAATAGGTATTAATTATACCTCCACAATAAAATACTTTCCATTAACGGATTTTTTGAGCAACATGAATTCTTTAAGTTAAGCACATTTTCCAAATTGTTGATTTTAGGTGAGATAAACACACCCTCTTGCCCATTTACTTTATTTGCTCTTTTACTAACTACCCGTTTCTATCAAGAGACGGGTTGAGATTATATAGCTGTCGTGATGATCTTGTTATATTTAAGATGTATATTAAATAAGGGATATTTCAGTTTTTTTTTTTTTTAATATTGATCGATAACACATGATACCGGGATGATTGTTTTTGTATCGCGATGGTAATCGGCCAAAGTCTTTTGGTAGAAAAAGAAGTGATGCCCAGGAGTGTCCCTGAACACTTAAATTAATATAGTTTTACAAGAAAAATTGTAATTTTCAACGTAATAAAATAGAATTAATGCATGACCAAAAAAGAATAGACTTAATAAAAATTATGCATCGACAAAGATGCATGCTTTGCGCAATTCACGTTCCGGGCATGTTCCACGCAGTTGGGCAAAAACTCGGAAACCGCATGGCTGACTTTGACGCCTCGGTCTTGGTCTAACCAAACGTTGGCCAGAACTTCCGGTCGAGATTGAAATCTGTCTGATTCTCACTGTCTCTTTCTTGGCCGAAACTTCGTGTCGAATGCCTTGGGGCGTGGCGCACGAATTTGATTATCAAATGTGACTGATGTTGAAGTCCTTGGAAAAAAATGTACCTAATGTCGGGATTTCAATGATATTGGTGTGTATCCCTATTTGTGCAATCGCCAATTGGATAACCAAACCAGCGTGGGGCTGGACGTACCTCATGTCCAACCGATGGTTTGTCGGCTTCAATGAGGAGGGAGTTCGCTAATTATTCCCATGGTATCGGTTTGGAGCCTTCTCTAGACCATTTTGGAATTAAGAAAGTCCTAAATGCACCGCATTGATGTGAGGAAGTGCGCCTTTAAGATTACCCAGAGAGGTAGATTGATCGAGGTGTTCAAATCACCTTATCGCTAGTGTTTACATGAATTTGGCCCCATTTGACCTAACAAGGCAAAGCTTGGCAATGGCATAGAAACTTCAGAGATCAACTGGGTTGGGCATTGCTCTGGTAGCCGATTATCGAAGAAACAATAAAGCCCTTCTCGGCTTACTCAGCTCAATCGGAAGACGCCCTTCCCTTGTTTACGAGGCCGGGAGGGGCGCCGCTTTCGAAATGCGAAACTTACGCATCCCTAGCATCGCCGCTTGTCGCCGCTCCCTCGGGTGTTATCATATAAGGGCGTCGTGCGTGCTCAGAGGACGTTCTGGATTAGAATACGGTCGAGATGTAGTTAGTACAATACTGCAACGACTGATCCGAGGTAGGAGGGCCCTTCAGCAGAGCAGCTCCAAAGTTAGCGGAGATCCGGATTGTACTGGGCGGAGCGAAATGAAATTTGCACCTTGCTTGAGACTATATTCTTGGTCTTCTGATTCTGGTCAAAACAGTATTTGGGCCCCCAAGTTTTTTTTTTTTGGGTCTGATTTGGGCCCCCAAGTTCGCTTTCGTATAATAATAACAACAGCTAATTTACAAAAAACCCATAAACACATAACTTAATTTTTTTTGAATAAAATCATAAACTTGTACATTTATGATAAAGTTATTGAAATTAACTTTTTGACCATAAAAAATATAAAATCGGTACATTTGTGACAAATTTACCTTTCGTTAGTTTTTATTAAATTAGATTAATACTACAAAAACTACAAACCATATACCTATAACAAATGGAGAGTAAAGCCCATATGATATACCCTCAATTATTATATTTTATATGTCATCCAACTCAACAATTTGATGGTAAAATTTAATAAAGATTAATAAATGTTAAATTTGTTATAAATGTACCGCTTTAGAGAATTTTTGGTGAGCAAAAAATTAATTTTGGATAAATTTATCATAAGTATATTGATTTGAGGTTTTCGTGATATTAACCTAATAACAATACTTAAGCAAGTGTTAAAAACTTGTCCAATTATGAAGAGCCAAATGACCAAGGTAAATTGTCCATGGCTGTCGACTTGGGCTAAGAAAGACCGAGCGAGATGCAATAGAGGTGAAATTTGCCAAGTGCTTAAGGCTCTCAATCAGCAAGTGAATATTCGATAGAATGAGAATGGAAGATGTAACAAAGTAGCCAAGTCCTGAAACATGGGCGTCGATAAATGAAGCACAGTTTAGTCGACAAAAGCCACAGCCACGGGTGTCTATAACGTGCAATTAGCTAAGTTAAGGAGCCGACAATCTCAGGTGTGGTTCGCCGGAGCACGTCGACTATGAAGAAGCAAAATCTGGCAATCACGTAGGATGCAGTTGTTGTCTTTATTGGTAACTGTCTATAGTTGTCGTAACTATTAAAATTGTAATTTTCACAATGGACCACCAATCAATCAATGAAAATTGGTTGTTCGATCTTTATTTCATGTTTATCTTTACATTTCAATACCATTTTATATAACTGGACATGATTGTCTCTAGTCTTAATAATTTTAATTTTCTTCGCATTTTCTGTCCAAAAATTTGCAAATGACCTTTTCACATCCTTTGTCGATTTCCACTTAAGTTTCTCATTGACATTTTTTGGAGAAATAGTAATGAAGAGAAAACTAATAAAACATTTAAGAAAGCTTTATGATTTCCATTATATTTCAGTTCTTTATGACACAAACATAAAATTGTCAATTGGAAGTTGGTTTTCATAATATTTCCAAGCTTCCGTCTCTTTTAATTGTGATGATGGCATCAAAAGTCAAAACAATGTTTAAGCAAGCTAACAAGGAGAAAATTATGAAATTTATTTGGACAATGCCAATGTCAATCGATTGTTTGTAATATCAAAAGTATATACTTTATAAAGCATAAAATAATTTATACATATGTATTTAATGGCATTGAATATTGAAATGAAAATTTTCCATGGAAATGGCGCCAATTTTCTGGTCATCCCAAAAAGATTTAATTTTTTCATTTTCATTTATGGTAATTTATCCTTTATTTATTTTTATTTTTTATAATTGAAGGAAATATTATCAGCCGATATCGTTTAGCGGGAGGGAAGCTGAAGCTCCCTCCTTAACGGCCACAAATGGCCTCCCTCGCCTTCCCTCCGTCGCTGCACCACCACCGCCGCCGCCACCTCGCCTCGCTCCCGCCGTGCACGCCGCCGCCTCCGACCGCCGTCGATTCCTCCAGACGCCGCCGCCCCACTTCCGCTTTCGCCCTCCCCGGCCGCTCGCTCGCCAAGCTCCCCGCCGCCGACCGCGCCCTCCGGCGAAGGCCGCGGGCGGTTCCGGAACCAGGGAGAGGGCCGCCGGCAGCTCGTCGGCCCGGCCTCCGAGGCCCGGCGGCGACGAGAGGTGGCGGAAGGAGTCGCTGAAGGACCTCGTGAGCTCGATCATAACGGAGCGGGAGCGGTCCGAACGGGGGGCCGGCGGCGGCGGGGAGGGCGGCGCGAGGAGGGCGCCGAAAGGTAAGGCTACGGGGAGGGGCTCGAGTCTGAGGCGGAGGGATGATGTTGGGGTTGGGAATTGCGGCACGCGTGCTGAAAAAGAGAGTGCGGCGGGGAAATTTGTGGATGACGGTAGTGCCAGTTCGGGGGGTAGAGTGGAGAAGCGGAGAACGAGCAGGAATGTCGGCGGTAGTGCGACGCAGGCGGCTGGCGAGAGCAGGAAGTCCAGGAAGAGTAAGGACGAGTCGCCTGAAGTCCGGTTGAAGGTCGCGCTGGATATGTGCTCGAAAAGTGGGGATTTTTTGGGGGCGGTCCAGTTGTATGATTCGACTCGGAAGGAAGGGATTCAATTGGGGCAGTATCATTACGCCGTGTTGTTGTATCTCTGTGCTTCTGCGGCTGTTGGCGTCGTTCAGCCTGCTAAAAGCGGAAGCAGTGCGAGGACTTTGAATAGGTTGGACTTGTTGAATGAAGATGTCACTACGAATCGCGTCAAGTTTGATGAGGAGGATGAAGTCGTGTCAAATGACCTCCGGTCAATCGGTGCCCATAGTATTGAGGGAAATGCTGGCAAAATGGATTTACGTTCGAGTCGCACGTATGGCGATGTTGAGTATACCGACGGAATTAAGAGCATTGGACAGAACTTTAATGGGTTTCCAAAACCCAATGCTCATGTTTCAGATAGGCTGAATGATGTAGGAAAAACTAAAGGTGATTCCTCTGACATTGAAAATGAGGCTATAGACCAAGAAGATCATGTTGTGATATTAGATGAAAATCTCAAGAAGTTTGCGGTTGAAAAGGGATTTGAAATCTACAGGGAGATGTGCTCGGATAAAGTCCCAATGAATGAAGCCACTTTGACATCTGTGGCCAGAATGGCGAAGTCAATAGGTGATGGAGACATGGCGTTTGACATGGTGAAGCAAATGAAGCCTATGGGGATAAATCCTAGGCTGCGGTCCTATGGTCCTGCTTTATCAGTTTTCTGCAATAGTGGAGACATTGAGAAAGCATTTGAAGTTGAAAATCATATGCTGAAGAATGGTGTCTATCCAGAGGAGCCTGAACTGCAAGCACTACTTAGATTAAGCATAGCAGTTGGAAGAGGGGACAAGGTGTATTATCTGTTGCACAAACTCAGAACAAGTGTTAGGAAGGTCTCTCCCTATGCTGCAGATCTAATTGAGGACTGGTTCAAAGGCAAGATAGCTTCAAGACTAGGGAAAAGGAAATGGGATGAAAGAGATATAAGAGAAGCAATTAAAAATCATGGTGGAGGCTGGCATGGGAAAGGTTGGTTGGGAAGAGGCAAGTGGAGTGTATCACGTGCAACTGTTGGTTCTGATGGCTCATGCAAATGCTGTGGTGAAAAATTGGCCACAATTGATCTTGATCCTTGGGAAACAGAAAAATTTGCCAAGTCAGTTGCAGCCTTGGCTCTAAAGAGAGAAAAAAACTCGAGCTTTCAGAAATTTCAAGTATGAAATTCTCTATTCAACCCTTCCTCATTTTAATTTTCAATGTGTCTCCAAGAACCAGATGGACTAATTTAGCATTTGCAGAAATGGCTTGATTATTTCGGACCATTTGAAGCAGTAACTGATGGAGCTAATGCAGGCCTTTTTAGTCAGCACAGATTCTTACCAGCAAAGGCATGTATTTTGAAATTTGAAGACAGATAACCTGTGAAGGTCCATAGATATTTAGAGTTGTAGTTTTCTGATTTTTCTTGTACACTTGTTGAAATTGATCTGTAGGTTAATGCAGTTGTTAATGGAATACGTCAGAAGCTTCCTTTAAGAAGATGGCCTCTCATTATTTTACACAATAGACATATTACAGGAAAGAAGATGGAAGTACCAGTGAACAGGGCAATCATTGACAAGTGGAGAAATAAGGATGCACTTTATTTAACCCCTACTGGATCCAATGATGACTGGTGAGATTTTAAATTTGTAGATTACAATCATAAAGTTTAGATCTTTATTGTCATTCCGGGGAATATTGAAACCTCCATAGTGCATGCAGTTTAAATTAAACCGACATGAGGAATAACGTGCATTTCAGGTATTGGTTGTATGCAGCTATTAAATTTAAGTGCTTAATCGTGACCAATGATGAAATGAGGGACCATACGTTTCAACTTCTAGGAAATGACTTCTTCCCCAAATGGAAAGAAAGGCATCAGGTGAGTCTTGTTGGATTTCCCGTTAATCTTGATTAGTAGTCTTTTTTGCTTATCAAGGTCACTAGCCTTTTAACTATTTTATTATTTCCCTAAGAGTTGCTGGTGCAAACTATAATAGTATTTGTGTTTCTGTTTTCAAGGTACGTTTCAGCTTTTCTGATGCTGGTCCAGAGTTTCACATGCCTCCTTCATGCTCTGTTGTAATCCAGGTGAATAGCACAAAATTTATTTTCTATGCTGTATGCATCTTCTCTTATAGATGGATATGGGTGATACGGTTGAGTTTTTGTTTGTTGTGGTGTGTGCATGCACGCTTGCATATTTGGGTGCATGGCATTTGCATCTTGCAAACTTTGAAAGGTTAAAGACTTCAAATAATCCTCTGGTGAAACAATGTCCACAGGAGTCCGAGAATGGCCACTGGCACATACCCATTTTGCTGGAACATGAGTATGAAGCTGATAGAACGTGGTTATGTGTGACGCGTGCTGGCTCTGGATTGGCAACCAGACCTGAAGGTAGTAGATTGTATGCCGAGTCAAGTTTACAATTCGATAAGCTGAAGCGTCTATTTTTCGTGATAAATGCTTGCATGCCCTGCCTTTGGGCTGAGTAAAAACGTTATTCATCAAAACATACTGGATGGCAGTGTTGAATACATGATCTGATTACGTAAGCTTTTGCTGGTGCCCTTCTCCCCACCCCAACACCCCTACCCAAACAACCCTCCCCTCAAAACACACACACCCCAGAAGAAAAGATTATAGAAGCTTTTGGACTTGGACTATTTTATCTTTTGCTTGTTGTAATCTAAGCTCTATGTTTCACCTTGTTCATTCCACTTTTGCTTATGGTATGCTTTTCTCTTGGCAAAACAGCTCCATATAATTTTATATCTCTGTTGATTCATGAAGAGAATAACTAGTCTAACCAGTTCTGACAATTAAGGACAAGAGCAATGCCCATGCTAAAAATTTAAGGAGAAGTGAAAATTCCATTTTTAAATTATTTGATTTCCACACTGATGCTAGTGTTTTGGATGAAACATTATTTTGTTCTGGTCTAGATCATTTCAGGTAATGGTGACTGGTGCTTGGTCTTATTTTAATAATTTTTATTTGCTCAACACTCAATCCTCCTCACCAACTGATTCTCACTACACAGTTTTGTTGCTGATAAGAAGGGTATCTTGTCCAATTCCCAGTCACTAGGTTCACCACCTAACCGTTTCCCATCTCCATAACTTCCAGGGCTGGGGTATTTGGGAAGTAGAAGATACAAAAGCCTAGAAGGCCATTCTTAAATTTGGTTGATATCGACATTTTGTAGTCATGGGAAGTTCCATTCCTTATGGAGTTCTTGGATTTTCTTGTGATTCATGGTTATTATGGAAAGAGAGACTAGGTTTCACAATTGACAGTTAAATATATACTATGTTCCTCATGTCTTCTGTCCTAGAAAGTTCTAAGGTTGAATTTGGTGGTAAAGTATCGGTGTTTACTCTTCAGTACAGTCTCAAGGACTTGTTGAGTGCTTCATTAGCAATCAATAGCAACATCAAACTAAGCTTCTTGTCCCACTAATCTAAGAGGGGAGAAGGGATAATCTGCAGGCAAAGTGTGGTGGCAGGTGTCAATAAGCAATCACGTGAATATTTTCATCATCTGTAGCTGGGTTAATTAGTTTTCTTGCAGTTTCTATTTGCAAGTACCTCAATTTATTTCATAAAGCTGGTTTCGCTGAACACATGTATGCATGAATAGCCGCTCTTCGTTGTCTACTGGTGACAAAACGTTCTGATATATCTTGTTCTGCTGCCAAGAGATATTCGTATGTGATGTTTTTGAAAATTTTTGTCTGCTCTTTTCTAATTAATAACATAAAGTTTGTTCAATTAGTTTTCTAGTTTGTTTTTTAAGTCTTTGCATTTGTTTAGATCTGCAATTACATCAACGGAGTGAGCAACATGTGACGGAAGACAAAGACCCACAAGATGGAGTTGATCCCTTTTCAGAAACGCTTCAACCTAACCATGATAACGTTAGAAAATCACCTCCCGAGACACACCAAAATCTCAAAAACATATTTGCAGCGGCTGTATCATCATATGACAGCACCCTTTTGTCAGAACTTGACACTGCAGAGAGGTGTGCTAATTGTATTATTGATTTCCAAATATAGATTCATTGATAACAGTTCGCATCCTTTTGTTATCTTCTCACCTAGATCAAAGAACTTGGAATGCCTATGTATAGACATAAGGCACATTTGTTTTTTTAAGGTGTAGAGAGCCCTTCGTTGGCAGAAAAGCTTAGTTTGAATGAATATAAATGTATTTTACCAAGCATTGTAACTATGGAATGGATACATTCTCTTGCCTAATATATAATTCAGGTAGAATTATTCCAGCTTCCTTTTCCTTTGGTGCTTTGAAAGTAGTCTTTGGTTGGTGTTGGGTATGAAGTTGGTGCATCTGCCCTAAGATCGGTCACACCAGATGTGGCTTTGCTCATTACTGATAAAAATTGTTGCCGGCGGAAATATTCTAAAGGTATCAATTCGTGCGGCTTACAGGTAGAATCTGTGGATGCACCAAGCAAACTCGTTGCTATGTTATCATATTAGGATATAGGGCTATTATTTTGTATAATGGTGTTCGTATTTGCTCTTCTTGTTTGTGTCGTTCGTGGCATTGGCTCTTTGGGAAAAGGAGAGATGGATCTGAAAATGGTTGCACAGACATTCATTTTCATAGGATGATTCCTTGGGGGAGAAGCAATTGACCATGCTATGGACGATGTCTCTTCTCCACCACAATGTGCCGCCAGGAAACGGAGAGATTAAAATCTCTTTTGGAACCGTCATTTCTCTTTCAAATGAAATTATAGTTTTCGTCCAACGTTGATATACGGGGGACTAGCAAATGGTCAAAGAAATTGAGCACATGCCTGCTCTTGAAGTTGTAAGGGGGGCTCCACATGAAAGGATTTGACGTTCACGCAATAAGTGTCCTTTGTTTGGTTTTATGTCTGCCCTAATGAATTATTGGTCCAGATAAATTTTACTTTTGTGATTCATGAATTGGTTGGTTTAATATGTAATATCATCTTTAAACTTTTAATTTGTTTAATATAGTTCTAGAACTTTTGACCATTATGCAATATAGTCTTCCGAGCTTTTCATTTGTTCAATGAGATTTCTCAACTCTAATCCAATGTGAAATGTACTTAATGAATTTTTAATTTATTGAATGTAATTCTTAAACATTTTTATATAATTTATAGACCACGTTGAACAGATTAAAAGTCTAGAGATGACATTATACATTTGGCAAAATTTAGGGATCAAATTGTGCAATGCGTACATTACAAAATTAAGGATGACATTGCATATTAAACCAAAATTCAGAAAATCTGTACTTTCTCTCTGTGATAAAATATTTCTTGTTTGTATTTGCCATGGGCTCGGTGCATGCGAGACCTTGAATGGTCGGTTTCACGCTGGAAGTGCAATAGTAAGTGGGCACGAATCAAGGACATACCGTTCCTGTGTATATACAATTCTCTGGCATTTCGTTTATTCACATCTTGATGTGTCGTGATGCAATGCGTGGCCCCTGAAAGTGATAGCACTGTCAGGTACTGAACGTGCCCTTTCTTCCTCCATGACGGAGGAGAGAGAAGGGGAGGGACACAAGATCACGGGCTGCAACTCTTTTCTTTGTCCTCTTTCGCTCCACTTAAGGTTGTTCTTTTGCCCCTTTTTTGACAGAATCAAATCTTGAATGGGGTTATCAGGTTTCGGTGCATCGAACAGTTCATTAATAATAGAATCACGAGTCACGAGCACCTAGTCACCTCTCTCTCTCTCTCTCTCTCTCTCTCTCTCTCTATAGAAGAGAACCGCCGTAAATAAATATAGTATGTTCATTTCTTTCTTCAGTCAGGTAGATTCTGAAGAAGGGAATGGAAGACCCCAAATGCACCCGCACAAACCCGGAGGGCGATGAGTCCGAGGATGTCGTTCGTTTCGAAAAGTCTCTTCGAGTAAGAATTCCATGGGCCCTTGAAACATGTTGCTAAAATTTTCTTTGTTTGGACTCTGCATTTGTTATCTTACCCTGGTTGCTGAGTTGTGTGGTTCTGTGTTGCTAATCTGTCGTAGGAGCTTAAAGATTTGCGGTCTCAGCTTCATTTTGCTGCAGATTATTGCGAGTCGACGTTCTTGAACGCGGAAGAGAAGAACACGTGAGCATTTCTTACCATCGAAACCTGAGTCTTTTTCTCCCAGGAGATATAATTTACTGCTTAACTTTTCTTTAATGTAAGCAAGTTGCTTGAAATCTAGTTGGACTTGCTAGAGTTAGTTGAAAAGCAACATATATAAATTTAGCAACCCAGAATTTGCTTCCTTAACTTTTCCAAGAGCCGGTTTTCTTTATATTTCTTTTTACTGACATTATGTGAAAAAAATCTTTTCTTTTCTGGCTCGCAGCATTGTTGACAACACTAAAGAGTACGTATGCAAGGCCATGGTCACCGTGGTCGATCATCTTGGGAATGTCTCTGCTAATCTCAATTGCCATATTTCCAATGCCTGTGAATTCTCTAATGCGGAGCTTCGGATTAACTGCCTGAAGCAAGTCAGTCCTTTTATACACATCGCCGTTAGTAAACTCAATTATGTGGCAAATGAGGATTCTTAAGCATAAAGGATGATTCAACTTGTTTTTGTTCAACAGAGACTTCTGCTGTGTGAAGAGTATTCTGGCAAGCTCGCTTCAACTGGAGTACAATGGGATGCTGTTCTTCCGAGACATAGCCCTCGATACTTATTAACTTGTATAATTCTACCTTTTCTTTTCGATGAGTAACTACTGACATTCTCATTTTTGCCCAGTTTAAAAAGCTAGTAAATGCTGATGTTATTCCTTAATTATCATTCCTGCTTATGTTTCTTACTGGAGATTAAACCCTGCTGTTTTCTTGAGCAGCTATCACTAATGTTGAGAGGCCAAAGGAGGTTGGGAGGTAATATTCTAGGACAAGTAGAAGATATAAAGCTAGAGATTCATGAAGTCATCAAGAGCTTTAAGGAAAGTTCTTTGAATTGAATTCTCTGTTTCATTTCCTATGCCCTTGCGGTTCAGGGATTCTGAGACACAAACACTGAAAGCTGGAGAGAATCGTGAGTTCAAAACAGGGGAGGACGTGCCGCTTTTCTTGTATACACATACAAACAAGCCATTACTTTACAAGAGCTTAGCACCACGAGCTGATGGGAGGAAGACAGATGCTAATTTATCAATAGGTACCCTCGGAAGCTGCAAATGCATTAATTGCTCAACTAATCATGAGGAGTTACTATTAGGTTCTTTTTACCCAACTCACTGACACTGTGCATGCTTCTCTTACATGATCGATTGTCATTCTTCTTTTGGTGACCGAGACAGTTTCTGTCCGTGACGGCCTGTCCATACTGTCGAAAAGCTTCAACCCTACTTTCCATTTCCAGGTGAATAACATAGCAGATGATGCTTTTTGGCCCTAATTTGGTAGAAACCACACACACATTGTTCGTGCAAACACATTCAAGTAATATGTGATTGCCTGATAGCTCATCATATTCTTCTTATGCTGCAGGGTGCTCCAAAACCTGGACGCAATGTCCTGCACAGAAAGTCAACTCATAGCAGCGACATCATATCTCTCATTCGACGCATTAGACGGACACCGTGAGGGCAGTCCATGGTGTTACTCCATTTGCAGGGCGAACCACGACCATTTTCTGGAGCCTCTGGCTGGTCACTGGTGGGGATGACATATATTTGGAATGGGACTCGAAAAGATCTGTATCCAGCCCTTCCAGCTTGCAGTTCAATGAATGAGTCCTCCATGTAATAGCCAAAAATGATCAGTTGCTGTATCTTGAGATGAGAGAGGATTCTGCATAATAAAAATGCTCAGTTATGCAAAATTTCTGAACTTACATTATAAGCTCCTGTCCCAACTCCCATTGACCGAAACCAGAGAACCCTCGATATCATTAGATACACAACAGAAACATTATTCTTCAGTACAGGATGATCGAGTGTAGGCTGTTTGTTAATATCGACACAGTCGATTATATCCCTTTCCTGAATCTTCACTGCGGTCAGTTGTTTAAGAATGCCATTTCGCAAAACCGAAATTGAGGAGATGATCGAGAATTACCATAAGTGTCTTGACCGGTGGCCTGTTCATCAGATTGACACGCCTTTCCAACTTTAGATCATCGTATTCTCCACTGCGTGCCATCTCACATAAGGAAAACGCTGAACAGCATGAACAGTAGTACCATAAGTTTCATTTTTAGTAGCATAGTGAGTTAAAAAAAAAAAAAAACGAAGAAATTCAAAAGAGGGCTATCTAGTTTTCGGGCTATTCCTTTTTATAAATTGCAAAATATATTAAGTGCATATTCTCTGTACTTTGGCAAAATCAAAAAGGATAAATTATTCAAACAACGCACGTTGGCTTCTCAATCTCAACAGAAGGTCATCTTGATTGAATTTCATGGATGTGTTTGTCTGAAGGAAAGTTTCATATTAAAAAACTGCTTTCGCGATATTATTTTTCAAAGAAATACCTTCCCTTTTTAGATTAGAGAATTCATTTTCTTAACTTTATATATATATATATATATATTACTGTAAATGATTTTTCATCGACTGATTATTTTAAGAACCAAATGCATAAAAATTCAGAAAATTAATTTACGAATTCTTTTTACTCAAACAAACAGATGTAAATTTCCTTGAAGAACGCATTCTTGCCATTTGCCCTAGTGAATCCTTCCACGTTTACATCATTTATTACTACATTGGGTACGAAAAACTTTTGCAAAAATTGAAATGTCATCAAAATCAAAGAACAACGTAATTAATTAATATGATAGAACTAGGACTCAGAGTTGATTTCCTCAATTTCTAGTCACATTGGCAGTGAATTTCAATCAAAGCGGTTTCCACTTCTTTGATAATGGGATTCGATCCAGTTTGTGATTGTGAGTTGCTAATAACGAATTATGACAAATCGACGGGTAAATAATGTGACAAAAATCAAGAAGGGAGCAATTCTAGGCATTTCTGTGCTTCTACATGTTCTTGAGTACAGCTTTTCTCGTGACTCTACGCAGGTCATAGCAATCGTCAATGAAAGCACGAAAGGGACTTCAACAAGAGGCAGGGCAAAATTCTTAGAGTGAGAGTTAGAATAGGAGTAGGGTAAGACTTAAAAAAAAAAAAAGGCATCAAGGAAATGGTGATAATGGGGATCGAACTTGGGACCTCTTCCTCTCATTACTAATCTCCGTTCTATGGAAGCAAAACTATGGAGTTCAGTGAGAAAGCCCTAAAGTCATCGATTTATTGAGAAAGCCCAACTGACACCTAAAATCAATGACACTTTAACTCCGTTCAATGCCTACATATATAATTATATAGTATATACCCAATAACTGAATTTGTCAAGCATATTTAAGAGTTTAGTATGTTTAATTTTTCTGTTAATTAAATCCCTCTTCAGGTAGGCTGCCTCAAACAAATAGGAATTTCCATGCATATGTAAAACCTATAGATAATATAAATTGAAATTGATGCAGAATTGAAGCGCATAACAAAAGACAGTCAAGATAGGTCTAAAATCATAAAAGAAAGTGGAGGAAGATAGGACAGCATGACGGTTCCATTTATTTTACTTGTATTGCTTGAAATAATTAATCGATGAAAAATATCTCTATTATCTATAACAATATGTATCTAAATATTTTGGTGGATGATAAGAATTTTTTTTTGTTAATTTTTTTTTTTTTGTAAATTATACAAGTGATCATATTTAGGAAAATATTTTCAAAATCATTCATTTTTTTACATAATAAATGCACCTGAAAAGGAAAATCAAAGGAGGATGGAAGCTGGCAGCAAAACAAAATTGAAAACCATTGAGATGGGAGAAAAATGGGACACCAAACAAGGGAAGAAAATCAGTTAAAAGAAAGAGGAAATGGGGAGAAATCCCAAACATCGGCAATAACTCAATAAAATCAATATCAATTCATAATCAAAAGCTAATTAGGGCTTCGTTTGTTTCGTGGAAATAAATAATTTGAAATATATTTTCTTAAAAAATATCGTTTATATTACTCATAAAAATGAATGAAAAAAATTAACTTTCCACGAAATATTGAGACATAAGTCATTGTCTATAATGAAAACATTTTATATGGGCTAGTTATTTCAAGTAATATAACCTATCATTTTTAAGAAATTTTTTTTCCAAATCTTTCATTTTCGTCAAACAAATGGAGCCTAATGAAATGCATTAACAACTATATTTAATATATAACATATGTAGTGTAATTGACAGACCTAATTTCCTAATTGGATAACTATTAAGAATGAAACATAATTAACTGAATTCTTAACGAGCTAATAGTATAATTACGGTGTGATCTTGTGATAATTAAAGGATAACCACAAAAGTTTCCTTTCATTGATCTCTCTCTCTCTCTCACATGGAAAATTTCTAGCCAAAAGTTGACTCTCTATTTTCCACGCTGGTGCTATAGCTAGCCAATCATTTCCCACGGGGAATCAAACTAGGTGGACACCCATTGAACTTTGAACTTTCTTTTAATCACTATCGATAACAGTTGCACACTTTCTATCATCTTTTTTCATTGCAATCGGCAAGGGTTGTGACCCTCGCCCAAGCCCTTACCGGCCATAGGCAAGGGCCAAAACTATAAAAATTTGTCTCAATTGGTGCTGATCATGCTATGTAGGACAATCGGCATCTATATTAGTTATTTCTGGTCAAAATTGATCGGATGAACTTGCTTGATACAAATGCAAAATGTTTGTGATTAAAGGATTTTTTTTTTTTTATACTTTTTTCCTTGGACTTTCAATATTCCTCATTGCTTTCTCTCCTTAGGTCTTTCCCTGCTCTTTTTCACATGAATGTCCATCCTCCGAACAAATTGTCTCGTTGGAGCATCCAAAAGTCCTTGTTTGACATGACCGGATCGTTTCAAAGGAGCTCGTTTAGGCTTATCTTTGGAATGTTAAACTCTTATAAAGTGTTTCAATGCAATGAGAAGATTGAATGCATAAATGCAAATAATTACGGAGAGATGGATTTTAAAAAACGATTGAAATATATCAAGTGCTAATTAAATTGTCATTACGTCCTTTTTAAAAGTCTGTTTTGTGCAACTATCCATTGCAGGTTCTGTAAGACATAACTCTTCAGAAAGCTCATCAACCAAAGCAGTTGTCCATCAAAGTTGTTCTACCCGTGGTACCTTTTCCCATTTACATGCTACCCTGCCGCTGACAACAGTTGCAAAATTTCTGTTTTTCATGATAAAGTGCAGTCCAGATGATACGTTTTCACAAAGAACTTAACATGAGATTCCGCTGCCTGCTTGATTACTGAATTGAATCTCTAAGGTTGTCGAATCATATGGAACAAAATTCAACTCAAATAATCTGACAATCTAGTTACATTGCGAGCATCACAATAGATATCAACTTACAAATGATATTTCACAATCACAATTCACTTGATAGAAGAACGATACATTGCATCATGAAGAACACTAAAATATGTCCATATTCACGCCAATCCAGCTCAAATAGCGCAATCAAACATCAATTTGTTGACATCAAGACAGTGAAGCCCCGTGCCTTTATAAATGCGAGGGAAGAAAAAGGTGGACTGTTTAAGAATCAGAGGGGTCAATGTATCGAGAATTCATAAAGTTCATCAAAAAAAGGTGGGAAAATAGCATTCAGTCCCCAATTTACCACTAATTTGCAACTTTAACGATTTTAGTGTTGATTCTTAAAAAGAAAAAGATATTAGAAATGTCATAATTTTCATATGGAGCTTATTTTAGTGTCAAAACTTTTCACAAAATCACTTTAATGCCACATTGAAGAAAAATAATCACTTAAGTACCTCCGATGAAAAATTCAAATAAAAATTTTTACATGGCTTTGTTATAATTAAAAAAAGTCCAACATATATGATAAGGTCACCTTTTATGACAAAACAATGCGGCATCTTTTGTTGACCATATCATTACCATGGTGATGTTTAATTGCGGGCCAAATTAGTCCCGATAGACTTGATTGCCAAGAGACTTTGAAATATATTGGTAGACTCCCATTTATATTGGTGGACTCCCCCCGAGCTTGGTAGAATTCCATATTTTTGGGTCGAGCACAACGGGTCACAAATTTGGTTTTTGTTGATTGTCTTGGTGTGGTTACTTGGATGTGAGAAATTCTTATTTACGTGGCTCTATATATACATGACGCAAACACCTTCTCCACTTTATTCGAAGGGCAAATGAGTTAAGTCTATGATGACTTTTTAAATTTCAAAGACATGCATTACTCAACATCGCAATCTAATATATAAAATGGACAATCCATTATGAAGAGGTAGTCATTTATGAATTTATCTCCCCGTAAGATAACTTTGAATTTTTAATATCTTTAAGTTAATAAAGTGCTTGTCAAATATTTTATGGCTACGATAACTTTCAAAAGACTGCCTCACGCAACTCAAACATATTGTAACTTAGAGATGTTGTAGCTTTAAAATATGTAGTGCCGAATACATAATTGCAACATTTATATTTAATACCATAGTTACAACGCAACACAATTATAGCTACACCACACATGTCTTAGTTTTATCAGTTCAATTAAAAGTGAAGATTGCATGCTACTCAATATACACAACAGAGATCTTAGCTCTACTCGAAGCTTTGAAGTGTTTTCGTTCAAGGAGAGAGATTGAACTGGAGATAGAGCCGCTGCTGGAAGAAATCAGGATCCGGATGGCCCAATTCAAGGAGATTTCCTTGGCACAGTAACACACGAATCAAGTAGTTGATTGGGCTGCTAAGGCCCATTGCTCGAATACCCTTTCATTTGGGTTTTTTGTTTAAAAACTCTTTGAGTTTCAATGAAAATTGAAGTTCCTTTTCCACCCAAAAAAAAATAAAAAATGCACAACATTTTGATTCATAATTAAAAAAAAAAAAAACATTCACAACATGAATTCACTTAATTACTAAGCTATTAGTCTGCATAATTTTCAAGTAAAACTCCTTTATGTCTCAACTAGTATTTGGTATATGAATGTTAAATGTCAACTCTGTAATGATGAAACAACTCAGTGAAGGATTTAAGAAACATTAGCTTAGTGGAGGGGACACAAAGTAAACTCCAAATACCAAACTTTGAGGGCGAGATATTTATACGATGATTTTATAAATTATGATATATATTTTATAAACGCAGACCAAAAACCAAGCAGCCCAGAGGCAGCGGCCCCCTTTGTCGTCTACCCAAGCATAAAATCAACGAGAAAATTAACAAAATTTTTTTTAAATGGCCAATTCAATTCTAAACCTTTCAATTGTGTAAATTAAATTTTAAATATTTTCAAATTTTATCAATTAAGTCAATTAGGAAATTACTAATGTGGACGTGAGCAGTTCTATGTGGTATGATCGATGTTAACATAGACAATTATTGCTGTATATCATCAATTTGACTACCAATAACATGTACATGATTCTTTCGATAACTTGAGAAACTAAATAAAACAATCTTGACAAAATAATGTACTGGATAATTAGAGGCAACATCTTTTTACTTTTAGGATTTTAGGATGTAAGTATTACATAAAACTTAAATATACAAGAAAAGAGAACATTGTCTAAAATCTAAATTAAGTATAATGACACAATTATTCTATGATTTACATATTGATATGACAATCTAAAATAAACAAATTTGGATTTTGATGCATGTGTATTGATGAAGGTTCGAATTGTATGTAATAATTTGAAAAAGAAAAAAGAGAAAACAATTTCAACAAAATAATATACTCAATGATCATAGACCGCGTCTGTTTATTTTTAGGTCGTAACATGAGTGGTTCTTCCCTCTGACGTCACCCTCTCTGTCTCTGCCTCTGGCTCCGGCGGCACAGTCGCACCCTCTCGCTGCAGCAATCCTCGCCGTCGCCGGCGACGCCGCCGTTGGACGCCGCTCGTCCCCCGGTGGAGGCTCCTGGCTCACCCAGCCCCCCAATCAGCCTTAACTCCACACCCCTTCGCCTCCGCCTCCACCTCCGCCTCCACCTCCAGCTCAGTCGCACCCCCACTCTCTCTCTCTCTCCTTCCGCCTATCCGGTCGGGGGCGACGCGGGACGCCCTTGGAGACTCCGGCGGGGGCCTACTGGCTGATCGACGCCCTCGTATGACTTTGTATGCTTTCGGCTGTTTGTAAGGGAAAAAGAGGAGGAAAAAATCTGATTTTGCGTTGTCCTCTGCAGGTTGACTCATGGCGCGTTCCCGAGATCGTGACTTCTTGTTTTGCGACTTCTGTGGGACGATGCTTACGCTAAGTTCGGTTAAGTTTGCAAAGTGCCCTTTGTGTAATTTTAAGCGGAGCACTAAAGGTTGGGATCTCCGTTTTCAATCGCTCAGTATATTTGATTAATAATTATAGAGATGGTTCTGCTTTTGGAGTCGGGTCTTGAAGTTGGCATGAGATTGAATTTTATGCTAAGTCTCAAGATTGTCCAGTGTTGCTTCTCGGGATAGACTGTTGTGTCCTTCTGTTTCTGTGTTCTGCTCTTATAGAGGCATTGTTCACCATTGTTCTTTTATACTGTGAAGATTTGATTTGTTTTTTTTTTTTTTTTTTTTTTTTTTGCGAAGCATTGGAAAGAAATAGTTTCTTTGCCGAGGATATCAGGAAATTTCCGTCTTTCCATCTGCAAATTTTCCATTTTGAGCCTTCTGCATGCCTTAGGACAATTCCCCTTGTAAGTTTGTATTGGTTAGAATTATCTTAGTTCTTGATTTGGGATGATGAGGATGATGATCCATTGAGAGGCACCCTGAGAATTTGATAGTTGAGGAGAAAAAAAAAAGGAAAAGGCTGGAGAGGAACTCTTTCTATGGCAGTGAAAGGTGTGATCAGCCACCCTACCTATGTACTGGCTAATATGAACTTGGAGATACTATTGTGCTGGCCAAAATCGTTCCTCGGCAGGCTTTTCGCAGAATTTGTTACTGGTTACACCCAAGACCACTAGTTTGGGGAAAAAAGCCATTTCAAGTCAAACCACTAATGTGAAATGCATATCTTAGCATGGTCGTCCCATTATCTGACAATGTCTGCTGTTTTTTGTTTCGAGTGGTGCCGTGGTTCAGTCATTGTGTGTTTTTATTGCTGTTTTTCGGATATTAGCTGCCAGTTACCTATCATTTTGCTCTTCAAGTCAATTTCTACTTTTCTCAATAACGTGCCTTATTGATGGCTTTGCTCTCAGATATTGCTGGAAGAGAAATTAAGTACAGAGTAACTGCTCAGGTATGCCTTGAACTGGCTGACTGATTGATACATGCACTCTGTTGGGTCTTAGAATCATGAGTTAGGTGCATACATGTTCTACTAGTTCAACAATTTAAGAGGATATAGTTATATTTCATCATGTTCTACTGCCTAGGTAGTTACTTTTAGAGTGACCATCAAATATAGAAAATGCTAGAAATTTGAATGGCTATGGTGACTCTTCAGCCCTAAAGAACATTTGAGGCTGCAAAAGGGCATCAACTTGGCAAAAATGTGAACTCCTACTCATGATGGAAAAATCACATCAAGTTTTCTAGCTTCTGGAAGGCTTTGGATTCGCTGGCCACAACCTAAATATGTGGCTATCTGTTGTTAGCAAAGCTTAATTTTTCACAGCTACCTTTTGTTGCTTCCAATTACTGACCTCTGATGCTAAGAATGAAAGGAACAGAGATGAGTGGTTCCACTGCAACATAGACACGTATACCTCTTGATGGCTTATCTGACATTATTGAATCAAATAGTGCCCACATCATGTAGAATTCACGACATTGTTGATTGAATTTGGTAAGGGTCAGTAGACTTCTGTTTTTGTCCAGTTAAAGAGGATTCAAAAGAATAAATAAATAAAAATTCTCATCTTAAACCTTTTCTTATTAACACATCAAATCACGGACCTTTATGTTTTCTACTTTGAAGCAAAGCCTAGAGTGTACTTTAGTTGAGAAAAAGCTATGTCCTCCTTAATTTTTTCTATGCTTTGGATCACACATTTGAAATCTCATGGTCATCTACCATATCTCAGGACATAAGGAGGGAGCTTGGCATGTCTACCTTCGAGGAGGGGGAGCTGAAATTGGCAACGGTAGTGGCTACATTCTGCTATATTAGTATATCGGCATAATGTTTTTTTTTCTGAACTGATTGTGATGTTCTCTTATATCGGCCTTGCCTCTCAGATAACTCGGAAGTGTGAAAAATGTGGCAACGATGAATTCGAGTATACTCGGAAGCAGGTAATGTACAAGTTCAGCGCGCCAATATTCTCTCTCACAGCAATCCTCCCTAACATGAGTATTTCCCGTCTTCCCTTTTCTCGTCATTCATTCCTCCTTAATTTCTGACCCGTTGCAGATGAGATCGGCAGATGAAGGGCAAACTACATTTTTGACTTGTACCAAATGCAGGGATACTATTACGGAAAACTAACTGTATGACTTATCAGATTATTATGCAATTTTGAATCTGCGGGAGGCTTTGTACCATATGGTGATGGTTACACTGCTAAGTTTCTTGTTTCAAGTTTGTGCATCTCGTTGTAGAATTTCCAGAATGAGCTAGAGTTTCACTGGAGCAATTTCTCTTGCTGTTATCAAGTGGGCTAAGCTCACTTATTGCTCAAGAGAAGTGAAAGTAACCCCTTAAACAAAAGCCCATAGGGCTGTTTTGTGTGCAAAACCACCATTAGCTTCTTTATGGATAAATTCAAGCGTTGAGTCTAAATCATCAGTGAGACTATTCATGGCCATAGGAATCACTTCAGTAAAGGATCACTGATTTAGTTGTGACAGACATTTAGATCAAACGATCATGCAGAGTTATCTAAAGACTGCAGTAATGTCCATTCAAACTTAATGGCACTCTAACTTAAAAAGAAAAAAATTTAAGGGCACTCACATCTAGTTCCGAGGTTTGTTAAGGGCGCGTTTGATAACGTTTACGTTCAAAATTGTTTGCGAAAGCGAAATAAAAAATTATTTTTGTTAAAGGGAACAATTTTTAACTAAAACACGCGTTTGGTAAACTTGTTCCGGGAATAGAAAATGAATATAAACACGTTTGGTAGATTTATATTCATTTTTTGTTTCTTTTAATTTTTTAATATTTTTATTTTATTTTTAATTTTTAAATTTTTCCTTTCTTTTTTTTTTTTTTTTTTTTCTTCTTTTGGCGGCAGCTCGCCCAACCACGGCGACGCTCTGGTGAGGTTGCCGACCCTCGACGGCGTCGCCAGCCCTCGACGGCCAGTCGCCGGCCATGGCCGAGGTCAGCGACCAGCCAAAGAAAAAAGAAGAAAAGAGAAGAGAGAGAAAAAATGTTTCTTCAAAAGTGTTTTTGGAAACAAAAAACAATTTCTTTTTGTTTCTCATTTTTGTTATTTTTTTGTTCCGAAAACAAAAAAACAGATTTTGAAAAAAAAACGCAAACAAACGCGTTTCTGTTCTTTTTTTGTTCCGGGAACAAAAAAACAAATTTTTTGTTCTTGAACAAGAAAAAAGAACATTACCATGCAGAGTATCAAGGGAGCTTAACATGCAGACGGAAGATGGAATCTCTCAATGGAGTGATTTTCCGGTGGCCCGAAAGATGAGTAAAGGGAGTGGTGGAATTGGAAGCGGCCCTTCAAGTAGTACGTTGTCATTAAGGTCAACAGTGACGAACTCTCTCCAGGAAAATTGATGTATACTTCCCTTAACATGGTTACCAGAAATATCAAGATACTATAATGTTTTTTTCCCTAATCCCAATACCATTTCGATATCTGACAACCGATTCTATTTTTGGAGAAATCTAATTCTCTTAGCTTTTTTAAAGAGTTAAGAGAAAAAGAAAGCTTGGTCAAGTTGCGGGAAGAAAATGCCTAAGTCTCGAGATCTAGAAATGCACAATTCAATTCCCCGGTCACATAGGGTATTTTGCCCGAGTTGCTTGTATACAAGAAGGGTTAAGCATTCAAGAGACTTGCTCCAATTGGACTTCGGAGAAGAAACCGTGATGTCAATGAACTTCAAATTGACATCAAGGAGGCCTATCAAGCGGAATCCATCGTGCAGAAGTTCCCCTTGTCAATCGCTCATGGACACATTGGAAATCATCGAGGAGGATAAATTCATGAAGGAACAAAGGCGAAACATTAGACATGTCTACTAAATCAAGTCTAAGTTCTCTAAACTTTGGCAAATTCTGAACAAGCATTTCGAAATCTGTTTTTTCAATGTTAAGATGGTGTGTCACATATGTACCATCAATGTTTGAAGAAAGATCAGGTAAAACAAGTTTAGATAAGTAAGAAATTTCAATAGGATTTAGACCTGAAAAATTGGAACAAGAGAGATTGAGATGTCTCGATTTAGTATACGCCCTTAGTTTAGGTAAAGTGGTGAGGCACGGAAATTGTTAACAGCTAGGTTGAGCCTCCGAAGCTGGCGAAGTGTGAAAAGTGAGTTATCAGAATGGTGGGAGCCTTGAAGACAGCTGAGTGAAGGATCGAAGCCGGTAACATTACCCATTACATCATTGCAATGAGCAGCAATCCAAACTGTTCTTCCTATTATCCTGGCTAATATTTGGATGAACTTGGCACTATATCTGCACTGCACCTGCCGCGGAGCTGGGTAAGTTGCAGATTTCTTAAATTCCGATAGCCAAAATGGGAATTTTGTTCAGCATGTGGTTAATCTGAATAATTAATAATAAATTTGAAAAACCATTGTTAAAGTAAAACGCAACCGATAACTTCTTTTTCGACCAACTAAAATACCAATCAAATAACAAGGTTACCAATTGCCAACATCAAACCCATTAATGTATTATCATCTTTTTATTATTATTCTACAAGTGGCCCCTTTCATTAATTAGCTGTTAACGAATTGCTTAGATACTTTACTGATACTGTCTGCCAACGGTTTCAACTTATGAACAAAATATCTACTTTACCAATATAAATTTCTAGTAGATTACCAAACATCATTTTGATTTCACGAGTACCATTGTTCATTTGTCAGTAACCCACTAACAAAATAATTGATTTACCAAGTTGAAATACGTTAGAAATTATGAACAGTCGTTTGTTTTTACTGGTGAGCGTGTTTTTCATTAGTAGACTACAAATTGCTTACGTACTTTACTAATAACATCGATTAATAGTTATCACCTGTGAACAAAATAATCATTTCACCGTTATAATTTCCTAATGGATTATTACTAGTTTGCAGTTTACAAGTACCAATGTTTTTTCGACAATAACATGAAAGTGGACCTAAGCAACGAACTAGAATAGATAAAACAACAGGAGCAAAACATGAGCATGTAAAGATTTGAGAAAGTTTAGGAGCGAGGGCGTTTGCACTGCTGATAGGAAGTTGGCTGTTCGAGTTCACTAGTCTCCGGTTTAGGCTGTACGGGGTTGTAAAAATCTAGGTTGGGGAGGGTATGCTCGATTTTCACCATGTTGTATCAAGTCAAAGACATGAGGGTGGTCTTGATTTCCTTGACATCTACTTGTAGTTGGTTAAGGCTGGCAAGAGAGGCGAGTACATCCACAGCAGGTGAAGGTGATTTTTTTGGTCAAGGTGGACAACGGGCCTTGGATGGTACCAGTGCCTTAGCATGATTGCGCTTTTTTGGTTCAAAGAGCTCAACAAGTCTTTCCTTGAGCTTTGCCATTGTTCTATCATCGTCACCGTGACCAATGAGGACGATCTCCCCTCGGTGATTGACGGTGTCAAGGGTTGAGTGCGTCAAGAGGGGTGAGGGGCGTCGAGCGACACCAAGGGCTGAGCGTTGTCGAGGGTCGAGCGGCCTCGAGAGGGGCGAGCGGCATCGAGGGGTGTTAAAGGTGTCGAGCAGCACCGAGGGTCGAGCAGCATTGAGGGGCGTCCAATGCTGCAGAGAGTCGAGCAGCTTCAAAGGGCGTCAAGGGGTGTTGCCAAGAGGAATGAATCGAGTTGTCGGAGAGAGATTTCAGAGTGACATGGAAGAATCAGGACATACAAGTATACGAATGCGCGTTCCCTTATCCATGATCTTAGATAGGGAAACTCTCAAGACAAAAACTTTGAAAATTATGTTATTTATGAGATAGATACAAATGAGAGGAGAAAGCCCCTATATATACAAATGTAGGTTTAACCATAGTTATAAATTTCTCTTTAATTTGGCGGTAGAGATTACATCTCCCAATCTACCTAACTACTCACATTTATTTCGAGAGTATACAATTATAGTATCACCCACTTTAGAAGTATTCTAGAATATTTGAGAAAACACTAGGACTTAGGAGATCATGCATCAATCACATAAATCCTTTGGATTGTGTCACTTCTTTAGATTGTGATGCACGCATCATTGAAGTTGATGTTGTACAAGGTTGCCCCCTGAGTTGGGAGGATTTCTTAAGCATAATTTCCTTACTTATCTTCCATTCCACTGTGTGCGCTGTTAGGGGAAAATTATCAAAAAAATCCTAAATATATTGCAATTGTGCCGATTCAATTATAAATTTATTTTTTTGACCAATGAAGTCCTAAACCATTTATAATTATTCCCGATCAGTCCATCCCGCCAAAATTGGCTAGCCGGCGTTGACGTAGCAACCGGCCGGTGCCGACGAGCTTTTTTAATAATATTTTAATTTTGAAATATTTTATTAATTTTTTTATCTTCTTTTTTTTCTTCTCCCTCTCCCTCCTCCCTCCGCCCTCCTTCTTCCTTTGGCTTCAGCGATCGGAGGCAATCAGGCTAGCTCGCCTCATTGTCATTGGGCGGGGCGAGCTCGCCAGATTCGGCAAGGGGAGCCTCACCATCGCCGAGTCTAGCGAGGGGAGCCCCGCCGGTCGATGAGCTCACGCCCGGTGACGACGGGGCGAAACCTTGTTGGATTTGGCGAGGTGATCCAGTGGGCTCGCCTTAGTTCGGTGACCGGCCAACCTGGCCGGTTGCCGAAGCCAAATGAAGGAGGAGGGAGGAAGAGGGGAGAAGGGGGGAAAAAAAGAGAGGAAAAAGTTTTTAAAAAAAAAAGGATTAAAATATTAATAAAATATTTCAAAAATAAAATAAAATTTGAAAAAGGTTGCCTGCGCCGGTCGGCCAATTTTGGCTGGATGGACTGATCGGGAATAATTGTAAAAATTTTAGGACTCAATTGGTCAAAAAAATAAGTTTAGGACTCAATCGGCACAATTACAATAAATTTAGGACTTTTTTGATAATCTTCCTGGTTTGTTAGTAATAATAAGGCAATAGATGCTGCAGCAGCACGAATTGCAGCCTTATGAACCAAAAACCAAGGTCACTTGCCTATAAGTTTGCTTCTATCAATGTTTAGTGAGATACTGAAATTGAATGTTTATGCTTACTTAAGCATAATTTCACATTCGTACGATGGTTGCTTCTTTTGTGATATTATTGGAGTGTCTGATGTGGCAACTGTTATTTAACCCTCATAAGAGATGGCAACCCTTTCATCTTGATCCTGTTGAATAATTTGAGAATCGTATGAATTTGCGACTTTTCGAAAGCGACCTTAAGAAAATGGCAATGATGAGGGTTAAACTTGGGCCGGAGCGCTTAACTTCTTTTTTTTTAATCGTTGGTCAATTTTTGCTGACCAAATTATAGAATTAGATACCGGAGTACATGTTGTATTATAATTCGCAAAATTCATGGAGCTTGTTACTATGCTCATTTAAACTTGGCCACAGATATTGAAGTTTCTTGAAAACTTTCTTGAACTTAGGATCATGATTGCTTCAGTTTCATTTAAACTGAGTTATGGCAGTTAGAGTCTCTTCGAATTCGTGACAATGATTGCTCGAGCTCAATCTTAATCATTTGAGTTTCGTCGAATTGAATCATGACCACTTAGGCTTTATCAAATTCGCGGCCTTCGCGGCCATAACTACTCATCCATGCCATGCCCGCTCGAGCTTTGTCAAGCTCGGTCACGGCGACTGGGGCTCCTTCAAGCTCGATGCATCACTCTTTCAAAGAGAGAGAGAGAGAGAGAGAGAGAGAGAGAGAGAGAGAGAAGGGTAATAATCAACATGGAAAAGAACCAAGGAAAATTTCAAGCATTAACGATCAGCAAATTCCCATGGGGTCAAATTTGGCCCTATTTGTTTAAATCTGTTTCTGTTCCCCGGAACACAAATTTTTGTTCTTTTGTTTCGGGAAATAAAAAAAGAACAAAAACCCGTTTGTTCCCATGAACAAAAACAAGAAGTTCTTATTCCTGGGAACAATTCCAAGAAACACTCTTTTTTTTCTTCTTTTTTTTCTTTGGCCGATCGCCGGTCTCGGCCATGGCTAGTGATTTGCCGTCGAGGGCCGGTGACCTTGTCGGAGCGACGAGGCCGAGCTCGCCCAACCACCGGCATGGCTCAGCCCTGTCAAGCCACCCCTAGGTTGGCGTATGGGGGTGGCCTGGCAAGGCGAGTCGCGCCGGTGGGCCGGGCGAGCTTGGCCTCACCGGATTTGGGCGAGCTATGACCTAGCGGTGGCTTAGCGGGGCCAAGCCTCGCCGTGACTGGGTGAGGTCACCGACCCTCGTCGGTCGGTCGCCGCGCCCATGGCTGAAGCCGGCGACCAACCAAAAGAAAAAAAAAAAAAAGATATAAGTTTACCAAACGTATTTCTATTTTTTTTTTTATTTCAAGAACAAAAATTTTGTGCAGTTACCAAACGCGTTCTTCTATTCAAAAATTGTTCTCTGGAACATAAATAATTTTTTCTATTTTTTTTTTTAGAATAATTTTTTAATATAAATGTTATCAAACGTATCGTCCTTAGTAAATTTTAGGTCATAATTTTTTTAAAGTAAAAAGAAGATTTTTGATTCTCATATGAAAGTACATGAGTCAACCACGTTAGTAAAACTCAAAATTCAAAGCCATTCGTATAATCACGGGGATTCGTCCTCCAACATGGAAGGGGGAGGTGAGGACATGGAAATGGGAGGTAAGGGGTTCAAATCCGTACCTTCTCAGGAGATGGGATGGGGACGTGTGGGTTTCGACTCCCACGCCCTACAAGAGGCGGGGCATGGGTTTCGACTCCCACGCCCTACAAGAGGTGGGATAAAAATATGAGAGAGAGCATAGTGTAAGAACATAGTAAGATAAAAAAAAAAAAAAAAAAAAAAAAGCCATTCGTATGTTTTTTTTTTTTTTTTTGGGGTCAGGAAAAGTACTTCGCTTTTCGCACGCCCATTTCTCAGCTTCCCACTTTCTCTCTCGCTCTCTCTCTCTCTCTCTCTCTCTACTTTCCCAGACAGAGGGATTACAGGAAAAAAGCTCACTTTTTTAAGGTCTCTCTCGCCGTCTCCCTCCTTTCCCTGGTTGCAGAAAAGTGGATTTTTTGCAGATCTCGGTCCGCCCCATTCTCGCACACCAGTTTCGCAAACCAGTGATCCCAGAAGCTTGAAACCCTCCGCAGCAATGGCGATCATAACGGAGGAAGCAGAAGACCATCATCAAGATCAAGAACCGAGGCCGGAACCGAAACCAGAACGAAAACGAGAGGCGAGCCGTCCCCAAAACCCCGCTGCTGCTTCCCAATCTTCGCGCACGAACCCGTTCGTTTTCTGGTTCTACTTCACTCTGGGCGTCTCTCTCGTCACCTTCCTCTTCGTCTCTCTCTCTTCCCTCTCCCCGCAAGACCCCAAGTCCTGGTTCCTCAGCCTACCCGCTAGCCTTCGCCAACATTACTCCAAGGGCCGCACCATCAAGGTCCAGATATACCCGAATTCTGGTCCGGTTGAAGTGTTCGCGATCGAGGATGGGCCTAGCTCGGCTGAGAATGTGTTGATTATTCATGGGTTGGGTGCGAGTTCTTATTCTTTTAGCAGGGTCGTGCAGTCTCTGGGCTCTAAAGATATACGTGCCATTGCGATTGACTTGCCTGGAAATGGGTTCTCTGATAAGTCCGTCGCTGTTGAGGAAGAAAGAGAAAGTGGGGCTTTGGAGAGGTTTTGGGACGTGTACAGTGAGATTAGGGAAAAGGGTGTGTTCTCTGCCTTTGATCAGATTATTGAAACTGGGCAAATGCCTTATCAAGAAACCCAAGTTCCGCGGGTGGTGAGTAGAATGAGTTTTAAGGCACTCGAATTGGGTGCCGAAGAGGTGGGTAAGGTGCTGGGGCAAGTGATCGAGACCCTGGGGCTAGCTCCGGTTCATCTGGTTTTGCATGATTCAGCTCTGGCAATGAGTGCCAATTGGGTCTTGAATAATGAGGGACTGGTGAGGAGTGTAACCCTGATCGATACTTCAGTGAAACCAGCA
Source organism: Eucalyptus cladocalyx (assembly GCA_017140615.1). NCBI lineage: Eukaryota > Viridiplantae > Streptophyta > Magnoliopsida > Myrtales > Myrtaceae > Eucalyptus > Eucalyptus cladocalyx. The sequence continues at coordinate 8,837,921 of CM029518.1, forward strand.
TTGCCTTGGTGGTCTTTCAAGGTTCCAGTGCTTCGCGATGCTGTCTTGGGTGTTCCTTTCTTGCATAAGAGGTTGATCAGGTCATATTGTGTGAAGGGAATCAGTAGTCCTGATGCCAATGCGCATGGGATTCTGATGAAGGGAAGAGGTGGAAGTAGAGCTATGGCTGAGATTGGGAAGAGGTTGAATCATAGCTTCAATGTTGCAGAATGGGGTAGTTCAGAAAAGTTGATCTCTATGCCGATGCAAGTGCTTTGGTCCAGTGGTTGGTCCAAGGAGTGGAGGGAAGAGGGGCATCAGATTGCCAAAGCACTTCCACGAGCTAAATTCGTTGAACATTCTGGTGGTCGATGGCCTCAGGTCAGGATTCTAATATACTATATCATGAAGAAAACTGCTTGCATTTTTTCTATGTTATTCCATGTGTTATTGGATTAACGTCCAGTTTTCTTAAGGTGTGAAAATTTAAACCATGGCTAGAATAGATAACAAGATAATGAGGCTGTGACATTGAAAATTTTGCTGAAATGAGCTCTGCTTTCTGTAGCTAAATGTGGCTAGAAGGTGTTGTGGCTAGATATGGAAAAGGGAGGTTATTGAATAGGTTAATTAGCAAAACTTGAAAGATTTTGCAGAATTATTCAAATCAAGTTTGATGTAAGAATGAACAGTCAGTATATGGAAGATTAAGCATATGATAACAAATGCAATGTGCTTCCATCAGATAAGTATGAAAGTAAATGGAGAGAGAGATAGAAGATGAGTGCTCACAGATCTTTATATAGGTTCAGCTTAGATCAAGCCTATCTCCATTCTCCTAGACAAATGGCCACCAAAAGACAAGAATCAACTAGTGATTCTTTGAGAGTCTACAACGTAGCTTGTGCTACTTTTGCCAAGTTGGTAGATCTCACTACCAATCCAAGCACTACTAGCACACTCCCATACTTCTCAAAAGAGATTACAATTAATGAAACACTCTCGGTAAACGAACTTCTTGCTCAGTTGTAGGAGTATAAATGTGTCAGAGAATAAAGCTTTCTCAGTTGTAGTTCTCACAATTCACGTCTTCTTCAGCATCCGTAGATCTTATATAGTCTTCAATATACAAGCTGGTCGTTGGATAATTTAGCTGTTGAAGATAAACAACACAATCATTGGGAGATCTGGTCACCCATACAATAAAATGTTCCTTACAATAATGTGGTTTCCACAAATATAGTCACATATGTTAGGAAATAATATTTTCCTCCATTTTGATTGACAACTTATTTGGATTTTCCTTCTGCATTATCCCTTCTGAGATTCCACGTCTGTGCTTGCTGTCAATGTTTCTTGAGACTTATTGATAGGCAACGCAATATCTAGGTCCTCAAATCATGATGTGTAATCACATGATAAGCTGATTCTTCTCCAATGATATAAGGAGCTGCTTCTATTGACTTATGTACTGCTTTCCACTCTATCTTCTCGAGTGTGACCACAACTGGATAAGCTGTTCACCTTGTCGTGCATGGTATCTCCAAGTCTTCATGAACTTCCCTGTTTTCTGACTTGTTCACTTGCATTAAGGTCCTTTCTGCCATAATCAGTTTTTCACTTCATAATCCAGGTTCTATGAGTGGTGATAGAGCTTTCCTTGTGTTTGTTCAACTTGAGATAAGATAACATTTACATTTATCTTATGTCTGATGTGAATATTTTGTCAACTTCAAAATTTCATAAAAGGTGTTCCCCATAGAAGTTATAAGCTACTCTGTACATATTAAAAATATTAACTTGTTTGACTTGGGTCTGGGGACTGTTTGATTGTTTAGTGAAATGAACTTTTGAAAGGTGCCAATGTAAAATTGAATACACCAAAAGATACTCTTCAAACAGTAAACAGTTAGACATAGAGATAAGAAAGTGTTTTCTTATAATGTACCTTCAGCAGTTGTTTGTGCCTTAGTCATATGATTTTGGGGGCTGATTTCACCTAAAGGATGGTGTCTCCATGGTTAGTTTGTGTCAGAATGCCATTGTATATTCCTTGCTTGATTCACATGCAGGAGGGACAGAGTAAATTGTATTTTGGCTACAGAAATACTGAACTATTTGGTACTAAGACCAATTTAGTGCCAAGTTCAATTGTGCCTTGCTAACGTAACTGGCAATAGAAGTGAGTTAGGACATTTTGTCCGCCTTAGCATCTGTGAGTATCATTATGTGTATGCTAGGTGCAACTTGGGAGGAGAGATTACTAGTTATAGTCAATCAGAAGTTGAATTCAAAATGCAGATTCATTGAATTGATTTATTGCAGCATATCAAACACCAACTTTACAGGTACTGAGCACGTTAGTCAAATGAACTAAATGTCGATTGTGCCCTACATGAGTAAGTGTAAAGAAGTTTGCTGGTCACACTAAGTCTTCACATTGATTTTCTCACACTTTACCGGAACATGGTTTGTCTTCTTGCCCCGCTGTCTCCTGATCGTGTTCTTTCAACCCTTTTGTGGATCGTTTGAAGAATCTATGCCAAACAATAGCCAACCATGAAAGACAGTAAGTGAGCTTTGTTTCTCACATGATTGGTGTAGGAAGATGCTGCGGAAGAATTGGCCGAAATCATTTCAAAGCATGTGTCCTCCTTGCCAAAATCTGTGAGGAAAGTCGAGGATGAGCCTTTGCCTGAGTATGTCCAAAAGATTTTCAATGAAGCACAAGGTGAGGATCACCACCATCACCATCACCATGATCATGATCGTGATCATGATCATATGGGTGGATATATGGGTGCTTATGGAATGGGTCATGGATGGGGAGGTTGATTAGACCTCATTGAGGAACATTGAAAGTGGTTGTATTAAAAATGCTAGTTAACATAGATGACTCTGATCCCAAATCATGGTATGGTTTCTATGCATCATTTCACCTAGCATTGTGAAGCATATTATGACAGCTTGCTACCTTGCATCGTTCGCCATGACATTATGCATGTGGTTGAAACCGTGGTGCTAATTTGCCTCTTCTTCTTTTTTCCCTCTTTTTCCTTTTTTGTGATTCTTTCAACCCGAAGAAGAGATTAAATTAGATCTTTGTAATCGTTTATACTGTTTATTCAGCCTTAAATTGATGATGTGAGAGTGGTTAATTTTATGTCATTTCCAAATTGTTCATGTTGTTCCTGTATGCTACAAGTAGGGTTGTCTGAGGATCACGTGTACTGTTCATTAGTCTTTACAACCATGGTGTGGAAACTAAGGCAAGGCTCTTTCCACGAACCTGGGGCATATTCAATTGCCTGGATAAAAGTTAGGATATGATATATTTTATCTTGTGTTTGGTGACCAATTAATAGCGAGCCGCGTGCCCTTCTTTATTTCACATGTTGACTACTTGTCAACTTAAAAAGGGATTTTAAATCTCGTATGCCCCATTCGACCACCCGGCAGAAGACGCCGACGCCATTCCTGATGAGGCGACGAACAAATGAATTTTGCCGTTGTTTTCCAAAGAAAAGTTATTCTGGTTCCTCCATGTCCATGAACAAGAAATAAATCTACCACTATCATCATACACAGATGACATAACATCATCGTACGTACTTCTTTCCTCATCATTCAAATATTCGAGTAGATTGAGCATGCGAAATTGAAAGTTCAGCAACATCACAATTGTGGGTATCGTGCAAAAACAGCTCACTTGGCAAAGGAAGACCAGAATAATCTGAGAGGGAGCTTCCATTCTGCCCCCAACAAATGGTTCTTGAGCTGTCGCTCTGGATTGTTTCAATGGAGGCAAACATGGGTTTGCATCCAAACTGCAGAAGACCTGTGGTTGGGCTGTATATAGTTAGACGGTAGACACTCTTGTTGAGCAAGTAGAGAAATTAGATAGTCTTTTTGCTAGCATAAAAGCTACCACGTAAGCAATAAGGTCCAGCTGCGAGCAAGACAGTTCTAGTTTCCATAAGAGGATATATATATATATAAAGAAGTCATCTTTGCCTTCTTAGCGCTCTCAAGAGGCCCTTCAACTTTTTTACCAAAAGAAAAAAATGTCATTTTATCGATATACAACGATGCAAGGCACTTTCAAGTAGGGATGGATATGAAAGAAACTTCTTGGGGGTGGCCAGGTTGCCAACAATATATGATTAAATTTTTTTTAATCGATATGATATAAATTTCAATATAAATCTCGAGAGAAAATTATAAAAATAAAAATAAAAATTCAATAACATAATGTCATTTTATTGAAATACAAGATTTTAGCCCCACTCACATAGTGCAATATCATGTGAAATTGATTAAACTTTGGTTTTGATACATGACCTTGACTATCGTTATTATCGTCGTCGTCATTATTATTATTGGAAGTATGACTAATTTCATATTCACTTGCATTCTTGCAATAGAGTCAATGGATATTATAACAGAGAAAAAGAAACAGAGGGGCAGACAGAGAAAGCGAGGGAGTGGCTTTCGAAGCCACCTGAGAAAAGTTCATTTGAGCTACAAAATAAACAACTTAAGGCCAAGCCTCAGCCCTTCCTTAAAACTGCCCCTGCTTTCGAGAAACCTTCTATAAATTTGTCCTCAAAGTTCATTTGAGTTCACGTAAATTTGTTACAAATGTATCATTTTAGAGTTTTTCATGGTATTAACTTAAAGAAAAAACAAGAAAATAGAATAAAATATACCACGTGTGCATGTAAAAGCCCCTCTCATTTCTAAAAAGATACTTGCTTTAATCCGAGTCTAGTGGATCAACATGGTGATACGAAAGAAGGGTTGGATTTGGATTTAGATGAAATAAAATGTACCAATTTGGGGTTTTTAGAAGTCAGAAAATTAATTTGAAATAAATTTGTTACAAATGTATCAATTTTACATTTTTGATGGCCAAAATTAATTAGGGGTAAATTTGTCGTAGGTGTATTAACTTGGATTTTTCATGGTATTAATAAATTATCCAAGTAAGATATTCATCTCAAATTAGGATATAATAGTAAAAGTCATCTAATAATTATGGACGTGCCAACTCCCTCATTTTTTTCCCTTTCTAAAGTAGATGAATAAAAAAAAAATGGACATGTTGACTCATTATTTAAAAATTCCAATTCATCATATAATTATCCACATTATCAAATGATGCATGGTTTGTTGTTTGAGCAAACGGAAAGACTATATTGCACATTTACCGATAGCTCAAGGATCATAATAAACAAATTAAAATTTAGAAACGACATTACACATTAAGTTAAAGTTAGGATCTATTTATGTCATTGCTCCAAAAGTTAACTTTGTTAACGACAAAAGAAAGGACAACATATCAAGCCAGAATCTCCATCCCATTACTAACTAAAAAAGAAAGAAAGAAAGAAAGAATTCATCGCTAAAACCATTGAATTTTACCTTTCACGGTACGGATTAGGATTTTTTGGTGGACACTTTGATGTCGCTTATAAAAGTTATTAATTAATAGCTTATTTTTATTGTTCATGATTTTCATTCTAACAAAAATCATATAGAAAAAGAGGAGTGCTAAGAAAGATTTGGGGTTTGCAATTTGGCATTTGCACTTGCATGTGTCACAACCACCGTTTCCCCATTTAGTAAGTTGGTTGGAATTAACACCTAACTTTGCCAAGTACCATATCCAGCAAAACCTCTTCATGCTTTCACATTTCCAGCTCCACCGTCCTTTTCTCCAAGGACTCTGAGCAAATCCAGACAGTTATTGCTTACCAAATATTGCAGTGAGAAGAGAGAGGGAGTGGGGAGGATTGCATTTATGCCACTGCCCAAAGTTTGGATTGAAGACCCACCTGACATGAATCCTGCAGGGAATTTTGAAATTTGAAGGAGGAAAGAACTTCCATGGCCAGACATCATCATATGCCCATGTCATGCCTTTATTACATTACCACAAAAGTAATTCCCGTTTAAATTTTTAAAAAAAAAATGAAGTACATCCGGTAAAATTGAGTTCCAAGTGGGTAGAGTCTTCAACATGTCAACTTCATCTCTTCATAGCACTTTGAATGAAGGGCTCGCCCCAAATTCCACCTCTTTAATTGTGGGTAGTTGGGCAATTTTGAAGACTGTGAGGGGGGCACTGCAGTGATGTGGATTTGAATGTGAATTGTTTAATTTAATTGTACTATAAGGTCGGAATTTTGGAAATTAGTATTGGTCAAAATGTGCACAAGGCCTTGTGGAAACCCTAGGGCTGGTTGTCAATGAGAGTCTTCAAAATGAATACCAACTTGTCTAGCCAAAAGCAAACAATGACTTACAGGACCATCTTGCAAGACATTGCCTGAAGAAACTGCAAAAGGTTTAACCAGGAATACATTGGCATCATATAAAAGAAGCAGTTGCTTTTCCTATAAAAGGAGCACTTGCTTTTCCTAAATAACATTCCCAATTCATATCATCTCTTTCTCTCTTTTCTTCCATTTTGCCACCAATGCGATACATCTCACAATCGCTTGATAGTCAATTTTGAAAAGAAAAGGATCACATTGGGACATAACTTTCACATGACGCTTATAAGTATTGTAACTTTTCGATTTATCACTTAAATGTCGTGACTTTTACTTGAGTGTATCGTTTCTCTAAAAAGTTATGGGTACTTAAATGAATGTTTTTGAAAAGTCACGTCACTCTAGTAAGCATCACACAAAAGTTATCATATTTATAATATCCCTATCTCAATCCATGTTCAATAATTTTATGAAAATTCATATTTTTTTCTTCAGCCAAAAAAGATTTAATTATTTGCTATCTCTTTAATTTCTCTCTCTCGCACTAATAACACAAAAATAATCAATTTATCCGCGGCTGAATTTATCATGAGATAACCTTTTTTTTCATAAGAATAGTTGCAAATAATTCCTTTTCTCTCCCGTCTCTCATACATAATCTATTGGTCCGCACACACTTGTGTGTTGGCTTTTCTAATTGTCATTACTAGACACTAGTGACAAATCCGTGACTCTGCCTAGGTCCCAGGTGTTACATATATATGTGAACAGTGGAGCCTAGATTACGCAATATCCTGCCTCTTGATTATTATTATTATAATTATTATTATAGGCAGACCATAGGGAACTTATTATATAATAAGCCTGCCTGAATATAATTATTGAGCTATATCAAGCTATACATTAAGTTTGTCCTTTTGTACGAATAATAATTGTTAAATTATTATGTCAGGGTCATCGTGGGGCTCAGGCTCTGAACGAACGAGTAAGCTGCAGCAATTTTTTTGTCCCAAGTCTCAGATTTTCAGACCTCGCAATTAACCAGCACTAACAACCGGACATTAGAAAAGACAAGAGGTAAATTAAAAAAGATTAGAAAAAAATCATTTTTTGGGTATTGAGTACCATTAATTGGAAGCATCACAAAGGTACACAATTACAAGGTCAGCTTGGATCAATTGCAAGAATCCTGTGACAGCATTTAAGGGGGAGGCCACCATTGGTGAACAATTTATTACTCTCTAAGTAAATCAAAACATTTTCATTTGCTTTCTAATTAAATATTATAATTGCCATTGCACAAAACGGGTTCATTTCCAATCCATTTCGGCTATTGAATTATCAATTATTGGCAAAATCTAGAAACAATTTCCGGAAGACTAAAAGGACTATAGTTTCTCTAAAAAATAATACTTTTAACCCTTGAGTAGTTCACAATTAAGGACTTTGAGGGAATTTATGATATAAATAGTGCGAATATTCTTTTCACTGGATCAGAGAAGAATAACATTGAAAAATTAAAACAATTAATTTATGAGAGAGGCATTGCAAAAATGAATATTAAAATAGAAAAGAGAGAGAGAGATAATCTGCATGACTTGCGCAAGCAGCTAGGCTCCCATGAGCGCACGGTACACAATGATTATTTTATTTTCTATCTTTTTTCTGTGGTTGATATTATATCATAAACTGTGGTGTGGTCATGCAAAGTGGAGGCGATCCCATGGCAAAAATTTCTTTTCTTTTGACAATATATGGAGCTGGTTTGCTTGGTTGGTTGCTCTGAAACAAGCGTACGACAAGAATCAAATGCGCCCAATTGACCTCAAAACAGTAGTGATCTGAGGCAAATCTCATTTCAGATTTGCTAATTAAATAATGTACCATTAAACAAAGATCACCAAATCTGTACTCTTTCTCTCCTTCCCACCTTGAAAAAACTCGTGTGGGTTCTCACCTCTTGGAGTCAATGCACCGACTCTGTGCTCTACTTCTTCTCCATCATCTCCTGCCTTTGGATTGGATCTGAGACTCTCTCTACTGTTGTGCCGGTACGAAGTTCTTTGACACCCACCAACATTGGTTTTACAAGCAGTTTTTCTCTTCACTTGGGTTCTTCATGTTTCTGGTTTGTCATGCTTGTGAATTGGTCGAGTATGATTCGTACAGATGCTAAAGGAGAGAGAAATTTTGGTTTGATCAGCTTCTGAGGGAGGGCATTCAAAGAAGGTTAAGGTACTATGCAGTTTCTTCTTTAAAAAAATGATCTTCTTGCTTCCATTTTGTTATTTGAGTGCTACATGTTCAGTTCTTCACTGTCACTAGAATTCCTTTTCTGGGCATTCTACTTCAGTCTTTTCGACTCTCTCTCTCTCTCTCTCTCTCTCTCTGCTTCAAGGGGTCAATCTTGATGAAAACTGAACTTCTTTGATTATCAGATACTGAAGGCAGACATTGGTTGAGTAACTCATCGCTGAGAGTTCCTGAAGGACGTTTTTTTTTGGTTGGTAAAATCCTGAAGGACAGGTTAATGCTCGAGAAACTGTGTAAAATATTGTGATGACAACTTAAGACTCAAAGAGATAGGTTTCTGAACGTTTGTGATCCCAGACAAGAGGAAGCAACTCTCAGCTTTGTCTGTTGTGGACAATTTTTGACACATTATGGGCAGGGATCTTAAGATCTTCCGGTTTTATTACTAGTTTTGAGCCTTAAATCTGTTTTTGTCACTTTGTTCCTTAGAATATGCCTCAAGACAGTCGGAGATCAATTGGGTATAGGTCCTTTGTCACATGCGATGATTCTAAGGGAGTTGTAGAATGTGGGACGATCAGAAGATCCAAGACCAGTTCTCACAAGATGGAGCAGAGTATCGAAAGGCGAAGCATAATAAAACAGTCGAATAAGTCCTCGGCACACGAGACAGAGAGGGAAGAACTGGTCATGGGACAGACTGCAGAAGAATTTGGAGGACCAACCTCCTTTCAGCTGGTAGAGGTGTCCAAGGGAGCTCAGAAGCTGAATAAGGTGATAGAAACATGGTCAAAGGGGCTAAACTTTGATGGGCAGTACAAAGATAACATTGCAAAAGACTTGTTGAAAGGAGCTCTTGATCTGCAGGAGTCTCTGGTGATGTTGGGGAAATTGCAAGTGGCTACAAAATATGCGGCTCGGTTGAAGCAAAAACAAGAGAAGTCCAAGGGTGTACGAGGAGATGAAATGGGATTTGGGAAAATGAAGTCCGACCTATCTCTATCTGAAGATCGTAAGCGACAGCCCTTGGGTGATGGATCTTCAGAAAAGGATATTGAAGAGCTCAGGAAAGTGATAAGAGAGAGCTTTGCTAGGCAAAATCTGCTGCTGCCGAGCCCTGTGTATGGAGGGGAAGATTATTTTCATCGACAAAACACTGATTCGGTTTCTAGTATGCCCTCTACTAGCTCGAGCCATTCTTCGACAGTTCACAATGATAATCTTGATTTCGCTAATTCCTCATGTCCATCTGTGACGTCAGGGGAAAAGGCAAAATCCCCGAGTGTCGTTGCCAAGCTCATGGGTCTGGAAGAGTTCCCTTTCAAATTAGCCCACAGCCCTCCGAGGAAAAGGTTGGAGCCCCAGAAGTCCTCTCGTCAGGAGAAGCCTCTTTTAGATGTAGTTATTCCGAAGACGAAGAAGCCTGAGAATAAAGTTGAAAACGTTGATATGGCACATAGGACGCTCAGAGAAATAGTTGATACCATGCAACTTCAAGGGCTCTTGAGAAGCAATTCTTCTAAAAAGATGAAACCTCTTTCACAGCTTTTCAATGAATGTGATTCTGAGGAGCGGCCTGTAATTGATGTTCCTCCTATCGTGCTCATAAAGCCTATCAGCTTACCGAACTCAAAAGCAAAGGAGCACCTTTCACAGAGAGACGGAATCTTGAACCGACGATCGATATTGAAGACAATGACATCGAAAGAAGAATATGCTTCAAAACCAATGGATCCTAAAGGAGGGGCTCGAAATTGTGAAAAGACAAATACTGCAAAAGAAGAGGAGGACACTTCAGTCGCTAGGCCTACTCAGCAAGGCGGAGAAAAGAAATTCAAGGAGGACGATAAAAAACCAACCAAGGAAAAAAATTTAGGAAAAAGTTCAAAGAAGAAAAAACTACCTGCCCCTGCAAGCACGAAACCACTTAAAAAAGAGGCAATTGGCAGGAGATCCAGTGAAGATGAAAAGGCCAGGAAGAAGGAGGTTTTAAAGTCTAGAAGTAGTCCACAGTCTCAGGATACTACCAAGGTCACCAGTGCAAAGCTTGTGAATCCTGCAACTGAAGTAAACAGAAAGAAGAATAAATCTCCTCAGCACGGTACTAGCTTGAAGACCAAATCAAAACCTGTTACCTGTGTCATGCCTTGTAACCGGGATGATCTTAAAAGGGTTCAGACTCATAGGATGAAGGAAAAGCCAGCGAGGGAGAAGGAAGAACTCAGAACATCCAAGGTAGCTTGCATTTTATTATTGTTCAAACAGCTTCATAGCTCACAAGGCTTTTCAGAATAAGTAATCTTGGTTGTATGATTGTAAGACTGTTTGGTCCTCATATCGAGGGAGATTACCAGGCTGAACTCATATGATAGGCATAATAGACGCTCAAGCTTAGTTCATTATGTAATTTTACATGCTCTTATTTGTGCAGATGAATGACAGAGAATGTAAATACCATGGGGAGAAGACTGATCTTAGCACTGAAATGCACTCTGTTCCGATTGAGGCTATCTCTAGTCATGTGGATCAACAAACTATCGTGGAGAATGAAAATGCCTTAGATTTGGAGACTGAAGGTAGAAACATCTTTATGCTGTCTTCTGTTTTGTTGAAGAGCGTGTTGAGTTTTCTGAATGCGCTGATTTACCAGTACTGTATGGTTGAAGAAACAAATATCGTTCAAGACCTCTGTCTAATACTTTGTGTGGGCTGAATTATTGTTTATTATGTTTTCCTTCCAAATCTTGACAATTTTGATAAAGAGATCTTTGGGGTTGATAATAATGTAAGGTAATCTGGTTCACTTGTTTTTTCCATTTTTAAATCAAAGATTGGACGTGGAAATATATGCATCATGGTTTTTGTCTTTCAGCTCAGCTAGTATTATCTCTGTGAAGTTGGGTTTGTACCTTCTTAGATTCAGATTGCTCGATGATAACCTATAAATGAACCCTCGTTTACATAATGAAGTCGCTTATGCTTGCTCTCACTCTCAATGCAGAGGTTTTCAGCCATGGCCAGACTATTAGTACGCTTCCAACCCTCCAATATGAAAGAGACGGCAGTTCAGCTGCAAAAGCCTGTGATCACATCCCGCAGAGTGAACATGAGGAGAGCTATAAAAGAAGATGCTACGCGAAAGCTATCCTATTGAACGACCCATCATTTATTGCTCGTGCACAGGAGCTCTTTGAATTCGCACCATGCCCAACAGTCCTTGAGGGATTTGAAATGTCCTATTCTGGATTGGCTAATGAGAGACTCTATTTGGATTTCGCAAAAGAACTCATAGACCGCAAAAGCCTTCAGGCTTGCCAAAAGTCTTGTTTCCTCTTAATAACCCTTCAAGGGACGTCCAGGATTTGCATCTCTATGGACAAGCTGTTGGAAGAGATTTGTGATGGAATTGATGATCTGAACGACTATTGCAAGTTTGCCTGTGCTGAACTTTCCGTGGATGGCCTCTATGCAGTGTTGAGGAAAGATATATGGAGCAAAGGCATGGCAAATGGAACATGGGAATCAGGATGGAGGAACGGATACTCCTTGCATGATGCTGAACAGGTTGTTGACGACATCGAAAAGGTTCTTTTCAGTTGGTTAATCGAGGAAGTGACTGCAGAACTCAGCAATTTCCGTTGTGACTGAAAATTTGATAGGTCGGTTTCATTCCTTTCCTCTAGACTGTTTTCTCTCGTGAAGCTTCCTGAGAGCTTGATCTTCAATTCTACAATGATGCTGAACTCGAGTAAGTTTGGTCTCTCGAAACCAAAAATCAAAGGAAGGACGAGGATATCTAGACGTGTGCTGAGAGGATTCGGAGTCCTCCGCCCTCAGTCTTTGGCAGAACATTTGAATGCAGCGTGGCTTGTAAATGGATATATCCTTGTATGCAAATGTAATTGTAAAAACGGAGGGAAAAAGAAACAAGACAGTCTAAAGAAGAGTCATGTATACGCGAAGCTAACCGTTTAGGATTTAGCCCACCATGGGATAGCAAAAACATGCGAGGTGTGTTCTTTTTGGGTTTCTCGTCCAGGTGACTTTTATATGGATGCTATCTGATACCTCAAAGAAATTCTATCAAGTCAAAGTTTGCTCAAGCACTCCCTCCCTCCCTCCTCCTCCCTCTCTCTCTCTCTCTCTCTCTCTCATCTGTTGCATGACTGATCTGTGACTAAAAAACTAGCTAGGATGGATTTTTGGGCACAAAGTTGTAAATGAAAGCCTTGAACTTTACTTCCATTGAGTTCCACAGGGTCTTCTGTTATGGTTTTGCTGGTCTCGATGAATTAGGTAAGGATAGCTTCTCCACGTTTCACTCGCAAATTGCCCTTATCCCTAGGAAAGTTTTGCTCTAGAAAGGGACCATCTTGATGGTATAAAAAAGGGATTAATCAAGTATGAGAATGATGATGCTTTTCATCCTTGAGATTATCATGATCAACAATTAACCAATTATAAAGGATGATGTGGCGGATTTGCATTAGCAACATATATATTCATTACGTAAGCCCAATCTAATGGAACCAATTAATAATGTTCGATATTGACTTCACTACTGGGAAAAAGAAAATTCTTCCATGAATATGATACTAAACTTTCTTGTAAGGGTGGCCAATAGTGAAATGTGTTTTCCCTGCATATTCATTGTTGTTTAATCCACAGGAGTATTACTTGGATCTGATGATTAGCTAACAAGGCATGGTCGAAATGGTTGGTCTATTTTGTCCAAATTTCTCATGACATGAAGAACCTAATTAGAGAAAGTTTTGCGCAACAAATTATGTGCATTCCGACTCCGGCCTAGGTGGATCACACTGCGTTCACTCTACCAAAAGGAGTTCCCTCTCTTGCTCACCATCCATTCAGCCGTCCGACCCCTGATTAAGGTCCAATTAGGTTCGGAATATGTTGTTTTCATTCGAGCTTGCGCACAACCCTCTGATCCTCAATATCGAAGTAGAACTATGATATAAACATCTGTAGCTACAGCCCTACAATACCTTCTGAAGCAGAGCGTCTGTGAGCAAAAGCAGGTCAAGAATAAATTACAACTGCAAGTCTATTACCATTACCATCTGATATATATACTCAAAAAGCCTCATCATAAGCCTCATCATCATGAATCTCTAAACTAGGAAATCTACATAACTCTCCAGATCCATAGGCCATGGCATCTCTCTCTCTTTCTCTCTCTCTCTCTCTCTCTCTCTCTCTAAGAAGAGGCTCCTTTGAAGATGAGAAAATTGAGCTTCTCCAAGGAAAAGTAAATGAAAGTCCCCTGCTTGTGAGAGAAGTAACACCCAAAGTTTGAGCCCACCACACACTGCCATCCACTTCCGTATTCCTTGTCAAACTCCTGCTATCAAATTCGAACCCAGGAAAAGAAGAAAAAGTGAACATGAGACCCAAAATCATCTTACATAAAACGAAAAAAAAAATAGATGGAAGAAGAAGAAGAAGAAGAAGCTGATTTTTCTGGTGGGTTTTCTGCAAGTGACCTTCTTGATATGTGAAGCTAGAGAGACGCAGTCCAAGACATCGAAGAGATCAAGTGCTTGAGAAGCAGCAGCCAGGGCTTTGCTCTGCATCTTCTCCGGCATGTCTGTCTCCTTCACCATTCCTTTACCTTCCAACATCTCTCTCTCTCTCTCTCTCTGTGTATAGAATCTCGAAGGTTATGGTGATTTTTCTGCAAGTGACCAGAAGTTTCTTTTTTGTCATGGGTTGGGATAAGAACTCGAGAAGACTGATTTATAGTAGCGTGGATGACGGGGATCTGTTCAGAGTTTCAGACTTTTGGGAGGTGCACTTTCGCTTTTGTCCGGTTACGCATCTTCCAATCTCTTTCCCACCCGTAGACATTTCTCTCGCTTTCTGCCATTAGTAGTGTTCACACGCCTGTTTCGATAGTTTAATCACCCCCCCTTTAACGGAACGTTCCTCTGAAGTTTATGAAACTCAAACGTCAGATAAACTTTGGGATTTGGTCATTTGTTTTCGCAGTCAATCTTGTTCTCGCTGCTGAACTTCAATTTGGGTCAACTCATCGCTTATACATATAGTATGTTGACATCATATTTGCTTATCTTTATGCTAGGCCTAAATCATTCCCGGATAATAACAAGACGCATGGCGCTTGCTCACTAGAATGATTTCTCTATCTTAGATAATCATTTGGTTTTTGCTTCTTCTTTTTATCCCTTATCTTAATTCTCATATCATGAGCTGTATCATGTCATCGGGTTGATACTTCATGTGAACTTAAACAATCAAATTAAAATGATTTACATCAGATGTAGGATAGTGGAGATCAAAGTAGCTAATACCATTCTTCTCATTTTCTTGTTATTTTCTTCCTTTTCTAGTTCCTTTTGCCTCCCAAAAAGTTCAACCCCCTCTTTCCTTGCCAAGCGGCAATGACGTATCCTAGAAATCCTCTTGCTCAGAACATGACGATGGCTATACCAAGCTAAAGCCTGAGGGTGACTTCGGACCGGACCCAACTTCTCAATTATGTCACCAACTGTATGGGCAGCAAACCCGTTTCTATGTCCAATGATTGAGCTATACAGCCCTCGTGGATTTGAGACTCCACCTGTCCCAACTTATCTTTTTCTCCTCAAATGGAAATCAACCAACCCAACCTGATTTCAACGACTCAGCAAATGGAGCAATCGTACGTGTGTGTGTGTGTGTGTGTGTGTGTGTGTGTGAGAGAGAGAGAGAGAGAGAGAGAGAGACGGGACGGTCTGTCCGATAGCACCAGGTGTGTGGCTCCAGTTCAATTAGCGGTCACCAACACCCCGACAAAACGAGCCACGCCGTCGAGGACCCGAGAGAAAACCTTGGACTGATCATTTGGCTTTTATCTCTACGAAAATCTTTGGAAAACCGGATCCCGGGCCCCCCCTCTAGATTACGAATTCAAGATGAGTTGTGCCTTTCGCCCTTTTGGAAATCTCCGAGTGGGCAGTGGATTTTCCTTCCAAGCCGAGCATCTAAGCCACAGACCATCAACAGGCCCAAAAGTTCTTTGTTCGATCCGCGCCTGTCCCGAGCCGAAAGGATCGTTGCCTGCCCGAATCCACCCATTTCATCCTTCGAGTCGACCGATCTGTGGAAGGCCCATCAGGCCTCCCGTGCAATGACCGGGTCTGATCTAAGGATGCACCTTAATCCTTAGAGCGAGGAGCTAAAGAGTAATGCGGGTGCCGATATGCATGCCTGTGTTGTCTACCGCTATTTGCTGAAAGGAAGACTTCAAGGCCTAGTGCAGATTCTGGGATGATGAGACGGAAAGGGGATTGAAACGATGAGGGGTTTGGTTAGGCATTGGGCTAAGAAACACTCTTGCCCAGGTCCACTCAAGATTTCCCGACCAACATGCCCGAAACAGGAGCTCTTCTAGGGCCTACCCATTTGGAACAACCACGGGCCTAGTCCGCTGCGGCCGGCTTTTCGTCCTCTGCATATTCACATTCCTGACTCGGTCCCAACCTTACGTCGGCACACAGCTGCTGACCCGATCAACGAATACCAAGGTCTAGAGAGCGAAAGAGAGAGGATTTTCTGAAGTCGGCTCAACGCGGAGCAGGATATACGAAGAACTTTGACCTAAACTTCTCTATCTCTCTCTCCTTTTAATTGTCTCTATTTTCCATTTCATATATCAGCAACAGCACGACCAGAACAAGAACCCGCCAATCGATCTTGAACGCCATCTCGAATTTAGCGTCCAAGTCCAAATCCAACATAGCAACTTTCGCTAATTGGGAGATCATTAGGTCGAAACACAAAGGGGGGGACCCGATTAGCTGGCGACGTTCCATTGGCGACAGCTCAACGACTCCCCCTCCTGACAGCAAAGTATATGCCCCCCTGAACACCCCCCTAAAACATAATTAACTGATAAAATCATTAAAATTTCCGAACGAAGGCCCATGCGAAAACCCGAAACTTTGGATGTTCCGTCCCACGAATAGCGGCAAGGGGACCCGATTATCTCGAAGTCTTCACATGCAAACCCCCCAAACCCCTCCCAAATTTTTTATCTTTTTTATGCATTATTCTTACTGGCCACTCAACCCCCACATTCGAGCTGAGGAAATGCAAAATAAAGAAGAAAAACCCAATATCGAGAAACAGAGCAACTCCCCAAAACAAACAGAGAAAAGAGAGAGAGAAGGGAAAAAGCTCGCGTCTTTCTGATTCGTGGACTTCAAATTCTTGAAAATCTCCTTCTTGGTCCGGTCGGCCGTAGTGGGTCGCTCGGTTTTTGGCTCCTCCTTGGGTGGTTTCTGTGGTTTCGAGACGGCGTTGCTCTGGAGCTGCGAGTGATGGGCGACGAGAAATCGCCGATGGCGATGGGGAGCAGGGAAAGGGGGGAGAGAGATCGGGAGCTGCTCATCCCGGTGGCCGATGCCGGGGGCGGCGAGTCGTCGTCGTCCTCCGCCAAGCCCTCTCCTTCGTCTTCGTCTCTGCACCAGACGGGCCGGGAGGTGCGATGGTTTCTGCTCGATTGATTCGTTCGGGGGTAGTTTTGTGAGTCCCATTTGTTTGATTTGGTGCGAAGATTAGAGGGAATTGAGGGGAAAGTTGTGAGCTTGGTGGGGCTTTGAAAAGATGGGTGTTTTGAGAATCTGGTTTTGTTGCTTTGTGCTGTCTACTGGAGCTTGTATTTGGTGTTTTGGGTTCTTGTTTGACGTGCTTTCATAGTTTTTCCTGGATGATCTGCGTAGCTAGGTTTAATTAGTTTTTCATAGTTTTTCCTGGATGATCTGGATGATCTGTGTAGCTAGTTTTCTTCGGTTTTGAGCTTGGTTTTGGATGATTTTGATGCCATATGGTTGGCGAAAGTAAGAATTGCTGTGAGATTCGGGGGAGTCTTTGCTAGGCAAATTATTGTCACTATTTTGATTTCATGCCAATTTTCCATGTAGTTCTATATTCTACGGCCGTCTGAAATTTGATGTAGTGGATGGACATGATACATATTGGAATTCTTCAATTAACAGAAATTGAAAACTTAGTAGTTTTTCTAAGCCTATTAGTGAGGGAGATCCCTTTTCCAAGCCTGAGCGTAGCATGAACACTTGTACAATTGCTCTTATGTGTCGGAAGCTACACAGTGTGATGGAACCGTGTGCTTGTGCTACCATCTAATTCCTACAGTTCTCCTTGTTTGGGTAACCTTGCTCGAATTTTGTCTAAGACTGTTACCCTTCTTGTATTCATTGGGAATTTTTGGTTAGGTTCTGTTAGTATCATGTAGGACGACAGCTGAAAAGTCACCAGTCTCTGATCCTTTTCTTGCCCGCATGATGTGGTGTTGGAATACTACCTACCCAGTTCTTGAATAGCTGACAATATGAGATATTGGATTAATCCGATGGAGCTTGTGATTGTTTTCCAATTTAGCTTCATTATGCAGCAAGTTCCCCTGGGGGCGGAAACATACTAGACAATGTTGTATGGTACTTAATGAATGGACTTATGACTGTAAAGATACTTCCATGTGATGTGCACGTACAACTTCATCATAATCTTGACAGAGTTTGGACTTTTTTTTCCCCTTGTGTAATTCCTTTTTTGTGTTGTTGATTTGATGTACTTTCTTCCAAATATCATCTGATGGTGACATAAATTTATCTTCTCAATGCAGACATTATACAAAGTTGTTAGGAGTTGGGCTTCAAAAAAGTTTATGACTGGATGGTATGTAATTTCCATAATCATATCTTAGTTCCTTCATTCCTACTTGCTGTTCATCTCTCCTTGAATAAGTCAATATGCCTATCTATTGAATAAATTGTGTCAGGTATCCTGCACACTAGTTCATACAGTGAAGTTTATGGTGTCTTAAGCTTTTAGCCATAGCATGGATGTTTGACTTTAGTCATGGCATTTATTCAATATAGTATAATAAAGTCATAAGTCATCATTCGTATGGTTCTCTTTTTTGGGGCAAAAGATTTATAAACAAGAGTAACGTATAATCCTACTATTCCCACTTTACTAGGTAATTTTGACAATTTGCATGTTTAATTTTTGTTCAAAATCAAATGCATATTTGCAAAGCTTTTTTTTTTTTTTTTTTTTTTTTTTTTTTTTTTTTTTTTTTTTTTTGGGGACATATTTTTCTCTTGCCTTCTACTGGTTGAGTGTTTATTGGCCTTTCAATCATGGATGGAAGTTGGAGAAAAGGTAAAATTATCTGTGGGAGGATAAGTCATCCAGAACAACCCCTATGATTTAACCTCAAAGGAGGTTATACAGGAAGTGTAGTTTTTAAATCTCATGAACTTGAACTACTTGGTGAGTTCTCAGTTAGGCACAATCATCGGGTCATTCATTAATTGTGACATGGATACCCTATGATCAGTGGATATTGCTTGCCAAGTCATGATGGTATTGACCCAATAGGCAAGCACAGTTCTCTCAACACAAACTTGACAGTGCCCATGCAGAACCTTCTATTAATGATAATGTGGATGTAAAAATTAAAATAATCATGTTGTCCAACTATGTTCACAGTAGCACTTTTGTTTTAATTTTAATATTTTTGACCCTTGGATCTGATCATATGCTTTCTTCTATCTTTCTGGCATCCTGCAGTGTCATCCTCTTTCCAATTATAATCACATTCTACGTGACATGGTGGTTCATACACTTTGTTGATAGCTTCTTCTCTCCAATTTATAAACAACTTGGGATTGATCTATTCGGTGAGGTTTTTTGGCTCTTTCAGCATAACAGCTATTGCTACAAACAGTTTGATATCTGTATATTTTGTTTTTATGTTGCTATTAATGAATAAAATATGTGGGTTTACTCTACTTCATGTTTTTCTTTTTCTTTAATTGTGCTTTTCAACAATTCTGTCTGTGTATTGGAGTTGGTTTTTCTTGTTTCTTATGCCTTTTAGTTATTACTATGAACCTTTTCAATCAAAACCCTGGTTTCATTTACCTCCTCATTTATGCTCCCTTTGTGTCTTTAGTTTTGTAGCATGAAACCTTCTTTTCAGAAACTGTGTTTTTGACTGTTCATATGTTAGCTCTTAGATGACGGCATCATTTGACACATAAATGATTATTGATCTGCATGTTGAAGATTGAGTAGAGGCTTTTTTTCTATAACGAGTTTCGTGAAGCGACATTTATGTTTTTTCTTCTTCAATAAAAGTTTATCTGCAGAGGTTAAAAAGTTTGGCTCTAGAATGCTTTAGTCATTGCCATAGAATGAAAAGTATTTTATTTACCTTTATTCATCTGTTAAACTTTGATCAAATGCAGAATTTTATGATTGTATAAAAGGCATGTTCATGAGGCCTATTTGACATGTCCAGTTAATCAAACCATCTGTTTTTTGTTAGGTCTTGGATTTGTCACGTCCATAACTTTCATCTTCTTCATTGGGGTGTTCATGTCATCATGGTTGGGTGCATCTGTCCTCGGCCTTGGAGAGTGGTTCATTAAACGTATGCCATTTGTTCGTCACATCTACAATGCCTCCAAGCAAATTAGTTCTGCAATATCACCAGGTTTGAGTTGGGGCTTATTTCTTTTGCCATTCACATTTCAGCTGATCTAGGTAGTGTTCATTGATTTTCCTGCCTCTTGTTCCACATTCCAGATCAAAACACTCAGGCATTCAAAGAGGTGGCTATCATAAGGCATCCTCGAATCGGTGAATATGCATTTGGATTCATCACTTCATGCCTTGTTTTGCAGGTATGGAACTGATGCTGGTGTCATGCAGTT
The DNA here is from genome assembly GCA_017140615.1 of Eucalyptus cladocalyx. Classification (NCBI taxonomy): domain Eukaryota; kingdom Viridiplantae; phylum Streptophyta; class Magnoliopsida; order Myrtales; family Myrtaceae; genus Eucalyptus; species Eucalyptus cladocalyx. The sequence continues at coordinate 8,858,199 of CM029518.1, forward strand.
ATCAATGTATTATACATGGCATAGCATTACCTAATTTTCTGCATTTGTCGTTGCTTACTAGCTCAAGTTGTAAGCTGTTGGTTTTCTTCTTAATGTTAATCTTGCATTTTAGGACTAAAAATTTTATCACTTTTTTAGTGGTATTGCCAACTTTAATTCTTGCCTTTACAGTGCCCACTGATGATGTTAAGTTTCAACATTTTTTTTTTTTTTGGTGTTTGGTAGTGATTTACGTTAATGGGTTGTGGGTTGATGCTGATGTATTCTGATAATCTAGCTCAGTCAGTTTCGGTTGATCATTGTGGGGTTCATTTTGAAACTGTACTTTCGAGGCCTTTTCTTTTCTGACATTCAAGCTACTGTGTTGACGTCTCAGAGTTTTAAGGCTCAGTGTTGTTAAGGGCTTGTTTTCTGCTTCCTGTCAAAATTTAAAATGTTACTTAAATTTCATGAAATTATGAAATATTTGTATGTTAATCTACTTGTTGATGTTTATACATTTTAAAGGCTTCAGATTAAACAAAAGTTAAAATGCATGGGCTACAAGATTTTGATTAAGCAAAAAGTAAAAGCTCATCCATTTTGTCTGTATTCCTTTTATGGGATAAGTTATCATTACAGGAAACATTGCATATCTTGTCTTGATTTGATCGTCACAAGTGACTCAAAAGAAGTTCAGAATCTTGCTGCATGACTCCTGAATAAAAGCTCATCCATTTTGTCTGTAATTCTATTGGAAAATTTTTCCAGTCTTACTTTTGATATCATGCTTAGGCAATTCTTTAATTTAATCTTCTTGCCATTTCATGAATTAGTACAGTATTTCAAGTTGATTGCCTGCTGTCTTATTCATGCAGAATTATTCTGGGGAGGAAGAGTTGTGCTGTGTTTATGTCCCCACGAATCATCTTTACATTGGCGATATTTTCCTCGTTAATTCCAAGGACGTCATCAGACCAAATCTCTCCGTCCGTGAAGGGATTGGTAAGGATTCATGCATAACTTCCCCAGTTGTCATAGCAAGTCTCCTTTCTGTGCCTTGCTTGAGAGATGTTCTATTGACTTAGCTTGCCTTGAAAGTACTTCAGTAACTGCTTTTATTGAGATAGCGGATCCATTTGAATTGCTTGATTTGGGGATATTACCATGTGCCAAGTTTGAATAATCAGCACCATAACAAGAACGCAATGGTGACGACCTTATAATTTGGAGGAATCTTAATGTCCAATACACATTTAGATAGGTAATACTTGGATCGTCTAACGTTTTGCCCTCTTCAGCATGATGATGAGGTTTCCTCATTGAAGAATATGTGCACTTTAACCAAATCGTTACATTTATGACGTTGCCTGGTTAATCTAGTTTTTTTTTTTAAAAAAAGGCAACTTTTCTATGACCACTGCTCTCCACAACAAATACTGGCAATGGGTTTTGAAATCTAATATTGGCTTTTTTGTTAAATTTCAGAAATTGTTGTCTCCGGAGGAATGTCAATGCCTCAGATCCTCTCTACACTGGACTCACGCATTATGCCAATCGAAAGAAGTAGACCTAACAGAAGCCAGCTCTAGTTGCGAACGATTTCTTTCTTCTGTAATTTGCCATCTTTCTCATCCAATTGGGTTTGGCACATCGATTGATTCGCTCTGTTAGGGGTCAGCTCATATATGAAGAGTTCAGGGCGTTTCTCGTGGTCGAGGCGACAAGAGTTGGATGGCATACAAAACACCGGTTTCCGTTTAGGGTGCAGAATTAGTGTTCCATTGAGATATAGTGAGGGATAATTGTAGAGGTGAATTGCTCTTTCGGGTTTTTGATTTGATTGTTTATGCTTGCGATTAGTGTTTGGTTTGGTGGAAGATCTCTCTGGATTATACTAGTGAACTATGTGGTGCTGTATCGCTGCACTCATTTAACTTAGATAACCAACAATGTAGATAGAAAGGTGAACTTGTTTGTTCTAAGTTCCTGCACGGTTCTTGGAGTCCTACGCTGATAGAGTTTTTTGTCCAAATTGATGTTTATGCTTGGTCAAAACTGGGTATCATCTCAGCTCCATAGAAGGTCACAGCACAGGATCATAATCACAAGTGCTTGGGCTAATCCCATGTGAAATTGGGCAAATGTTTGAATAATCTGATCCGCCACATCAATCGTTGTGCAGAGAGGTAGCCGGTGCACCGGCAGGGGGCCTCCTCCAAAACGCTGCGAGGGCCCCTTGTCGCCGGTGGTCGGTATCTGCCATTACAACTGCAACAGAGAAGGTTTCCAGGCCTCAGTCACCAGTCGCAATCTCAAGTCAGATCGAGTGGTGATGAGCAGCAAGCAAAGGGTTAATTTGGTCGTTCCACGTTCTCTTTTCCTGACCTTTCATTAACAATTTGGTCATTCGGCTTGCTATATCCATAAGCACAAATGAAGTATCGATTAATGTATGGGATACTGATTTTATAAACGAACCGAGGTGTAATAATTGTGACAATAATGTGCTCGTGTTTTCTCGTTCTAGAAAATCAAACATTGTCCATGCAAAACCTTAAAAAGAGGGGTAAAAAGCAAAATTATCCAGAAAGAAAATCCAAAAATTTAAACTATAGATGGTATGGCTTGGAAAGTACCTTTAATCGGCTTTTAAAAGATTTTCTAAATCTCGTCTTGGAATTCATATCTTTGCCCATTGGATTCGATAGATAATTGCAATGCTTCAAGCGATTGACATGACCTTTAATGGAATTAATTTTGGAAAATTTTGAGAAATTAGCTTGATGGTCTCTTACAGATTGATTCTCTTGATTTTGACTCGAAGTCAAGAGTTTGCCAATACTTAGCTCAACTACCCAAGGGCATGAGTATTTTCTAAAAGTGAGGATTAATGGCATGAGTATTTTCTAATCATTCTTTTTCATTGTTCAATGTGGATCTTGACTTCTTCTTTTTTCTTGGTTAAATTTGACCCCTGAAATTTCAAAATGTTGCTCAATTCAATCTTACGCGAAGTGTGTCGTCATATATTAAGTGTGTTTTTTTCTAACGTGAACTATCATGTTGGTGTTTGGCATGCCAAAATAATGATTTGAATTGTCATGTCAAATTTTTATCTTTCGTTTTGGGATCAAAATAATGGGAGGGAAAAACAGCATGGCAGCCACATGTTAGCTATGTGAATGCCAGCAAGGCAAATATAACAATAAGTTAATAGAAATTGGTCAAATTTCTTGAACGGTATTACAATTTTTAACGAAATGGCTAAATTAAGTAGATTTTTGAAATTCAAGGACTAAATTTGATAATAAAAAATTTATTTAGAAACCACATTAAATATTGAAGAAAAGTTCAAGGAATACCCATTTCAATATTCCTAAAAATAAGCTGGAAATACTCAACCTCACATATTGATGCGAGATTTGCAAGCTTATTAATCTTGAATTTGAGTCCATTGGTTGATTATAATCTAGCAAAGTTGAGTACGAGAAGGAATTCTTTAACACTCAATCATGCTCAACTCAACCGATGAATATGCGAGATGAGTTGAGCTCAAACTCGACATTCTATAGTTTGAACTCAACTTGGTTACAATTCTAATTGAAGTAAAAAATCTCTTTATTTCTCGAAAAATAGACGATTTGAAAATTATGTTCCTAAAGATAATAATTTAGGGGTGATCGGATAGGGTTTAGACCTGGACATTGTATCCAACCCTATTTTAATCGGTTCCTATTTTTTGAACCATGTACCTGACCCCGTTTGTATTGGACCATGTACCCGACCCACCTTATTTTTCTGGTCTAGTTCTAGAGTCAACTCTATTTCCACTAGAATTTGTTTTGCAATCTCTCGATATCCTATACAATTTCGAATTTTATATTAATACGTGAGAGAATAACGTAATCGTCCTAATTGGTATTTGAACATTAAGCATTTGTAATAAATAAGCATGAACTTTTTGACTAAACGAAAAATTAAGGATTCACAGGGCTAATTATAATAAATAAAATCATAAGGCAAAGAATTAGCAACAAACATGAGTTTAATATTAGTTTTATTCCCACAATTACTACATGAAGCTACTTATTTATGTAAGAATAACTTTTCCTACAAAAGAGAAATTAGGCTAACCAATCCACGTGATACACACTGCGACAAACACCATTCGTCCATTGGACAATGCGAGAGGGAGACAATGAGGGAGGGAAGCAAGTGAGGAAGATGAATGATGAAGGAGGAGTGTCGTGTGTGTTTGAGAGAGCCAAGAGGAAAAATGTCGTGTGATTGTGAGAGTAAGAATACAAATTAAGGGAAAAAGTAAGGTTTTGGACATATATTTACAAAATCAGTTCCCATACCAGTTCCAAAACCAGTTCGAGAACGGGTTCCTAGGTGGGTAATCACTCAGAACCGGTTTCGAATTTTGGGAACTGGTTCTCGGATCGGTTTTAACGGGAACCGATTTCCAACCCTATTTTTCAGGTGACCCGATTCAATTCTTGGTTATATCCGATTCAGTTGCACACCCCTAGATAATATAAGGGAAAAAGCGCGAAAAACCCGAACTTTCTTGGAGTGACACATTTACTAAACTTTTTTTTGCGACGTGAAAAACTCCAAACTTTTCAAATTTCACATTTACTTTACCCATAAGGGCATTTTTGTCTTTTTATTCCGTTTTTTCCTTTTTTATTCTTTTTTCCTTCTTCTTCCCTCCGCCGGCCATGGCGGAGCCGGCGGAGGGAAGCCGGCGTCCGGCGACCTCGCCGGCGTCGGGCGAAGGCAGGGACACCCTCGCCCGACGCCGGCGAGGGCCGCCTCGCCTGCGTCGGGCGTCGGGCGAGTCCCTGCCCTCGCCAGATCTGGCGAGGGACACCCTCGCCCGACGCAGGCGAGGCGGCCCTCGCCGGCGTCGGGCGAGTCCCTGCCCTCGCCAGATCTGGCGAGGGACACCCTCGCCCGACGCATGCGAGGCGGCCCTCGCCGGCGTCGGGCGAGTCCCTGCCCTCGCCCGACGCAGGCGAGGGCGGCCCTCGCCGGCGTCGGGCGAGTCCCTGCCCTCGCCAGATCTGGCGAGGGACACCCTCGCCCGACGCAGGCGAGGGCCGTCCTCGCCCGACACAGGTGAGGGCGGCCCTCGCCGGCGTCGGGCGAGGGCAGGACTCGCCCGACGCCGGCGAGGGCCGCCCTCGCCTGCATCGGGCGAGGGCAGGGACACCCTCGCCCGACGCAGGCGAGGGCGGCCCTCGCTCGACGCCGGCGAGGGCCGCCCTAGCCCGAGGCCGGCGAGGGTGACCCTCGCCCGACGCCGGCGAGGGCAGCCCTCGCCGGACGCCGGCTTCCCTTCGCCGGCCAGCCGGCGGAGGGAAGAGAGAAGAAAAAAAAAATTTTAAAAATTTAAATTTCTTTTTTTAAAAAAATAAAAATTTTAAAAAATGAAAAGACCAAAATCTTGCTTTAATTTTGGGGTAAATGTGTCGCATAACGAAAGTTCGGGATTTTTTGTGTCGAAAAAAAAGTTTGGGGTAAATATGTCACTATACGCGGTTGGTAAAGTTTGGGGTTTTTCACGCGCGAAAAAAAAGTTTGGGGTAAATGTGTCGGCAAGAAAGTTCGGGATTTTTCGTGAGCTTTTTCCCATAATATAATAATTCTTATCACTTATCAAAATGAATAAGCGAAACGAAAATGATTATATATAATTTGTTTTCAATAATGAAAATATTTTTATTTATTAATTAAGCGATATAAGTGATTATTATTAAAAAAAGTTCCTCAAAAAATTATTGACGTCCTTGCTTTTCTGTCTATCTTACTGCTAGACTAGATAATGAGAAAAAAGAAAAAAAAAAAAAGAGCAAATAGTGCGGGCTCTAGCCATAATGAAATAAAATTTGTTAAACCCTAATACCTAGAAATATTTTATATCTCTAAACCCAAAAAAAATAAAATATAATAAAAGGCTCATCTCCATTCAACGCCGACGTTTCCGTTTCCCCCTCCTCGCGGCGGAGCCCCCGTATCCAGAAGAAACCCTAGACCCCCAAAAATCGCCTATTTATAAGCGCAGTCCCACGATCCCAAACCCAAACCTAAACCCTAAACCCACCATCTCCCCTTCCCCTCTTTACCGTCGCTGTTCTCCTCTCTTCGATCTCTCTCCGTCTTCTTCTTCATCTCTCTCTCGGATCCTCTCGTTCTGCGCTTCCAATTTCTGGTTCCTGGCTAGGGTTCATCGATTGCCCCTTGTTTTGTTTCTTGTTTTTCTTGTTTTCGATCGGATCGGATGGAAGAAAAAATTGGTTTGTTTTTAGGGGACGGTGACGATTGTATCGTGAAAGGTCTCGTTCGTCGTAACTGGCTCCGATTCAGGGGCCTTGCCGACCATCCTGATATATCACCACCCATATTCTGAGTCCCTTTCCATCTCCCTCCAAAAAGAAGAACGCCAAGTTTCGATTTTTCTCTTTTTTCTTGGTTCTTGAATTTTCGGAGAAAGAAAAAGCTTTGTTCTTTTTTGCTGGTTTGGGAATTTGATTGCAGATGGCCGATGATTATACTTTTTTAAACAAAGACAAGCATATGTCTGAATTTAACGGTGTTGACACATCTAATCTTCTCTATGAGGCCGTCTTTCTTCATTGTCCTTTTGTAATTTCTTCTGTCTTTTAGACGTTTGGGTTTTATTTCGTGGTTTTATAGATCTTGGCAAGCTGTGCTGTGAAGTATATTACTTCCATTATGTTTGAACGTGTTGCCTATGATGAAAGAGATGCTATTTGCGCTTGTGGATGAGAATTCGTGATTTACACAGAAACTCTACTGCCTTCCTTCTGAGGCCTGGAAGTTTTCTTCTTTAATTGATCTGCCATTGGCGTTTTCTTTCCTTCTTTTTTTCATGGGTATCGCAAGTTTTTAAAATGGGTTTTAATTTTTACAGTTGTGATTTGTTGAGGAGCTGGTCATGTGATGATTAGAAGCATAGTTCAGATGATAATCCCTGTGATTATAACATTTCAATAGTCTTTCGCTCCTATCTGATGACCCAACCTTCTGGAATTAATCTTTTATCTTTGGCAAGACTTGATCGGTCTTGTTGCCTTGTTGTCTGTTTTACAGTAGATTATTTCGCAGAACTTTGATAGTAAGATTCAATTTTTAATCTGTTCCTATGGATTCTTTTTTCCTCCACAAATCTCCCTGGTTGAACATATCTCAGTTATTTTTCTTGACTGACCAAAGAAAATGTACGTGGTGGAGTTATCTATGTTGATCTTGTCTCGTCATTGACATAAGAGACACGGATGCAAGGGCCATGGTGCAGGATGGTCCTTGAGCAAATTGAACAATGAGCTATGTTGGACCCTAATTTGTTAAAGAGTAAAATAGTGTGTTAGAAGTCTAGTTAAGGTAATATTTTAGGGCAAGATCGCCGAGTAAGGGCAACGCAAACCATTTTATCTTTACTCATAGAGAGCGGAGAAGAAGTGCCAGTTACTGGAAAACTCAAATTTCACATTAAAGAAAACTCAAAACCAAAACAAAAGTTGGAACTTGATGTGTTATTTTCTCGATAATTCTTCGCCTCCACTTCCAATAGCAGATTTGAGATTTAACCTCATATTTCTACTGCTAATCCCAGGAGTGCCAGATGAGACGATTCCTTGAGGAAGAAAGCTTAAAAAAATTGGAAATGAGAAAATCTGATCAACTAATTCCCATGAGTGAGTTCCTGAATAACATGTGATATGACCATGTTCCACTCTGAATGTACTCAAAATCACCCCACTCTGAATGTTCCACTCTGAATGTACTCAAAATCACCCCACTCAACAGCCAGATCGAATGAAGCTATGGTAAATTCTAATAGACTATGAACCGGTCCCCCTGAAGAGGGTACAGAAACAACTAACAAATTACAATGCGAGCAAAATTGCAAATGGAATTGTTGATTTCCATCTGCTTGGGTATAATTTTTATGAGACTTCATCAGTACAACAGAAGCGTTCATGGTTCGTGGACACATCTACTTTATGCTACTGGGTACAGAAACTCTCAAACTCGGAGATATTTAAGTGTCGATACTGCTTCAACTTGCCCGGGACATCGTCTTAACTACGAGGCAAAACGAATTCCAAGATCAATGTTGCTTCCAACTCTATCTAGGTGAAGGGGGGAGACTGAAACGAATTCCAAGATCAATGTTGCTTCCAACTCTGTCTAGGTGAAGGGGGGAGACTGAACGATGACCATTGATATGCACCTTTTTGATATCTTGAAACAAACCTTGACACGAGACAAATGGGACTCTTTCCTTGTAGTATATGGCAAATGCTATTTTATCAACTTCACTAAGCCAGGGATGGAAATATTTTCTTAATTGATGAAATTTACCCACATTTGGTTGGCTCCTTCAAGGAAAAGCATCCTTTTTGAGAGACGGACTGCCCAATGTACCAGATGTTTGGTAATAAGCAAGACGAAATTAAGCAAAAGAACCATCAGATGAATGAGTTATGTCCTCCTCCAAGTGGAACTCTGGGTTGGAATGTGGCTTCAATCTCTAGACAAGGGCAATGCTTGAAAGAAAGACTCTGGAATGGAAACAACCAAATTATCAGAATTTAAGTGACAGAGCATGAATTGGAAATGGAAATGAATCAAGAAAAACAAAATATCAGTTTCTTAACTTCCGTTATGCTTTTTTGGCTTAATGAAACTTGAGTTTCTCTCGAATTAATGTGACTAAAAGTTAATGTTATTGCATATGGGAGAATGCAATGCGCAAAATAATAGGCACTCAAATAAAAGCAAGACTTAAGTTGCAACTGAAAATACAGAAAAAGAATAGGCACTGATCCTAGTAATCTGACTGAGCCCGACATGTGGCTTCTTCCCAATACTGCTTCCATATGTTGAAAAAAGCACAGAAAAGTTGGGTAATGAAAGAACATACCGGAATGCTTAGTAGAAGTCCCTGAGAATCAACTAGGACAGGCAAGCTTCTTCTCACGGCAACAGGAATAGGTTTCAACAACTGGAGAACCCTGCCTGCGGATACCCTTGCATAATCAAGACATGAGCTTGCTTTCTCTGCAGCTTGCTCTGTAACACTACTTGAAACAGCATTATCTGGATCAGACTTCACATTTTGAGATTTTGACAACTCAGCGAGATACAGCCAGTCAGACTCCATCATATGACGTATCTCAGCTACCATATCATGGCCAAGGCTACAAAACGTGCATTTATAGTCCAAGCCTTCTACAACCGAACCACCATTGGAGTTAGTTTCTTCTAGAGTAAACTTCCTGCAAACATCCTCCTTGCATGGTTTCCATGAGATAAAGAATCTATTCATGAAAAAGCCCATTTGTCCAGGCCGAAGACATTGATTGTGAGATGTACCAACAGATTCTGTTGCATACTTTGGTCGATAGTCTGGTGTCACATCAGACTTGAATTTGAAACGATTTGTTTCCTCCTCCTGCAACATGAGAACACTTCTATAGGTGGACTCACTTATGAGGTTTAGTCTTTTGGCTTCGTCTAGAACAGATCCAGATGTTACATTCAAAAAATGCACATCCGATGCATCTGCGGATGACAGATTTGAACTTGTATTTGCATTATCCATGATTTCCTTGAGATCGTATGGGATAACACACTTCTCTTCTGCACTGCTTCCTGAATAAAACAGCTCCACTTTTGAGGGCAAAGGACAGTTAACAGAACAGCAAACCAAGATTTTGGTGCCTCTAGATCCAGGAGCTGGGCAAAGGTAACAACCAGCTGCGGTGAGGGAAGTCTGCACAATCGAGAAGAATTATTTAGCTTTTTGAGCTAACTAGAACACAAGATTCCCCAAGGTTGACAAATTAGTGTCTTACCATGCCAAAATGCTTTAAGAAAAGAGGATTAACCTTAAGGAATATACATTTTCTTCAGGACACGGAGAACATATAAGAGAGTTGCTTCCATAGAAGGAAGTAATGAACCGAGACGAAATGCAAGTTGACGAAGCAAATTTACCTTGCACGGAGATGAACGCATATAGCGCAGAAGCAATTTCGACGTGTTACCGCGAATAGGTCTGTGTCTTTGTGAGATGTACTGATGGGTTCGGATCAATATTTGTTAGCAAGTGCATCCACATCAGAATTATATATTAAAGAACCATGAAGATACTGTATTATCCACAAATAATATGCTAAGAATCACATTACCTGTGCAACATGTGCAATGAACTTTGCCAGGCAAATGTCCTCAACTTTTGATGGATTGAGGGTTTTCAAATCTATGACAGCATATCCTTGCTGTAATGAGCAACGAAATTTTAATGTTCACACATAGCACTCGGAAGTCAGAGAAAGAATAAGGTAACATTAGTCAAATAGGCTGCTTACGTCCATAACAGTCACTGCCTCTTGTAACAAGTTTGAACATATTTTGTCTACGTACGTGCGTGTTCTTCGGCAAGCAGAAATCAGAGATTGCAATTCAGAGCTAAAGACACCTGAAAATTAGAGCCTCATTTGTTGAATATGTTTAAAAGTTACGAGCAGCAGCAACTCAACCAGACAAGAAAAATACCTAACCTCACAATATAAAATCAATGATGTTTGAATGTAATAACAAACATTTTATCCCGTCATGAAAAATTAATGAAGAACTAACTCATATGTACAGAAAGCAGTCTAACTCCATGAGATCATGTGAAAGGTTTAGCATCAGTGACAACTCACTTGATGAAAATTTCTGCAAGGACATTCGGATCCGGTTACGGACAAATATGGGACTTCTATTTGAAGGATCTTCCACCCATTTCTGCTCATTCTCTTGACAAATCTGCAGAAAATCAACACTACTAGCGCATAAAAATGGTGAAATAATATCAAATAAGTTCGTAGATATTACCAAGTTTTCTTTTAATCTCACCTTGTACATATCTTTCTTCGAAAAATCCAGAAAAGGTCGCACTAAAAGAATACCGCCATCCATTGGATCTACACCTTGAGAATACGCGTGTTTGGCAAAAAATTGAGAAGTGAATGCCATGCCAGCAAGTCCAAGCACACCACTGTTGCGTGACAGTCTTATAACCAACAACTCAGCCTGCAAGGTGTATTGGCACTTAATTCAGCACCTAACTCCTTCGAAATTCTTTGAATTGCAATTTAGTTATTTGGAGTGTCATGGGAGCCCTAAAACAGAAGCTGCTATGCTTATAGTAAGTCCCAGAGAAAGGCACAAACTTTAATGCTAAACGTCTTCATAAACACATTAGCTGTGGGTTTCATAACTCGCTACAGACCTGGTCATCAGCATGATGAGCAAGAAGCAGGATGCCAAACTGCTGCTCGATGCAAACTTTATGGAACATCTCATACCTGTAGTTTGGAAAGACATCAGGAATTTTAATCTGGACAGATGATTTTAATCAGGCTAAAGGCATCTTATGGGGATTTCGAAGAGGAAGTAGTAACAACAAACTTGCCAGAGACATCAATAACAAACTAATTACAGTAAGTTTTACAATATAGAAACCTCATTTCACGTGCTGCTTCTTGCAAGTTTCCTTGCTCCGGCCTCCCATCCTTCCACTCACAATGGACAATCTCACATCTGATACCTATAAAAACGCTATATTAACCATCAATTCCATCAGAACATACTTATGCTTATAACGAAAACACCATGCCAATGCAATTTGAACAAAAAACGAAAAATGATGAGATGATCAAACATACCCATTTCAGCAACGCGCTCACGCACCATATTTGCTTCCTCTCGGCTTTCTGCACGCAGCCCGTGGTCGACAATAATCGCCAACAGCCCGTCAATAAACCCAGTCTCTTTGCCAGCAGAGTCAAGGCCACTGATTTTCCAATCAGCAGCTAAAACACACAGTGCCATGCTATCAGGACCACCGGAGACTCCCAAAGCTGAAATTTTTTCCAAAACCCAACATTCTCAATGTCTTGAGATGGCAGTAAAAAGAGCAGTTTCGGGCGTACTCACGACTAGCATCTCCAAAATGTAGTCTTGAACTACTCATTCAACCACACTCTACAGGAGAAAGGTCGAGCGCAGACATCCGCAAGATAAAGCCCAGTAACGGAATTTGCACCGTCGGACGGAGCTAGGCATTTCGACGAACACGGCGCAGACAACGACGAAAGAAGCGAAATTCCCACAACATAAAGCACTCTCATCGTAAAAGAAACCAAGAAACAAAACAAGAAACCAGAAACGAACGACTGACCGATACGGTGGTGGGGTTTGAGACCGGCGAGAGCCATCCGCTTCGAGAAAGTTTCCTCGTACGCTGTCGTGACCGGTACCGGGCGGAGCTCTTGACGAGCGCACTTGCAGAAGAAGCGGTAGAAAGGGCTCGAGGCGCGGAAACCGCGGCGACGGGAGACGGGCGGGGCCGAACATGTCGAGAGGGAGGAGAGGAAGGTGGTCGAAGTCGATTTGGCCTGCGAAGTGAGCATGAGTCCTCGCGCCATCAGCACAAGCTTCGAGGCCCGTTATCTTCTTCTTCTCGCCGCAGTATTTATATGTAGCGCCTCGGCGTTACCTTACAGCAGCTGTTCCAAGAACGACGTCGTTTCCATCTCTAGCAGGCGGCAACCGTCTCATGATTTTGGCTTTCCAAATTTCCACTCTTGGAGTGGAAATTTGACGTGGGCTTGGCTAGCGTGTGGAGTTGGGCATTTTCCATTTGCACAGGAATGTCGGTCGATCTCAACATGCCGCTACTATATCTTCTGTTGTGTGATCGATATGTGAGTCCGGGCGAGTCTCATATGAGTAAAGAGTTATGGGAACATATGATCTCTTTCAAAATCGATGATTATGATGATGTCACGTTCTATCATATATATTCTCTCTTTCTAAAGATTTGCTTCAAAGTTCACTATTTTTCTAGTAGGAATTCACGAAGATTGGTCATCGGGCTCATTGTTGGGCAGGCCCATTGTGCTTCCTGCAACTCTGAGAACATCTCTGATGCTTCGACATTGCACGGCACTTGTCTATAACTCGCGAGCACCTATTTAGATACAAACGTGTATGTACATAGACAAGATATGGACAGATACATCAGTCAGTCCCTAAAGGTCTTCACTATATCTGTAAATTGCAGAGTCTAACAACGGAAGTCGCCTGAATCTGCTGATCAATGCTTCTCTCTCTCTCTCTCTCTCTCTCTCTCTCTCTCTCTCTATCTCTACTGGAAAAGCTACTCAAACTGTCAGTTCACATACAAGTAAACCAGAACTGAGAACTTTGTGTATAGAGGTTGGACAGATTTTACAAAACAATCAGTGCAGAAAACTGCTTGAAAAATTGGCCAAGCTCCGTCACTTCTGTACTGTTACCCTCAGTTACTAGGTCAAAAAACCAAAATGGAAGCACAAGGAGAAAAGAATCGTGTTAGCCCATGGAACAGAGGCGTCTTTGCCAGCTTCATCACGTGCCTCTTGCTCGCGATCCAGCATGAGTCAGCGCCCCGAAAAGATGAAGTGTGTAAAGCTTATGGCAGAGTGTAAATTATAGTCAAGAGCCCCCTTTGAAACCTTGGGTATTTGGCATCGTCCTCCGCATCTCCATCTCTCTGGAGGAGTGGGGGTCCCCACTGGAGCCAGATCGGTAAGTGCCGGATTCGCCTGTTGATTCACCATATTCACTGCTCGAGTAATCTTGGTTCCCGAATGCCATTTTTCTGATCTTTCTCAATTCTTCCGAATTTGCATGCACGGTGCTGTGCCCAGGCCTGACCCCCTCATCAATATCTGATAAGGACATCTCGCCTTCTAAAGCACGGACAATCTGAATAGTTTACAGTAATTGATTAACCTCATACCCAATTCTGGAACTCGAGCAGTGTCAAATTGGCATCTTTCTAGATCAAAAAGCCAGCTAAAATTGACTAAACCAAATTTCTGCTGGACTAACCCCATTGATTAACTAAGTTGGCAAAGTAATAGCAAAGAGCTTTAGATTATTTGAACATTACCTGGCTCATTCTTGGTCGACGGCGTGCTGAATGACGTATGCAAGCAGCTGCACAAGAAACCATACGAACCATCTCATCGTGATTGTAGTTATTTTGCAGCCTCGGATCTACCAAAGAGTCAAAGTTTTCATCGTCCAGAGCTCGTGCCAACAGGGGCCTCACCTGTAATTACACAAGAATATTGTCCTAACAAATATTAATTCCCAGGAAAAGGAATATACTTCTTGACACTGAACCTATTGGATCAACTTCCACGAGACCAGGGTTTAAGACTGAGACTCCGGTCATGTTGAACTTTTTAGCTATGGGGCACAGCTGACCCAGATGAAAACTACCATGCCTTTGCCAAATGAGTTATATATCAGGCAACATATAACAACAACAGTGTAGTTGTCTATTACAATATGTTTTGTGAAACAATAGATTGTATAAAGGAAAAGCAGTGTGCAATGTGCATTAGTAAAAACTAGAGGGTATTCACATTCTCTTTTAACTTGTTCTTTCCCATTTCAACACTTGAAGACCTTCAACAACATCTGTGTCCTGCTAGGAAAGACTGACTGAGACGATCTGTTACTTACCCAGTCAACCAAGCTCTCGTGCAGGTTGGTAGTTGAGTCCACCGGTTTGCGTCCTGTGATCAACTCCAAAAGCATTACTCCAAAGGAGAACACATCTGATTTATCTGTGAGTTTCCCACTTGATGCATATTCTGGAGCAAGGTAGCTGCAAGTTGCAAGAAACGTAAGCCCTCTTCTTAGTTTCTTTGCTACGTCTACAGTTCCCATGCCAAAAACACTGGATAATGTCCCTGACACTGTCTCAGTATGATCCTATTATTGTGCAGATTTGTAATGGTCAAGCGACAACAGAAGAACCCAATTTTTAATACATCCACTGCCAATTTTTAGGGCATGAGGTGACATTTTCACATGAATTGCGCTAACCCAGATTAAACAGACAGTCAAGAATATAATTTAGTGGGACAAAGTGGCAAGAAAAGGGTAACTTCTTGAAAGCTGGAGGGTAATCTGAGCAATAAAATGCACAACTACAATTCTTACCCAAATGTTCCCACCACTCTTGTAGAAATGTGAGTGTGGACATCTGAAGAGAACTTCGCAAGTCCAAAATCAGCAACCTGCAGAGCAGTATTCGTATTCAATTTCTAGATGTGATTTTTAGCTTTATACAGAAGAATTTGACCATAGAGCCTTACAAAATACAGGGTTTAGCACGATTCTCACCTTAGCCTCCAATTTGAAATCCAGCAAGATGTTAGCTGCCTTGATATCACGATGAATGATCCTAGGATGACCTGCAAAAGAATCAACTCCCACATCATTAAGCAAATAATCGCCTTTTCTCTGTGCTATAGTGAGCATGCACAAAGATGAGAAAGCGGCGGCTTACAGTCCTCGTGAAGATAGGCAAGTCCCCTGGCAGATCCTAAAGCAATTCGCAGTCTTGTCGCCCAATCCATCGTTGGTCTATCTTTTCCTGCAAAAAGGCCATTTACTTCCATCAGATCCTCTTAGCCAGAGCATTGACTGGAATCAAAATGTCAATTTGCTGATACGCACACATTTCTGCATTTTCGAAACAGCTTCATTTTTATTACATTGCTAATGACAATTAGACATTCCACATCCACGTGACCACAGGGATTCGTTCTCTTGTCTCTGGATGTAACTTGGCGGGCCAAGCGGTGAAAGGGTTCTAATGCAGGGAGGCAAAATAGTACATGGCAATAGATTGATCGATCAGAATGTGAGATACTACGACACTTACATACCATGCAAGTGGAAGTGCAAGCTGTTGTTCGGGAGAAACTCATAAACGAGCAGTCTCTCAGACCCCGTTATGCAGTACCCTACCAAGGAGACCAAGTGCCTGTGATGTACTCGGCTGATTATTTCCACCTCGGCCTGGAACTCGCGCTCTCCTTGGCCACCCCCAGCTTTAAGCTGCTTCACTGCGACTTCCTTCCCATTTGGAAGGACCCCCTTGTGCACGTAACCAAAACCACCCTGTCCGAGAAGGTTTGCATCTGAGAATCCATTTGTGGCCATCCTTAACTCCTCATACGTGAATTTGCTCTTGGAGAAATTTAATTCGATGCCTGGCAATGGAGCAGGATATGGATTTTCAGGGCCTGAATTGGAGCCTGAGCCTCCACTGCTGCTCGTGAATGGCGGTGGCACTGTGCCGCCTATGGGCGAATGTGGTGGATGTGAGTAAAATGCAGGTGGAGTAGTGGGTGGCGGTGCATTCTGTTGCCAATGCTGTGGCGGACCACCAAGAGGGTCATCTGGTCAACACAGAAGTTATTGTACGAATTCAGTGAAGAAATGAAAACGGATACTGAAGCTATCTGGGAATTGAGCTCAAATGCCATTCCGATAGGAAAATCTTGATTAAGAACAGGGCTGGAGAGAAATTAGAGAAAACCACGTTCGGATAATACAAGTTCAATAGCAGGACGAGTGGAAAAGAAATGAAAGAGATGAAAGATGAAAATATTAAATCTCCTCATCCGTCGAGCAACTCCTTCATGACTCCCTCTGCCTTTATACTTTCGGAATTCAGAATCAACACCAAAGTTCTATTGTTTCTTATGGCCATCCCGTCGAGTTTTGGAGACATTCACAGAATTTACACTATACCTTCAACAATCAGCAGCAGAAAAGAAATCCCAGTATCCTACACGGTACTGCTGTACTACACGGATCATGAATTCTCAGAAAGGAGACGAAATATAGAACTCGCCCAAGTTCATACCTTTAGGCTCTGGCGGGAAATGAACAGCACGAGGGTCTCTCCTCCTCTTCTTCCTACAAAACAAGACCACCACAACCAACACCGCGAGCACTACCACCCCGCCAATGGCAATCCCCACCACCAGACCAGTTGACGAGGAGCTCGGCGACGAGGGCGGCGGCGGCGGCGGCGGGTCGAGAAGAAGCTGCGGGTGTACTGGGCGGGGGCGGCGACCCACCCGCTTTGCTCGGAGGAGGAGGAGGAGAAGGCGGGGAGCCGCCGGTCGCGGGAGGCGGAGGGGCCTCTGTAGGAGAAGTCGGCGGGGGAGGCGGCGGAGAAGCAGGGGGAGCGGGCGGCGCGGGAGCGGGGCCGCCGGGGCCGGCGTCTTGGGCGGAGGCGGAGAAGGGGTCGTGGTCGGCGGCGACGGCGGCGGAGACGGAGGGGAGCGGGGGCGGGGACGGGGACGGGGACGGCGGCGGGGGCGAGGCGGGCGGCTGAGCAGGCGGGGTGGCCACCGGCGGAGGAGGCGCAGGGGGCGAGGATGGCGGAGGCGCAGCAGGAGCAGGGGCGGTGGGGGCGGGGCGGTGGAGTTGGCCGGGGGGCGCCGGCGGAGGAGGGGGCCCGGCCGGAGCTGGCGCCGACATCTCCGAGCTTCCGGGGGCGCCTTCTCCGACGACTTCGGCAAGCAACAGCCCAGAAGGAATCAGAACCAGAAAAAAAGGAGAAAGATCACGGAGAGAGAGAGAGAAAGCAGCGGAGGAGGAGGAGGATCGGCTCTGGTTCTTCTTCAGCTGAGGAAAGAGCTGGTGTCAGCGTCGTGCTTTCGTCATCAAAAAGCGTGGAAATTCTCTTCGTTCCTCTGCTCTGCTTCTCCTTCCCTTTCCCTCGGACAGACCGTTCGGCACATCCGCGCACGAGCGGGGGCATAATCGCGCGCGTGTCTGCTCCGGACAGAGCACGCAACTTCGGATCGGCGGGGCCCGCCCCGACCCCGCCGTTTCTTATCTCTCTCTCTCTCTCTCTCTCTCTCGGACTCCGTCCGGATGTGGATTGGATTTCGGGGCATATTTTAGTATTAGATTACGGTCAGTCCCCAATGGTCCACCTTTGACCATGCTTTAAAAAAGAAAAGGGTTGCCCTATTTTTATTTTATTTTATTTTCTTTTGTTCTTATTTAATTTGTTATTTTGGACGCGGGGCTGGATTGGGGAAGATTGGGTTGTTCCTGTGCTCTTGTCGTGAAACTATTGGATCCAACGAACCTCACACGGCAACGGCACGACCTTTCATATGAGTTTAGGTTCACGAAAGTTGTCATTTGAGGGCTTAAAAGTGAGGTGCATATGTTACCTACTGAGGCCGCACCTGAAGGGGGCGCTCGTACTAAGATGGGTTCAATGGGTATGAGTTTTTTTAATGTGGACTACATTAACCGATATTGTAATTTGCTGTTTTTACGGCTACTATAAAACAGAGCTGGTCTAAAGTGAGATAAAAAGTTTTCTAATTAATCTAATATGGGGGTACCATTTATTGGTATTGTGTAATCGAATTGGCTGGCCGTAATGAGGCGTAAATTTAAACTCTATAAATAGTGTTTAAGTTTCTCATCTAACCCTAATTTTCACATATATCATAGGGTTTACCTAACACTCTAGTTATAGAGATTTTGGGTTGCGCAATTTGTGCCCAACACAATGTCCTCAATCGTCATTGCCCTTGTGAGATCATGTTGTGAGTTTATGCATTAATCTTTTTACTCAATTATGTATGTTCATGTTCTAGTTATAGAGATTTTGTTGCGCAATTTGTGCCCAACACAATGTCCTCAATCGTCATTGCCCTTGTGAGATCATGTTGTGAGTAAGGGTGTGCATGCAAGCCGTTCGAAACAGGCCCGAAACCGATGATTTTCATGAGGATTGGTCCAAATCTTATTTCTAGACATATAACCATCCATCCGAACAGGACCGACACACACACACACATATATATGTATATATGTAAATGCAGCTACAATTCAAAATGTTAAGTACTTAAGTATGTTTTATGTCATTTACCAAATAGTTAATACTCCTTAAGTAATTGATTGCCCACTCTATTTAATGTGAAAATGAAATGTGAAAATAAAGTCGTGATGACTTGTACTCGATTCCCTAAATTCTTCTCACTAACCCGTTAAAAAATCTTCTCTTTTGATTGTGATGGTTGGAAACACCAGCCAAAGGAGGAGACCCTGTGTAATGCCAGTAAGAGATGGGCATTGCCCACATCTTGACATCTCAACTAATCAATCTCACTCAAAGTACTCGAGGGACGTGAAAGCGTCGGTGAGAGATTGGGGGATTGGGGACCGGTTCCATGAACCCTCTTGGGGAGTAGTTCAGACTAGCAATCTTATTCTTGGGTGAATCCATAGAACTAATGGGGCCGTTCTCGATTTCAGTTTTCTGGAATCGGTCATTTATAGGGGGTTTCCTAAAAACTGTACACTCAAATTATGCTCAACCCTCCCGCAAGTGCTTAATTAGTTGGCGGACAAAACCATGTGCACATTTCCTAGAAGAGAGTAACATAAACTAAGGATCTTTTTGGATCTTTTTCTTCTTCTACTTTTTCAAATTGATTGACTTCCAAAATTGTCGAGAAGTTGTCTCGTCCACAAGCTTGTTAATCCTATGTCTAACTTAAATTTGAGCGCATTCAATCTCCGGACGTGCATATCATCAACTGGAATCCCCCTCCTAAAAAAGGGATATGTTCAGTAGAAGTCCTAAAACTTGTGCAGAAAGTGCAATTGAGTCCTAAAACTTTCAAAAAGTTCAATTAAGTCCTAAAACTTGTGCAGAAAGTGCAATTGAGTCCTAAAACTTACAAAAGAATTCAATCAAGTCCTAAAACTTGTCCGGAAAGTGCTGTCGAGTCACTCTAAAATTAACACCGTTAAAAAGTTAACGGAAATTCGGACGTGGCGTTGCGACGTCATATTTTAAATGATTTTTTTTTTCAAATGGCTTTTTTAAAATTATTTTTTATTCAAAATATTTAAAAATTAGATTAAAAATAAAAAGGAAAA
This sequence comes from Eucalyptus cladocalyx, assembly GCA_017140615.1. Taxonomy (NCBI): domain Eukaryota; kingdom Viridiplantae; phylum Streptophyta; class Magnoliopsida; order Myrtales; family Myrtaceae; genus Eucalyptus; species Eucalyptus cladocalyx. Next base: position 8,878,044 of record CM029518.1, read on the forward strand.
TATAAATTTATTTAAAAAAATAAAAATAAAAATTTATTTAGAAAAAAAAAATTTCAAAAAAAAAAGGGCGGTGGACTTCCGCCGCCCGTCGCCGGAGGGGCCGGGCGACCGCGCCCGCCCGCCAGGGCCGGCCGTCGGCCCTCGCTCGGGGCCGGCGAGGCTAGCCTAGATCTGGCGAGGCTCGCCGCCGGCCCGAGCGAGGGCCGACGAGGCCTCGCTCGAGGCGGGCGACGGTCGCCGTCCCTCGCCCGGGGCCGAGCGACGTCGCCCGCCCTAGGCGAGGCCTCGTCGGCCCTCGCTCGGGGCCGGCGAGGCTCCCCAGTGGGGCCGGCGAGCCTCGCCCGGGCGAGGCCTCGTCGGCCCTCGGGGGGCGGCGAGGCTCCCCGGATCTGGCGAGCCTCGCGACCCCCGAGCGAGGGCCGACGAGGCCGCGCCCGGGGCGGGCGACGGCCGCCCCCTCGCTTGGGGCGAGCGACGGTCGCCGGCCCCGGTGAGGGCCGGCCACCCGCCCGGGCGGTGACGTCGCCGCGATGGGCGGCGGAGAAGTCCACCGCCCTTTTTTTTTTTCTAAATAAATTTAGATTTTTCTTTTTAAAATAAATTTAGAATTTATTTTTTAAATAAATTTAGATTTTCATTTTTATTTTTTAATCTAATTTTAAAGATTTTGAATAAAAAATATTTTAAAAAGCCATTTGAAAAATAAAAAAAAATCATTTAAAATATTACGTCGCGCTACGTCAGCAATTTCCGTTAACTTTCTTAACGGTGTTAACTTTAGGACTTAATTGCACTTTCTGGACAAGTTTTAGGACTTGATTGAACTCTTTGTAAGTTTTAGGACTCAATTGCACTTTCTAGACAAGTTTTAGGACTTAATTGAACTCTTTGTAAGTTTTAGGACTCAATTGCACTTTATGCACAAGTTTTAGGACTTCTACTACACATATCCCCCTAAAAAACGCCATTAATCTAAGTAAAGGTGGAGAGTTGAAGAATAACATCTCGGGTAATGATTATCTTATTAGCAAATTGCCTAGTACCAAAAGGGTAAACTACCTAAACCCCAGTCATCACGACGTGTGCATCCCATTCATCTCATTTTCTCGATAGTCAACAAGGTTTTAGTCGGCTTGAATTGTCATTATATTCATCTTTATCTGAAAGGAACTTGCAAATCTAGCTGGAGACTACTTTAACCATTGCTTGGTAAAGTATGGATTTTGTTAATGAGTGCTCTTGAGGCACTTATCAAGTATATTTATTAAATGTTTCAACTTCTCGTGTGTTTGTCCTTTCAAATTTGTGAAGAATAGGTATATTGTTTTTTTTTTTTTTTTTTTTTTGTCTTTGGAACTTTGGCAGAATCGACAAATGCCGTCGTCTTGAACCCCCATGTGATATTTAAGTAGGAGGACCCACCACCCATGAGTCACACTTAATACACTTAGCGCCTCCTCTCGTGTTGAACCCTTCATCTCTTCGTTGAGGATCGTGATCTTATCCAAAGTAAATGATTTGTAATGGCGGTGGTAAGAATAGGTATATTGTTCATGTGCATAATTTTATGAATTTGCTCACAACTGCCATTATACTTGCAAGAATGACTTAGAATAGGATGCAAAATTATAAATTATTACGGAAAAGTTGTCCAAAAAGTCTTAAACTTATTATTACACTTTTGTCAATTTAGTACTAATTTTTTTTTTATATTTTTTCAATTTAGTCATAAACATTTTTACAATTTGCCAATTAAATTTATATTTTATCCATAAATAGTTGACATTGATAATTTTTAATGATTTTTAAATTTTTTATATTTTTCTCTATTTTCTCTAGTTGGTTGCCAATCTTAGCGATAATAAATGACACGCCAAAGCAAACGCTGGTGAGGTTGACCTAGTCGTGGCTAGGCAAAGGTTGACCTCACTAGCCCCACAATGGCAAGCCTTGCATGCCCTTGGTGAGGCTTGATCTTGCCTAGTAATGATGAGATTGACCTCACTAGGGGTAGGCAAGGCTCGCCCTCGCCCTCGCCCTCGCCCTCGTTAGTGGCCAGCGGAGGGCAAACTTCACTAAAGGCATGTGAGGTCGCCCTCATTGGCCCTTATCTTTGGCAAATCGTTGAGGCTTGGCGATTGGCTAAAGGAGGAAGAAGGGAAGGATAAACAAAATAAGAAACGAATAGAAAAATAAAAGAAAAATAAAAATTTCGTAAAATATTAAAATATTAATAAAAATTATTCATATTAGTATTGATTGCACAACATAAAACGATTAGCATCTATGTTATGGATTTCCGATCAAAATTTATCACATGGACTCAATAGATAAAATACGAAAATATTTAGGATTTGATTGATAAAATTAAAAATATTTACGATTGAATTGATAATAATACAATGAATTTATAATTTTTTGAATGATTTTTCCAGATTATTACTATATATTTGGGATGCTTTAGGCAGGTTTGCCTTGATGGTCTTGGCTATCCTATAACCTTTTTTAGTGGGTGGGATAGCGTCGCGCAGAAGTGACACCTACAGATCTTTTGGAGTAATAACGAATCCTATCATTGCACCTTGCCACCTCCTGACAAATATGTTTTTGAGGCGTAAAAATATTGTTGACTTCTATGTTTTTCCCTCCTTCCGCTTGCTTAGCAGAGAAGCCTAGTTTGACTTGATAATTATACGCGAACCCAGAATATCCACGTAAGAGAACATCCGGCACATCTTGTTTGAGCCGTTCAAGGTCATGATAATGGAGGCATGGAATTTTCTATGTTCGTGCCTGACCTGTCTTTTCTTCTGGCCATACATAATATATTTCCATGCCTGACCGACCGACTTCTCTTATCTCATCCTTTTGAGCCCTTTCGATTAATGCCAAGTCCGACGAGAGCTACCGGACGGTAGCATACCTTTCTTTAAAATGAAAGGACAAGTGCTCTAAGTACTTATTAAGCTATATAGTTTCTGTGCTTCAGAAATTACAATAGTGATTAGATTTTTATTAATTTGCTATCCATCCGGATTGATGATGATGATCGTGACTGGTGCGAAAAGATGACAGCTTAAACGAAAATCTTTCATTGATAAATTTAGAGGAATATTGTGGAAAAGTAAAAGATAACGCTAAAATTAGATTTCTACAATTCAATGGCTGGCTATAGAGAACTATCTTAGTGCCCGTCAGAACCTGTCGAGGGATCTCGAAACATGTGCGTCGTCAGACACCTGGGCCCTCGCTCCAAGAAAACTGAACAGGTTCGACAGTTCATGAGCAAGCATCCATGTATATCATTCAGAGAGCATATGGATGCTGGATTGAAGACAATTACACCAGCTGTATGCATAATCCATATGCTGCCCTTTTGGAATCAGTTCTGTTCTTTTGCCGGCTTTCTTGCTGCAATTCTTCGTTAGAGCTCATTACGTGCCTGGAAATGAGCTGCCTGTTCCTGTGGTGGAAAGAATGATGAAGGCGCAAACGACAGAGAGCGAAAAAACCGACACCCAAGTGTTCTCAGTGTACATCTCCATTGCGTCGGTGAAAGAAAACCTAGTGCGGTTTTCGGCCCAGTTGCGAAGTCGGTCGGCCTCTGCAGCGTACAATGCCCTCCCCTGCAGCAGCAATAGCGTGCATTCAATTTCTCTAGGTCGACAACAAATAAATTAGAAGTTCTGAGGCTATACCATCAGCAGCCTTCTCCATCAATAATGATGTACTAAATTGTGCGAGTGCGGTTAATACAATGAATGATGCTTGCATGATTTTCATAACGAGATTCATCAAGACTGATATTGTCTAGCAGCCACTCTATTCGACACATGTCCCACAAACTTAATATCTGCAAAGAGGTTGACGGTGCATTCGCAACGATTCCATTCTTTCTAGGTGATAGGAACATAATTTAGGCAATCAAATTGATGATGCTCAAACTATGGTATTGGTTTTGCAACAGAGAATTCAAACCAATGCTTTCACTGAATAGATTACCTGATCATCGAACCAGCGACCTCGTCGCAACCACGCAGTGATTAAGGCCAGTAGGATTCTAGGAGGGGTTAAATAATTGATCGCCTTGCCTGTCCCTTTTACAACCCGCATCCGAGGAACTAGACTTCTAGCAACCGTTTCAGGAAGCTCGCAAATAATGTTGAACATCTGCTTGTTCTTTGTTGTCGAGCCACTACAAATTACATACCCATTGAAAAGGTTAGACGGTCACTTAATACTGAAAACCAGGTCCGAGACAATTAGATAAGAAATAATGCATGTGATGCTTCATTCTCTACTATTAATCTCTGAGAAAAATTTAGAATGATCAGATAAACCACATCCATTGGAGAGCCCAAGAAAAATGCATATAAGACAGCAGATGCATGGTATAGAAGGCAAGATTGGATTCGTGATCACCTCAGAAGTAAATCTGTAAGAACCATTCCAGGAGATGCTGTATGAACTCCCACCTTGGACCGCTTGCACTCCTTAAGGAGAGATGACTGAAGTTGCCGCAGACCACACTTTGTTGACCCATAGCTACAGATTAACAGATGAATCGTTACAGTCAGTTCCTGAGAACCCCAGTGATAATAAGACCAGACCAAAGAGTTAAGTTGGTCAGAGTGTGCATAAGGGCAAAATTCAACGTTAGATGAAGAATGAAACATACACAGCCGTCAAAGGAGTACTTGATCCGCCAGATCCTGCCCCATCCATGTTAAATACGTGCCCCCCCTTAGCCTGGTTTTTCATCACGCGCATGGCTTCTCGAGTACAAAGTATTGAGCCGACTAGGTTTGTTGATACAATCTATTACATGTCCACAATGAGAGAGTTTGCATCAAGCTGAATTCATACAACAACATGAGCAAGTAAAGGGTTTTTCTTTGCTTTTTGCTTTTCTTGACTTTATTTGAAATGCACAAGATTTTCTGACCATTGGTATCACAGTTGAGTAGGGCCACCTATGAGGGCTAAAGCAAAACCATTTTAGAAAAATGACACCCCACAAATGTCTAAAAATGATAAATGTAATGGATCGTACATAGATTCTTAAGAGCCACCATTCAACAAATGAAAGTCTTCGACCAAAAAGAAAAAAACAAATGAAAGTCGAACAGAACTACCTGTTGAATATCTTCATCGGAGAATTGCAGCAACGGTCTGAATCCTTTGTTTATGCCAGCATTGTTTATCTGAAAAGTTGAAAGGCACAACGTTGAAACATCTAGTGCGCCACATGGAATTTGTTGAATACAGGCTTAGAAAGGACAGTGATTATTGTACTGGCATAATTAGTTTTTACATGGCAGATTTTGAGTTCTTAACATGTTAAGCAGACAACAACAGAGAATAGAAAAGTACCACCGGGAAAAACATGGATCTCTTGATTATCAAGAAGTAAACAAGCTGAAGGAAGTAATGATAAGCCAAGAGTTTCCAAGAAGATTAGCTTCACGGGTAAAAGAGAAAAGAAGAAAAAGAAAAAGAAATCATCTGTTGCACTTTCCTACTGTGTCATTCCTGAATGGGCTTAGTCATCAAGATTTTTTGGAGGCTGCAACGGGAATGTAAATTTCCAGTGGTGCATTAACAAGAGAAGCCCGCAAAATGTCCCTACTTGGATAGAAATGAGCATCACAAACTAAGAGCACTCACCCAAATGTCTATAGAACCGAGCTCACTAATGGCAAAATTTGCCAAATTCTGCACATTTTCAGGGTTACAAACGTCACATGGTATTCCCACCACTTTTGCATGTGCCAAACTTGTCTTAGATGAGTCACTCGCAGCCTGTTTCACTTCCATTAAGTTCTGTTCGAGCTCTTTGACTGTCATGTCCACAGACTCAGGGCTGCCGTCAAAAGAAGCAAGCTCTGATGAGGACCCCGAGTGACAGTTGAAAGCATAGCATAGGCTATAGAATTGATAGTGGGTGATAAATATTATTGTTTCAAAAGGATCACCTTCTGGAAGCAATGATGACACGGTCACCAGAAAGAAGAAATTCGCGAGCAAGTGCCTTTCCCAGCCCTCTCGTACTGCATCAGCCAGTGATGATGTTTAAGAAGGATGTTAAAAAACAACAGATATTATTGTTTCAGAGACGTCACACATCCAGTTACATACAGATCTTTCTTCTGAAAACGGCAGGAAGTCTAAAGACCAATGAACCAAAGGTCGCTGATTCATAGAGCTCTTATTAAAGAATGCTCAACGATTTTGCTACAGGGACTGAGAATAAACAAAGAGTGAAATCGCCTGCATTGCAGAGAGAGAACTACCTTCCAGTGATGACCACATTACGCGGACCAGCTCGACAATGTTCATCTAACACCATGTTAGCACCAATCATTGTTCCAATTATAACCCCTCCAAGCCAGCTATACCAGATCAACGTATCCAGTTGACTATCTCCACCTTTAAAAGATATGGACCAACAATTAAATATTCACATTACTATACATAGCATCAACTTAAATGATAACCCTACAAAAGGCATCCATCATGTGTGACAGTCGATGCATTCAATAAGATGGCGAAAATTGCATTTGGCTAACCTGACATCTGGAAACCAACTGCAAGAATCACTCCAGTGCTCATCATGGTTATGATGTATCTTCCAATTTGAAGAGCAGCCTGATAGAGAGAGAGAGAGAGGATTTTCAATTAGAAAAAGAACTTGATAAATTGAAATCATGCACATAACTGAGTTATAACCAATATAAGGGGATTAACATGAATAATCATAGCAAGAAATGATTTTTTTTCCCTTTAGAAGCCAAAACAAAAGGACCCGAAAATCTCATCCCCCCCCCCCCCCCCCCCCAAAAAAAAAAAAAAAAAAAAAAGAAGAATTGTTCTGAGGTAGCTGAACAAATTGTGCTTATATTGAGCTACTTCATTCTAAAAAATCTCTATTTCCATCAAATTACCTTATCGAAAAGCATAAAGAGAGCACTCAAATTCAATCGACGAACACTCAATTTACCTTCGAAATCATACTTCATCCCGATGAGCAATTCATGACAAGCAATTTAAACAACACCAGCATACAAACAAACAGTTCATGCACACTCACAGCAGAAAGTATCTTCTCAAGCTCAGCCACCGATTTGTTGTAATCATCCTTCAATTTCGAACCCAATTGAGAAACACCCACGAAAACAGTCCTCGTCGACTCCAAAACCCCACCTCTCTCGCTCTCCACCTCCACCTCATCGTCCCTCGATTTCTCGCCATCCCTCTCCCTGTCTCCGTCTTCCTCGCTCCTGAACGACCGGCACCGATGCCGCACGCACAACCTACTCCGCTTCCCGAACGATTTCGAGCCCGTATGGCAAAAACCGGGCAAGAACACTCGTGGGTTCCCTCTAAAACTAACGAATTGGCGATCAAACCTTCCCGAGCACAAGTGAAGCTCTGTCACCGTGGCCATGGACGAGCGAATGTGTGAGGAAGAACCGGGCGCGCATGCAAAGGGTGCAGTTCCAGCTTTTCCGGGGGTGGGGGAGGGGACTGATATTTCTCTCTGCTTTTCCCACCGTTGCCTACCGAATTACGTGAGGTTTGGAAAATATTAATGATTGGGGGAGAGACCAAAAATATCCACGCGAAGGAGAAGACGGATACGAGGTGGATCCAGAGACAGGGAGTGGAATGTGACGACCACACGTTGAAGCAAACCCAATCCTGCGCGTACGCGGGCCACACGTGGCGACGTGGGTCTGGTTTCTTGGCGTCGCTTCTACGCCTGGTAGAGCGGAAAAAGGAGGCGGGGTGAGTGTACCTGTTAAGCAATCTGTAAGCAGATCGATCCGGGGTTAGAGTGATCGTTAAAGTAACTGCTAAGTGTCTGCAGTTAACCGCTCTGGATAAAACAGAAATAACTACCAGCTCGGCTCGCCAATCAATGCGGGATGAACGATGTGCCTTTGGTGAAGCCAATCGTGATGCAAGTAGATATCTTTCATTGTATGTCATTTTTCTTTCTTAGGAATAAGTGTTCCAAAAGCTCCACAACTTGTCATGAAAATGTATTTCAGTGTTAAAACTTACAAAAAACGTTTAAATCCTAAAACTCAAAATTATTTCAAATAAGTCTAAGATCGATGTTGTTAGTTTTTCGTTAAAAATGCTTTGACGTGGCATTGTAAATAATATTTTATTTTTTTAGGTTTATTTTTTAATTAATTTGTATCCATTTTTTTTAAAAAAATTAGATTTTAAAACTAAAAAATTAAATTTATTCTTATCTTATTTTCAACAAAAATTAAATAGAAAAGTTAAAAATTTATTTTAAAATTTATTTAAAATAAATTTAAAAAATAATGTTAACTTTTTAAATATGTTTTTTAATAAATATTTTAACTAAAAAAATTATTTTTAATTAAATATTTTTTAAATAAATATTTTAACTTTTAAAAAAAATTGGTGAAAATAAGATAAAATGAATAAATTTGATTTTTTTAGTTTTTAAATCTAATTTTTTTAAAAAAATAATTAAAAAATTCACATGGAAAATAAAAAATTATTTAAAATGCCACGTCAGCATTTTTAACGGAAAATGCTAATGGCGTCGATCTTAAACTCATTTGAAACAATTTGACAAGTTTTTGTGACTTAAACGCACTTTTTGCAAGTTTTTATTGAAATGCATTTTCGCGACAAGTTATAAACTTCAAACACTTATCCATTTTTCTTATGGGAGATTAGTTCTGCGACGACGGTAGGCAAGAAAATCAATAACTTCAGTTTAAATAAGATTGGATATACACAAATTGTACCAAAATTTAATTGATGACAAAACTTACGAATGTAGTCACTATGTACATAAATTTTGTTGGAATTTATTCAGTAAAAAAGTCTGAGAACGTGAAGATGTAACATCAGAATTTAATCAATGACGAGAAATAAGAATAATTTAATTGACAACGTAGATCTAGAAATTACAGCTAGGAAACACACCAAAATATAATCGACGATGCGAATTTGAAAACTAATTATTGTGCAGTAATATAAAGATAATAGAAAAACGACACGTTTGTTTGTTTGTGTGCTTAGACTCTCCAAGAGTTGAGTACTCGTGTTTATAGTGCTTGTGTCAACAGCTACTCAATAGCAATTTCAATGCACTTTTAACCATACGTCCATATGTTCGACAATCTCAATCTCATGTTCTCATAATGTCACGATCTTGTGTTAAGGTGGTTTCTCCTTTAAAATCGTAACTGATCATTCACTCTTGTCGAATTAACTTCATCTTTTTTCCACAATCTCTTGAGAACTTTGTCTCTTCGATGAATGATTTCAAATCAGGATATTAAAATTGTTTCTTGGCGCTTCTCTGATATCACTTTCCTCATTTGGAGCCTCTATCACTTTCCTATTTGGAGCCTCAATCGTCGATTCTCTTTAATCAGTATCTTTGCCAACCAACTCTGCTATGATGTATGTCATCGTCAATTATACACCATCGTATATCAACAATAGATTAATGGTTGTCAATGTACATCAATATCGGTGACATTTCTTATGGTCGATAATGATGGGCCACCTGTTTAATAATAACTTGTATGCTAGTCGTGTGTCTATTCATATTGAGGATCTTGTTTATTTTTGTGCAAACGCCAACAAAAGAAAAGGGAAAGCGATGGATACAAACGGAAAAATTAGGCAGAACATGTAGAAATTAGGTGGAATGCATGTGACTTGAGCATATAGGTTGGTAATATTGGAGATTTCGTTTTCGCTTCTTTTCCCACTATGACTTGACCGCTAAACTTATGTTGAACGATACATATTTTGAGGTTTCAACGTAATGTCTTGAGAGCAAAAGGAGTTGTTTTTCAAATTGAAGGTGTAGCCATTGTGTATTGTTAACTTACGATGGTCATAAATTAGAGTGCTAGACGCCTCAAGTACCAAAAGTGGACATGAGTAGACACTTAAATACAAAAACTTCTAAAACGTACACTTAAATGCCAAGATCGGAGAAGAAATGGACACTTAAGTATTAACGATGAGAAATTTCGACCAAAAGATTAACGTGGCATTTTCCGATGACTTTTTTTTCGCTAAGGTGGCAGTTGTTTTAAGAAAAATTATACACGTTGTGTTGATGTGGCTAGTTTGTCTCAAAACGATGTTATTTTACCCTCAAAAATTGATTTTTAATACGAGTAGTAATTAAATTAAATTTAAAAAAAAATAAAAGGGGAGGGGGTGGCATATAACGAGGGCCTCTATGATCCTTGCTGCTGCTGTTGCCCCACCATCTCTAGAAAGGGCCGACAATGGTGGGGCCTGGGTCGGCCAGGGTCATTGGACTCAAGCCGACCACCGGCAATGGTCGCCAGCCTTCTCTAAGAGGGGCTAAGGGGGAAAGGGGCCGAGGGCCGTCGTTGGCTGTGGCAAGGCTGGGCGACCTCACCCTAGCTAGCGATGGCTCTTGATTTGATTGGGCGAGGGCCGACAAACCTTGCTAGATCTAGAGGATGGCCTATAGGCCCTTGTTGGTGGTCAGACAAGGTCACCAGCCATATTAACCAAGACTTGGTGACCCCAGTTGACGCTCACCCCACTGTCGCTAGCCCTTTTCTAGCGATGGTGGGGTGGTGGCAGCGATAAGGGCTGTACAGGCCCTCACTAAATGCTGCCCTCTCCCCCCTTTTTAATTAAATTTAACTAATATTGACATTAAAAATCAATTTTTTGGGCAAAATGACGTCACTTTGTACATTGATTGCGAGTAAACAACTCCGACAAGCCACGTAAATCACATTTATTTGTAAAATAAGTCACGTCTAATTTCTGACTATCATCACTAGAGTTGACACTTAAATATCTTAATTTTCAAAAAAAATGATACTCAAGTATAAATATTTGAAACTTTTGATACTTAAATATCCACCTATGTTAAGTTTTGAGACTTGCCTAGTAAATTGCCTTACCAAACTTGAGTTCCCTTGTTTCACCGCTGTAGCTACTACTAAAAAAAGCTGAACCAAATATTTAATAAATAATTTGTATCGTGGCGCGTCTTTATCTCTACATCTTAAGAGCAGGTCTTTTCGTTTTATGTGAAGGTGTCTGATGCAATAAGTCAATTAGAAGCGGGGTGCATAACACGTAACACCAAAAAGGATGAGATTCGCAACACGTTTTTTTTTGGTCGGTTCGCAACACGTTAAAAATATGGCGATTGATCAGATCCGTGGGGCATGGCATTCGCATCTTAGATCCTAAATCATAGTGCGCAACCCTTGCACGTCTCAACCTCATACGTAAGACATCTATTGCACGACAAACATATATAAAATACGTTCGTAGAGTAACTAAATGGCCAAATCCGATAAAATGAAAATAATCGCGTATTTATAGCCTTAGAACAAAAATGACCCTAGTTTTCAAATGATCCAAAAACAGTACCCTTGCCAACGCGATAAAAATTGGAAGAAATTACCAAAATAGTTCTAAACCGATTGCAATTTTTCCATTTTAGTCATAAACTTTTTTTTGGGCCAATTCAGTCAATTCAGTCCATCTAGCAAAATTTAGGCAGCCAACGCTAACGTGGCCAACGTCTGATTGATGTTGACATGACGAGTTCTTAACAATATATTTACTTTTTCCTTTTTTTTGCTTTCTTCTTCTTCCTCTAGTCAATCTGGCAACTGGCGAGAGGCTACACTCCGCAAGGCCTTGCCATCGTGAGCGAGCTCGCCCTCACCCTAATGAGGCTTGCCTAGGCGAGCTCAACCATGCCCAACGATGGCGAGGGTGAGCTTGCCCTCAACAACAAGGCCTCGCCAGCCATAGTCTCTAGCCGATTGCCAGATTGACTAGAGGAAGAAGAAAAAAGCAAAAGAAAAAATTAATAAAAAATCTAAAAAAATAAATATATTATTAAAAAATTGCTACGTCAAAATCGGCTAGATGGTGCATGTCGGCCGATATCCATGTTAGCGCTAGCAAGCTAAATTTGGCCGGATAGACTGAATTGGCATAATTACAAAATATTTAAAACTGAATTGACAAAAATAAAATAAAAATTTATAATTGAATTGGAAAAATTATAATAGGCTAGTACTCACCTTTTTAATCTATATTCAAATGGTCTAACATGGCAGCTGATATAGAGGGTACTGCTGATGTTGTGCGTTAACGTTTCAGCACGTCACACGTGCTAGTCTTGTTAGATATGTAATTCATTTCTTTTCCACCATTTGCCCACTTGACCCTCTTATCAAATTTGTTAGGAGCTTAGTCCATCCTCGAACCACAAATTTACTAAGAAAGTCTTGATCTAAAAGTACCGATGAGGCGTTTCCTATGGATCTCTTCTATATGTGTTGTAAATTTTAAAAGCCATGTAAAACACCATGAAACTAGGAAACACTTGTCCAAAAGTTGGAAATTAAAGGATCGCTGCACTTTGGGCAACGTGATGTTACCCTATGCTTTGCCAAGATTATATAACCATACGATACTGAGATATTGAAAATGCAAAAATATGGAGTTTCGATTGCATATTTGTCAGTCATACTAAAGCTTCAATGGATATATATCCTTAACAAATGAGTAAATCATGGTGGAACAATAGATGTGATAATGCAAATTTCTCGGCCAAAATAATATTCAAATGCAATTTCTAGGAAAATAATACTATAAGCATCATAACTTTGATATTATGCTCATTTTCAATGCCAAAATTTTTCGAACAATTACTCGAATACCAATCGTTTGAAAAAAAAAAAAATGCCTCTAAAAAAATGAAAAACTATGATCAACATGATATTACCCTATGCTTTGCCAAGGTTACATAACCATACGATACTGAGATATTGAAAACGCAAAAATATAGAATTTCGATTGCATATTCATCAGTCATACTAAAGCTTCAATGGATATTTATCCTTAACAAATGAGTAAATCATGGTGGAACAATAGATGTGATGATGCAAATTTCTCAGCCAAAATAATATTCAAATGCAATTTCTAGGAAAAGAATACTATAAGCATCATAACTTTGATATTATGCTCATTTCAATGCCAAAAATTTTCGAACAATCAGTCGAGTACCAATCGTTTGAAAAACTATCATTTAAATGCCCCTAGCATCAAATGTATCCGCTTACTCTGCTTCGGGAATTACCTTGAACTAGAACACCAATCGCTCGATTGTTGAATTTTTTTTTTTTTTGGCACAAAAACAAAGGACGGAGAATAGCATAAACTGCAATTTATTGGTTTTTTTTTTAGCGTCTCTATAGAGAGTCATTCGAGATGATTCTCTCTAGGAGGAAGAATTTTCGCACAAATCGCACTCGCTCTCGTTGTCCATCTCGCTTCCTAGCTCACTGCGGTTGTCACTCATTCTTCTGGTTTAGGGTTAGGAATTGCTTCTCAGCTCTAATTTAGCCTTACTTTGTCAATTTGGGGCAAGAACAAGGGCCAACAAGGTTTTTTCTTTTTTTTTTTTTCTTTTTTTTGGGTGCAAATTGCGTTTGTCTGGCAAGTTACGTCTATTGATCTATAATAAATTAAGGCCACATTATCAGGCACCAAAAAATAATTTATGGTACTTAATTAATCGCTTTTATTTTATCATGATGGTATTCAAGTAATTGTTTGAAAAGTTTTGACGCCAAAGGTAGTGCTGTACAAAAATTATGATATTTTTCTATCATTTCCCAGCATTTTGTTGCAAAAAAAATAAACATCATTAGATTCCTACCAAAAAATAATCAACATTATTGTGCTAATAATTGTTATTGCAAACGTGCATGAGTTGGCGCTAGAATGTTTAATGGATGTAGGAGTAAATCCTAAAGAGCCAATGTCACCTTACAAGATTAAGAATGCCTTTATTTCATGAAAATGAACTCAAGGTTTAGAAAAATACTTTTCAAAAAAGAATCACTTGCATCGTTTAAAAAAATGAATAAAATAAAATATATTTTCATCATTCATGAATATGATTAACTATAAATTATTGTCAATAACATAAATATCTTCCATTTTGTAAATTTTTTTCTAAGCGATAAAATCAAAACATACTTGAAATTTTGAAATTTCCGATGAGACAACCGCAACAACAAGATGAACTTGACTAAGACACATGCAACCTAATCTTTCGATCCCTTGTGGAAAGCTTAGGTCCCCGTCTTGTCCTAGCGGCCAAGCTTTGACGAGAGCGTGAAAGTGGACAATGGGATCCAATAGCAATTTCACAATTAAGGAAAAGTAAATCACGATCTTCCACTTCTAATACGCACGAATCTTTTTAATAAACTACTCAATTAATCATAATACGCAAGGCACCAAAGTGGCAGCCTGCTGGTGCCGACAGGCGCTGCGGACTTTCCCCAAATCGCAGTTGGCAACAGCTAGATCCTCACTGCTCTTCACTTCCTCCTGCCTCCATCCCAAGACACAAGACAATTATAAATGAATTAATATCTAGTTTTCTTGTCCAAAAAATAATAATTATAAATGAATTAAATACGGACCAATCCCAATAATTAGACCAACCTCAGAATTAGATTGAATTAATCGATTTTGAGCAGTTCTCAGCTTCAGGTGCAAAATCAAACCGCCCAGACCTATTGGATCGATTTTACACACCAAATTAAGATCGACTGATCCGAGTTCCAATTGATTACCTCTAATTTCATGAGCACCGCCAAAAAAAAAAAAAAAAGTCAATAAATAAATTAGAGAGAGATAGAGAAAAAAAAAAAGGGAAAGTGGCCATGAATGTTGAATGATGAATCTTAGGACACAAAAATATATATAACAGACAATGGGTACTGCTCAATTGCCAACGCGAGAGTCGGGAGCGGAGCAGCTTCCGCGTTGCGAATCTTGATTCATTCTTGACCTCCCAGAGACCCTCCCTCCCATGTCCTTTCTCTTTCTCTAATCCATTCCTTTCCTTTCCTTTCCTTTCCTTTTCTGGGTCGTGCTTCCGTTTTGAGAAGGCGAATTGGGTCGAAAGAGGTAGAAGAGAAAACAGGGGGAGAGAGAAATGCAGAGGCCGCAAGAACAGCAGCGTTCGAGATCTAGGAAATCGAGCGGCACCATCCACGGCTGCGCGCAGTCTGGAGACATCACCGGCCTCCAGAAGCTGCTCAGGGACGACCCGTCTCTCGTCAATGAAAGAAACCCCGTTGTAAGATCTCCCTCACCTCCCTGAAACGACGCGTTTTCTTGCCTGGATTGGTCGAACACGGGGAAAAAAGTACGAACTTGAGCTGCTTGCGAATGGATGGATCGTTGCTTGTGCATTTTCTGCAAATGGGTCGTTTAAATTTTGCGAATTTATTGGAAGGTTTCTGTGTTGTTGGGATGTTAGATTTTAGGGTGGAGGAACGACATTACCATACAAAGATTTATGGGCGATGCGAGGTGAAAAGAAAAAGTTTGGATTTGGATCCGGTGAATGTTTAAGCCAGGCTATTAGTTTCGAATTTTGCGAGTCATTTTGGTGCGGTGACTCTGTTATGATCCTCATAGACGCTTTTAGTAGCTCTTTTATGTTTAGGAAGATAGGTTGAGCGAAAGATGTGGCTGGTTTTTTTCGAACGAAAATGGTTCTTAGCTGATTAAGCTGTGATTGTGAGTGTTGACTGTCTCAAAGAAACTAGAAAGAAGCGGAGGTCGAGGTGATCGAAGTGCATTGTGGACCCTTTCAAATATGTGGAGAAATAAGTTGCAACTTGTCTAAATATTTAATTATTTTTTGTTTTGTTATGCATGCTTGTGCTCTTCGACGAAGTGAAGGGCAGGTCTGGATCCTGTTCTCAGCTGCTCACACTTCTATTCCGTAATCTAGTTAAAAATGTAGCTTCTATGTATCAAGTCTTCACCATTCTACCATCGTGCTGAACATGAGGAGAAGTGTTGAGGATTATAGAAGAACTGTAATTTGCAATGTAGACTGTAAGTCTAAATACTGGTATGTAAGCTTGAATGTTGCTGAAAGTTCTGATATATGGAATGTGGCTTCTATATGACCAGATGTACAAAAAATGGTTGGCAAGGAGCCATTTTAAATAAAATTAGTTTAGCCTTGACTGTTCATACAGGCGGTTTTGATGAGTTGTTTATATACAGAAAACATTGGTGGGCTAGAGAAGATACAAGTAATGTTCAGTTCTTTTACCTGTTAAACGAAGGATCCATCACTTGCCATGTCCTCAAAGACATCCTTCAATTCTGGCAAATTTACTCAGTATACATCACCTTTTTTCTGGTTCCATCTTGTAAAATTAATCTTACTGTTAACTTTTCAGTTTTATTGTGTTTTGATAGGTAATTGGAGGGGAAAAGTAGGAATCAAACCCAATAGCTATTTTATCTTTGTATAAGTTCCCTTTTCTGCTTTGTAGAATTAGAATTGAGGATCAAATAGAAGAACATCTGATATATAGTAATGTACTGGAGATATAAGGTCATGCTCGTGCTCCCTGTATTCGCTTGTGTCTCTGCTTGTTGTATCCTTTTTGATTGGTGTATCATGCTAATAAGGACGTTCTTTTTGATGCAGATGGCACAGACACCGCTCCATGTTTCTGCAGGATACAATAGGTCTGATATAGTTAAATTTTTGCTCAACTGGCAAGGACCTGAAAAGGTTGAGATGGAAGCCAAGAACATGGTAAGTTGTATCATATGCCTATCTTCCTCCTGAATTCAGGAATACTCTCCCTCCCTGTGAAACACTTCTCTAAAAGATTTATATCTTTTTGATTTACTGATATTTTATAGTTTTACCTCATTATTAAATAAGCATTGATGTCACACTTTGCAGTATGGAGAAACTCCTCTGCACATGGCTGCCAAGAATGGATGCACTGATGCTGCGCGTTTACTTCTTGCTCATGGTGCTTTTATTGAAGCCAAAGCAAATGTCCATATTCTAATGACCTTTTTTTCTGTTCATTTCATGTAGAATCTGCATAAAAGACCAGGAATTAGCAAGACTACTACCTGATCAGACTTTCTTTTTTCAAATGTTATTGCATGCAGAATGGAATGACACCATTGCATCTAGCTGTTTGGTTCTCACTGCATGCTGAGGACTGCTCGACTGTTGAGATTTTGCTTGAGCATAATGCGGACTGCAGTGCAGAGGATGATGTATGGCATAGTAATCTTTTTCTTTGTCCCAGACCATTTCTAACTCATTTGGTTTGGGCACATTTTCTTATTTACTGAATGGATTCTGACATGTCGAGTGTAATAATTAGTCAAAATCCAATGACAGGAGAAGATGACTCCCCTAAATCACCTCTCACGAGGTCCAGCAAGTGAGAAGTTGAGGGAGTTATTATATAGGCATCTTGAAGAGCAGCGACGGAAGAAAGCCCTTCTTGCGTGCAGCGAAACAAAAGCAAAAATGGATGAGCTAGAGAAAGAATTATCTAATATTGTAGGTCTGCATGAGCTCAAGGTACAATTACGAAAATGGGCGAAGGGCATGCTTTTGGATGAGAGGCGCCGGGCTCTTGGCCTAAAAGTTGGAGCCAGAAGACCTCCTCACATGGCCTTCCTTGGAAATCCTGGAACAGGTAACAGATGGCTGGTTGCATTTTTACTTCTAGAGCATTACTTGTTATCCCCTATGATTTATTCCTCTTATCCCTAGGATTGACAAAGGAACTTAATTAAGCTCTGGAAGAAAACTAACGTGAGTAAGAGATCAGAGAAAAGTTTTCCTTTGTACAGTCAAATTTCGCTAAAATCTCCTTAATGATCTAATCTTATTACTAATAAGTTAGAAGAGGATGAAACATTCAATTGGTAGATCCCCCGGAAGGTGGACATGTCCATTATATGCCTATTTGCATCTTATCAGTCGATTTGACACTTGGATCGATGACGATATCACAGGTAAGACAATGGTAGCAAGAATCCTTGGCAAATTGCTTCATATGGTGGGAATTTTAGCCACTGATAGGGTAACAGAAGTACAGCGGACGGATTTGGTAGGGGAATTCGTGGGGCATACTGGACCAAAGACCCGGAGAAAGGTAAATGCCCTCTCTTCAAGCTCACTTCTGATAGTTCAAAGAATCGTAACATAAAATTGTGGAAGATGAGAGGCATTTCATCAACCCTTTGCTTATGCTACCCTGAATATGCAGATTAAAGAAGCAGAGGGAGGCGTTCTCTTTGTAGACGAAGCTTATCGGTTGATACCGATGCAAAAGGAAGATGATAAGGACTACGGATTAGAAGCATTGGAGGAGATAATGTCAGTCATGGACAGCGGGAGCGTTGTTGTCATATTCGCTGGATACAGTGAACCAATGAAGCGTGTGATCAGTTCTAATGAGGGCTTCTGCAGAAGAGTGACCAAGTTTTTCCATTTCGATGACTTTACCTCAGAAGATCTTGCCAAAATTCTTTTCATCAAGATGAACGAACAAGGAGAAGATAGCTTGTTGTATGGATTCAAGTTGCACGCATCATGCAGTGAAGATGCTGTAGCGGCATTGATTCAGAGAGAGACGACGGAGAAGCAGCGCCGGGAAATGAATGGAGGTTTAGCAGCAACCATGCTTATAAACGCCAGGGAGAACTTGGACCTTCGGCTCAGTTTTGACTGTGTAGACACAGATGAACTAACAACGATCACCTTGGAGGATCTAACAGCGGGCCTTCGGTTGTTGTCCAAATAATACGGATCTTGTTGGGTTAGAAAAGCTTGTAATATTCTTTCAGCCTGGCGCAATTACAGAAGATGGGTCACGAGATCGATCGAGTTTGCTTAGAGGATAATTTGTCTTGTTAGTAGGAAATGATTTATTCGATTGTTTAGAATCATAGGTTGCGGGCTTGAGATAATAATTCAACGGTGTTCTTTTTCAGAACCTGTGGTTGGGACACATTGATATGCAGTCAGAATTCAGATCATTCTTCTTGGATGAACCGGTTTTGGTTCTTGAGTCCATTCATGTTCGCGAGCTGTGTCGAATCCTTCCCGAATTCTCGACTTAACACAATGTGTTCTCTGTAGCCATGTGACGACGAGAATCAGAAGGCGGCTCTGCGTACATCAGATAAAAGCTTCACTCAACCTGATCACATGGGCAATGATGTGGTGTCGAAATCAACCGTCTAACTACTGAATTTCCCATCAGTTAAAAAAGATCATGACAAGAAAAGGTCTGCATCGGCATAACCAGCCAGTGTCCATTTTGTCCCTACATTTCTACCGTTTTGCCGGTATGACAACGAGATTGAGTGACTTGCCTTGCACCCTTTTGCGTGCAAGCAAAAAAAAAAAAAGAAAAAAGGGAGAAAAAGAGCCCAGAAAAAAAAAAAAAGAAATTGTATAAGCGATTACAAAGGAATGACATAAGAAAAAAACAGAGGAAGAAATCCCACAGACGCTGTGGCTAACAAAGATAACCAGAACCAGAACCAACAAAGTTGGAGGAGCCTCTCTCTCTCTCTCTCTCTCTCTCTCTCTCTGCTGTGGAGTGTGGAGAGAATTATGGTGTCTGCTTCTCCATCCATAATCTTTCCAACTCCTTCGTTTCCTTCGAGCTCGAGCAGCAGCGACTCGTCGTCCGCATGCGCTTGCGTCAGAATCAGACCCTTCAGCACTTCAAAAGACCGCCCTTTTCGGTTTCGGCGAGCACCCGGTTTAGCTCTGAACCCGCGCGCCTCGGCTTCAAGGCAGTCGGTCGAGGATGGCTCGGCCGACAAGTTCTTGGAGAACAACTCGATAGCGGATTTCATGAGGTTCAAGAGAGGGAGCCACAAGGGCAATGGAGAGCTGCAGACGGCCGTCGTCAGCTACCGAAAGAAGTTCCCTTGGTCTCTTCTCTGGCCTTTTCTTCAGGTGACTTGCGTGTAATTTTGAATTTTGATACGTCAAGCAGGGAGTTTTTCTTTCAGTTCTTTGATTTTCTGAAATGGGTTTTCTTTTTCTGTTCTTTCCCCCACCAAATTGTCGCAGGTTGATTTGGTATCAACAATTCACATCGCTGATAAAGAGTATGTACTCTTGTTTATACCCAGTTTTCTTAATTTGGTGTTGCATAGGCTCTGCTGTGTCCTTCAACTCATTTTGGCGTTAAGAGATTGCTTGGAACACTAACTAATGAAATTCCACACGAAATTCAACTACTGTTCCTGTGTCGGTCATTGGAACCAAACCAAGTGTTGCTGTAATTTGTATCTCCATGATTTACTGGTTGACGCACCGTATTCGCATAATCCGTTGACATCTGATTCCGAGCAAGAATGACAAGCGCATGGATTTGGTATCCTCCAAGATATTTGGACTAAGATTATGCAACCCTTTTGAAGGTACTTTTCCACTCTTCAGAGAGAACTTGAGCCCTATGACTGTGTGCTTTATGAGATGGTGGCTAGCAGAGAGAGTTTGGAGAACAGAAGAAGCCCTGTAGCCACGAAGAGACTTAGGAGTTCGCGTGCTCGAGGATTTAACATTTTGGGATGCATCCAGCGACAGATGGCGCGGATTTTAATGCTCGATTTCCAGTTGGATTGTCTCGATTATCAAGCTGAGAATTGGTACCATGCAGATCTTGACTTTGAGACCTTCAAGTTACTTCAGGTGTCTTATTAGACGATTCTCCTTTATTTTAGGTATTTGGCATGGTGATAGACTTTACATGCACGGCGCTTTAGTTGGGGCTTAGATCATGCAGATTCTGGTTTAGTTTCTTAAGATTATGTAGAAATGATCGGATAAAGGCATGCTAATTTAGATTTTTGTATGTGAAATAACTTGCACCGGCATGACCATGCTCTTGGGTTTTCTGTCAAAAGCTTGAGTGCCTCTGCAAATTGAACCAGTGATCTGATCTTGAGTTTGCATTTAGACCCACTAATTGACTGATGAAGAAAGAATTATCTAAAGACCTAAAACTTGCTGATGGCATAGTTACATCTCCTGAAAGCCAACAGGAAAGTTATGATGATGGGTATTCTCAAGTAATATGCACTTACGTATGTAATCAGCACCTCCAAATAAAGTTAGTTGTGCGAGTTGCATGGATTTAAGTTTGGAAACGTTCGCTTTGTCAAATAAATGGCTCGAGAATTAATCAGTTACATTCACTTTCAGGTTGAAAAAGGCGAAAGCTTTTTCACTTTCGCGAGAGATATGACCCTCAGATCAACAAAAGCTATGATCCAACCCGCTTCAATTCCCGAGGATCTAGGTCCCTGGAGATCGAAGCTCCTTTGGGCTTCGAGGGTACTACCGATGCCACTCGTTGGACTTCTCATCATTGGAGGTGTCTGTGCAGATGTTGGAGGTCCGGCATCAGAATATCCAGAGCTAGAAGCTCTGTCGAGGCTCGACTTGGGCGCTGCAATGAAGGTTTTCCTGGCTAGGCGGCTGACGTCCGAGTGAGTACTTTCGTCAGTTTCTCCTGATATTAACAAGTCCGATGATGATGTCCTATCTTCTACTCTACTAAGATGGTCGTTTTGCTTTGTCACGGTTCAAGCCCATCTTTTCACTGTGCATTTTGGCTAGTATAGGATATAAATCCATTAGTAAGTTCTTTTGCATGACAAAGTTGGTTCGCTTCATTCCTGGACCAAAGTTCTCAGCAAGCGAGGAAATTGATGGGAAAGGTCTGTTCTTTTTCAAGGTTCACACAAGTGACAGCAGAAGTGGAGGAAAAGTCCGTCATCATCGGCGAGAGGAACAAAGCAGCGATCGAGGCGCTCAGGAGGGCAATCGACGATGGGCACAGACGAATCGCGATACTGTACGGGGGCGGTCACATGCCGGACTTGGGGAGGCGGCTGAGGGAAGAATTCGATCTCGTCCCTAGTCGAGTGCAATGGGTAACCGCCTGGTCCATAAGGAACCGGAACATAGAAAACAGCCCGATTCCGTTCTTGAAGACCATGGCCGAAGTCTCAGGATGGCCGCTGAATCGGTATCAGACCCTGGCTCTGCTGATATTCTCCTCGGTTCTTGCCGTGGATCTGTGGTTCTGGGAGCTATTCTTCGGCACCACAGTTAGCTGGATTTCGGAAGCCGCCGCGGAACTCTCTCAGTACATTGACAGTTTACAGGTAATGTAGATACGAGTACCAGGAATTGATTTGATGAAGTCGAATTGATCAAGAATGGAGGGCTTTGGCTAATGCCATTTGTCCATGTATATACATTGCGCTTCTGTGATCGAATTATTGTTTTTTTCAAAGGGCAAACATAGATAGAATGTGATGGGTTTCGGCCATTTCATCACATCCCTGAAATTTCTTTGAGCGAATATGTCGTCATAGCTGCGCAGGTTATATTCGGCTCCAGTGGTAATGGCTTTAATTTCGTTAGGACTAAGTGCTGTAATCTTGGATGGTTCGATACCCTCAGCCATGGCCCGTGCATGGAACCCGCAGCTAGTCAGGCAACATCAAAGAGTAAAGGAGTAAACAGCAACGCCTGATGTAACCAAAAAGGGGAGAGGAACGTCTCGAACTAAAACGGACATTTACAGGTTGCAGACTCCATAAACTATCTAGGAAAAACAGAACAGAGGCCGGTACGAAAACCACTTCCGGGAATGGCTTGCTCCATCGGTTTAGCTTGGATTACTCGGCTGGTTTCGACATGCCGGTTCGATTCGACCTTCGTTGCGGCCTCTCAAAGACCCGTCATTGAAATCAGTGACTGAGTTTTAAGATGGAGGCCGCGACTCCCTTTCTCCTCGGAGCTGCCTCAATACCTGAAACAACGACGTCCCGGTAGTAATATGATCAAACGAAAGACATGGTGAGAGTGCAGAAGACAAAAGCCATTCGAAATAAACCTTCTCTGAAGTTGGTCTTGAACCGGATGGCGACGTATCTCAGGTACCTCATCCTCCCCGTCCCCGTTGTCCTCCGCCGCTTCGCCTTCTCGCTCCAGTTATCTACCAACACGCACCATATCAGCATGCGTCCCGTTAGCGTAAGAAAAATGTTTTCTTTTTAGTCTCACATCGGCGCATGCGGCGGGCAGGGAAGCCGCAAGAGGCGCAGCGGCTCTTCTGGAGGTGGAAGCTCCGGCGGCCGCACCGCACGCACAGAGTGTGCGTCTTGTTCCTCCTCTTCCCGAAGCTCGCCGTCCCCTTCGTCTATGGGAAAAGAGAAACGAAAAGAAAACCATGCTCGTGTCGCTAGCGAATTGGAACATAGGAATGAACTGAACTGTGAACCGAGAATGTTTGGTTTTTTACCATTGTCCGGGCGGTTGATGAGGCGCCGTGCGACGCAGCGTCGTGCCAAGTCCAGGAAGCGAAAGCGAGAGGGAGGTGATGATGAAGCGAACGTTGGATTGTTTATGTAGCGATTACGGTGGCGGATCACCGATCCATGTGTCCTGGGGTGCTTCCGGACACGGCCAAACCAAACCGCTTTAGCCTTCTATCTCCACCGCAATGCTTTGTAATCTACACGTCGCTTCCCTCAAGTAAGGACAGGAGTACTAATATGTGACACATGTCGATGACGACAGTACTAAGCAATTGGCACGATATAGATAGTTTCTAAACTTTGACTTATTGAGTAATACAATCCCTGAATTTTTAATTTAGGCAATGCGGTCCATGAAATTTACCCAATAGGTAATGTTGTTTTTGAACTTTTCATTTGTTTAATGTGATTGTATACTTTTAGTACATGTTCAAGTTAGTTCATAGACTACATGAAAAAAAGTTGAATGTTATCTTTTTATTAATTCAAATTGAGAGACAACACCTAATATTTTCGTATAATTTACTTCGAACAAATTGAAAGTTCAGGGACGCCATTAGAATATAATTTATGAATTATATTAAATAAATTAAAAGTTACGAGACTATATTGTATGTTGGATCAAAATTTAAAGACTATTCGTGTCAATTTTTTCGAAACCAAATCCGGACAGAAACCATAAAGCCGTTGAGAACGAGTCAAGGATAAGGAACTCTACTCTTGGTTCGCTCCTGTCAGTGTGGGCTTAAGGATGGTGGGCTTTAATCTAAATGAAACGTTCTCACAGCGTCTGATCCATCATGCTCTTCGAGCCCAAGCCCAATACAGAGATACGAGCGTGCATTCATTTCGCAAAAAATGAATAGATTGGAAGACACTTTTCTAAAAATGATTATTTGTATTGTTTATAAAAAAATAAATGAATGAAATATATTTTCATAATTTACAAAAATATTAAATATAAATTATTATTGATAATGAAAACGTTTTTATCGGTTAATTATTTCAAATAATATAAACAACCACACTTTATCAGATCTTCATTTTTTCGTGAAATAAACACATGCCTAAACACAATACTTGCCATGCTTACACACATCATATTAGACACATGATAGGTGCAAATTCTGATTTAATCGAGTATACATCTACACCTAAAAAATAGCGCAAACCGAATAACTGTTTAAGAGTCTATTTATTCAAAAGATAAATGTATCATAAAATTATTTTTCAACTTTCCAAAAAAGTAATCAATATACGAAGAAAGAAAATTCATGAAAATTAACCCACCGGTGAGTAGTTGTTAGTTGGTTGGGCTTTGGGTACTTCACTCGCGAAATCCAGGTTGAACTTCAAAACTGTAATCACGACATGCCTTAATGAGTGGAGGCGTGGTGATGTGAAGTCCTATACTAGCTTGAGGAGGTGCACAGTGCACTGTACGAGCTGTGGAGCTGTACGAGCTGTGGATTGCCGATTAGCGTAATTGAAAGGTGGGTTCAACAGAAAGAAAAAATCATGACAATCATTTTGGACTGACCGGGTAGCGGATACCTAACCTAAAGACTTGTGAAATCATTCATGACATGGACAGATGATCATTGCAATCTTGCGGGAGGAAAGCACGTGCCGGAAATAGCACGAGCGGGGCCCACCGTCTGAGCTGGGTCTGTTCTTTTTTTTGGTCAGAAGAGCTGGCTTCACATGCTCGTTATCTCAATGGGATTGGCTTTTTCATCATGTCTCTTTCTTTTTCCCCACTTTTCTTTTTCTACAAGGAATTTTCTTTTTATTTTCATTTTTTTCTTAAGAAAAACCCAATATATAATTTGATCTCGAAATTTTTAATTTTTTAAATATGGCCCATGAATTTTAACTTAATATATAATATGATCTCTGAACTTTTAATTTGCTAAATTACACATCAGACTAAAATTTAGAGACTATTTATATTATTATTCCTACAATTAATAAGCACTCTACTAATGTTCTTTACAATTTTTTCAAGAAAAAATGCACTTGACCACAAATAGCACAATAAACAATTTAGTGTTCCTTGCAAATTCAGTTTTTCTCGAATTTTGAGAATGAGGAAAAGTAATTTTGGGTCTTAAACAACTGTGATGTAAATATTCACGACCCTAGTGGGCGATATTTGTACTTTTCTTTTTAGTGACCTGAAAGTTAAATAGAAAATAAGATACGCGTGCTTCACGAGATATATTGAAAAAGGAAAGAAAGAAAAGTACTTTAAACTAAACGGGGCAATGACCAAGAGTGTTCTTTTTCGTTTGTCCTTCTTCCGGATGGTCCAAAATCAACATGCACAGTTGATCCTTGCCTTAAAAACGTGGCAGAAGTTCCAGCCCATAAAAGACGAAAGGCTGGCAAAAGCAAAGTTTGGACATGCCCGAGATTGAGATTGCTGTTGATGTAGAACAACACGCGGATGCCTTTATGAAAACATTGGGTTGTCATAAGAGCGGACGATCTCACAAAAACCAAAGAAGATTGCGTGATCTTTGAGATTACAAATGAGTTGCAATATTTGATTCACGCGTTTTCCTTGATTTAAACGTCATGATTTTAAAAGATTCTACAGATTTTATAATTGTGTTTTAATAACTTTCCTTTTTATCAATATATATTTTCCTTAATTTTATTATTCAATTTTAGTTATTTGGTTATTTTCTAGATGATGATTTCCTTATAAATAGATCCTAAAATATTGTAATTTGCACTTTTTTATTCAAAATAAACACTTTTTGGAATCTTTTTCAAGCGTAACTTTCTCTGTATCACCTGTTTTATTAGAGAAAGGGTGTTTTCTTTTCTTTTTTGATAAAAAACGAATTTAAGGAAAATGAGAAATCGAATGAAAAGCATGATGAGATAAAATTAGAAAAAGTTTCCTAATAAAAAAGTTAAAGGGGTTCCTTTTATTTTTCTAAGTCAAGCAAGAAATTGGATGCTCAAGGCTAAGGTATTGGAGTCCAATTTCATTTTTTCTTTGGTTTTGTGGGTCTTTTCCCAAATTATCCCTTTGTAGTTCGAGTTTCTTTATTTGGTACTAGTACAGCTGTAAAAACAACTCAGTTATTAAGAGGAAAAAAAAAGGGACAAAATGCCCTATTTGATTAATAACTCTATTAAGCGTGTTAATTTTTTTTTTTCATTTTAAGCATAAGGGGACTTGCTAACGCTGAATCCCAAGTACTTTTATTAATGCTTCTTCTTTGTTGTAGAAATATAACATTTAGTACAAATACATCTTTTGCCCACTCGATCAAAAAGTGTAATTAAGTTCTTCTATTGTCCAATTTGAACGGCAAAAAATGCTTATGTGACTTTTCTAAATACTTTTTTGAGATCACTTGATACTATCCTATGCAAAATGAGCACCATGTGAATGAAAATCTCAAAATATAATTGAAAACGAAAATAAAACCAAAAAAGAAAAAAGAAAAAAAAAGTAGAACAACAGTGATTCTAGTTGGATTGCTTGAATGGGGGAGAAGACAAGGGCCGTCTAACCCAAGCCTAGCATTGGCAAGAGCCAACGATCCTTGCCCACCATAGTAGGTGTCTTGACAAAGACTTGCAGGTCCTTTCATGTCGGTGGTGCCATTGATGTCACCATAGCACAAGGGTTAGTCGACCCTCGCTTGCTCCACCTCGAGGAATGTGGCCCCTCGCCAAGGCCTCGGCGAGGGTCACCTACAACAGTGGGGTGGCAGTGCTGGTCCAACCCCATTAAAACATTGCTTGCTTTCCTTTATATTTTTTCATTGGTTTCCAAAACATGATGTTAGCGTTTTTATTGCTCAAATTGAACAGAACTAAAAAAAGCATTTGATTGCATATATTAAAAGTTTTGAGACATATTTATATTCTTGTTACAAATTTTAAGACTTTCATCCTGTATCGATCTCCTCATAATTTTTGCTTCTTCTTATACATGCACCTTAGCATCATCTCCGCTTTGATGCCTAACAATAATTGAACCTCTCATCCAAATTATTGCATAAGTAGATGTAGACCATCATAGAACACAATTTAACTTTTCATTTTCAGCATTAATGATAGTTCAATAAAAAAAAAATCAACATATGACATTTCATTTTTACTTTACAATTTTACTTAATTAGGGGTACTATGTTAGTCGGTGGTTGGGAACCGTATTGAAGGGACACTAACATAGCAGTGGGCCTTTCACTTATCCTCCGTTATCTCAGGCACGGGAGGCTACTATACCACCTTACTCGGCGATAGCCAGAGTAAGCTCTGACATGGAGTCTACCTTTCCCATCGAGAGGCCCCCAAATTCCCTGTCTATCTTTGTCTTCCCGACAGAGAGGGAATATTGAAGACAGTGTAGGGAGTCCCACCCCAGAGCGGTTATCCCATCTGTTTCCTCCTTAAAAGGCTCCTTAAGCCTTTTGAAGAATTGCTTAGATCCCTATCATGATACCTATATGGGGAATAAATTGCCCGTTCATCCAAATTAATTACCTCTTTATTGCTATCCATTGTTCGAAAAAAATCTTTATCCGGACACTAATGAAAATTAGTGCGTGTCTCGAGAAAAAAATTAGCCACCCAAAAATTTCCCTTTCACCTTTTCGGAAGACCCAAATCATTAAGTCAAACTCATTAATTCAATTCACATGCCATCATTGCAATCTGCGGGGCTAATTCACACCAACTTTTCGAACTTTATTTTGTCTAAAAAAAAGACCCCCAAATCATTAAAAAAAAAGTTTTAAGTATTGTCCCAACTCAAATTTAATTCAAAATTTTCACATGTCCCAAATCGCTTCAACCCTCATTTCACAGTCATCCGCAATCTGCGATTATGTAAAAATCAATCTCGCGAACTTTATAGATGATTCTCATGGGAAAAATAATTCGTGTGGACACCACATTCTTCCCTCTTTCCAGGGACTGAAAGAGGCTTTTTAAAAAGGCAAAGTTAGGACAGGCGGGCAACATCACGCTCTACAGCACACGGTGGTTTCACGCCTTGCCCTTCTTTTTAACGTTTCCATGATTTGCATCGACCTAAATAAAGCGACAGTTATCGATTAATTAAGCCTCCGCGCGACCGATTTCCGTGCTGGCATCGTCATCTCTTTGCTGGAGTGAATCTTCCCAGTCACCGCAAGGAAATTCCTCTTTTGACAACTGTTCCGTCATGTCGTTTCGCCTTTGTTCTTTCGCGCAATTGATATTAAAAAGTGTCAAGTTTAGCTCGATTAGGAAGGCTTAAGGAATTGTCTTTTAGGTTGGAAAAACAATTATGATTTATGCAGATATCCGCATATGCGAAATGGGCAACTCGAGTTGTTCCAATCCAAGACATCATTTACCTTATAATAAAGATGACTTAAGGAGCAACTGGACAAAACAATAATTGCCAAGACAAAGGATGAGTTTCCAGGTCATACTCCTGTCTGGATTCATCGCATATTCCTGGGATTTCCTTCTCCATTCGAACCGGTCTTGTCCTCGTTTCTGTGACATCGCCTGGTTCTTGTAGCCCGAAAAGATCTCGTTCTTTTCCCCACCCCCTCATGCAAGAACTAGACAAGAGCCTCCACGACCCTTTAATCCAGTCGCGTCGGGGTGATCTGAAAGATGAGGGAAAACAGGAGACCTTGCTCGGGAAACGACCCGTCAAGGTTAGATTCCAAGAAAACGAGCCGGGGAGCGATGCTGCTGCTGCCCATGGAAGTGGCCGGTTCAACAGATACGCCCTCGCCGGGGCTATCCTGGCCTCCACCAACTCCATCCTGTTGGGATACGGTGAGTCTTGAAAGGTTCCCGGCATTGATCTTCTCTTTGAGAATCGACCTGTCCGCGATGAGCGCATTGATTTCCGAAAGAGCAAGTAGAAGGAGAGAGAACCCTTTTCTTTTTGCTCGATTTGCGAAGTTGGGTTGGTCATTAAATTGGGTTTTCTTTTGCTGCGAATTTGATTGAATGAACGCATGTGTGTTTGCTGGTTCGGTTTCTGCAGATATCGGGGTGATGAGCGGCGCGGCGTTGTTCATCAGAGAGGACCTCAAGATCACGTCAACACAAGTTGAGATCTTGGTGGGCTCTCTCAACGTGGTGTCGCTGTTCGGGTCCCTGGCCTCCGGCCGGACCTCCGATTGGATTGGCCGCCGGTGGACCATCGTCCTCGCGGCCTGCACCTTCCTGGTCGGCGCGCTCCTGATGGGCCTCGCCCCTTCGTTCTCGTTCCTCATGGCCGGGAGGGTAGTCGCTGGGGTCGGGGTCGGGTTCTCCCTCATGATTGCGCCGGTCTACGTGGCCGAGCTCTCGCCGGCGATGACCCGAGGCTTCCTGTCGTCGCTCCCCGAGGTCTTCATCAACATCGGCATCCTCCTCGGATACATATCGAACTACGCCTTGTCAGGCCTCCCGCCTGATGTAAATTGGAGGCTCATGCTGGGCCTGGCCGCGCTGCCGGCCGTCGTGATCGGGTTGGGGGTGATGGCGATGCCGGAGTCGCCGAGGTGGCTCGTCCTGGAAGGGAGGCTGGAAGAGGCGAGGCAAGTCCTGGTCAGGACATCGGAAACCGTGGAAGAGGCAGAGTTGAGGCTTGGCGAGATGGTCGAAGCCGCTTCCCTAAATCCTGGCCCAGCTCATTGGAACGGGCAGGGAGTATGGAGGGAGCTCCTGTGGTGCCCGTCCCGGCCCATCAGGAGGATACTCGTCGCCGCAATCGGGCTCAACTTCTTCATGCAGGCATCCGGGAACGACGCCGTCGTGTACTACAGCCCGGAGGTGTTCCGAGATGCTGGAATCAGCAACCAGCAGCTGCTCATGGGGGTCACGGTGATCATGGGCTTTGCGAAGACGTTCTTCGTGTTCGTATCGGCCCTTTTCTTGGACCGGTTTGGGCGGAGGCCCCTCCTGCTGCTGGGCTCCGCCGGGATGGCGATGTCCCTGGCCGGGCTCGGCATGGGCTCCATGTTCCTCGAGAGCTCGGGGAGCAAGCCCGCGTGGGCCATCACGCTGTGTGTGGTGGCCCTCTGCGCCGACGTCTCGTTCTTTTCGATTGGGCTCGGGCCCATCACGTGGGTCTACTCGACCGAGGTGTTCCCGACAAGGCTGCGGGCCCAGGGCACGAGCCTGGCCATCGCGGTGAACCGGCTGGTGAGCGGGGCGGTGGCGATGTCGTTCCTGAGCATCTCCAGGGAGATGACCTTCGGGGGGATGTTTCTCGTGCTTGCTGGGGTGATGGTTTTGGCGACTGTGTTCTTCTACTTCTTTTTGCCCGAAACGAAAGGTAAGAGCTTGGAAGAGATCGGGGCTTTATTTGAGGATAAAGATTGATCAATAGACGAAAGAGATAGAGCCAAATGAAGAGCATAAAAATGTCGAGTTGATGACCAATTGTATTGTTTCTTGGGCAAGCGGGGGTGGTCGAATTGTATTCTTTGCAACAGATCGAGGGTGCAGGAACTCAGTTTTCTCTTATTTTTCGTATGGGATCGATCGTGTTGTGGCGATGAAATCAAGCTCAAACTTTTCCATTTTGGTGTTATTGTCAATCATGGGGTTTTTCCTTAGGCTTGGGCTGACAAAGTGGGCCTTGGGCCTCCTTTCTCTTTCTGATGATCTCTTCTTGCATGTTCTCAACGAGGCTTTGAAAATTCAAAGCTAGAATATGCAGCACAGCTTATTTTGACATGAAGAGGAGCCTCAAATCAATGCATCACCAAGCGGCTTCCGACCCGAGGCTTCCCTCGAGCGGGAATCGTTCAGTTTTTTTCTTTTTTCGTCGAAAAAACACTCGTCATATTCTCATTCAAATGAAATATGAGACGACAATGTACAGGCTTTAGAACAGTGCAATTCCAGAAGACGAGGAGGGGATAAGCGACCCAATTAACCAGTAAACAATTATTGCGGCGGGTTTTGGCAACCCAATCTGCGACATGGTTAGCCATCTTTAAATTGCCAAATAACTTTGCACGCGCCTGAATTTCAGTGAAAAGTGCATAAGCTTCCCAACTCACTTGATCTGCTCCCTCGCTTATCATCTCCACCAGATCAGTTCTATCTGTCTCCAACACGATCTTTAGTTCGCTTTTGGCTTCAAAGTGTTTTGAGGGTCTCAAGCACCGCAGCTGCCTCCCGCCTAGATCGCCAACGAGACCCTCATAAATCAAGCAAACCCATCTAGTGAGATACCCTGGCTGTCTCAGCATGTACACACGATGGCCCCTTCTCTTGTTTCTGCAACAAAAGACCCATCAACGTTAGTTTTAATCACCCCAGGGGGAGGAGGGGTCCAGATCGGAGGTAAGTCTTTCTGTGGTTGTAGATTTCCATTCATTTTCTCTGGCCATCTACTGAAGTTTTTCCCACCGGCTTGCTAAGGTGATCATGTGCTGAGAATTTGACTACTGAGCTTTGACCACAAGTCCTTCTGAGATTTCCACATCTGCCATAATAATAAAGCAAGGAGCTCGAAGAATATGAAGTTATGTCTAAAATTCAGCAGCCATCCCTCTATTTGAGTCACTGAGGGCACGAATAATAACCATTTTGACAATAAATTGATTTTTCAATTTTTATTTTTGATTAAGTTTTTGAACAAAAATATGCATTTAATAACGATACAAAATTTATTTTCAAAATAGAAATTCATTTAATATTAACACAAAATTTTCTTCTTGTAGGATGACAATGAACAACAAGGAGTGGTGGCGTTAGCGATCAACAATGGTGGCAACTGACGACCAGTGGTGATCGGAGAGGAGCAAGGGGTGGCAACGGTGAATGGGGGGCGATGATTAGCAGCAGTGGAGAGGGTAGGTGGTAGTGGTGAGTAGGCAGCCGACTAGTAATGAGGATGAGTGATGAGAAGAAATTTTATTTCTCATTTATGTTCCAACTCTATTTCTGAACTAAAAATTTATTCTCGAGATAGAGAAATTAAATTGTGTTGCCAAATGAATTTCTTTTTCAAAAACAAGTTTGGAACAGAAAAATAGTTTTGGAATAGAAATAGAATGATTACTATGCACGTCCTAAGTAACTATCAACTTTAGTATTTACTAATGGGTTGTTCCATATTTGCCGAGTCTAGGGGCATAGAAGAAAAAGATTCTCGATGGTTTCTGAATGCTGCTGACATATCAAGCAAGTGGCTTCAGGTATTATCAATCTCCGAATCGGATTCTCCTTAATTGCTAAGGCATTTTGACAAATTTGCCAGAGAAAAAAAAATGATTTTGAGTTGTAAGTTTTTTGTGAAACCCAGATTTTCTGATCCTAGAATTAGGAATGGATTGATATGGGCTTGAAATTTGGAAGGTTGGACCGAGCAACAGGCTTGATGGGCTGTGCGAGGGCCCCGAGCGTGGGCTCAATGGGCTAAGTGATGGGTCATAAATTGGGCTTGACATGGGATGAGCCGAGAAATGTGGCTCGTAGAGCTGTGGTTTAGGCCCATTAGGCCATTAATTGGGCCCAGCAAATCAATGGTGCGTATGTGAGGCCCGGGTTTGGGCAGAAAGGACTCTACTTCTATGACATAAGATTTTAGATTGATTGTGCACGAATTTGACTTAGGATCTAATTGAATTACGCATGACCTTGAAAACTAACCTTAATATTTTTATTATGATTCCTTCCTTGCTTTTCGATCCTAGAATAATGTTGAGACATCATTGTGTTATTTAGGGTCATATAGACTAATAGACCCTTGCAATTTTGTAAGAGCCGAAATTTGTTGGGTTAAGGACGAAACCAAGTGAAAATATTAGAGACTAATGGTTTAATCATGCAAAAGATTAGGGCTTAACCCCAATTTTCCTCTGTGGACGCCAAGTGTAGTGCATAAAGGAAATTCCATGCAAGAAGTAGTTTGCCCCCTCTTCTCAAGGCCTCCCTTAGTTGCCGAAAATCTGCATGGGATCACAACACCATCATTGTCTTCTATCATCATGAGTTTCATGGGGTCTCATGAAAATCCAAGAACATTCTCAGCAATCATTATTTTCTTCTCTACCCTCACACCTCCTCCAACCCCCCCACACGCACTCTCTCCCAAACATTCTCTCTCTCTCTCTCTCTCTCTTCTTCTTCTTCTTCTTCTTCTTATCCGTCGGTTGTTGAGAGGTGTGGATCGTGTGGGTCGAGGGAGATTTTCGCTCTGATGTTTCTGTTTTGGGTTTGATCGGGCTGGTCATGGGATTGGATGAGTGATCGACAATTTGCATGTGGGGCTCATGGATGGTATACGGTATGTAGGTGTGAGAGGAAAGTTGTGGTTCATCATTTTCCGGGTAGGAAGTCGGATGAGCTGCGAAATGGGTTTGCATGTTGACTTACGAAGGTTGTTAGCTCGATCATGGATTTTGATGGATTGGTCGGTTTGTTTGTGATGAAATTCTGGTGATCAATGCTTGTTTAGGTGCTGTGCATGTGCGGTCGAAGCTTCGATGAGGTTTGCATGAGAGCTAAATAGGTAGGAGAGGCCGAGTGCAGATATTTAAATCCACTGGTGGTCTTTTCGGGATAGAGGTTTACCATGTTCGCTGGTTTGTCAATCTTCCGCCATCAAACACGTTAAGATTTGGACGAACTTTTCTTCTTCAAAGTTATTCTAAGGATGTTGAACTAAAGCATACAATTTTTGCGGAATTTTCTGAAATGAATTGGTTGGTGTATGAGCGTGCACTTGTATAACGTTTCTGCTGTCCTGGATTGCACGTCTGAAGTTTCGCGTTTTTGTGATCTTCCTACTGAAGTTGCTATTATGAATTTAGTCTTCTTTCCTTCATGTAAATTGTAATAAATTGTGCATACCATGTTCTATGTTTTCCTTAGATTTCCTGGAATTGATGCAAGTTGTTTAAGTATATTTTCCTTCTGTGGTAGTAGACTGTCCATGCGTGAATACAGGAGGACATTAGTGCATTTTGTGATCCTTATGAAATTTTTGGGACATATTTAGGTCTTGCTCATTTCATGGAACTCGTAAGGCACATTCATGTGGATAACATATTAAAATTTGATGGCAAACGATCGAATTTTGGGTGGTGAGATGCCTTCTCTTCCATGTGTGATAGTTCTGGAAAATTTCACAGATTCAGGAGTTAATTCAGTGACTTGCTGCTCTTTGTACAGTGAGAAACAGGTCTAGCTTTCTTCAGCCAAAATGTTTATCAATGTCCTTTCTATAATATGTTAAAATTTCATGGTTTTTCAAAATAATTTACTATGGTTTTGACTCCGATGTTCCAAACTGCACAAATCTATTTACTTTCTGTCTTAATCCAATTTTTACAAATACTTGTAGACAATTTGTTTGGACCTTTTGGCGAACCTTCAGTGATCATACGGCCTCTTATACATTGTCGCATGATATATTTTTCCTTTACATGTGATGAGGTGTCATTGAATTGGGGATAGTCGAGAGTCATATGTGATGGATGGGGTGTTCTATGAGACCTCGTATGTGTCTATTTAAGGATTGAATTATAGAGTGATTTGGTGTCATGCCCCGAATCCTGGTACGCGCACATCCCTCGGTGATTGATTAAAAATGCGATGTTTCAAGATGCGTCGCCGATCCATTCTTTTTATTTTTCAATTAAGCGCATGCGAAAGCAAATTAAATACAACACCCGGTCAATCAATAAAAGAAGGGATAGTAAGAACATGCCAGCGATTTTTCACAAATTACGATTTATACATATACCAAGTTAACCCTATGAGTTCATATTTACAAGTCTACCAAAAGTGAACTCTTTTGCGACCTACTAACAAAAAGGGTCGAGATCTGGGCTAACTTCCATCCGTACAACTACCACAAGCTCTTACAACCTCCGCCCTAATATCCAAACCCAGGTCCAGCCAAGAGGTTAGGCAAGTCACTAGGTGAACACAGCTCCCTGGGCCCTTCCGGCTCAGTATCTAGATCTACCACGACACCTTATGGGATGTTTATATCCATGGGGTCGATGTCCTGCTCAACCCCACTTACTACGTGCGGCCCATCAAAACTGTGCATGGGACCCTCCCGATCACCGTTCGATTTTGTAATATACCAAGCCTGGAAACGGTGGGGCGTGTCGTAGCCCAAACCCTCGTCGACCCAAACTATAGTCACAACCAACTCACGGAATCGGTTAGTCCCAGGGATAGGGTAGAAGGTATTATCTACCTCCATATCCCAAGGAACCTCGAATTGGACTGCACAAATCTCCATACTAAGAATCTGAAAAAGTTTAACCATGACGGGGTGAGATAAAATCTCAGCGAGTCAACAACCTAAAGCCTAATTAGAATGCAAATTCGTCTCGAAGGCAGCCTAAACAGGCACTAGAAACAACTCACCTTGCCTTGACACACCCCTGCAGGTTTAACACGTCACATATGCCATTATAAATACAACAAGCATAGTTAATGACCAGAACACAAAGTTCTCACTCTCTAAACATTTACATGGGTCCCGATTATAAGGTAAAACCGTTATGGCACGTCCCATACCACGCCTAACAATTTTGCCCTATAATCAAGCGCAAAGTATCATAACCATTCGGGCGTGTTCCTATTATTACGACCCATCGGCCATGGCCAACTCAAAAGTCGGCGATCATCCGGTGTAACAGGGCATTGTCCCAGGCCACCTTCTTCCTTTCTTGCTTTAAGAGTATCCCAATTTTTCCATGCAATCCCATCTTGTTTTCGGCATTTTTCCACCAAAAAGCCGCAATTTTCTTTCTATAGTTTGACAAATGGATAGGGGAATTTTAAAGATGGACATTGCATACTCAATAATGCTTGCACTACTGTTTTAAGGAGTATTTCTTTCCCTAGCTTAGACAAAATAAATAAATAAATTCCAACCTTCTAATTTCATGTTGACTATATCAATGATCCAAACAAACATTTGTTTTCTTTAGCAACCCTAGTCAGATGGTATTCATAGATACTACCATGTCTTCTCTATCTTGAGAACTCTCATCTCATATGTCATATTTTTCTTTAATTCACTTGGGGCAGTCTTTGCTGAAAAACATACTTGATTCATTCAAATTTATGGCTTGTTCGGATACAAAACAATATTAATTCAGGGTTCACTGCCACATTTTGACTTTCAAAAATCTTTCCTTCAAGAAAGAGTATTAAATCATTCGCAAAACGTAGATGAGATAAAGTTGGGCAGAGTTGATTTAATTTGATCCCTTTAATACTTCCATTCTCCAAACTTTCTTTAGCAAAACAGGTAGCACATTAACTATAATAATAAAGAGGTAGGGAGAAAGGGTGTCATTTTGTCTTATGCCTCGAGTAGGTTGAAAGTAAGGCAAAGGTCCCCCATTCACTTTTACACTGTAATGTGGAGACACATTTCAAAATTCAAGAGACTCATGTTTTGCGAAAATCCCATTTTTAGAGGGAGAATAACATCTCAAGTACCACAACTTTCGTATGACGCTCACTTGATAGCCCTAACTTTTTTCTCTAACTTAAGTGTTATATCGAAGTAAAATCAATCATTTAAGTGCCATTTCCAACAAATCATCCTATATGGATTTTTTCAATTTTTTTAATATTTGAATTTTTTTATTTTGTTTTTTTTTTTTTTTTTAGGGCCAGCAAATGTCACTAGCAACCCTTGCCAATTGTGAAACCCTTGCCTTGGCCAGAAGGTCCTCGTTAGATCTGGGTAAGGCGACCTCACCTGTGGCTAGTGAGGTTGCTTAGGCATTCGCCAGCTTTGGGTTGCCACAACATGGCCACCTCGCCTAGCTCTGGCAAGGGCCTTCATGGCTGAGGACAAGGGTTTTGCAACCGATGACTCTCGCCAACTCTAAACATAAGGGGAAATAAAAAGTAAAATAAAAATTCAAAAAATAATTAACGATATTTAAATTTTTTTTTAATCTTTTTTAGCATTGACGAAACTATGTAGGACAATCGGCACTGGCATTGGATTTTCCGATGAGGAAAGTTGCATATAATACTCAAGTGATCGATTTTTCAAATTTATAATGATTAAATTGGCAAAAAGAAGAAGGTTATGACACTTGAATAAACACCATACATAAATTACGGCACTTGCGTTATTTTTACCCTCATTCTTAGCATACTCACTTCGAGAAAATTCCATTCCATTTGATAGTACACCTTTTTCATGTCTAATTTGAGCACCGCATGGAACTTGTTTTTCCTCTTTCAAATCCGTAACTGATGCAGTATCTCATGTACTATTAATATATTGCCTTGAATTTGTCACTCACTGGTGAAGGCACTTTGCTCCTTAGCTCTACTCGGTCAGTTAGATTACCGCAAACTTGCTGCAAAATCCTGGCTCCATTCTTTTGTCCTCGTCCATTCTTTCAGACGCTCGAAGACAAGCAAAGTCGAATTCCAATGATCTTAACCTCCTCTAATCTCGACGTAAGTCAACGTGGAAACATCCAGCATTTCCACACTAAAATTTATATTTATTCCGTAAAAAATCATGGTTTAGCTAGCTGGGAAAAGAGCAGGAGAGGTCCGAAATTTTCAGAGCCATGGAAAGTCGGAATCACGACCGAGAAGTGCGCGAAAAGCTTTAGGATGAAAAGGGTTCTCGAGATAAGGGCGGGTCAAGAAATCTACGTGGAGAAGGAGGAGGGGGAGATGGGTTATAACAAGAGCATGGATCCTCTTGTCGCGAAGCAGAAGTTCAACTTGGAAAGCTGAGTGAGTCTTGTCTGATCTGGTTGGGAGCGTCTGACGGGAGACTTTTGAATCTCCGGAGAAAGGAGATTGTGTTTTCCACCTCTTTCGTCCGTTCTTTTGTTGTTGGAAGCTTCTTCCGACTCTGAGATTCTCTCCTCCACGCACGGACGCATTGATTGATTGAGAGAGAGAGAGGCGTCGGCTTGGTTTTGCAGTTTGGACTTCCAAATAGTTAACTAACCTTCTCTTTTTTTTTTCCTTTTTTTTTGAAAAAGAAATTGAAATAGAATGCTTTTATTGAAACTCAAGAACTATAAAAACCAAAACTCGGCGCAGGGGCATCGAAACATGATAACTCCCGTAAAGGTTGTGGGGAAGGGCCACCCAAAATGAAGATAGGGCGCTCCTAAGAAACTCATTTTCTCAAGGTAGTGAAATATTTGAGGATAATTGTCTAGAATAAAAAATGTCAATTTAGTTCAAAACTTTTCAATTGTAATAAGGGTAGTAGAGATCGTCAGCTACCTTTGAGGGTTGCCCGGATCTAGTGAGGGCAACCCCGAGAGAGAGAGAGAGAGAGAGAGAGAGAGAGGACAGCAATGGGTGAAGGTGGCGTGATCATTGGGGGCGGTGGACCGATGGAAACATGGCCTGGGAGGAGATAGAGAAGAGAATGGACAAGTTAGAACGTGTGTGAGGGAGTGGAGGTGAATGGACATGTGGCTTAAAATGGAAAGTACCTTTAGCGTTTGTAATGTGCAGATGACCAAACTTTTTTTTCCCATGTAAAAAGGATACAGATTGTTCAGGGGCCTTACACATAAATATTAAGTAAGGAATCGAAATAGATCAAAGAGATATATGCTATATCCATAGAAAAATGATAAAATATAGATTATTTTTAAAGCAGTAAAAGAAGACAACGTCATTCATCAGCACTTCGATCGTTTGCTTCTGTTCATATTATGTGCACGCATTGATTCGCATGAGGGATGACGAAGTAATTATTTTATGACCTATCAAAAAGGCCCCAATGGTCAAACCAACATAACTAGCACGAAGGATCCAGCAATCGAGGTATCAAGCGTATGAGGAGGAATTATATCTAGATAAGATATATCCCCCATTGCTTGACTATCGAGTTTATATGCTTACATCCACTCTTCCTCTATCTATAAGTTTAAGTTTTTAAATTGGATCTTCTTATATGGCATCAAAGCTAGGTTTCATCTCAATTTATGTTGAGTATGAGTCCACCCGTTTGTCCAGTTCTATGTGTTATTTCTAATTTGGCTTACACGTGATATGGAGTTTTGGAATATATGATTTGACTTTGGATTTATATCCCTATCATGTCTCATCTAATTGGCAAAGGCCATACATGTATTGGTCTTCAAATCTATTTCACCACCGTAAATTGTAAGACCACCTTATGTCCCCAGTTCTTGTCGGAGTGCGAAGCATATTTAATAATGGCCATTTGTCCATGCATGTTGCCAAGTGACATCAGAAACCAGTGTTATCAACCTCGACCCGACAGCCCATTAAGCAGAGGTGTGGCCGATTTGGCAGTTCGCGAGTTGTGCATCGACAAGGGATATTCTTTTACGGGCTTAAATTATTGCCAGATGAATAGCATTTTAAAATCATTTATGGAGAGCTTCTTTAATGCAGGTGTCTTTTCTTGCGGATCATTATTCATGTGTACTATAAACATGAACATGTCATGAAATTACTTCATCTAAATTCTGAGGTGTAACATTTGAAATGAAGGAAGAAAAACTTTTACTCCAATTAAAAAGGATAGAGCGTACAAATACCGGCACATTAAAATAAGAAACGTATACAAATTAGGTTTCGAGTTATCAAAGTACGATTGAAAGCACTTGTCAGAAACTTGCTTCTTACTGGTTAGACATATGCTTCATATAGTATTTAAAACCGACACATCTAATCGACATTCCTTAATTTTAGACATTATCCAGAGCCCGTGTTACCAACCTCGACCGAACAGCCCATCGAGCAGAGCTTTGGCCGATTCGGCAATTCCCGAGTTGTGCATTGACAAGGGACATTCTTTTACGGGCTTAAATTACTGCCAGATGAATAGCCTGTTAAAATCATTTACGGAGAGATTCTTAAATGCGGGTGTCTTTTCTTGCAGCTCATTATTCATGTGTGTACTAGCACTCGGATAGATGTCCCTTCTTAGAAGGTTGCAAGTCAAAGTTAATCGTTCTGGACGTACAATAATTCCATTTTCTTGGTCCCCACTACGGCTCGCTCCGCAGATGGATACATCAGCTTACCCTGAAAGGTAGGCAAAGGATTTTCTCGAGTTACTGCATATGTATGTACATAATAGAAAGAGAGTAGTTTTCGGCATGAGAACCTCCATCTCGTACAGTGCTCCTTTTGATGTCTCGATAAATACCGGTCATTGATGATATCCATATCAAAATGAAATATGCCGTAAAACATTTTTCAAAAGAAGTTATCTTCAAAGAATGGTTTGATTTTTTTTGGATTTGGTTGTTGTTTGTAAATAAGATAGGAGCCATTCTTATAATATTTTTATCAAAAAACTTTGAAACGTGATTTTAAAGAAAAGACATGACTGCAACACTCGATATAGGGTCCGGGCACTTGAAACCAAGTCCGGCCGATAAGGACTTCAGTTAGGCCTTCAGGCATCCGGGGTCTTATGTTTGAGCTGCATGGACTCTAATCCAAGCGCCAATGACCTCGAGTCTAGGGAGCAAAGACTTGAGTCCAAATGGCAAGGATCGAGGCCAGGGCCTAGGGTCAGGGTTCAAGCCTTGATACCCTAATTAGGTGCTGAGGTCCGAGTCTAGTGGTGAATACATGCTCGCGGTGGTAGAAGTCAAGTTGTATTCTAAAATCTAACTTTTAAAATCCAGATAAAAAATGGCTTATTCTTCGTTGATTATATATATATAAATACTTGTTACCGCGGCATTTCCAAGCCAATAGAATCACCAAAGGTGAAATGAAAATGTTTTCAGGCTGGTTAATTTTATGGCCGACAGTTCACTTTCTCCTAGGTATCAAGCTTTTGACAGGAGAAGTCTTATAAGATAAGATGGTGGCGAACCGGTACGGGGCAGAGTCATTAGTCATTTACGAGAAACGCGGTCGCGTCGTCCCAAGCAAAGCCTCGCAAGTCAGCCGTGGCGTGGCTTGTCTTTCAATCTCCCCCCGTCACCCCAACCCCCACCAAAAGAGGTTTTTTTCCGAATCCAGACAAATCGCACGACGACGAAAAGCGATCCAAAACACCACCGAATCGCCGTCGCCCCCCCTTCAAAAATCGAAATATATAATCATTGCCTCAATCACTTCCTCCTCATTCTCCTCCCTTTCAAAATCCTCCCAACTAAACCAGAAAACCAGCCCTTCCTCCATTAGATCTCATCTCTCTCTCTCTCTCTGTCTTTCTGAAATGGAGAACCGCCTGAAGCTTCGCATCTCCCGCATGTTTTACTCCTCCTTCTCCTCCTGCAAGCCCCGGTCCGACGCCGCCGCCTCCGCCGCACCCTCCGACGTCGTCGAGAGCTCCCGCTTCGCTTCCACGGAGCCGCTCTTGCCCCACAGGCCTCGCCCTCCCTCCCTCTGCGGACCCCAGGAGAACCGCCCCGCCGCCGCCGCAGCCGCCGTCGACGACGCCTGCATTGTCCCCGCCAGGGCCACCCGCGATCGCCCCCGGCAGAAGTTATCGGGCCGGGACGTCCGCAACGGCCGCTTCTGCCCCCCGACCTCCCCCGTCTCGCCTCTGAGCCGGATGTTCACCGGCGGGTTCAGGGACGAGTATTACCATTGGCACCCTCATCTCCATCGCCACGGTCGCGGCGGGTTGGAAGAGTGTCGCAAGAAAAACGTGGCCAAGAAGAGCAAGAGCAAAAGCAAGAAGAGCAGCGGCAATGCCGCGCGCCCTCTGAGCTTCAGCTCGTCCTCGCAGAGCACTTACTACGACGG
Source organism: Eucalyptus cladocalyx (assembly GCA_017140615.1). NCBI lineage: Eukaryota > Viridiplantae > Streptophyta > Magnoliopsida > Myrtales > Myrtaceae > Eucalyptus > Eucalyptus cladocalyx. The sequence goes on from CM029518.1 coordinate 8,919,990, forward strand.
CGACCTGTTCAGCAGCGACGACGAGCGCGAGGACGACGAGACGGAGACCCTGTTCTCTTCCCGGAGCCTCTCCTCCGACTCCTCCGAGTCCCAGCGCCGCCGCCGACCCGTCCGGGGGCCGAGCTCTCTCCGGAGGAGGAGAAGGAGGAGAGCGGCGGCCGCGGACGTCATGCCCCTGGGCGAGGACGACGGCGGCAACATGGAGGGGAGCTTCGCGGTCGTGAAGCGGTCGAGCGACCCGTACGGTGACTTCAGGACGTCGATGGTGGAGATGATCGTGGAGAGGCAGATGTTCTCGGCCAAGGACCTGGAGCGGCTCCTGAACTGCTTCCTCTCCCTCAACTCCCACCACCATCACAAGACCATCGTCCGAGTCTTCACCGAGATTTACGAGGCTCTGTTTTCAAACTGGTGTTGAGAAAAAAAAAAAAAAACCGACTGCCTTGCGCTGCTTTTCTTCTCTTTTCGTTTTTTTCCCCCTTTCTCCCCTGCAGTTCTCTGCTAGTTTAGTGTTGTCATTAGCGTTAGATGCTCCTAACTGAAATTGACCGAACTAATGAAATGAATGATCCCTTTTTCATGCTTTCCATCGTCGCCATGCATCGTGTTTTTCTGATATTTCGATGCTCTGTTCTTGAGAGTCATGTATGTGGATGGAGCGACGTGCATTGCTGTGCTTTTTTGCTCTGTTTGCTGCGCGATGCATGTGATTATACAGTTACGAGGAGGAGCTGTTGGAGATAGAAAAAAACAAGAAAAAAGAAAAGAAGAAGGTGGTGATTACACATCAATTTGACGGTCCGTGAATGGATAAAAGGGCTCTACCTAATTATTTTCTTGCATTTCTCCTCTTTGTATTCTCGACGAGAAATCCGTGGCAGGTTTTTGGTTGGGAGTCCGAGAACTTTTGAAAAGGATTGGTGAAAGAAGAGGTAAATAAATGCAAAGGATAGTGTCATTACCTCACGTCATTTTCGCTTATTTACAACATTTTATATATTCCTTAATCCTTATATATATATGCATGATTTCTCTTTATCTATTAGTTTCATTTTATTCTTATTTTGCTAAGCTTTGTAACAGATATGGAAAAGTAAGCCTAAAGATATTAAGATTCATATACTAAATGGGTTTATTAAATAATGTGTTATCTCCTGCATTATTATTATTTTTTTTTTTAAATATGTCTGTTTGATTTTGGAATTTAGAGAGGAACAAGAGGATACAATGGTTCTTTTGCATGGGTTGGACTTTTTCGGAGTTTCTTTTTCATTCAAATGGCACAAAAATAATGGGGAAAAAGGTGTGACATTTCTGAAAGGTGGGGGGAGCTCATTGTCATATGGTTAAACAAAAGAAAGTCACTTTTTGAAAGTTTCTGCTATCGGATTGTCAAATGGAGTAGAAGAAGATGGGAAAAAGGTTTCAATTTGAATCTCGGGATGAGAGAAAAGACAGAAAATTGACCAAATCATGCGTCTGTGAAGCTATCGTCTTGTTTGAACCGCTAAGCATTCGACTTAGTTAAGCTCAATTTTATTTGGTGTGATTCGAGTTTCAACCCTTGATAATCATTGCATTGAAAAATTCAAAGAATTTTTCTATGTTAGTTGCTTGACAAGTCCTCATGTAGCACCTAACGAAAAACATTCTCTAATAGCATGCCAAAAGTTCAAAATTGATGGACGGTTGTTGAGCAAACCATGCAATGCAACGTGTTCAACTTCTGTCGGTCCCCTGTGTTGCCCTCATACGACAATGCTCTCTCACAAGAACAACATAGAACGAGCCTTTGAAGCTAAATTTGACAACGATGAAACACATGAAACGACCGACAAGCACAAGACAATCTTATTCAATCAAGGTGCGGATTAATGTACTCGGACTAAATTACTCCATCGCTCACTTGGCTTCTGCAAGTTAATTTTCCTTGAGAAACTAGAAATCTATGCAGCATTCAAATGATTCAGCAACCCGATTGGCATAATCCAAGAGGACAAGGAGGACCCGGATTTTTTTTTTTTTCTTGGTTGATTTTTTCGAAGCGTTGGCTCCAAATAAGAGACAAGTACGATCTTATGCGTTAGGTGTATCTTATTTTGTAGCATTGCGAAACTATATCTTAATTCATTAGTACAACTCCTCTTGGAACAACACTCAGCATCGAGCAGAGCTTTTTGGCTTTTGTAAGACAAGACAGGTTTCCCTGCATTTTCCATCATTTTTCAATAATGCAGAACCCTTTTGTCTTCACCACTAACCGCACCACTAATAGACAATCAGAATATGACTGAAAGTATAATTCTTTTATCCTTTTCTCTATTTTCTGTCGTCTTTTTTATTATTTATTAATCTTTTTATTTGCAGTTTGTGTCCATGATTGGGCACAGGTTTTCATGCGGGGAAGAGAAGTGAAAATGCATGTGGGTCAAAAGGTCCCCCACCCAAAATATAAAAATAAGTTCTTTGCTAGTTCAAACTCAAAAGGGTCCATTTCGTGTTTGAATCCCAATTTTTTTTTTTAAATTCTCCCTTTTCTTTATTTATTAATATATTTGTCTCCACAATGTTTGATTTTTTTTTTTCTCTCACAGAGCCTTTTTTCCCTCCTTGAATCTGACAATGTTGTGCCGCTTATTAAGCATAAACAAATGTTGAAAAAATTAATCTAAAAGTTATAAAGTACATTTGACTTTTCCACGTGCATCGCTCTTTCACTTTGAGTTTTCGAAACAATGTTGAAAGCATGAGAAATGCACTGTGCTAGGTACGTTTTAGGACACTGGTTATTAATGACGTAGGGCTTCCTAGTACTAGAAAATGAATCACTTTCTCGATTTTCTGTCTTTCAAATCTTGCATTTACCCACAGAGTAAAAAGGACAACATAATCCTGTTTGTTACCCGAGAAGCAACCGCACATGACGATTCCGGGCAATAATTCATGAAAGATAATCACGTCAAGCTTCAATTCAAACCTTGGGGATATATAGCTACATCTCGATTGTATGAGTGATTGCACCGCTTGTCATTTACTATAATAACTCTTGTGAATATCGTTCGATTTAACTGTACAAATGGTTGGCAAGTCTGATTTCGACATTTCCAAAAACTAATTTCAAGTCTAGATTAAACATTCTCCACAAAAACTCCTGCAGAAACGCCCCCGGAAAAAAGAATTTGAAAAAGAGAAACCAGCGATACGTCCGTTTCGGAAAGCTGCAGCGAAAGAGAAGACACGCGACGGAACGAGGAAAAAGGAAGGAAGAGGGAAGGAAGAGAACAGGGGAAAAGATAAGGCAAAAAGAAAAGTCAAAAGAGGGTCCCCAGGAATAGGTAATGCGCACAAAACTGAGAGGGCTCTATGGGAAGCGATGCCAGCAACGCAGTGGGGCGCTCCTAACAGAATGTAGCTTTTCGCTGCGAGCCTCTGAGCCCTGCGACAGCAATATTACATGGACATTATAGAAGGTCAGGCCCTGATGCGCTGCCGTGTCTCCTCCTTTCTGTCCTGTGCGCGATCGATACGATGCAGGGTAAGCAGCGAAGGTTTTCACCTTTTTTTTGGGGAAATCTCTTGTTCTGCGATTCTTTTTGTGGGAATCTAGGACGACCCTTTTGAATTGATGACGAAGTGGAGGGAGAGAGAGAGAAAAGAATGACTTTTTTTATTTGCACACAAATGGGATTTGCTTGATTAAAGAATGTCCGTGTAGGTATGCCGTAAATGGAGAGAGGCAGGGGCTTTAAGGCTTTGTTACGTTCTCATTAATGGTCGCATTCTTTTGGGTTGTCGAGCCTCTCCTTTGTGCAATCAAAATCTCCGCTGATGCTTGTTTTTCTTCTCATTAATGGGTTTGGCATTCTCTTGGGGCTCGAGCACACCCGGCCTCCGTTGTGCAAATCGACCTCTGCTGCTGCTCTGTTGTCCATTGCAATCTCTCGGGTCTCGAGAATACCCACCCCCCCCCCCCTCTCTCTCTCTCTCTCTCTCTCTCTGTCTCCCTCTGTGTTTCTCTGTGTTTCACGTGCGTTCTGTAGGGTGTAGCTTGGGCTCTTTTCGAAGGCTTTTTCCTCTTTTTTTTTTTTTTTGGATAGGTTTTTGGGCTTTGCTAATCCCCTCCATCTATCCACTAAGCAAAGACTAGTTGTCAATTTAGAGTCTTCATTACCCGGCCCGACCCATTATCTGGTCCGAAGGGTGATCAATTTGGGGATATTTTTGGAGGCCTATGGAGGAAGCACATAGGCTGGCTAGACCACCAATGTCAATAAATGGGTTGAAGCGATCTTACTGGCGAATTGCCTGTTTATCATTCCTATATAAATGGGTCAACCTTAAATAACATGAATGATAAATGGATGCTGTTGATAATTGCTAGCCTTAATGCTAGAGGTGGTTGGTTAGTCAGGCGACTCAAAATTAGGGATTTGTGAGTCGGGCAATACGTTGTACTCGTGTTTATAGTTAGTGCTGATTTGAGTTCGTATCATTTTAAATTTAAGCAAGGAAAAAAAAACTTGAGCTTGGATTCTGTTAATGACCTTTATTTAACATACAAAATGATTAACTTACTAAGGAAGACATGTCAATGGTTATCTTCATGCTAGTCAAGCATATCATGTCGTGTTGTGTTCAAACTGGTTCGTGCGGTGTCATATAAACAAAATTGTGAGCCTGAAGTTGCTAGTCATGTTTGAAAAAATATCTTCCAATGCGTGAAACCAGGTCACTTCATTAAAATTGCGTTGTCTGGTTATACCATATCAAACCAAGTAAAAACTAGTTCGGTTCTCTATTCTAGCTATTTTTAATAGTGAAAATGATGCAATTTTCGTAAGGGAGAGATATTATATACTTACAAAAGCAACTTATTAAAAAAGTTAGAGATGATATATAGGTTCTAGTAACCCTAGGCCCTTACTACTCGTGGCCCTTACGTAGAGATCTTTTTCTAGCCAACCTATGTCGGCCAAAATTGGAAGGCCTATATGATAACAACGTCTGGACCACAAACACATTAGACTAGTGCAAATGTGCTCCACCGAAATGACAGAAAGACAGACTAGTGCACATGCATCGATAAGATCATTGTCTAGTAGAATCATATTAAATGAGGCAATGAACTTTTTGTAAGAAAAAATTACAATCTAAGTATGGAAATCGCGCCCTGCACATGCGTTGGGTACGAAGTATTTTGGGACATTTTTAGAGATTAGTCGAACCAAAAAATTCAGGTATTTTTATTATCTAGAAGAAATGGGAAAAAAAAACCAATAGATATAGATCATTTAGGTTAAGCTGCATTTGTTTGATTAATGTTCATAAGATTGAGGGTTCACCACATTAAGATTAATTAATGGTCCTAAACTTTGGGCATCGTGTCAAAGTACGGATGCGAACTTAACTCTCCGTGGTCCAAATAACTTAGGTAGCCGAAGCCCACGGTGTTGAATGCACACATTTTGTTGGGGAGAAAAAACACAAACGATAAACATGACAACTCTGTTACTGACGTGTTAAAAGAGTTGGATAAGACCTACTTTCATGCCGTTTGGACCCTTGTTCACAAGTTCGAATCCCCCGGTCGCAACCACGATCTCATGAAATCCAAGTTCATCTATGGTGTAGATTTGACCTGTTTACTAGACATAGGTTGCGTTTGGCATAAGCTTTGCCAAGTAGCTTTGGGTGTCCAAAGCCCATTTGCTCAAATATTTGATATTTGAGAATATTTTTGAGATCTGCCATGAAGGAATGCTGGCCTTTCATAGGCTGAAAGCTCAAAGCAGGTCTTAGGCTGCCTTGGGCTTTCGGCATTTTCGGAAGGCCCGATGCCACTATTCATAATCTTCTTTATCAATCTCAGACGTTGTCTGGCGAGGTTGCGATTGGTCGGTGACGGGTTGGAGAGAGGCCAGCGTGGTCACGGCACCCCAATGACCGTCGCCGACCAGTTGCGCGACCCAAATCTGGGTTAGATCGGTCGCCTAGGTCACGGTGAGGTCGGTCGCCGCGACCTCTAGCGACCCATGACCTCACTATGACTCAAATCTGGGTTGTTGAGGTCATGGCAACCCAGGCCACCCACTTTAACGTTGCCTCGACCCAGATGCGGAGGTCGCCTGCGGCGAGGTTTGTTGTCGCAACCTCCAGCGACCCATGACCTCACCGCGACCCAAATTTGGGTCGCGGAGGTCGCGGAAGGTTGTAGTGACCTAGATCTGGGTCACCGAGGTCGCAGAGGTCGTTGGCGATGACCTAAGCGACCTCCGCGGTTCGGCGAGGGTTGCCGCAACCCTCACTGCACCGTGACCTAGCCGGATGCTGCCCTTCGCTGGCAACTATTAGCTCTTCGTCGGTGATGATTGGCGAAGCCCTTGGTCGGTGGTAACAGGCGAAACCTTGGCTGACCAACTCTTTTTTTTTTTTTTCATTTTTTTAATAACAAAAGCCTTTTGTAAATTTAATTTACCCAAACACTATTTTGTTTAAAGATACTTCACAATGGACTTTCACAAATAGATTTACCAAACACACTTTGCATTTTGAAAAACTCCTTTAAGTTAAGGGTCTTTATATTTTCTCAAGGACTTTTCTCAAAAGTCTTTCCAAACGCATCCATAAAATAATCCTAATTGCATTTCAACCTGTATTTGGTGGTGCAATGGTGATGGTCGGCTCAAAATGAGGTCAGCATTGATCATCCATTCCTACCCTCTCACTTGTAGAAAAACACGATCTCTCTCTCTCTCTCGTGACAAAAAAATTATTGTTAAATAAATTAGTCGTAGTCTCAATTAAGTACCTAATTGATCTCATGAATTAGATAAAATGCGAGCAAAATCCACAGTTGATAGGCGACAATGGCAGAGTTAAAATCTTTTACTAGTAGGGGCAACGCGACAAAATATTATTTTAACACGAGATGGAATTATGTATATTAAATGGATTAGTCAAAGTCTCGATTAAGTACCAAAGTAATCTCATGAATCTGGTAGAATAATATTATGTATGGAGTTACAATTTTCGGCCTGTGGGGGCAATTTAGTGGAATATTATTGTAGCGTAAGAAAAACTGCGCATGCAGCACTCTAAAGTTCGACGATGTTTCCAATTCAATTATCAATCTTGAAACTTTGAAAGTTCAATCCTTAGACTTTTATCTCTTAAGTAATCCAAGTAATCCAGCTTTATCCCTTAAGCAAATAAACAATCGAGAAAATAACCAAATTAGTCTTAAACTTAATGTGTAGATGTCAACTCAGTCACAAGTTTTTTTAATTTTGTTAATTTAATCATAAATCATTGTGTGAAATTCCCATATAGTCTTTTAAGTCAATTTTTGCCGAAAATAGCTAGAGTGGCGGGCCAGTCATCACTAGTTGACATCAGCGATTTCTGAAAATTAACCGGAAAAACTACATCGGAATTTTCCGGAAAGATTTATGATTAAATTTGTAAAATTGAATAATTTTATGACTGAATTGATATTCATACAATAGGTTCAAGATCAATTGGATAATTTTCCCAACAAACAATATATCGAGAAATTAGGAGATGCACCAAGGATTTAGCTTGAATGACATGCAAATAAGTGTGGAGAAGCTACAGTCACATAAACCATAGGTCACATTTCTTGCACGGGATTAAACTAATGTCCTATTGCAATCATGTAGTTGAAAAAGCAATTCAAAGTATCTTTAATATGGGTCGCGTGCAAGAATAGATATTCAAATTTAAATTGAGAGTGAAGGAATATGATTACATGAAAATGAAAGTTCGTAGGCTAGAAACCTCATTTTTCAATCATTCCCATTTCTTCTTTAAGCCTTTTGATAGCTGAGTGGATTTATCATTTGTATACTTTTCTTCATGATTTGGACTTATTAAGTTTCATTTGGGCCCGATTCATCATTGAAATTTTTTAATGAGTCAAAACTTACAAAATATTACATTTATAAATACTCAAAACATCGATAGATACAAGTAAATAAATTAAAAGTGTCGAGTCACCCCCTCAGCTACCTGTGGCACTGTCACTGGTAGATGAGATATGAAATTGCTTGCATCTAGTAATTTAACGAGATATTAAACTTCTATAGCATACACAATCCATGCCCGACATTTTTCGCTATCAATAAGTCCTCACCTTAGTGCAATTTCCCTCTTCCTTTCTCATCTTAGGTTACGCATAAATAAATTCTACCTAAACTTATCCACTGGCACATGGCCGAGTTGGTGAAGGCGTTCCCTCCCTCCAACGCTGGAGGTCGAGAGTTTGACTCTTCCCAACTTGGTTTCATCATTTAAGTGGGGGGCCACATGGTGGTGGATTCCTATTTTAGTCCCTCTCAAGGTATAGTTGTGGATACTCAGGTGTAAATCTTACGGAGCAATGAAGCGGATCCTCGGTTATCAAAAAGGAAAAAAAAAATTCTACCTAAAATTTGAGAATTTAGATCTCTAAGAATTAAAACTAATTTCTGGGCAATTTATGCTATAAATGAAATGAATGGGAAGTTATTGTCGTTCGGACAAATCGGATTGTACGAGCTTTTCACGTTCGAACACCTGGGGCATGGGGACAGGAGAGAGTAACCTTAGGGAGCACGGAGGGAGTCCTCGGAGACTTGCTGGAGCCGCCAATCACCCGCGCGCTTCCCGCTTCGGAGAGCGACGAGGCTCCGAACGCGCGACACGTGGTGAGCTGTCAATGGCCAAGCGTGCGTTCATCAAGCGAACTGTCACGGTCGAGTTAGATCGGGCGGTTCTCCGGTCGGGATCACCAGCTGCCAGTGCGTTCCCCACATCGTGCTTCATCATTTTTGGTAATGCTCAGGGTTATGTGTATGCCAAAAGATATGAAAAATTATTAAAAAAAACTTGACGCTCATAAGATTTCGATCCTATTATAAAATATTAAAATTATTAACTAATGGAAGAAACTCTTGTCAATATGTGAACAGAGTGCATATGTTTAAGCGAAGAAAGATAAAAATATTGCAAGATTTGAATTCATGTTCCGCATGGTTGTGCGCGAGATTGAAAAATAAAATTCTGGAATTGGAATATGTAAATAATCAATAGAAATTTTCATTTATGCACTTGTCGATAAATGAAATATCTATAAAATAATCAATTGAAGATACTATGGGAAGGAAAAAAGGGTTTGTAATTCCTCGAGAGTAGGAAGTTCTCTTTGCTTTATATAATATTTAGACTATAAAATGCAGCTATCATGCTAGGAAATTATCCATGACATTTCAATAAATACCATCTTAGATTTATTAGATATGGAGCCTATCATTTGAGCAGGGTACAACAGCTATATTAATCTCATCACTTGTTTCCATTTTATCCACCGTCACAGTCCTGTCGTACAACAATCCAACACCAACCTATGAGAAAAATCCTAAGCTTTCATCCTACTCCCTTTGCTACCCCTTCTATTCTGCCTTGCCTTAACTCGTGCCACCTCCACTACCACCACTCGACTCGACTCTGCTATATTCGGCGAAACCATCACTAGACTCCACATCGACTAAGCGACAGCCTCAATCTCTCTATTTCTTCTCTCCCTTATCTCTCGTGGCTCGAGTTTGCGAGCCCGATTACCCTTGATGTTGGCGGCAGCCTTTATCCTAGAAAAAAAAAAACAACCTGTGGCTGTCATCGACCCCGATCAACCTTGGCTAGGGCCCAGCACAACAAGACCGAGATCCAAGACTAGCGCTCCACTTGAGCCTCAATCTTTGAGCCGGGGCTCCTGGAATTCTTCACAAATAGCTAGAAAGCATGAAAGAAAGAAAAAGAAAGTTCGAATTAAAGAAAATTTCAAACATTCTCACAATTTAAGGTGCGACCGTTCGAAGTTGGGATCCAATGGTGCATATAATCAATCGCTTTACTCCTTGCATACCAATTACATAAGTTCTTGGGACCAGGTATGCCTCACTAAATAATTCGTCTTTGGTGACATGGAGGACGCAAAACTTATTCTATGGAAAAAGATGGCCAAGAAATCAACTTTCGAAAAAGGAAATCTCAACGTTTATGAGCAAAAGTCATGGCCTCGGGAAAAGGAGAAGACAAGGAGGAAAACATGCCACTATGCTCAGAGAATGAACTTTATCTATTCACAAGACTTTTTCAAAGAGCAAATGCGTACATACACTTCATGCATCCTGGCAAAAAGCGGACCTTTCGCCCCCCTTATTTTATCTTTCAGCTACATTAGCTTTTGGTCCATCAATCCATTTCCGTGAGTCCATCCAGTCGGTGCAGCTTCAGGGACTGCGCGATTTGCGGGATGATTGCATTATAATGTGGGCAGCCCCGGAATCCCATTATCGCCCCCAATTTTCGTAGCTCATGCTTCTGTCGGATCCGGAAAATGTCATTCGCTCACCACTCGGTGGGGACCGGATGATCATCGTCTATTGGAGACTTCTTTAATCTTGGTTTGCCTTCAATTTATGTTGTGTTTGAATTCTGTTGCCAATTTGGTTTGATTCTTTGGCTCGAGAATGCCCAATTGATTGTGCACACGACTGAAAAAAAAAGGCTGAATAGCTACGAAACCCCTCATATTTTCTCATCTTTCAAATTTTTATCATCAGTTTACTTAAAAGAAAAGAAAAATCCATCTTTCCAAATCATATTTATGTCCATCCCAAGACTAGACTTCATCCAATTTTTTTTTTCCATTTTGATTTTCATATTTATAGCATTGCTATTAACACTACAATTTTTTGAAGAACCTAATTTTTCCTTTCCTCTTCATACCAAAATGTTCAAAAATATTTTTTAGAAGTAAAAGAAATGACTGATATGACCTACAATATTCTCCCTTGGATTATGCATATGTTTAATTATTCTCCCTTGAATATACTTCCTTGAAAAATAAACCTAGATAAATCTTCTCTCCTTGGGGGCAAAATTGGAATTTTGGAGGGACTTATTCCCTCTCACAGACAAGACGTTTACAGGACCGGACATAGATTTAAAACAAATTCAAGATATTAGGTACCTTTTTGATAGGATTAAAAGGCTAGAATCAAATTGAAAACCCTTAAAAAGTTGAAATTGCCATTGTCATTTGTCTCTAGAACGAAAAAGGTGCTCATTACAATCGAAATATGTCACCATTGAGGAAAGCCGGTTATCTTTTCATTGACGTTCACTTCGCGGCACCCTCGCATCATGAAAGATTAGTCAGCTTTTATAGTTGCTACTCCATGTTTATCTACTTAGCTTTTTCACTACCAACTTGTGCGGGAGTACCTGTCAAATAAGACCTACACGAAGGATCAACCCCCCCCACGGACTAGGTGGGTGCAGGTTCCTAGTTGTGCCGGGAATTTGCCCTGCCCGGAAACCTATTTTATGTTGATTGATTTAAAAATTTTAGAACATGGAATAGTGAAATCAATCTTATAAACCTTACTATTCATCTTAAAATTTATGTGATCATGTTAATTTCATAGGTTCTCTTGCACATTCCTATCACTATTTTATCTTCACGATAAGTTATATAGTTATAATGGGAACAATATGTACTTTTAGGAAATCGAATTTGTACAACAATAATGAAAAAGTGAATGAAAAGTAGTGGTCTGAGAGATTCAATTCAACCACCCACCAGCAACACCCGCTCCCTCCTTTTCTCCTAAAGGGGCTACACACCAACTCCATCTTCCAAAGTGAAAGTAAAGAAAAGCCTTTCTCCATTTTGATTAAACGGTCACAACCTTTTTCACTTCTCTCTCTCTCTCTCTCTTCTCTCTCGCCTCTTCATTCGTATGGCCGGAGAAATTATTAATGAAGTGGGGACGAAGAGAAGAGAAGAAGAAGAGGAGGAGGAGCGTGTCCAGACAAAAGAACCAAAATGAAGTGGAAGCCGAAGAAGGAGGTACAAGAACTACTTTCAGTTTTGTCCCTATAAAGAAACCCTTCACCACCAGCTAAACAGCATAACATAGATAGACAGAGCGAGAGGCCATATTGGAGAATTTTTCTATCTCCCTTCTTCTTTCTAGTTTTCTGCAGGCGCAAGGGAAGGGTCGTATCTCACTTAGACAGGCACCGAGTCCGCCATTAAAGGCAAGGGCATCGATAATATGCTGCTCAGGAACTCCCTTTCCAACACCAGGAAGTTCTTCCAGAGAACCCTAAAGAGCTTCAAGTCCTTCATCTCCGGCGGCGATTACCAAAAGCTGCCGAAAACACCGAACCCCTTCGTCAACCCTTATTCCAACGCCAGTGGAAGCACTGTGTACCCTCCTCCCTCCAAGGACTTGGACCAATTCTATCCCGACTTCACCGATCGATGGGACTCCAACAACGGCAACCATCATAAGGCAAAGAAGGGAGGCAAGGACAGGGCCGCCACGTTCATGGACACAGTTCAAGAAAAGGCGAACCATGAAGAGAATCCTCCTACGAAGTTGTCCTTGTCCAGGCCAACAACTCCATCGAAGAATGATCACAGAGAGAGGAGAGAATTCCCAGGCAAGAAGATGGTGAGAAGCAGCTCTTCCTATGACAAGAGGAGAGAGGGCTCATCACGTTCCAAAAGTGTGAGGGAGGCGAGGAGTGGCTTGATTGCACAGAAGCTGAAGGAGCTGGAGAAGATGGACATGAGCAACATCGATCACGTGCTAGACATCGAAGAGGTCCTTCACTATTACTCACTCCTCACTTGCCCGGCATATGTCGAGATCGTCGACAAGTTCTTCACTGAGATGTACAGCGAGTTCTTCGGGGTGCTGACGCCGACAGCTCAGGTAGGCCAAGTCCGCAACAGATGATGCCTCTTAACTTTCACCTTTCGGTCCCATCAGAATATGTGGCAAAGATGACGAAGAAAGGGGAAATGAACTGGGGTTGGTCATGTTGTTGCCATGGCTCTTTCACTTGAGGTTCACATATTCTCATCAACAGCTAGCCTCAATTCCTGGTCGAGAAATTGCATGTCCTCAAATTCTTTCTGGAGTCTTTTCTCCTGAATGTGGTTGTACATCGTAATTTTACTGATCTGTTCATATAGATTTGCCTCCATAGCGTGGGCGGTTTCTTTGGAGTCCGCCACTAGACAAGCGTTCTCTACGCATGCAATAAGATACGGGATTTTACTACGTAATTTGGTGAAATCCACATTGGAATAAATTGGAATGGATTGACCAAGTGATATAAAAGCTAGCTGCAACAATATTCAAATTTGTTTCTCTTTGCAATGCCACCGATGTTACATATACGTGCGTCGTATACGCATTCATCCTACAGCATGTGTATGTAGATTTGAAAAGCGACCATACATCAATCAAATCGATCATAGAGAGCTAATCATGGGCGCGGCAGCCCTTCAAATCCTCAGAGCAAACGGGCAAGTCAAGCTTGGTGATCTACTTCCTTCTTGGCACGTCTCGCCCAGCTAGACCCGCTGAGGTTCGATCATTTCTGTGAGGAATGCTTTATACCATTTTGACGGGTCAGGATAAGGATTTTCAGGATTATCACCTATCAATGCGAGAGAGTATGGGGTCCATCTACGACACTCTCGGAATGTCCATAAGACTTTATTCTCCTAGGCAAAAAGCACGGTTGCGAACTATGCATATGACTAAAGCAATGTCACTATGCTTAGAATAGACTATTGTATCCACATGGTTCACATATTCAAATGCATTTGGGACATTCAATCTGTCGGTCCACCAAACTCATGATCCTTGTTCAAAAAGTTTTACACCTATTGTACAATGGTCAATTTAGTCATAAATTTTTTAATTTTGTCAATTAAGACTCAAGTCTTTTGACAATTTGCTAATTAGTCATTTCGACCAATTAGTCAAATAATTCTAACATAGTTGCTGGCCACTACATGGCACAACCAAGATTGATGTGAACGTTTTTTGTTGCAATTTTTTAAAAATATTTTCTGAATATATATAATTTGTTTAATAAAAAAATTGTGAAAATTATCAACATCAACTTCGATCATGCGAAGTAGGCTAGCTAATCACCACGTCAGTGATTTCCATCCAAGTAAACGGGAAGGAGTTTGTTGGCAAATCTTTAAAAGGTTGAGAATTAAATTGACCAAATTGAAATTTTAAACCCAATTAGCCTTCATGCAATAGAGGAGAATTACCAAAAAGGCCTAAATCTATTGTAATCCTATCAATTTAGTCATAAACTGTTTTTTTTTTGTCCATTCAATCTTAATTTTTTTTTTGTCAATTCAGCCTTAAACCTTTTTCATTTGTGGTAGTTTAGTCCATCCGGCATATTTTGGCTAGAAGGCGTCGACATGGACTTTTTAAAACAATATTTTAATAATTTTAAAATTCTTTTATAATTTTTTCTTTAGTTTTTCTCCTCTCCACTCAAGGCCACTAAGGGTTGTCAGTTGACCCTCATCAGCTACAGGTGACGGCATCATGGCTCTTGCTTGGCTAGATCTTATGAGGGCATCACGATCCTCACTCAGAGCTAACAAGTGCCGCAACACGCTCGCCTAGTGTCGCAAGGGCGTCCCAGCCCCAAATGGAGGGGGGAAAATTAAAGAAAATAATAACTTTAAAAAATTAAATATTCAATATTAAAAAAAGTCCATGTCAATGCTAGTCGGCCATTATTATGCTTAACGTCATTATCATCATAAGACCATATGTTGTATATATAAATATCTTTGATGTATTTGCTAATAATATTTGTTGCGAATGACTTTTATATTTTCCATTGCGTTTGGTTATATATATTTTATTTTGGAGGAAAATAAAAGGAAGCAATAAAATTGGTTGGTCAAATTTTAATTGACCGAATGGGTTGTGAAATTGAAATAATGCCATCGTTGTATTTGGTGCAAGGAACAATATTTTTTTCCCGAAAAGGTACAATTCTTAGAAACAATTTTGGTCCAAAAGGCATGATGCATCGAAGAGATTCACCCTTTGATTTTTTGGGGAAATTCAATACTTGAAGTTATCCCAAATTTTAACACACCCATTCACTTTGTTAGATGTCTAAATAGATAAAAAAGAAAGGCTGAAAAAATACAATGGCAAATCCAAATATGTGAACTTTCTTCTTCTCCTCCACCATATCATATATCTCTTGAATTTATGCGTTTGAGTTCGTGGTTGAAGAACATAAGTTCAAGAGATATATGTTATGGTGGAGGAGAAGAAGAAAGTTGCAATACTTGAAGTTATCCAAAATTAATACGCCCATTCACTTTGTTAGGTGTTTAAATAGATCAAAAAGGAAGGCTGAAAAAATACCATGGCAAATCCATATATGTGAACTTTCTTCTTCTCCTCCGCCATATCATATATCTCTTGAACTTATGGGTTTGAGTTCGTGGTTGAAGAACACTTTGAAGAAACCTTCTTAAAAGTGCCTTGCCTCAATCTATATTTCTCTGCTTCCTTTTTTCTGTTTGATTTTCTCCATTTTCTAATTTAGTTTTTATGTGCATTTTTGAATTTGTAGACTTGTTCTACAACACTATGTACACAGATTTCTCGCTGCTGGCTCCAAAACTCTTGCCTGGGCCCAACAATATAGATAACGGGCCTAATGCCCGTCCGAACTTGTGAACAACATTTGAGGACTCAAGTAGTGAGATTACTTATGTGAGGCCTATTGCCCAAAGAGCCCATTGACTCCTCTCTTTTATTTTATTTTTTTTGAGGAAAACTTTAAGTTTCATTTCTCTTCTTTTTCGTTTTCCTTTTTTGGGGTCAGGACACTTATAAGTGAATTCTCCTTGTTCCCTTTGTATTCGGCCTAAATAAAAAGATTGTTGGAAGGTTGAAACTTTCCGCACATCATGTCCTTATTCGAATCATGCTGCTAACAGTCCATTTTGATGGGTGATTTGATCCATTATAAGACCTTCTAAGCTCGTAATACGGCTTGTTCTTGGCATGGGGTAGCCTCCCATCCTCCTAAACTTATTCATACCGAAATGAAAAGAAAAGAAAAAAAAGATTGGCTCCTTTTTAAGTTTGTAATAGGTATTGTTAGATTTGCATGATGGTACGTCAAGGAACAAACAGTTAAGTCTCTTAGAAATCGAAGTATCACTGTGATCGCTTAAATCCTTCTATTTCATAATCGATTCTGGCAATCTCCTGAAAAAATGGGGGTTCTTTGCAAACTTATTAGGGAAAAACACTATCTATTATCGGCATGATCACGACAACATTCTCTTTTCTTGATATATAAATTATCATGTTCTTCGGCTCATCAATGAAGTATCTGAAATGCAACTAATGGCATAATTGATCATGCTTGCCGATGTGGTCTTTGTGCATAGCCATAAAGATTGTTTACATTTATAAAAATTAGGGTTAATATCCTGAAAAATCCCAAACTCATATATCTATGACAAATTTACTCAAAATTAATTTTTTTACCACAAAAAATCCTAAACTGGTACACATTTGATAAATTTATCCCAAACTGGTACACTTAAGACAAATTTACCATCTATTAGTTTCCATTAAATTTTACTATCAAATTATTAAGTTGAATGATACGTGATGAGTTGACTAGTGTATTAGTTTGGGATTTTAGTCTCCATTTGTTATAATTATACAATTTTTGTGATTTTTTGTGGTATTAATCCAATTTAAAGGAGGGTATGTTTATCACAAATGTATCAATTTTGGGTTTTTGGCGATCGAATAAATTAGTTTAGGATAAATTTGTTACAAGTGTACGGTTTGGAGTTTTTTTGTGGTCAATTGGGGTAAATTTGTCACGGTATACCTAGGTTTGAGATTTTTATGGTTAAAAAATAGTTTGTGGTAAATTTATCACACATATACCAGTTTTAGGTTTTTCAAGTTATTAACCCAATAAAATAAGCAATTTTATGTTCTAAAAACAAAATTTGAAATTTTACACAAATTTCAAAAAATTATTAAAAAATATGTTAATTCAGTATCAATATTTGTATCTTGCAAAACTTTCGAGAGCTTTAGATTTAAAAAAAAAGTCAAAGTACACGAGCCCACATGATTCATATTAAACAAGAAGTAAAAAGCAAAAAGTAGAATTCAATTTAAACAGACCAGTAAATTTTGCAATCACTGGCATGGCCTAAATTATTTTTCTAAATCACTTCATATTTGTGATTCTCCGTGTATATAAAATATTTGCTTTTCACTTTTGAGAAGGTGTAAGTGTGAACTAGACTATCGATGCCTTGTGATAGGATGAATATGTTAATCTATTGGGTTGATCATGACAAGTTTTTGGACGTAAGGAAGCATTTGTTTCATCGAAAATTTCATGATAGAAGAAATTATTTTTCATGAATATCATATTTTTAGGAAAATGGTTATTTTTCACTTATTTGATGGTTTAATGGTTTAAAGAAAGTGATTTTGTTCTTGCCAAAAAAGAATGTTGGTTTCTCCAAATTTTAATTTATTATTTTGAGTCAGGGTAAAATGTTTTATGTAGATCAATAAGTTTCCCGTTATCCAAATACCGGAAAGTCGGAAAATAAATTTTTGGAAACAATTTTTTCAAACAAATAGATCCTAGGATTCATAATTGAAGATTCGACTTCTCTCGGCCCATGTTCTGGGGAAAGCCCCTCAAGTCAAATCCAAAGAGGCTTAATCACCAACACAACACAACACAACTCAACGACACGCGGCAACTCCTGTCAAAGGTGAAGGGGATGATGGCCTAGCCGAGCTAGAGAAAGAGAACTTGATTTTATCCAATCAATATGGATGTAGTGAGCCCAAATGGGAGGAGATTTCGTAGCTGACGGATCCTAGGGTATGGAAAATATTGCCTATTGGGGCATCTTTTCTCGAAATGGATCGCCAGGATGATGATAAAACCCATTTGAGATTAACGAGGAATCTTGGAAAGGCCTCAAAGTCTTCTTCCCCAAATGGACTTAACTGCGACGTTTTCAAAGCATATATCCCGAGAGAAGATGCCCTCGATATTCCTTTGAAATTCCAGCAGCTAAACGACAATTTCCACCCTTGAAGTCACCGAAATCTTCTGTGCGATCCAGGTCTTTGTCCATCAATCATAGCATGCTATCCCAAAAATTTCAGTGCTGATCCTCTGTGTCTACGCTCTGAGATGGTTGAATTCCGACTAATGATTGAGCCGGAGAGTATGATACGTGATGGCCTTTTGTTGTGGACTTCCGCGTAGCAAGCTTATCTACTTTGAAATAAGTGAGTACTAATAAGGAGTGATGTATCACCGGCCGTGGTGGCTTCACTGGCTAAGACTCTACTGATTCTCAACGAAAAAATGAAGGGTTCAAAACCCAGGGGAAGCGCTAGGTGTATTAAGTGTGACTTATGAGTGGTGAGTCCTCCAACATCAAAAAAGAAAAATGAGTGATGTAATTATTTTGCCATCCCATCTATTTCTGATCTACTTTGAAATAAGTGAGTACTAATAGGGAGTGATGTAATTATTTCGCCATGGCATCTAATTTCTGATAAGAGGCATTTTTTGAATCAATCAAATTTTCTAATTGATTGGTTACAGACATGAACATCATTCATACTATATTTCATTTACGCAAAGTTCCAAACTATATCGTTTTTAAGTGCTCGATCCCTTTTTAACCCTCATTTTAATCGGAACATGTAAGGAAAACCTACAATGAAATGATTTCTGTGCTTTGTTGTGCACACAGTAGGGAGGTCTTTCTTCTTGTCAGATTCCAGCCTTTGGTTCGTGGACCGATAAAGATACAAAACCACTATGCTCTATAAGCTGCATCTCAGATCACATCGCCTCTCTTTTTCGCTCAATAGTACTAAAGATTCCTGCAGTCTCCAAGAGCTAGATCGGGATGCTGCTGCACGAGAGGAGAGAAAGAAAGAGAAGAGTATCGTGCCCGAAGATCTTCCGGACTTCTATGGGAGACTCCCCAACACGTGGAGGGAAAGATATTCATATGATTGATGAAAGACGAGTCGCCCAAGTGGGGTGGTCCATAGGTCGAAAACGAAAAGTCATGGAGGTACGGTATGAGGCCGCACTAAAGATCCCCGGTTGAAAGATTGGTCCTTGAATCGCCTAATTCACTCTATACCGTCCGGCGACATTAGCACATTAGTACTATGTCGGTAGGCAGCAGCTTCAGCTTGCGTGATGGATTATACAACGGCTTCTAATGGCTAATATACTGGCGGTCCGAGGATCGATGTAACTTTTTTTTCTTCATTGGGTTCATGCGGAATGCTTTGCAAGATCCGAATCAAAGTGTAAGGTGAATCTTCTGAACGGGCGATGCGCTCTCTCTCTCTCTCTCTCTCTCTCTCCCACCCTCTTTAAGGAGTAGTCATCTTCATGACTGGAGAAAAATCTCGCGCCTGCATGAGTTGCCCTTGTCAATACCACGTAATAAAGTCGCACTTCCTCTTTGTACTTACCCCCTTCGTCGTTTTCCCATTGGAGCAGCGATTAGATAACTCTCGGTTGAATTACCGAATGCTTCCCTAATTTCGGTCAAAGATAAACGGAAGTGGTTTCACACGTAATTACTAATTATGTGATTAGCCTTGCCGTCAAAAGGATGACAAAGTTGGCTTCTGTCTAAATGTAGAAATTTAATGGATTGTGATTAGCCGGTGGATGCAAGATAACTTATCCCTTGAAATATGCAAGACACATTACCAATACGTGCTAAATATGACTCAACTCATTAAGTGACATGAATGACTCTTAGGCTGCGTTTGGCAGTCGAGATAAAATTCGGGATAGGATATGATTTATCCTATCCTACGCTTTTTTCATCTCGTTCGGGATAGGATAAAATGGATATAAGGGGGATATAAATAGGATAAAATTATTCCATGAGGGAGGTGGGATAAAAGTGGATAGGATTTCTAATGTCCATAATAGGAAAATTATTTTTTTGAATAACAAACTTATTAAATTAACAAAATTGAAATTACATTTTAATACAAATAATATTTGAATTCTAATTTAAGAAATTAAAAATTAATTTTTTTATTAATCTTATTTTAATTTATATATTCAACTTTAATTTTATTTCATAATAAACATTCAATCTATAAGTTAAATATTTGTATTTATTATATACTTTAGGTATTTTTGTATTTTAGGTATGTTAGTATAGTTTACTATTTGATAAAATTTTATTAAAGAATGATGAAAGGGGAAAAAAGAAATAATAATGAAAATAATATAAAAAAGAGGAAAAATAAAATAAATAATAAATCAAAATAAATTAAGGAATAGTGTTACGAGAGATTTTCACCATCTCCGTTTATGATCATTTATGTTCATTTATAATGATATGTCGTTTATATATAAATAAAAAAAAATGTACATGATATGATGTAAACATATCCGACTTTAATACTGCGATTCACCAAACAATGGACGGGATATAAAAAAAATCCAAAGATTTCATATCCTATCCTATCCAGTCCTATCCTGATTAGAAATCTGGACGACCAAACGTAACCTTAAGGTTTATCTGAGGGGGACTCACCGTGATTAAAACATGAAATATACTTCATCTGTACCACCAAGCACTTGATCATTTAGACAACCTCTTGGGAGTTTAGTGAGCGTGTGAAGAGTGCATAAATTATTAGTAAATGACTTACAACTTACATCTATTATATTTATTAGTACTCCCCTTGGCATTTGATCCCGCACATTGAAAAGTACCATGGAAACTTTGCCACATTAATAAGATACCCTTGAAAAATATAGGAGTAACAAGTGGGATAAATTTAAGAGGGGTGTTGTGCCACATTGATTTGATAAATGATTTTGTGGAGATATACTTGTGAGGGTATTAAGTGTTAGGATGCACGTATGAATGAGTTATGTTAGAGAATCCTATATTGGAAAATTAATGTGGTGTAAAGTAGTTAACATATCATAGTTGACCCATAATTCATTAGCTTAAACTTATGAGTGAAGGTGGGTTCAAGTGGACATATTGACAGACTAGGATTTGGGCTCCTTCTTGTCCATACATTGGAAGAAGGTATCGGGTTTCTACTACGCACTCCTAACAAAATGGTATTAGAGCTGATGGTTACAACTTCCGGGTAGGTGAGTGTTGTGGTGTGGAAACAGAGGCCCATAAGTTGATGCAAAATGATACCTCAATTAAAGGGGAGTGGGCCTAACACTATAACTCCTTAGTAAGCTTTTAAGTGAATATGGGTTCAATTAGACATATTGATGGGCTTGAACTTGGACTCCCTCTCTGTGATCTCCTCGGAAAAAGGCACCAGATTTCTACCGCATGCTCCTAACATTAAGCATAAGAAAGACATGTTAGTGTAAGGTCAAACAATTGATATATTCAAGTTGGAACATAACTCATCATTTAAGCTTTTGAGAAGAAGACGGGGGTCCATTGGATGAGTTATTTTTTCTTTTTTATCAAACTACTAGGTGAGTTAATGAGTTCTGAATTAGGCTTCTTTTTTATAATCTCACCCTAGGAAGGTTTTGGACTTCCACTCCATATTCCAATAGATTTGAAATCTTATACCAGTCAGGCTACTACTTCTCATAAAACCTGAATTTATAACAAAATGAATCCCATTATTTATCTAGATATTTTAAGATGCAATATATTATAGTTAAAGTTAAGGAAATATTTGGTTATCTCTCTGGTTGCTACCTAAAATAAACTCTCATTTTGATCTAAGCACATGTGCTCGATCTAGTTAAAGACAAATCATCCATGATGAGAACAACGACTCCACATGGAACTTCCTCAAGTTTTGGCATTAATAAACGAGACCAACTAAGAATCAAATATGAGACCTTACCCTTTATTTAGGCTTAAAATCCAAAATGCTTTACCCAGTAAACTTAACTCCATGGAATTAGATATAATTATAATGATTGCGTGTCAGATATGAATATGTAGGGCGACATCAGCTCCAAAAGATCATGATGATGGTGATATAAGACCAAATCTCTCGCATGGTTTCTATTAAATGGTGATTGTTACTTCGATGGTTGGTCAGTCTTCAAGTCCACCTACTTGATAGATGGGTCCAAACGTGATTAATAGAAATGCCAATTCATGCTAAGACCACTATCCTTTACTACAGTCGGTGGAAAATATCCCATAGTCGATCTTGCATTTATTAACCTCAAGAAACATGTTTGCTTTCTTAATAAGTAGTTTCTTCATAATAAATAGATTCTATCTCAAATTGAGGGAGAAATTATCAAAAAAGTTTTAAACTTATTGCACTTGTACCGATTCAGTCCTAAATATTTTGACGATTTGTCAATTTAGTCATTCCGACCAATTTTGACTAGAAAACACTGACGAGACAATCCAGTCAGTGCCAACTGTACTATGTGACAAGGCCGGCATGGACGTAGACAAATTTTTGTCATTTTTTTAATTTTTTCTGAATTTTTTAAATTAGTTTTCCTTTTCTTTTTTTCTTTTTTCTTTTACATTTTTTTTCCAACTCTTGGCCAGCAAGGGTGTCAGCCCTCGCCTTGATCCAAGCTAGGGCTATGACCCTCACTTAAACCAAGTGAGGGTCACAAGTCCTCACATATGCCTAGTGAGGGTTGGCCAACAACCTTCAAACCCTTGTCGGCTAAGATTTGGAAAAGAAAAATGGAAAGAAAAAAGTAAAAAATATATATTCAGATTTTTTTTTTTTTTAAAATGCAAAAAATTACTCACGTGAATACTTATCATATCACATAAGATGATCGACACTGATTAAATTGCCATATCAGTATTTTCTGACCCAAATTGATCCTAATGTATTAATTGGCAAATCGTCAAAAGATTTTAGAGTAAATTAACATAATTGAATAGTTTAGGTTTGGAAATTGTCAAATTGGCACAATTGAAAAATTTAGGATTGAATTGGCATAATTTTAAAGTTTAGGATTAAATTGACACAATTGTAATTTGGGACTAAATTGACACAAATGCAATGAATTTATGATTTATTTTGGTAATTTTCTCTATAATTGAGTGCATATACTTCATGACTCCGGTGATCTTGTGCAGGGAAAAGAAAACCCTAAAGCCATGTCGTGTCATTGACTTGCCGACATTTAACAAAAATAATATATACAAAATAACTAAATTAACAAATCGTCAAAAGGTTTATGACTTAATGGACACGATTGAAAGATTTATAATTGAATTGATACAATTGAAAAGTTTGTGACTGAATCGGCACACATGTTATAAATTTAGAATTTTTTTTGGTAATTTTCTCTAAAATTGAGATTGTATGGCAATCCTAAGCAGGGGAAAGAAAACCCTAAAGCCATATCATGTCACTGACTTGCCGACATTCAACAAAAAGAATATGCAAAGAGAATATAGAGAGTTCACATCGTCCATCTCGACGTCAAGCTCATGAGGCGACGCATTTAATCTGCAGTAGCAGGGGATGGTCCAGCGCGGGAATTATAGAAAACCCCCAAGATTGGTATGACTAGCCGTATAACCCTAATAAATTCCCCTGTTGGACCACATTGAATAAAAGCACCTCGTGTAAACCCATCAACATATCAGGATGGGACCAAAGGGGAGCTGGGGACGAGCATGAACGCCATATGCGCACTCGCCTTAAGCCCTCCAGGCCGATGCAGAGCCAGGGTTTCGACATGCAATGGCGCCAAGGACGGTCACGTGCCTCTGGACCATGCAGCACACATCTTTTGTAGGGCTAAGAGAGAGAGAGAGAGAGAGAGAGAGAGAGAGAGAGAGAGAGAGAGAGAAGGGGGTTGCTTTCTATATCAGGGGACAGCTATGGCGTTTTCAAGCGTTTTTCGACGAAATATCCACTTGGCTTATAGAACAGATGAACCGACAACTCTTACCTCAATCGCTCGTTGGGCATTTCGGTGACTGCAATTGGTGGAGGCGGCACCCACTATGAAAGACATAGCTTGTTTTAAGCTCGAGCTTGCTTTCTTGAGTCCAGATGATGTTTCAAGACTTCAGAAAAAGAGTCCAGACTGAGTAGTTTCCTAAATCGCATGTATGATCCATCTGCTATTCATGAGCTATCACTTGGGACTTTTGGACACGCCCAGTAGTAAGCACGTCAAAACAACATAACCCACGAAATCGTTAAATGACAACATTTAAATAGGATGATAACTTGAGATCATCTACATAGGCTGTCCTACTTTTCGATGACAAATTCTGGACTGTAAAGAAATTATGTACTTATTTTTGCTTGTAAAAGCACATCAATTGGTGCAGTTAACAGTATCTTGAGTCATCTGATTGATGGTTTTTCGTCGTATCTTGAAGTCTCATCTAGCGAGCCTAGAAGGAAAAAAAAAAGAAAAAAAAAGAGAAAAAAGCGATTGAAAAATGAGGAAGAAATTAGTGTTAGACGGTAGTAGCTGATGAAGCCGTGGACCCAAAAGATATCTCATGGGGCAGGCAATAATTAGTAGGACCCATTTTTTGGTCCTAAAATGATGGGATTTTCCAAGAAGAAGCTCTTCGACGTTGATGGTCTCAATCTCTCTCTCTTCCCTTCCTAGGCTTGAGTTGCTTTCATCTCATCTCAAGCCAATCCAATGATTTGCCATACTTGACTTTGGTAGGCATATAACTCCCAACGACAAACCTCTCTCAGCTCACTCTCAGCTCTCCAGTTTAGCAATTAGCCAAACCAATGCAATAATGGACCGTCCACTCATTTTGATCCACTTCACTAGTCAACCATTTCAGTCAACAAAAAAAGGAAATGATTTGTGAAAGGTGTGTATATCAACTCATTCTAAACATTTAAACAGTGATATGGAGAAGGACATGACATTTATTTTTGTTTTAAATGTCAACAATATTTCAAAGAAGGTGCCAACTATTTGCGGCGTTGTATCATCAATTAGGACCCCTCTCTATCATTTTTGAATGCACGCCTGTTGACAACAGTATCTATGAAAACAACCGATTTCCCTGTTGATGTGCCTTCTTATAAAGAGAGGATGTCCTTCAGCTTTTGTGAAAGGTTGTATACATTTGTTATAAATTTTTTTTATGTGTATCCCCTCCCAAACAGTTAGAGCGCATTATGGTAAAATTTTTGAAACAAAATTGATTTACGTACCGCCTAAATCAATTTCTCAATTTCTATTCCCCCTGGACAAGTTTACGAAGAAAGAAAACCCGTTTGATAACGACTCAAAATTTCTATTTCGAAACAAACCGCTGATATGAAAAAAATTTCTATTTCTAGGAATAGAAATTGATTAGATAACAACATAGGAAATTCTCAAATATAAAATAATAGCCGAAATAATACTAAAATAATATAGAAAATCCTCAAATACAAAAAATAATCGAAATAATACTAATACATTAGAAAAGTTGAAAATACAATTTCATGGAATTTATATTACATGTGCTTACGTTTCCTATTACGTAATATTTTCTTTCGAAAAATAAACAACGTGGCAAAAAAATTGAAATTCAATTGTAGTGAATATGTCGTTGTGTTTTTGCCGAAATTGATTTCACATTAATCAAATAAGTCTAATGATACCAATGATTATAATAGTCTAATCTCCTAAAAAATCCTAACTTCAAGTCTAATTCCAATTTCTTTCCAAATTTTGTTAAAAATATCCTCACCGTGTTAAAAAATCGTCACCAATTTTTTTCAAAATTATCAACACTAGGATTATTTAAAAATTTATTATCAAAATCTATATTTTCATCAACACTCTTACAAGAACAACATATTTCTTATTAGATCTCTTTTCCTTATAAAAGAAAAATCGGATGAAACCCTAATGATTTGACCCATTTTTACCGCCTTAATATGAAGTTTATGATTAAAAAAATAGTTAGCCAAATAGAGTCGTTGGGTTGGCATACACGGAAGAGTAGGTGAAGAAAGACTCATTAGATATGAATATGACCAATTGACTATTACCATGCATAAAATCTCTTACGTGCAACAAATGAAGCATTGTTCATTCAATTCTCACTATCTAGCCTAATGGTTAAGATTTTCAATCAATATTGATTAGAATGATTATATTAAAAAATCATTAAAATATTTTGGACTAAATTAACTATTTCTATTTCTATTTCAATATTATTGATCTAAAATATTTTGGACTAAATTGAAAAGTTGAGAAAAAAAATTTCTATTTCTATTTCTATTTCGAAACCGAGAAGCTAAAAATTTCAGCTTCGATTTCTTCGATTTCTCTATTTCGGAATAGAAATCTGTTTCAAAATAGAGAAATCAAATTGCGTTAAACGGATTGTTTCCAAACCCGCTCCAGGAACAGAAAAGAAACAAACGCAGAAATTGAGAAACAGAAATTTTATCATGCGCGCCCTTAATATATAAGGTATATTGCCTGTGTAAAACAATATTTGTCCAAAAAGCAATAACATTGAAACTTTCACTTATTAGTGAGTTGAATTTATTTGCAATTATTAAAAACTATTTACGCATTATCAGCCAAAATCCTATTTCTAAGATGATTATTTCTACTGCCAATGTTTAGAATAATAATCCATGTAATCTTCTCTTTTAAGGGAGTTATATTTGCTACTTGAATGGCTTTGATAATTCATCAACCTCGCTTTCTTATTTCCTTCCGACTTTCACCATATAGCAAATAACTTCTACATGACTTTGAGGTATTCTCTCTAATAAGGACCTTGTTCCCATGTATCCATAAAGAACTAATTGAGTTAATTAAAGTAGGGACAAAAAAAAAAAAAAAAAAAAAAAAAAAACACTGCATCGAGACATTTTGAAAATTAGAAAAGTGCACGATTTGAAAAGATTAAGTATTTCAGGTGTTATGTTACAATATCTTAAGTCATTGGTCGCATAATATAAAGATGACTGGTGCATAAAAAACTGCCAAAAAAAAAAATCTTAATTGATTGCCGAGCAAGTGTCACTAAGATACTAGTTAAGAAGATCATTACGACAAAATGTTGTTACGAAATTCTTTATTATTTTTTTTTTAGTGGTCGGCAAATTCTTGGCAGGAGAGTTTGCATTCATATGTCAAAATCTCCCTTTGGTGCACAAGTGCACCGTCACCATCAATCCAATTTGTGGTGACCTGCTTTTGAAAACCTATTTCTTCTTCTTCTTCTTTCTTTTTTTTTTTTTTTTTTAAATCTTCGGGTTTATATCCAAATGAGTCCTGCAGGGACTAAATAAAAACAAAAGAAGATCTTAAATTTCAAATCAATATGACGTACTTCCCGAAAAATTTAAATGATTGAAAATTCTATCCTTTCTTCATACTTCTGACAAAATCCTACTTGAAGTTACGTACATTAATATGTACAAAATCGAATATACTTTAATAGCTAAGGGTAGGCTCATTATTTTTCATTTTGCCATTTAGTATCACATGGTATAATTAGAAGATGAGGCGTGAATAACATGAAGGTTTTTAAGACCATCAAAAATTGAAATAATTGAAAGCAAAAATAGAGAGAGATTAGACCAATAAAAGAAAACCAAAAAAAAAAAAGTAAGTGAGGGAAAAAGAAAAAAAAAAGATGATGAGGGTGAGCATCCGAAAGGTAGCTGTTAATTGTATTTGAATTTTTGTGTGTCCACCTAATTTGCATACCGATGTGATGATTTTTATGATGATCTGATATGCATTGAAAATTTTTGTGACGATAGTTTCAATAATTTTCTTAGGATTTAGTTTGTAATGTTTGTATTTGGATTTAGGGTTTTGAGTGACTTTTCTCTTTCATTGTACTTTGAGTTTCAGTGGCGAATGTCTTCTCCTCCTTTGCCTGTGAACGTTGGCCAACAACCAAATTCCCCTCTATTGGCTAGATTTAGATCCCCTAAATGTGAACTTCCGTGGTTGGTGTAGTTGATTTGGATGCAAGGAAATTTTCAACTCGAGAACTGAAAGTTGGCTGTTCAAACCCCACCAAATGCATGCGGACAATTCTGGATCTAGGCCACCTATGCAGACTACAGCCCTTGAAGTTAAGCGGTTCATTAGACTTGCAGAGTGATTTATTGATCTCCAGAAACTTGGCCCTCTGTGCTCGTACCTTGAGTTATGAAACGCCTGTTAAATCTAAAGCACTCGGAATTAGAGATTCTCTTTTATCAGTAGAATGTAAAAAGTGAAATGATATGAAAGATGAATGGCATTCCTTTACTTATACGTAAGTCTAGTGCTGAAAATTATCTGAGGGCCACGTACTCCTTCGGGACAGTTGCCCGACTCCTAATCGCTTTTCCTCGCCTTCCGAATGACGCCTTCCCGTTCGGTTCCATCAAAAGATGATATACGGATGGTCCCTAAGGGTATGACCAATGATCTCTAATTCATTTAAAATACGCAAAATGTTCTAGGTGGGACAAAAAGCACCAATCATAAGAAGTCTAAGCCTCGCACACGTGGCATGAAGAAGCTTCCAGATCGTATGTCATACGCCGTACACATGTGCTTATACGTATAACATAAGTATAGCGATGATTATATTTATGTTTATGGCGGAAGCCCGACCTCATAGAAGTCCGGCTGGTATTTTACATGTCGTCGAAGTCCATGGTGGAGCTTGTTCTTGGATTAAAAAGGTAAAGAAAATTACGAAAATCAAGGTTTCCAAGTTTGAGTCAGCAAGCCGCACATGAACATATAAAAATGAAATCTTTCTTTGTGTGGGTGGGTTCTCGGTTCGACCAAAATAAAGTGGCTTCTCTTCATATTTTACACAGAGTTTCCATTAGAGTGTTCAGTATCTCTCTTGAAATTCTATTGAAGATATCACTATTAGAGATTATGAGTAAACACAATTGAGAATCTTTCGAGTGTAATTTAGGGCTAGAAAACATGCAAATTATTGAGTGATTGTAAGCTCTGTAGTTCTCCAGATTCATGGTAATTTTCTTGGTAGCTAATTCTCTTTATGAATGAGGCATCGGCACTGAATCGAATCACGTAAATCTATGGTGTCTAATATTTCTTTTTGATTGCTCTGTAATTTCATTCTACCGCATTTGATATTGAATTGCAAGACCCGGTTAGCTTCTATGTTATTTCAAACATGTAGAAATAGTTCCAGGCACTAGAATTGATGGGCACATGTTGATGACGAAGACCCATATTGTGCAAAATAAGATCATCTATATAAATGGACATTGCTGTACATACATTGCTCTCAAATGCACTGTGCAAGAGAAAACTACTTAAGCAAGAATGACCATCTAATTCAACTTCTACAGAAATTTCTAGCACTAACACCCAAGCTTTCACTCCCATCTGTGATGAGTATATCTAACTAAACAAAGGACAGTAAACTTACAACAATTTACACATATACAAATTTCAGAAATTTAATCTCCTTCACTTCTTCTTCTTTTTTCCCCCGAAATCCTCTTCGGTTCACCTATCCGGCCACCAAAGAAAATGACCTTCATGTCACTAACTTAATCAATTCTTGTAAAATTCTCTCACTCTCTCTCTCTCTCTCTCTCCCTTTTCTAGTCTTTTTCTTTTCCCACTTAAATCAGCAACATGTCGCTGCTTCCAATCCTAATTGATGAAATCAAGGATTTATAATTCCAACTGTTTAGGGATGTAGAGGAGTTGCATGAGACAAAGCCCTGAAATGCATGCCTTCAACATCTAAACGCCACAGTTGCCCAATGTCTTGAGAAATGCTTCTCGCGTCCATGGAAGCACCGAGGAGGCCGCGTTTGGTGAATCCCACGGAGTACAGCCCGTTCTTGCCTTTCCATCCATTTGGGAATGGCTTCTTTGGGAACCCATCTTCCTCAGAGAACATGTCCCCCTCCTAATTATGGCAAAAAGAAGAAGAAAAGGAATTGCTCTTTCAATGGTCTTTTGTCATTCTTGTAGGAAAAAAAGAGTTAATTTCTAGATTTTGATTTTCGATTGATGGATAGAAAGAAGAGGAAAGAGAGAGAGAGAGAGAGAGAGAAAAGAGCATGTACCGACCTTCAACCACGAGGGCACTGTACTTCTATACCCTGTCGCGAGGATAATAGCATCGAAGGTCTCTGATTTCCCATCAACAAACTCCACGGCATGGCGTCGTATTCTCTTTATTCCACGGAAAACCTACACAATTGCAACCCGCGCCAAATCAATAATCTTTTCGCGTCTCTCATCAAAAGTAGAATTGATAATGCAAATGAATGCTAATTGGAGATACTAATTAGGACGTTGAGGATAACGATTGGATTTGCTTATCACATCGATGATAGAGATCGAAAGAAGGAAGTAAGGAACCCGACCTTGATATGTCCACTTTTGATTTTTGCAAGCGTGCCCACGTCCAACACCGGCGTCTTGCCAGACATGCTCTTGAGCTGGAGAGGGCCGACCTTCGGGCGATTAAGGCCGTAGCTAGTGGTGTCGCCGAGGATAAAATACGACACTAATAGTAGAAACCAATCCACTAGGCTGATGGGGAGCCACTTGAGCAACCACATGGACAAGCCAAAAGTCGATGTTCCGAGCATCTCTTGAGGTAAGACGTGCACCTGCAAACACTCCAGAAAGAAAAAGTCGCTTAAAAAGCATAAAAAACCAATGGTCCAAAAAGATGAGATCACATATATATTATGATGAGCTTGTAAAAGATCCAGGGCACGACGCTCATATTACATTTATTCACCCCTAACTTTACTGCAACCTCTGAAAGCTGAACCCTCTTTTTTCCTGGCCATGCGGTCCATCTTGCGCATGCAAAGCAAACTTCAAGAAAGTCTGTATTTAACACACTTTTTTAATGGAAGATCATACCACACTAAATAACAGTTTGATTGTTTGTCAGTGATTAAAAGAATACTACTTTGAAAACCCAATATAGCTGAAAGAAGGCACTTCGTAATCATTTTCTTTTTATGCTTATGGATTGCGGGGTCAAACAGCAATGGCTGAAGTGATGCCTCTTTTACAGCGGTGACAATGAACTTCGTTTCTAATCGAATTGTTTACCCTAGTCACTGAGGAGTAAACACAAGCTTTAGTAAAGAAAGAGAGAGTTCTTGTTTTGAACTTGAAGAAGTTATGTGATGCAAATAATTGGTTGGAATAAAATTTGGTAGAAATGATGCAAATCCAAAATACCCAGAAAAGGGAAAACTCTTTTTCTCATTGTATATTTTAAGGGTATACAAATTTGCTAGGTTTTTCACAGGAACAGAGAGCCCGATTAGTGCTTACCGAATCTCTAACAGCAAGAGATGGACAGGCATTGAAATTGCAAAGATCCAAGCTCACTTCCATGCCCGAATTCCCGCATCCAATCACCAATACTCTCTTCCCACAAAAAATCTCACCACTCTTGTAAGAGCTTGTGTGCAGAATCTGCCCTCCAAAGTCGCTCATCCCTTCAAATTGTGGGACGAGCTCCTCGGCATTCTCCCCGGTCGCCACAATCAGCCACCGGCTCAAGTATTCGGTCTCTTCCCCCTTATGACCCGAGCTCTTGACTTGCCAGCGCCGTGAACTTTGATCAAACTCCGCACTCGTGACTGTTTGATTGAAAACCGGCCTCAGGTCGAAGCGTTTGGTGTACAAATACAAGTAGGCAAGGAATTGTTGCTTTGTCGGGTAGGTTGGGAAGTCTTTGGGGAATGGCATATGGGGAAGCTCGCAGAATTGCTTCGGGAGGTGAAGGCGAAGGCGGTCATAGGTCTTGTGTTCCCACAAAGATCCTATGCAATTAGTCCTTTCGAGGATCAAGCTCCCCACACCTCGTTCTTTTAGGCAAGCAGCAGTGGCGAGCCCCGACGGGCCAGCGCCAACTATCAAAGGCCCATTTACCCATACGCAGGTTGCAGGTTTCTTCATGTTAGCTACAAGAGGATCTTGAACTCGCTTAACTTCCATTTCTCTAAGATAGTCCATTAACACGTGATCTGAGAGATCAAAGGGTGTACATAGAAGAGATTGCTGTGCTTCAACAATGATTGGAGGGAGCGTGATGTGGAAAACTAAGGCACGCTTTACACTGGTAGTGAGATTTCGAGAAGATAATTTCTTTGTCGCCTAAGGAAATCGAGGCATGTTATGGGGCATTTTTCTTGGAATTCTGGGGTTGGATTGACTGAAAAGGGCTTGTGAGTCTTATCCTCTCCTCTAAATTCAAACGAAAGGTGTGCGCCCTATGTTTTGTGCTCCCTAGGAGAAGAAAAAAAGAGAACCATGTAAGATAGACCTAAGAAGCGTAGAATGAGAGAGAGAGAGAGAGAGAGAGAGGCAGAAAGGTGTAATCGAGGATGAAGAGAACAGGGTTTCAAATATATATACGACTCGGCGACACCACAGGGCAAACGCACAACAATGTACCTAAGAGACTCAGGAAGAACATTCTTTGGCCAAAATAAAGTAAATTAAAAAATTAGGACGAGCATACCCTTTTCTTTTCTTTTCTTTTTCTTTTTCTCTTCTTTGCTTTTTTTTTTCTTTTTTTACAGTGACTGGAATATAGCTAATGCCAGAATCTTATTATTGGTGAAAGGAAACTACTTACAAAAACGGATGGTAAAGATGAAATTGAAAGGTCAACCATTTAATGTTCGAGATGCGGACGTTTTTTTATTAGGGTTTTCTTGAGAGATCTCGAATTGGAAGACGATGGTCCACTAGTTCTTTGGTTTCCAGCAAGGAGAGAGAATCCATTGAAGAGAAGAAGCGAAGCCTCGCGTGATCCCCCAAAGACTTCGATTTAAAGGCTTTCCATCATGTGCTTTTTAACCACGTAGCCCCTGTTCCTTCGAATTTTGAAGGTCACAAGGACTCGCCAAATTATTACCAACAAAGATAGAACGCCATGGAAAGGGAAATGGTTTCATAAATTAGTAATTAAGAACGTGTGGGAGGAAGGATTTGCTCATGAATTTGATTACTTAGACAATAATATAAATCGATCATGTTTTGAAATGGAGTTGGTGCTCACACATGAAGTGGAACTGAAAAAGTAATTAAATTAAAAACTCGAAGATGTGTTTAGGAGAGTGAAGTCCCCAATCGGGTAATCGATGAGGGTTGGAACGGTTAACTCATTTAACTTGACCCATATAATTCGTTATATTAACCGCTTCTTAGGTCAAACTTTCAATACGGGACTCATTCCAAAGAATCCAAGGAAATAAATTCAGTCCTATAAAAAGTATGTAGGTTCTTTGAAAAGTTTCGAGTTACTTTTAAAACTATTTATAGTAAGTGGATTAAGTTTACCGCAATGCTCCATCTTGACGTTAGCAATCGACGTTATAGCTATCTAACCAATGTCTCCGATGCAAATGCATTGTTTACTAACTTTAATGAGTGCAATGGTACGTCGAAACTTTTGTGACGTTAAGTTTTAAATTTGATGAAGAGGTTAGTTGATGTATACATATGATTTCTCCATAAACTACCAATAAACTTCCCTTTGCACGCATGCCATTTCTTTATTTTGGCAGAGCTTTCCAAGCAATTTAACTTTTCCTAAGACTTGAAAATCGGAGAAATTGTGCAATTGGTCCTAAATCTATTATCGAATACCAATTCAATTCTAAACTTTCCAATTTTACCAATTTTGCCATAAATCTTTGTATGAAATTTCAATATAATTTTTCTAACCAATTTTTAGCATAAGTCGTTGACGTGGTGGCATGCCACATAAACCAACCGAGGATGATTGAACTATCATGTCAATGACTTCTAGTGAAATTCGATAAAAAAAGACTACATTGGAATTTTGTACAAATATTTAGGACTATAATGGTAAAATCGAAAAATTTAAGACTAATTTGAGATTCATACAATAAATTTAGGATTAGGTTGGGTGATATTCCCAAAATGGAGGTGTAGCCGTCTCGTTTTTCTTGTGAAAAATTTATAAAAAGGCGTATGTGACTTGTGTAATCTAACTCAAATCTCAAGCATCTATGAAATATCATTGATCAACATCAAAGAAGCCTTGAAGTGAACTTCATTTCATCTTCGATGTACTTTTTTTGGACACTTAATCCAATGAATCGGGAGGATCACTGTGAATAGTTTCATCGCATGCATGTGAAAGATAAGATGCGATGCCACCAAGCATGTATGTGCATACACTTGGCTAGACCTTATGAAAGAGACGAACGCGCGCAGATATAATTCCCCTTTCACTGAATTGTTCAATATGGTCGTATCATATTGTGTTCCATCCCAAGATCCTTTTAGAATAGGGTAACTTGCGATTTCTCACGTCATTCCGATTCCCGAGATTCCAATCCCATGTGATCCGATTCCGGATCCTCCAAAATTAGGTTGGCAATATGAGTGGGGCGAAAAATTGAAAACCGAAGGATCTTAAATTTAGGCCACGAATACCCTGTTTTCTTCCATCCGCAGTGCCACTTTTCACTTCCCTCGGAGGCAGAGAAACAAACAAGTACCCCTCCACCAACTTCGGAGAACATGCCCTCCTCTCGAGTTCTTTCTTGTTTTGTGCTTCGAATATACTGTGACATGATGGAACGCGACGAGTCCCTTTCAATCGAATGATCATGAGTGCTCGAAAAGAAAATCGATGAAACGCTGGTCCCCTTAGCTACGTTTGAACCGATTGATAATACGTCTCATATATGAGACACAAGGCAAGATACTCTTCCATAAGGAAAAGTATTAGAAAAGTCCTAAACATATTTCATCAATACCAATTTAGTCTCATACCTTTCAATAGTTCCAATTTAATCCTAAATATTCTAACCTAGAGCCAATTCTATCTTTCCGATTAATTTTGACCGAATATTGCTAACATGAACGTTGGCCAGCCTACGTGGCACGACTGATGCCGACATAGACAACTTTTTATAATATTTTAATAATTTCCTACTTTTTTAGTTCATTTTTCTTTCTTCTTTTTTTCCCTTCCCCTTCCTCTAGCCGATCACTAGACCCCAGTGACCAAGCAAAGGCGACAGACCTCATTGACCTCTAGCCAACTCATTCGACCCCCGGTAAGGCTTGAGCCCTGGCTAGAGGCCACAAGAGCAGCCTTGCACTGGGCTAGCAAGGCTCACCCTTACCGAATCTGGCAAGGGTAGAGCCTCACTCAACCATGTTGAGGCTCACCCTCGCCGACCCTTGCCCCTAGCCAATCGTCAAGGTTTGACAACCAACTGGAGGAAGGGGAAGGGTAAAAAAGAAAGAAAGAAAGAAAAGGATAAAGGATAAAGGAAAAAAAAAAAGATAAATGAAAGAATAAATAAATAATTCAAATTATTATTAAAAGTTATTTATATTAGTGCTAGCCATGCCATGTAGGCTGGTTAGCGTCCACGACAATAGTATCTAACTAAAAGTAGCTAGAATGATTAAGTTGACACCATTAAAAAGTTTATAACTAAATTGGTATCAATATAATAAGTCAACGGCTTTACTAACACTTTTCTCCTCATTTGCATATAGGGACACCTCCAAAGCAGCTATTTTACAGACCAATCCGCCATGTTTCTACCTGTGCCTTCTTGCCATTGACTATTTCATTATTTAACCTCACTTTTATATCCACGAATCTCGGCACAATGATTTCGTGAATCTCGGATGTCATGCTTGACTAATGATTTCGGCAATGATTCTTGCGAGGTCGATACCATGAAAAAAAGAGTTGAACGTGATTGGATGTTTCAAATGTAGGTGGGAGTGTTCAGCAGTCAACTTCTAGAGGTGGGGATTATTACTTAGAGTACACACGAAGCGTCATATTGAAGTAACTGTTCGAGTGATTTACAGTTAGGGGACGTTTTCCACCATCGATCGTGGCCATTGGGAACATGAAAGCTAGGGGCTCCAAAAGCATATGGAATAAAGAGTGCTTCATAAACAAATAATAGACTTGATGGATGCCATCTTCCCTTCTTATATATGTTACCCATCGTTTTCAAATACAGTACTCGGAAGTTTTGAAGGTCCAACCTAAAAACTTGAGCTGATAGATAACGAGAGACCTAAAATGTAAAGAATTTGTAAATCTCATAAGCAAGCGATACAAGATACTTCAATGACCCCTTCCACATGCAAGCCAAATCAGGAACAATATGTGGAGTTTGACAAATGAAGGGCCGCACAAACGAAATAAGCTAGGATAGAACTTGACTATGATATCAAGTTAGAATGTTTGATTAAAAGCTTAAGCCGATCGATGGAGAGGGACTACATGTGTATAAAAAAGTATATAAATCCCATGGACAAGTCATGTGTGATATTTGTTGAGGTTATCTCATATCAATTATGGAAGAGACTAGTAGTCGGTTTATAAGTGTAAAAGAAAATCTCCCCCTTTTTTGAGCTAGTTTTTGGGATCAAAGAGATCTAAAAACCACCTGGTACTGATATCAGAGCCCATATCACCAACAAGTCTGGATCCAACAATCACATAGAAGAGTTGCGAATTCTATCAATCACCATTTAAGCTAATTTTTAGGGTGAGAGAAGCCCGAGAGCCCCATCAATGAGTTTGACCTAATAATGCATGCATGATCCCCAAGTGCACCCATCAATACTTTTACCTGAAAGAATAATTTTGACCTAATAATGCATGCATGATTGCAAATGCTTTGAAAGGAATGCAATCCTTAATGATTGAGCCTTTTCTCCCCAATTTCTTCCTCTAGAATAATATATTTTTCCCCTTTTGTAGTTGCCATGCTTAAAAGTTAGGTCGATGATTAGTGCATAATGAAGGGTTCACTAAGATAAAAAGTCGCGAGCTTTTAGCTAGTGAGAACCTAAGTCGCTTCCCATGAAAAAGAGAGAAGATTGGTTTCTGTTATTCTTGTCCAGCATGTTCCGTACGTAAGAGCATGACGAGACGTGTGCATGATGCAATCTTTGCACAAATGCGTTGTGTGTGTGTGTGAGAGAGAGAGAGAGAGAGGTAAAAAGCAAGAAGTTGGGCCAGTTGCAACATACGTCCATCATCTTCAAGTTTTTACAATTTATCAATCATAACTTTAGATTTTAACCATTTAAACCCCTCAAGCTTTTAATGTGAGCGAATTCGTAGGTATGATTGTAGGAAAAAAATTACACTCTGCGTCCTACGTAAAATGTGTAATAGGTGTAGGATTAGTATCCTCTAAGATCAGCATACTAAATATTTGAGTTTGAAATTATGTGCTTCATGTATTATCCGGAGATAAGTACGCTAAAAATACCAAAAACTATGTATGATGCTCACTTTAGTACTAAAAATTTTCGTCGGCTCACTTAAGTGCTAAATCCGAGAAAAAACGATCACTGAAGTGGCAACAGCTAGAAATTCCCGCAAAATTGATTACGTGGTATTTATTATTACAATTATAATATGAATTGGCAAATTTTTAAGAAAGTCCAATCTACGTGGCATTTTTACACGGTATGTTTGACACTGAAGTAATTGGTTTTTTTAATAATGACCGATACTGAAGTAATCACTTTAAATAAAATTTGGCACTTAAATAATCATTATTTACAACTTTTAGATAACATTGTTTAGAAGTTATATGTTGACTAGGCACACCGGCAAGCCACATACAATTGGGAAATTAATAAGATATAACCACGTTGGATTTTTGGCGACTCAAATCAAAATTTACGTTTAAGTGATTGTTTTTTTCAAAATATTGTCACTTAAGTGATCCGCTTGGTACTAAATTGAGCATCATATGCAACTTTTGCACTCCTAGTATACTTATCTAATTATCTTGAGAAAGGAGGATTGAACCAAAAAGAGAGAGCCCTTCATTTCAAAAATGTGAAGAAGACTCACTCAGCTCTTTAAAATGAAGATGGTATTCAATTCCGGTGAAAATTCACATGCAAGCTCGAATGGTGATACATATGTTGATTTTGATCCCAAAAACTTCTATCATTGCATTAGAAGATGGATCTACTATAGCTACATTTTGTCTGTGAAGATTATACGAGGAAAATTGTCCAAAAAGTCCTAAATCTGTTACATTTTTGTCAATTCAGTCATAAATTTTTTAATTTTGTCAATTGATTTCAAATCTTTTTATTTTTATCAATTGAATCCATCTTATCAATTTTAGCTAGAATTCGCTAGTGTGGGTGCCGGCCGTCCTATATGGCACAACTAGCACTCATGCAGATATTTTTTAAATTTTTAAATTTTTTTTTCCTTTTCTTTGCTTTTTTTTTTTTTAATGGTTTTGAAGAGAGAGATGGTGAGAGTTGCTAGCCGACCCTTGCTAGCCATAGGTGGGGGCTAGCTGATCTTCGCTGGCTTTGGGCAAAGGCGTTGCCTCCCTCACCGAGTCTGGGGTATGGCCTCAATGCCCTCATGTAAAATCAGCAAGGGTCGCAACTCCTTTGCGAAATCTAGCTAGGCGAGCCCTCACCTAAAGTTGTGGCCCTCGCTTAGAGTTGGTGAGGGAGGTGATGCCCTCTCCCAAAGCTGACAAGAGAGACGATACCCTCTCCCAGAGCTGACAAGAGAGATGATACCCTCTCCTAGGTCCAGTGAGGGTTGCCGATGACACCATCTCCTAGAGTTGGCGAGCCCTCGCCGGCCCTCTCTCCAAAACCTTTAAAAAAAAATAAGAAGAAAAAAAAGAAACAAATCATAAATTTTTTTAAAAATTAAGAAAAATGTCTATGTTAGCAATTTCTAGCCAATTTTGGTCAGATGGACTCAACTAGTAAAAGATGAAAATGCTTAGGACTTAATTGACAAAATCAAAATGTTTAAAATTGAATTGGCAAAAATAACAATATATTTATAACTTTTTGAACAATTTTTCCGACTATATGTTTTATCTGTATAATGGAAACAAAATCAAAAAGCTTAAGAGGATGATCATGGTCAAGCATTTAGTTCGAATGTAGCACATCTCGTCTTCCACTTAGAATAATCTTAAGGGCTGCGCTCTCTACCTTGCGGATAAAACCACTAGCGCACATAGGAAGCTGGCCCCAGCCAGGT
Organism: Eucalyptus cladocalyx; assembly: GCA_017140615.1. NCBI lineage: Eukaryota > Viridiplantae > Streptophyta > Magnoliopsida > Myrtales > Myrtaceae > Eucalyptus > Eucalyptus cladocalyx. The sequence continues at coordinate 8,958,955 of CM029518.1, forward strand.
GAGCAAAAGAAATTTCCCCAATTATAGAGGGAAACTTTTTTTCGAAAATAGAAATTTATGATAATTCAATACGAAAAACTTTATCTTGACCCCACAACCTCAAATTCGATTAGCCATGGGGCAAAACTTTACCTAATGCATGTAACCAAGACGGTTGACGTGCATTCGTGCGGAGTGATAGTTCGCAAAAGAAAAGGTATACATAGATTAATGGTATCTCTCGATTGCTGACTAGAAACGCAAAAGTTTAAAGTAATAGTGCAAAATAAAGTTCATCATTTGGAGTTCAGCTTGTTTGGCATCTGCCAATAGGAGAGGTCTACGAACGAATGAGTAAGTGGAAACATTAAAGAAGCTAATGCTCTCCAAGTTTATAGGTAAGGGCGACAACATTAAAGAAGCTAATGCTCTTCAAACTTGCCAAATTCGACATAAGACCTCCCTTTAATGCGCTAGGAGCATTTGCGCATACTAGCATGTGCTGTCTCAATATGAATATGTGGATGCACCAACTTTTCCTTTATCTATGGCGTTTAAGACAATATGGTTATGTGTCTCACGTAACCTTTCGTTATTTATAATGCTCGATGACTTAGGTTGTCCAATTGCAAATAAGAGCGTGTATGAGAAAACTAGAGAACGTGCAAACCCTGCAAAATGGGTGTGGTTGGGTAGGTTTCAAAGTGGATATTAGAGTTCATAAAGTGGATTTCATGGTTCGAAAACAATGAGTTCAAGGTAAGCTATAGGGTTTGTGGTCATACTCCCATGTACTCGTGCTATATGCCGTTAGGTTTCAAAGTGGATATTAGAGTTCATAAGGTGGGTTTCGTGTTTCAAAACCAATGAATTTAACGTAAGCTCTAGGATTTGTGGTCGTACCCCATGTACTCCTGTTGTACGCTGTCCTAGATACTTTGTAAAAAAATAGAAGTGAGTCATGACCCTGTCTATGATTTCTTTAGTAAGTATATCATATATGTGTACTTAGTAATTTATGATTTTCTCTTTTAGAATTTGTTAACTTTAAAAGTGTGAAAGTCCTAATCAATAGCAATCTCCAACCCCATGAGGAAAAAACTAATATCCATGTACCTGTGTTTGCGACGAGCTTGGCAAATCTAGGACGAAACCTTTTAGTTTTAGGTTTCCATGTGAACTCATTTATATGGGTATAAGTTGATTTATTTTGTCGTCTTTTACTTCGATGTTGTTATCATTTTGGAATTGTGTTACTATCAGACATGAACAAGTATTTTGTCCTGTTACTCTTTTATGCTAAGCAATGAACATTTAAAGAGTTAATAATTGAAACTGCAAGAATTTTTTATTCAAAAGAAAAGTTTTAAAAAATATAGTATGTCCTAGAATCTTCAAGTTCTAAATTTCAAGGTAGTTCAATGAGCCTATAAGATAGGTTCCAAATTTCAAAATTGGAAGAAAAAAATCCAAATTCCAAGGTGGTTCCATGAGTCTATAACATAGGTTTTAGGTTCAACATTGAAACCATACCTATAGGGTAGATTCCAAGGTACGATGAATACCCTTTCGTCCTTGGAACCTAAACACCCTTAATTGCAAATATCTATCATCTTTTTTGGGCCCTCTTAGGGTCTTTTGACGAGTTGTTCCAATTTTATTGTACAGATTTGTTCGCTAAGATATGTTTAATATTCTGAACAAATGTGGAGTTTACATAAAGGCTGCACAAATTTTAATCTTATTAGCAAACTTATGCGCAGTATAGTGAAATTTTTTTTTTTTTTTTATAGTTTTTGAATGGGTTAATCAAAGTAATCCAAGTCATCGTGGATAAACTAAAACCCTGTATATTAAAGTTACTAACTTAGCTAATGTGACAAATTCCCGATGGTTGCTTGATTGCGCCGACTCGCTTAAATAATTACTAACAGACCACTACATCACTTAGGAAACTAATTTGCTAGATGAATTCTTAATATTTCTAGCATTATTCAAATAATGCACCGATTGACATGGGGCAATCTAATTTAACCTGACTCAATTTGACTTTTGAAGAATGCATATACTCATTTGGCTCGCATCTTGCTTAATTCATAAAGTTAGTGGAGAATTTTATGCATGGACGCAAGGGTCCACCTACGAGGTAGGTTTCTTGTCCGATCAAAGAAAAGGCAATGTCAGCTTATTATAACACTTGTTGGCTGTCGCTTTTCATAAAATAAACTGTCTGGACTCGGAAGAGCTTAATTGAAGGCAGTGTCAACTTGCTGGACAGTATAATTGTAGTTTAGCTTATTGCTGAAATGCTTTGTGTGGTGTCGACCAAGATGGCATGACTTCATCTTCTTGGAAGGATCTTGTGCTATTCCAGGCTTTTGCATTATTTCCTTTATACAATAGTTGGAGTGGTACTGGGAACACGCATGAAGACAGGTAAGGTTAGAATGAAATTGGTGGGGGCACGAGAGTTGACATTGTGGAGCCGTGGCGTTGGAGAAAGCACCGAAGAAATTCAACACTTCCATAACGAGGAGATCCATCTAGTTGGATCGACTAGGTAGTATCAATTGATTCTATGAGCTCTATACATTCAATGTGTAGCTTCTTTATATCAGACCACTCGCATGCGTGCTCAACATTCCCTCCCTGCATAGGTGGGTATCTACCACATTGCGCTAGCTCCCTCAATCCAAGCCCGTTGTTCTTCGGTAGCAATAAATCTCAGCTCGAATCTTCAACTATTTCTCAAGCATGTCTTTCACCCATGAGCCTTTCCTAGACCAAACTGTGATGGCAAACTGCATACCTCAATTGCAAAGATCCTTAAGACTCCTCACTAAGTCTAAGATACCAATACACAGTGCCCATCAATCAACCTTTGATACACCACTGTTGGGGAAATTACTGCAAAAATCCAATGTCTTCATAACGGGAAGATCGAAGAGGGATCTCAAAAGTTGAATTCATTGATATACCTAATTGTACCTATATTCACTTAAAAGCATCTCACTTCACTTAAGCGTTTTATATGTTTTTTTATATGCATGTAGTATCTTTCGGTCAATTGAACTAAGTGTTTAAGTTGGCCATTCTAAAGAGACATCAGAGTAAGATTGAAATATTAGGTTAGATATTCTAACAATGAGCTCCGAATTGAAATTCATGAGCTCATGCTGAGGATGCTCAAGATGGGGAAGCCCCAAGGAGAAGTCTCAGGAAAAGTTCGTCGGATTCTCATCATATAGGTTTTAAAAAATGGAAAAGTAGATTCCAATATCGAGGTATCGAATTTAATATTACGTTATTGCCAATCCATGTACTACAGGACACCCACGACCCACAGACAAACTGGAGAGTGGATATTAAAATGAAAAGAAACGGCAGCAAATGAAGGACACCACAGACCCATATACACTCATACATCGTAATTGAGCTTCTGGAATCCATGTCGACCCACCTAAAACTAAATATCTAACTATACCTTTTACTGAATTAAATAACCCTTGTTGCTCTCAAGTGAGTTTTCTCCGCATTCACACATCATTAACTCAACCTAGATCATACCAAACTAAGGCATGCTTCTCAGATACGCACGTCCACATCAATAAATCTCTCTCTCCTTCTCCTGTCCAAGTTAGTAACTCATCGTGGAGAGATCACCGAACGGTCGAGTCATTGATAAGCTATGCGCCAAGTGCTCATCTTGATTGCTTGAGAACATGCAAGTTATTTGACTCGAGATGCTATTTCATTAATACCCTCCATATATATCAAACATATTCCTCAATACTTCCATAAGACCAAGCAGATGCAATATATAAAATGTTAAAAAGAACAACACATAAAAGAAAAAAACAAAATCCACAGGAGCGTTTTCCGCACTCAAATTTGGTATTAATACACGCACCACGTTACTTCATAGAGACGGCTAGAATATAATGTGCAGTATCAAGTGGGTAGCTAAGGCAGGAACTCGCACACATAGAAAATCATATAGAATATCTTTTATTGGACAGAGTGTGAAAAAACTCCTTTGTTTTTCTAAATCACATCCCTGAGTTCTTGGATAGAAGTAAAGTCATGATGATCAGCCAAAGGTTCTTAATAGGTATGATCAAAGACTGCAACATCATGCATTTCGTCGGGGCTTTAGATGTCTGGTGTAATATTAGGGATTGACATCAGGTTTGGGTGGGACTTTCATCTACTTTAAAATTTCATGGATGACTTTCCCTTTGAAATTGGAAATTGAAAAAAAAAATGTATCTATTTTAAGTTTTTAAGAATCATAAAAAAAAAAAATTTACAAACAATTATGTACATGTCAATTTTTAAAATATTTTAAAAGATTGTAATTGTTTTATGTGAAATAAAGGTCAAAGTTCAAGTGTCACAAAATCTATAGAAAGTAAAAGAGTTAAAATAAAGTCACTCCAAACATAAAGTGACATAAAAAAATGTATATTTTTCTTAACAATACGGCCAATTTTTAAACTCCAACTATATACGCTACGAAAAATCAGAAAAGCTATAGCTTCTTTTCTCCATTTCTTCCCCATTTAGGTCCCATATAGAAGTAAATAAACTTCATAATCTAGTCAATATCTTCAACAACTCAATCCCACTCTCCCCACTCTCTCGTGTATGCGAGTTTCTCTCTACCCTCTGGTAGCGATGGCTTATCCAAAAACCCTAGACCTCGGCTAAATCTCGTCTCTTTCCAATTTTTTGTCCCTGTTTCATATCGTTTCATAAAAAACAAAAACCCTAAAAAATGTTTCATCTGCTTTGCGTTGGTTGAATGCGGTGGCTTTCTCAGGTAGGAGCACTGGCGTACGAGGCTTGATTCAAGGAAATCACTGTAGATGTTCTGTGAAAATCCTCTGATCAGGGTAGGAGCACTGGCTTACGAGGCTTGATTCAAGGTTGGATTTCTCCTTCTTTTTCTTCATGTTGGCGGAGTGCTTGGGATCCACGTAGTAGCTGATAGTGTGAATACGAATCTGCTTCAGCTGGTGAGGTGAAAATGATTTTGGTTTGCACTTCTGGAAGGAAATCAGGGTAGATGTTCTGTGAAAAGCCTCTGATCAGGGTATGGATCCAGCTTGGATGAAAAGATCTACTGAAAATAGTGTTGAGTTTTCTGTCAGCATGATGTTTGGAAATATGCACAAGAGGAATCTCAGCAAAATATAGAAGTATCGACTGTTCTTTCTAGGTTCTTAAGCTCGCTAATCTAGTCAAAAAGCATGGATGGTAAAGAAGAAAATGAGTTACGTGTAGCAGCCTTATGCAAACGATTAGGACATCTATGGGCTAAGGAAGATGTGGTTGAAGTAAACCCGGAAATATCTTTACAAAAAAAAGATGAATGCAACAGAACAATCTTGGGTAAACTCTACTCTAAACCCAATGTAAATTTTCCAGCATTCTTCACAACTATAAAGAAAGCATGGAAAACAGAAGCAGTAGAATGTGCTAAAAAAGGAACAGGTCTCTTTACCTTTGTGTTTCAATCAGAGGTGGAAAATGATAGAATCCTGAAATCTTCACCTTGGTCTTACTCCAGCAATTTGCTTGTGCTGAAACAATGCGAGCCTGAAATTACAGAACATTGTTATGACTTTTCTAGAGCAGCTTTCTAGGTTAGAATAGGAGGTATTCCCCCCCCGGTTGGAGGGTGGAAATAGTTTACCATGATCTGGGGAGAAAGTTAGGCCAGGTTCAGGAAATACAGCTTGAAACCATGGGAAACCTGCAGCAAAGAGGAGGAAGAGTTAGAGTGGAAGTAGACTTATCTACTCCTCTGAAAGCAGGCACCATTTTGGATATTGGCAATAAATGGCTGTGGGTAGAATTTAAATACGAGAGATTACCCCATTATTGCTACTCCTGTGGAAGGATAGGCCATTACGCACAAGATTATCCAGAAATTCCTTATGCAGAATCACCATGGGCAGTCGACAAAATCGGTTCCTATGGACCATGGCTGAAAGCAGAAGTCAGTGATCATAGTCCTTATTGGGAGGCTTTTTATGGAAACATCGAAGAAGACATTATTGTAGAAGAAACCATACCTGTAGCACATTCTCCAAATAGAGAGCAGGCTCTAATCATAAGAGAGAAAGGTATAGAAATGCGTCTTGAAGCCTGCAGCAAAAAAAGAGCTGAAAGTTCCTTGGAGCCAGAGAGAATGGAAATCCCTGTTACAAATCAGAAGGTCAATAAAGATTATGGAAAACAGATCATCTGCTCAGATACTCTCATACAGAATCCTCTAAAAATAGGAAAGAGTAGCAAGAAGAACATGAAGGTGCAGAAAGCTAAGAAGCAAAAATGCTTACCTGAACCTATACCTATCCTCATAGATGATTCAGGCATGACAGAGACTCCAGTGAAGTTTCTTAATGATAGAAAAGACTGGGCTTTGGTGGCTAGCCCTAATAAGCCACCAAAGACGACATGAAAATCATTAGCTGGAATTGTCAGGGGCTGGGCAACCCCCTGACAATCCAAGAGCTAAGAGCATTAATTGCTCTTGAAAGGCCCAGTATAGTTTTTCTAATGGAGACTAAAAACAAAGCAATGATGGTGGAAAGTATATGCAGGAAACTTCAATTTCAGCACTTATTTCTAAAAAATCCAACGGGTATAACATGGGGATTGGCGCTAATGTGGAATGAGGAAGTAACATTGCAAGTGCAAAGCAGTTCAAAACACTTTATTGATGTCAAATGTACTGATTCTGCCAGAAAATTAGTCATGCAGATTACCTTTATTCATGCGTCCACAAATTTTGGTGAGAGGATACAATTATGGCAGCAATTGAAGACATTGAAGCCTCACAGCTCCAATCCATGGATATGCATGGGGGATTTTAACGAAATTTTATATGTATGGGAAAAGGATGGGAAAAGGGAAGCAGATAATCAAAGAATAGCAGCTTTCAGAAATATGCTTAATGAGTTATCTCTAGTGGACATGGATAGCCAAGGCTGTGCATTTACGTGGGCAAATAACAGAGAAGGGGAGGATCTTGTTAAAAAAAGACTGGATAGAGTGTTATGTACCTTGGAATGGCGAGTAATATTCCATGATGCAGAAATTCACGCACTTCCAGCAATTGGCTCGGACCACAGTCCTCTGGTTCTGAGGCTACATCCTGCACAAAGGAAGAGAAGAAGAGAATTTAAAATGGAGGCCTTCTGGTTGGAGAATGAAGAATATCATGAAGTTATTAACCACGCATGGACCCACACAGCCCTTACACAAACCACTTTTTCAGCCAAACTTCAGGAGACAGCCAAAAAACTGACACAATGGAGTCAAAAATAGTTTGCACATGCACCCAGAAGGATAAAAGAGTTAACTCAGGCCCTAACAGCAATAACCAATCAGCCACAACAGAATTCAAGCAGACAGGAAGTGAAAAGCATCATTCACTAGATAGATACACTAAGAAAACATGAAGAACAATATTGGGGACTGAGATCGCGAATTAAATGGTTACAGTGGGGAGACAAAAATACAAGTTTTTTTCATGCCACAACAGTTCAAAGGAGGCGTAGAAATCATATCACAATGCTGCAAGTGGAAGATAGCAGATGGTGTCGGGATCCAAGAGAAATCAAACATCACATCTATGACTATTACATCAATTTATATAAAACAGCAGGGGAACGAAATTATCAGCCGGTATTAAGCCAATGCCACTCTCCTATTGATGATCATATAAATGCATCCTTGGTGGCTAATCCCACGATTGAGGAAATTAAAATAGCAGTTTTTCAGTTGAGAGCTATGAAAGCGCTAGGTCCTGATGGGTTCAATGGCCTGTTCTATCAAAACAGTTGGGAGATTATTCAGACTGACCTGTTCCAACTGGTGCAGAATTTCTTCAACACAAGAGTTTTGGATCCTCATTTAAATCAAACCTATATTGCCTTGATTCCCAAAGCGAAAAATCCTAAGACAATTTGTCAGTTTAGAACCATTAGTCTTTGCAACTTCAGTTATAAAATTATCTCAAAACTACTTGCAAATAGATTGAAGCAGTGGCTGCCAGAGATAATCGAACCTGAACAGAGTGCCTTCGTCCAGGGGTGTCAGATACAGGATAACATCTTGATTGTGCAGGAAGTGCTACACCAGCTGCGTATCACCAAAAGACAGAAAAAAAAACATCAAGTAGTACTCAAACTAAATATGCAAAAAGCATATGACAGAATTGAATGGGATTTTGTTCGGGATTGCATGCTGAAAATGGGTTTTTCTGAGAAATGGGTGGCTCTAATAATGCAATGCATCACCACAGTAACTTTCAGTGTAAAGCTCAATGGAGAACCTACCTCGTTTTTCAGTCCATCCAGAGGTCTAAGGCAAGGAGATCCCCTGTCACCTTATTTGTTCATCCTAATCACAAATGTACTAACGTGGTTAATGAAAAAAGCAGTAGAGGAAGGCAGCATAAAAGACATACAGCTTAACAGGTCTTGTCCTAAGCTCTCTCACCTTATGTTCGCAGATGATGTTATTTTCTTCTTGGATGGCACTCTAAAGGAATGTCGAATCATCATTAACAATTAATCGATCGTTATGCAACGGGGCAAGCGGTTAACCTAAATAAGTCAGGAGTTTCTTTTAGTAAGAATTGTCCCTTACCACTTAAAAGAAACATGGCTCACGAGCTGAGAGTGCCTGTGTTTGACAAGACAGGCAAATACTTAGGTATCCCTACAGAATGGGGACAATCTAAGAAAGAATTATTTGCATGGATACTAACCAGAGTAAACTCCAAGTTGGAGGGCTGGAAGGAGAAATTACTCACCAAAGCAGGAAAGGAAGTCTTGATCAAGAGTGTGGTGCAGGCTATACCAACATACGCTATGTCGATCTTCAAACTACCATTCTCCATCTGCAGAGCAATTGAAAGGCTAATAGCTTCATTCTGGTGGCAAAAAGGAGATACAAAACAGGGAATCCATTGGAAGAATTAGGCTGCTATGAAGAAAAGAAAGGATGAAGGAGGGATGGGATTCAAAGACTTAATTACCTTCAATTGTGCGATGCTTGGTAAACAAGTTTGGCGGTTGCACATTTCCCAGGATGCACTATGGAGTAAAGTTCTGAAGAGTATATACTTCCCTCATGGAGATATCTGGAATGCACAGAAGGGCCGGCGACCATCTTGGGGCTGGCAAAGTATGTTGATGGGGCGAGATTCTATTAAACCAGATATCAAATGGTTAGTCGAGGATGACAAATCAATCAAAATCAGGGAGGATAAATGGTTATCACAGGAGTTAAATGGGCGACCAGTAAATCCAGCAGAACCAACTATGGTGGAAGGATTGATTAATGAAGACTCCCGAACATGGAAGCAAACTCTTATTCATCAGTATTTTGAGGAGAAAATAGCAAGCGAGATTCTAGCTATACCATTGAGTACAGATCCCAAACCCAATAGCAGAATATGGACAGGTAACAGTAGAGGGGAATTCACGGTAAAAAGCGGCTATAACAGAACACACGCATTGAATACCAAACAAAACTCACAAAAAGCCTCTTGTTCTTACCAGCCCCCACGATCTTTATGGACACATATTTGGAGCCTCTCTGTTCCACCGAAAATCCGAACCTTCCTATGGAGCATCTGTCAAAATGCCGTTCCCACTAGGGAGAACCTCTACCAAAAAAAAGATCAGTCCAGACCCTCTCTGTCAGATGTGTCATACGGAAATTGAAACTACCGAACATCTTTTCCTATTTTGCAGATGGACTAAAGAGATCTGGAGAGATAACAAACTACAGGGAACGAATATGATGAAACAAATCCGACGAATCGATCAATGGCTTCTGACAGCATTCGAATCAAGAAGGAAATCACCTGAGCGTGAGTTCATCGCAGGGGTGTTATGGCAGATCTGGAAAGCTCGAAACGCACGGATCTTCAGAGATAAAACTCCAAACCCAGCGGATGTTATCGACCTCGCACATACCCAAAATCTACCCTTCAGTAGAGGAACGAAGAAAGACCCAAATCGAACTAAAAATCGGCACTTACCAGAGGAATGGACACCACCGGGAAATAGTGAGTTGAAATTGAATGTGGATGCATCATGGGTACCAGGAGAATTCCTCTGTTCTGTAGCCGGCATCGCTAGAAATAAAGAGGGGTTTGTCGTCGACGAATTTGCAGCGGAGGCTAGGGTTTCTTCGGCGGAACAAGCAGAAGCAGAAGCTCTTTTACACGGGCTTCGCTTTATCTCGAACTGGCCGTCGTCTCACGTGCAAGAGTCACGCAGTCAAGCAGTTTGCTTTCTTTGTGAAAGTGACAGTTTAGCGGTGGTGGACTATGTCATGGGCCGGGCCGAGATACCATGGAACTTGCGCAGCATAATACAACGATGCCAACAAGAGCTTCGTCTGGGCCGCCATGTCTCCGTAACTTATTGTCCCCGGGAGGTAAATCAAGCTGCTGATTGGCTGGTACGCGCACATCGCTTAAAGCAACTTCCTCTAAATTGGGTGCATAGACCCCCTCTATCCCTTTGGAATATTTTAGTTTCAGAATGTAATGCATCATCGTGTTCCAAGACTTCTTAAGCTAATATATCAGTAGCTCTTTTGACCAAAAAAATAAATAAATCATAATCTCAAAAGAGGTTCCAAAATGCTTCCCCTATACTAAAGGTGGTCGTTGGGCGGCTTGGGTTTGGCCCAGCTCGAAAGCTGAGCCTAATGTATTGCCCAAACCCCATAAATTATTTGTTTAGTAATTTTCTGACCGGGGTGGGGCGAGTCGTGGTTGGGCAGAACAAACTTTCTCATGTAATAGCATTACTTAAGCCCGTCCACTTATCTCTCGAGCTTGGATAAGCCGCTTGCCTATTGATCACCTCTACTCTGTAAATAAAATCGGGGAATGGTCCCCGCCCTTGGATGGAACTAGTATCAAAGAAGAATGGAAGGAAGAGAAAAATCCTCCAAAATTATCATAGTATTTACAAAAGGTAAAAAATTGTTGCTCTAATAAAACATGGAATTTAGAGCATACATTGTCAAGATACAGAAAACTTTAGACGGGTGACCTTATCCACCATTAATTTAAGGGCTTAATTTAAGGGTTATTGAGAAAGTAGGTTTTTATAACACTTAAATTAGTGGTGAGCAATGTCAGTGTCAGCTAAGTAAAATTCTTTTTACACCGCTGGTGTATGACAATACTTACTCATAAAACATCTAGTGGTCGTTTTGTTACGTTTTTTTTCATAAACAATTCTTTTTAAAAGCCAGAAAAAAGTTTTATCATATGAAAAACTGTTTGAATGGCTAACTATAAAATTGGTAATTTCAAAAACAAAAATCAATATGACCCCATTACCTTTAAAGCAAAATATTCTTAATTTTCATAATCAAAAAAGTGATTCTGTTTATCCCTAATTTTAGATTAGTGGAGGGAAATTTGTGTTTATCTTTTACTAAGTAGACTTTGCTTAAGTAGGCTAAACAATAATCTTATTTTTTTGAAGTGAGAAATATGATTAGATTTTCGTCTTAATATCATCAACCATATGTGTGTTGCTTCTGTTTATTTCTTTTTTTTTTTAATTAGTTGATATATACTTTAATAATACAGATTATAAGTAAAAAGCAACCGGGAGCAACAGAATAAAGAAAGCATAAGTAATCACTGGACACATGACAGATATGTTTACTGAAAATGATATTAAATTAACACTTATGATTAGATGTAGCTGGACATTATAATTAACGAAGAAACGTTCAAATAAACAAAAATAAAAGGACAAGTTGGACGGTTTTGTTGTTTGTAAATGAAAACAAAAATAAATAAACGTAACGAAAAGGCACCCTACTTATCTAATCGGCTAGCCTGTCGAGGATGGAAGCATGGGACTTGCCTTGATCTATTTAAAACAAAAAGAAAGAAAGAAAAATTAGAATTGAACACGTGGGAGACATTACCGTCCCCACGAAAAAGGATTTAAAAAGACCAAAGGGGAAATCGTAGCGTTGTGATTATTAAAGGGGTAGGCAAGCATTAGCCCCAAAGCAGGTCATTACGGGATGTACGGCAAAGCGAAGCATTTAAGTGTATCTATTGATCGGTCGTGTTGTAGCGACCCGCCCCGTGCATCCTATCGCTTCGTGTACAATGACGAGTTCTTCAGTGGGGTTCGGTTGAGTACAAATTCGTACCTAACTTTCGCCTCTTGACGGTGATTTTATATGTAATTTAAACAAAATGTCGGTACGAATAATGGGATATTAGGCCCCGTGGAATCTGTCTAAAGCATGTGAGTTTTTAAGAATAAAATGGCTGCAAATTATTCTCTTTACATTCCAAGCAGCAAAGGAAATCATGAAAAGGCGAGATGTCAATATGGAAAGGCGATTTTCGGGATGCTTTTATTCCCACTAAAAGGATGACCCTTATTTCAAGAATAACCAAAAGATTTATGAGGGATCGATCTTTGTGGTTTGATCACATGATTGGTAGAGAAAGGAAAAGCCATGAGGTGGTTAGGCAAAGACAAGACACTAGATCAATGTTGATTCGCTTTTCAGGCCCCTTTCCCCTTTAAAAAAAGAAAAAAAGAAAGAATGATTTGTAAAATAATTTTTCCAAAAAATGATTGCTCGCATTGCTAGAAATAATTAGTTGATTAAAAAAATTCACTATCAACAATACTTATTGTCCAAACATTTTCGTGACTAATGAAAATAAATTTCAGAGTCATCAGTTTCCGATCTAGTTCCCGAAAATCAAAATAGGGAACAAGATCGAACCATCGATTCTAGTTCAATCTAATGAAATTGATCACTTATTTTTTTCCCGCTAATTTTTTTTCTCATTACTTGGAATCAGACCGAGATAGTATTTAATTCGCATTTTACTTTTTTTAAAAAATAAAATAAAAAATATTATTTAGTCAATCCAGTCTAGTTCATCCTTAGAATCGGGAATTAAACTATCCAAACACCGGTTCCATTTTTAGGAACCGGAAACCAAATCGATACTTCTTGAAATCGGATCAATTGGCTGATCTTGTCCAATTCGGGCAATTCCTTATTCAAGCGGCCCGTTTTGGACACGCCTAATTTCTATATAAAAGTGATCATTTTTAAGAAAATGATTTTCAAATCATCTATTTTTAGATAAAGAAGCACACACTTAGTTTTAAAATTATTAGTTAGCATATAAAGTCTCAATTTTCTTTTTTAAATAAAGAGCAGAGATTACCATCATTTGCCACCCAAATAGAAAAAGTAATCACTCATTTTGCATTTATGGGTTCTGTTGATTTGTAGTGGTAATGGGCCGTGCAAGTCACTCGCATTCATTGGACCCATTACATAGCTGTCGGGCTGGGCACACTCCCAGTCCACTCGAATTGATCCAAAAAAACTGGCCCATTTGCGTATGTCCAATTTCGAACCGGGTTTCGTTCTTTTTCTTTCGACTTGACTCGAAAATGCAAGAATCCATGCTTGGTCGAAACAGGGCCGAGCATCACTTTTCAAGCTTGAGTTCGAGCTCGAAGCCTGCAGAACGCAATTGTTCAACAGCTTTTCCAATTTTATTTTTTTATCTATTTTTTTATCTATAAATGCATACGCATTCAAATGTAGAAAATACAATTATCGCAATAGACTCACGAGCTGCTGAAGTCTGAGTATTTTCAAACTCGAGCTCGACCGAGTTAAGTACTCAAGCTATCAAATCTCGGGGGAAAAAAACGACCTTAAGCTAAGTCTGGGTAATCTGCTAGTCGAACTTGAGTAGTTCACTAGTAACTTGAGTCACTCACCATCTCTTCTAAAAATAAAAGTAACTAAATATGAGTAGCAGCTCCATACACTTAGTCACATACCTGATATATATATGATCGATACCCGATACACGATCGATTTAAATGCGATACTCACATCACATGAACAAAACGGAAGCCTACCATTATGGAAAAATTATTAGCTTCACTCGAAACATATTGGTCTAATGCATGTTGTCTGTTTAATCATCTGATCCCCACGTGGGATCTACGGATCTCGTGATGGGGCCAAACCGATCTAGGGCGCACGCTATGAATTTTCACCATTTTTCCATCGGCTGTTCGAGCCACATGACAAATGTTTGATTGGATGTGAATGTTGTTCGAGGGCACAGGTTCCGAAAGGCGAACGATTATTTTTATTGCAATATGACATAAATAGAAACAACAGATGAAAAAAATTAAAACCTGTTTTTCTTGTCACCTTAAAACAAACAAATAAATATATATATATATATATATATATGACAGTTTAACTTTGTCAAAAAAAGAACGCGATCACCGATGATGCCAATCTAATTAGTGGAAAAGTCACGAATTTATTGATGAGAAAACAGTAACGACTTGGATAATATCGAATTAACGTAACGGAATAAAATAATTTCCAATTTTATATAAACCTAATAGGAACTAGGGGTGTGCACTAGGAATCGCCCCAATCAAGAACTACTTGGATTGGACCGGACTGGACCTACCAGTTTTGGGCAGTTCCCAAAGAGGGCGGTCCAATTCCCAGTTCCCGTTTTTGAAATTGATGGTCGATTGATCCAGTTCCAGATTCCAAGGGGGGAATTGGATCCACCAAACCGACCGAACTGGACCAGTTAATTTTATATATATTAAACTTCTTTTTAAAAAATTGTTCAGAAAAAAATTCTTTAAAAAAATCCTAATTCCTCCAAATTTCTCCCATTTTTCCATTTTATTTTAGGCCAAAAACAATAAATTTACCAATTCCACTAGACCAGATGAACCACCGGTTGGTCGATCCGGTTCCCGATTCTAGGAGCGATCGGTTTGGTTCCTGGTCCCGGAATTTGGGAGCCGATCCTCCCGGTTCCACCTCATAACCGGACTAGATCAAAAATTGATTAGTCCTAATAGGAATTGATATAATATAGCAAAATAAACATTAAGCACGCAAAACTACCGCCTGCGGTGGCCCAGTTGGATAAGGCTCCTATGATCCTTTGCAAGGAGGAGAGGAGTTTGAATCCTGTTGGCCGCACGGGATCTTAAGTGTGACGTCGGGGTGGTAGGTCCTCCGCTAGCGTCACCCCGGGTTTACCTCGCTGGCTGTCGGCTGTACGGGGATTCCCGGGTCTTCAAAAAAAAAAAATTAAGCACACAAACATAAGAGATTTTTTACGTGAAAAATATCCTCGATGTTAGGAGATAAAAAATCACAGAAACAAAGTGCACTAAAAAATCTTCACTATTAACAAAATTGGGTGAACAAGGTTTTTCTTTAGTAAATACTAGAGGTACATAGCAGCAAAAATCTCAAAAACATCATTATTGGCAATGCGCTTAAATTTTACAATAGATCAAGGATAAATCTAATAATAATAATAATAAAAAAGCAATTTTTGATCGATTCACGAAAAATCTAGTGTAGAAAGCTTCAAACGAAAATCAAATCATCCAGATTCGAGAAGAGTGCACCACGAAAATTTCAGCTCAATCGAACAATGAATTAATTTCCAATGCCAACTTGATGTAAATCGACTGATCCCCAAACCCTAGATTTTCTACTTTCTCTTTTTATCTTATTATTGCGTCTCTAATAACTTTTTTGCGACTACCACTTAAAAATAGTGAGAAACCATATTTCTCCGTATAACTTATCAAATGGGCTCAAACTCTTTTG
This sequence comes from Eucalyptus cladocalyx, assembly GCA_017140615.1. NCBI lineage: Eukaryota > Viridiplantae > Streptophyta > Magnoliopsida > Myrtales > Myrtaceae > Eucalyptus > Eucalyptus cladocalyx. The sequence goes on from CM029518.1 coordinate 8,974,660, forward strand.
GGCTTGCAATTCATTGGGCTTTCTCCACATGAGAGTGAATCCAGCTAACAAATCTCCCCCTCAAGACAATGCGGAGGGATTCATCATCCCTGCTATCAATTGGCAATGTTCAAGCTTTGTCATCATATCGGAACCATTATGATCCGTATGAATTTTCTCAAGTTGCAACGACTTCTTATTTAGAACATCATTTATCCAATGATATCTAACATCAATGTGTTTTGATCTAGAATGAAAAGATGAATTCTTACCAAGATGAATCGTGCTTTGGTTGTCACAAAATAACATATACATCTTTTGGTTGAACCCAAGTTATTCCAAAAACTTCTTTAGCCATAACATCTCTTTACTAACTTTAGTCGCTGCAATAAATTCAACTTATGTTGTGGAAAGTACAACACATTTGTGCAATATTGACTTCCATGACACAACCCCACCGGCAAAATAAATCAAATAACAAAAAGTAGATTTACGAGTATCAATATCTTCTACCTATCCAACTAACTCACCAAAAGTAGATTTACGAGTATCAATATCTCTTACCAAGTTTGAATCTTTGTATCCAACTAACTCAAGTTTCCTAGTCTCGAAACTGAGTTTCAAACTAGAAGTTCCCTAAAGATATCTCATGATCCACTTTACTACATTCAAGTGTTCTCTATATGGATTTGACAAATAACGACTAACAACGTCAATTGCATGTGCTAAGTTTGGACGTGTACATACCATCGCATACATTAAGGTAGCGCATGAGAACGCTTTTGTTTCTCATGGTTTATGTTCTTTTGTTCACTAGAACAAAAAAAGAACAGAAACCTGTTTGATAATGCCACATTGTTTTTTTGTTCCCGGAAATAAAAACTTAGCCTAGGAATGGTTTGGGAATAAAAACGAGAAGCAAAAAAAAGTTGCTTTTTATTCCCGGGAACAAAAATAAGAAGCAATTTCTCTCCTCATGGCTCTTCTCTTTTACGAACTATTTTTTCTCCCTTCTCAACTCACAGCCCTTCTCTTACGAACCCTAACTTCTCTTTCTCCCTTCGTCTGCTTGCCTCTCTTCGATCTCATCACCTCCAGTCGGCTCTCTCCGGTCTCGTGCTCGTAGCTAGTCGCCTCTCTCCAATTCGGTCATTGCCGCTTTTCGATTCGTCGTCTCCGGTCGCAGTTCTCTTTCGCCTCCAGTTGGGTCGCCTCTCTCCAATCCCGCTACCTGCAATCTCTTCACTCCGGTTGGGTCGCTTTGGTCGCGTCGCCTCATGGTCATCTTGCCCTAAATCAAGTTTGTTGTTTTGATTTTTTTTCTCAATTTACTTGTTCTAGTGGTGATTGGGGCCTTTTCTGAAGTTGAAGGTCGCTTCGCTTTGGTCGTGTCGCCTCCGGTTGGGTCGCCTCTCTCCGATCCTGCTGCCTGCAGTCTCTTCACTCCGGTTGGGTCACTTTGGTCGCATCGCCTCGTGGTCATCTTGCCCTAAATCAGGTTTGTTGCTTTGATTTTTTTCTCAATTTACCTGTTCTAGGGGTGATTAGGGCCTTTTCTGAAGTCGAAGGTCGCTTTGCTTTGGTCACGTCACCTCTGGTTGGGTTGCCTCTCTCCAATCCAGCCGCCTACAGTCTCTTCGCTCTGGTTGGGTCGCTTTGGTCGCGTCGCCTCGTGGTCATCTTTGTTGGAGAAATCTTTCCAGAATATTTTGAAGTTGACAAAATGTTTCTATCAGTCTAGTCTAGATAATTGCAGACCTTCTATGTAGAGTCTGAAGACTTTCAGATCACCAGACTCAGCACTCAAGACTCAAGACTCAAGACTATTCTCATTGACAGTTTTTCTAATCCAATGACAAAGGCAATCCAGAGCCGAAGTATTTGGTTGAGGATTTAGTCCTATCCTCTGGAGAAGATCTCTTGGCTGGATAAATATAACGGATTCTTTTATTCGTAATTAAGATCGTTTGAAGATTCGATGGTCGACGAAATATTCTTGGAAGGTTCTATTCTTGGAAACCAAGATCCTGGTTGTATGGGCAAACATGATTGATGGGCTATCGTCAGGTTCCTTTAATAGCTCGAATGATCTTCTTGATTGATTCCGTCCAACGGGTAGATTGGAGGAATTCTTTTGGTAAGTGCCAACGGGTATGATGGCACAAAGGAGTATAAAAGGAATACGTTCTAGTTGCTTTAGTGCATGATCGATAGAGAAATTCCAGAGTTTGAAGCACGTTGATTATTAGTCGATACATTTTGAGCGAAATTGTATACACAAAGAGTGTCTATACTTAGTGATACCTTGAGCGAGTGTGGTAGATCATCTACACCGAGAAATCAAGGAGAACAACGCTGTAACATCTCTTTGTTCATAGTGGAATCCAGCCAATAGGCTGTCAGTGCAGAAGAGTGGACGTAGGCTTGAAATAAACCGAACCACTATAAACCGCGTGTTCAATTTTCTCTTCCCTTCTCTCAGTCTTACTTTGATTATTGTTTCTCTCAAATCTATCAACTGTCTAGTATTGTGCAATTATCGAGAAATTTTTTTTATATACCTATTTACCCCCCTCTAGGTACTTATACTAGCTATATCAATCTTGCCCTAAATCAGGTTTGTTGCTTTGATTTTTACTCAATTGACCTGTTCTAGTGGTGATTGGGGCATTTTCTGAAGTTGAATTCGCCACCTGCAGTGCCATCACCTCCGATCGCCTCTTTTCGATCTTGTCGCCTCTAGTCCCGTCGTCGCTGGTCACCTTTCTCTGGTCGCATCGCCTCTGGTCGTGTCACCTCGTCGTCGTCTTGCCTTAAATCAGGTTTGTTGGTTTCGCGTGGTTGTTTTGGTGCGAGATTCTGGGATTCTGGGGGGATTTAGGTAAGATGCGGTTCTATGGATGTGGTGAATCCGTGAATGCGTGTTCTTGTTGTGGGGCGTGATTGGTCTTCCCTACATGGCTCATGGTGAATGCATGTTCTTGTTGTGGGGTGTGATTGGTCTCCCTTGCATGGCTCATTGTTGCTGGTTAATGCGTGTTTTTGTTGTGGGGTGTGATTGGTCTCCCCTGCATGGCTCGTTGTTGTTGGTTAATGCATGTTCTTGTTGTGGGGCGTGATCAGGGCGTGTCTCTGAGTAACACGGGCATTGGTCATGGAAGATTGAAGGTAGCATGTTATGCTGAAGCATCTTTCGCTGTAGTTTCTTGTATTTCTTTGTTTTTTCATTCTCTGGCGAAGTCCTCCAATTCCGAGCTTGTGATAAAGCATTATGTGAATACTAGAAAATCTTAAGTGCATAACCATATTAAAAAGAGAACAGATATGTCAGAACAACAATAGCTTGGTTTTACAAAATCCTTAGCTTTATTGTACATCTCTTATATAATTGATGTTTGTTTTGCTTTCCTAATGACAACTTTATATCAGAGTTGTCACCACAAAGAGAGTGTTCAAACTAGAGAAAGGACAAAGAACATATTGCACGTGATTTGTTTACCTTGCTCTTCCCAAGTAAATCCATTCATCAATCATCGAGGAGATGGGAACTGAGACTTTCCATTAAAAATTTGCTATAGATTTCTTCTAAAGAAACAATACCAAACAAAACACTCAAGCATTATAACAATGCTTCGTAGTGGCTGAAAAAACAGCATTCAGGAACAAATATATATATATATATATATATATATATATGTGTGTGTGTGTGTGTGTGTGTGTGTGTGTGTGTGTATATAAATGGCTTGAGTTCCCAACTTTGGAAGTGAAATTGTCTATGATCTTTCATTTCTCACCTCTCAAGTAAATCCACTAACAATATCAACTTAGTAGACAAGAATTTTCTCACAAAGTAACCTTCATCTTCATGCTTTTTGTTAAACTTACAAAATCAATGGAACGGTTGAATCTTCCTTCCTCATATCTTCAATGAGTTGACTTGATCTATACATAGCTAAAAACAGTACACTGAGGATAAATCAAAGCACAATGGATGAATGATAAGGAAATCAGACCACTTCCTTCCAATGATTTAGAAAGCATCACGGGATGCGTTTCATCCTCTGGAAAATGAAACAATTGCTGGTGAATGTGTGTTCTTATTGTGTTCTTGTTGTGAGTGCCTATCTATTTCATCCTCTGTGTATGTGTGTGCGTGTGCATGAGTAGTTGAAGTTGTCGATACTCTGTTTTAGCGATAGGCTGTGATACATGCTCTGTTTTAGTCAATGAAGCAGCATGTTGCACTCTCTTTTTAATTGTCTTGAACTCATATTATACTCAACTAGTGAAAATTACATGGCATCCCAAAAAGAGGCATTCATCGCAAAGTGGACTGAGTCTTTAACCAATTTGTACATTAGTTTGTTGGTAGAAGAGGTCAAAAAGGGAAATCGCACATCTTCTACTTTCAATAAAGCATGGTGGAATACCATACGGACAGAATTCAATAAACGAGCAGAACTTCAATATACTAAAGTACAATTGAAGAACAAGGTGAACAAATTGAGAAAGCAATATGCTAGTTTCAAGAAGCTTCTTTCACAATCCGGATTTGGCTGGGATAATATGAACAAAAAGTTGTTATTGATGATCCAAGTATATGGGAATCGCACATCAAGGTATGCTTTAACCTTTTATCATTTTGAGATCATTATAAATATAGATGCAAGATGTTTAATTGTATTGCTGATATATGTTATTATTGTGAAAATTGCAGGATAATATTGAGTGGACAAAATTCAAGAAAGATGGGTTTCCTCAATATCCCGACTTGTGTATTGTATTTGGAGATACATATGCTACTAGGGATTATGCAACAGGAAATGCCGAAGATTTGATGATGTCAGATGTAGGGGTGAGCGGGTCCATGGTGGGTAGGGTCTAAACCTGGACCCTGTTCCTTACCCTGTTATAATCGGTTCTCCTTTTTTGGACCATGTTCCCTACCCTGTTTTCATTGGACCTTGTTTATATTGGAACCTGTTTTGTATAAAAATTAACCTTATAAAAGCAAGTCTATATGAGTTATCTGCTGAAACAAAAAGGCCGGACCAAGCACATCCTTCGACCAAACTCATTGGGAACATGTATAATTTGGAGTTTCAACAAGCTAGCAATTTAGCCAATTAACTAGTTGTAATACAATTTTTGGCTGATCACATATCAACCTTGTCCTTCATGTGCTCGATCTTCTTCTCCTTCTTCGGCCTTGCATTCCACGTGATACAAAATCTCTGACAAAAACCTAAAATTCATATATAAAGAAAAATCAACAATAATCCATACTCTAGGATTTAATAAAGTCTATTTACTTACCACAAAATTGGAGTTTCGACAAAATGAAGTTTATTTTCCAATGATAATGTCCTTGGTAAGACAATCCAAATCTATAAAAAAAGAAAAAAGAAAAAAAAAAGAGAGATTAAATAAGGCATGCACTTAATAAATAGTTATACGAATGAATTACAAAATACAAAAAAATATATATAACTTACCCGCCTCAAATTGTTCCGCATTCTCGATGCACTCTTCAACATTAATTGGCACGCGAACAACTCTCAACCAATCTTGAGTACAAATTAAACATTCCACCACTCTAGGAGTCAAAGAACTTCGAAAGCCATCAAGTATATGTCCCGATGTACTAAAAGCCGACTCTGAAGCAACGGTAGTCACGAGAATAGACAAAACATCTCGAGCCATCAAAGATACGATTTCATACTTTGACCCAATAGTCTTCCACCACATCAAAAGATCAATATTAAGGATATCTTCACTTTCCGCTTTAAGATACTGATCAGGCTCAAATTTGTTTTCATCCAATACTTTTTTCTTCGCATGGAGAAAAATTTTGTGCCAAGCATCGAATTCACAATCATTGTCATCAATATCTGAGAGTACTAGTATGAACAAAATGAAGGAGTTAGGGAAGAGAATAAGAACACAGAAATTATAGTGGTTCGGCTTAATCCAAGCCTACGTCCACTCTCCCACGCTAACAGCCTTCTTGGCTGGATTCCACTATGCAATCAACAAGAGATTACAACTTCGAGTGCAAACACTTAGTAGTAGATCACACTATCTCACTAAATCACTCTTTTGGTATTTCTCTCACGATTACAAACGTTTAAGCTCTCCAAAGACAAGTGTATAATCGAATGTCGCTCAGACTTTGGAATTATAAATTCTACGCTCCGTCTCTTACTTGCTCATCGGTCATAATCTCCTTAAATACTCCTCCACTTCCAAACTACCCGTTGGACAGCATCCCGGAGAATCGTCTTCCAATATACCCATTGGACAGCTCTGTATCTAGAAGATTTGGTAGCCGTTGAGTGATAAAGGTAAAATCCCAAATTGATTCCGATCGCCCATACAAACGAAATCTTGGTTTCCATAAGTAAAGCTTCTTCGTGTAGAAAGTTCTTGTCTTCAACATCCAATTGTCAATCAATTAGATTGAGTCAATCAAATCAATCTTGATGTGGAATCCAAACCAGATCACTAGCCGTTGTATGATTGGGCTTGAGTTATGATTCATCGAATCTGGATGTAAAGTCTGAGTCTGTAGACTTTACAATATGAGTCTGTAGACTTTACAATCTGGGTCTGTAGACTTTACAATCTGAGTCTGTACCCAGTTCAGCTTCAGCATAGAGTCTATCTTCTGGTTCAGCTTCAGCATAGAATCTGTCTTCTGGTTCAGCATTCACGTTCAGTCTGGAATTAATCAGAGTTGACAGACTTCTAATGTAGAACAGACTTTGAGTCTTGAGTCTGGCAGTCTTCAGACTTTGAGTCTTGAGTCTGGCAGTCTTCAGACTTTGACACAGAAGTCTAGAAATCTTCAGAATATACTCTGAACATATGTTACGTTAAGTCTTCTGGCCGTCTTCTGACTTTGATAATATCCTTTACATGTTCAATCATCTGCATGGTCTATTACTTAACCATTAAACATGTTAGTAGCATTTGATTTATTTTGTCATCTTCAAAACATCATAAGGGATTTCCCTAACAATCTCCCCATTTTTGATGATGACAAAACAATCTCTGAATATGCAGATTTGTAAACATACTTTTAAATCAAAGGATATCAGAAGATAGAAAATAAATTGAGCATAACAATATATAGAAAAATAATCGCAGCTCAATATTATGCAATGAATAATATCAACCAATCAGCACATATGCATACTCATATCTTCTCCCCCTTTTTGTCATAATCAAAAAGCAATAATAATGGATTCACGTAGAGAATAATAACAAATATTTTGCATGAATCACAATTTCCAAAAATCAGTTTTTATAAAGTAAGTCGAATATTAAAGATATGCATTATAGCTCACTTTGATCATATATATCAGCAAATATCCAATAAAAATCACAGATGCATCATGAAATTCCCGTACACTTTTTGTCATAATAAAATGATAATATCAATAAGAGATTTGTTAATGACAAAAGGTTATAAAAGATGCACTAACCGGATTTTTTTTTAAACAAATTCTGACACATTTACCTTTCATTCCATCCATAATAAGATCACGATCAATTCAAAAAGATTTTTCCGAAATTGATCAAAGCTCCCCCTCAATTTGTTGCCTTTTTGAGATGATCACGATTCTTTCCCTTTTCTTTTGGATTTGATTTCTCTCCCTGTGATCATGACAATATTTGCGAATAGAAACAATTGTTGCAATTGTCGCAGGAGATATTTTCTGATTGCACCAAAATCTGCGTAGATTCGCAATCATCCTTCCCTTAAAGAATTTCCTGCAATCAACTCATTTCCCTTTTTGGTATCCATCAATTTGGATCCTTCCTTGACGTTAGAGTAGAATAGAAAACCTCCATAATCAAATATTCTTTCTTAATTCATCGTAACAAAGTATTCAAAGAAAGAATATTATGCACAATGATATTTTGAAAAATAAATTCTCACTTAGTCATAGTACAATAAAATCAGAGAGAATAAAATCCTTGAATATCTCCAAAAAAATATCTTGCAAAATTAGTATAACGTAGAATCGGATTTTTACTTTGCAAAATATGACAATTTGAGAGCATAAAATTAAACCGAATAATCTGAATTATCTTAAATAATCACATGTACTAAATCAAATCTTAACTCACAAATCACAAAAATAAATCATACGTTTCTTTCTTCCATAAAGCAAAATATGATCATTATAAAATCTCAATCAATCAAGGATATATCGAATATCAAGCATAATGAGAAATTGAGAATAAAAAATTCCTTACCAAATCCTTTTTCTACTTTCTTTTTTATATCCTGCAAAAATAACTTATATTTTCTTTGGTACCCATTTTTTCTTGGGTCCATGAGAGTTAGCAGAATATGTTGCTTTTATCCAATTTTTCTTAATAGGTCTCTAGACTTGAGAAAGATCTTGTTGCCTAAGTCGAGAATTCTCCTTTTTAAGTTCGAAAATCCTTTTAAGAGAAGATTTGAGATTTGAACAAAGCTCATTTATATACTTTGAAACTTTGAGAGGAATTTTTGAATTGCTTACCTCGATTTCCTCATCGGATTCTGAGTCTCTGTCCGAGTCAGACTCTGATTCTGAGTCTGTGTCTAAATCAGACTTTGATTCTGAGTCTGTGTCTGAATCAGACTCAGATTCTGAATGTGCCATCAAGCATATATTTTCTTGATCATCATCTTCTTTCATGATTCTTTTATGGCCATTATGCTTGTATTGACTTCTTCCATCGAATTTCCTTCCTTTTCTACTCAGCTTTTTAAATTTCTTGACCATAAAGGCAAGTTCTTCATCATCCATGTCATTTTCTGAGTCTGTTTCATCAAAAACAGCATTAGATATTAAAGCAATGGACTTCTTACCTTCGGGATCTTCGTCATTAAGTTGTTCCACTTCATAGGATTGAAGAGTGCCGATCAATTCATCAACGGTGAGTGGCATAATCCTTTGAGTCTCCCGGATTGAGGTCTTGACATGATTCCAATCTTTTGAGAGACCTCGTAAGAGTTTGTTGACCTTCATCGGGGTAGAAATTTGCTGACCTTGATATGCTAAACTATTTACAATTTATGTAAAACGGCTGAACATATCTCCAATTGACTCTCCTTGCTTCATCTTGAATGATTCATATTGGCCAAGCAAGAAGTTTACTTTTGTCTCTTTTACACGATCGGTCCCTTCATATGTAACATGAAGTCTATCCCAAACTTCTTTTGCTGTTTCACATGAAGAGATTCTATTATATTCAGCAAGAGACAAAGCGCAATATAAAGAATAAATTGCTTTCGCATCAAAAGCTTCTCTTTTGGACATCTCCATCCGAGACATAGGAGCGGGGGGTTTGCTTTCTTTGTCTTTGCCATTCTTATTTGATGTAGACGCAGCAATGTGGTTGATTCCTCTTTCCACAACATCCCATTGTAAGAGATCTCTGGATCTTAGGAATGCTTTCATTTTGTTCTTCCATACGTCGTATTCCTTTCCATCAAAATATGGTGGCCTTGTGTTGCTTTGCCATTCCATAAGTCTTGGTGCCAACATACTAGCCATAAAGAATCTTTAGCTCAAAAGTAAAAAAACTTTTATAAACCGAGCACCAAGCTTTGATACCAATTGAGAGTACTAGTATGAACAAAATGAAGCAGTTAGGGAAGAGAATAAGAACACAGAAATTATAGTGGTTTGGCTTAATCCAAGCCTACGTCCACTCTCCCACGCTAACAGCCTTCTTGGCTGGATTCCACTATGCAATCAACAAGAGATTACAACTTCGAGTGCAAACACTTAGTAGTAGATCACACTATCTCACTAAATCACTCTTTTGGTATTTCTCTCACGATTACAAACGTTTAAGCTCTCCAAAGACAAGTGTATAATCGAAAGTCGCTCAGACTTTGGAATTATAAATTCTACGCTCCGTCTCTTACTTGCTCATCGGTCATAATCTCCTTAAATACTCCTCCACTTCCAAACTACCCGTTGGACAGCATCCCGGAGAATCGTCTTCCAATATACCCATTGGACAGCTCTGTATCTAGAAGATTTGGTAGCCGTTGAGTGACAAAGGTAAAATCCCAAATTGATTTCGATCGCCCATACAAACGAAATCTTGGTTTCCATAAGTAAAGCTTCTTCGTGTAGAAAGTTCTTGTCTTCAACATCCAATTGTCAATCAATTAGATTGAGTCAATCAAATCAATCTTGATGTGGAATCCAAACCAGATCACTAGCCGTTGTATGATTGGGCTTGAGTTACGATTCATCGAATCTGGATGTAAAGTCTGAGTCTGTAGACTTTACAATATGAGTCTGTAGACTTTACAATCTGGGTCTGTAGACTTTACAATCTGAGTCTGTACCCAGTTCAGCTTCAACATAGAGTCTATCTTCTAGTTCAGCTTCAGCATAGAATCTGTCTTCTGGTTCAGCATTCACATTCAGTCTGGAATTAATCAGAGTTGACAGACTTCTAATGTAGAACAGACTTTGAGTCTTGAGTCTGGCAGTCTTCAGACTTTGACACAGAAGTCTAGAAATCTTCAGAATATACTCTGGATATATGTTACGTTCAGTCTTCTGGCCGTCTTCTAACTTTGATAATATCCTTTACATGTTCAATCATCTGCATGGTCTATTACTTAACCATTAAACATGTTAGTAGCCTTTGATTTATTTTGTCATCTTCAAAACATCATAAGGGATTTTACTAACAATATCAACATTAGAAACACTACTACTGTTACTCACACTTGAATCACCAAATTTTCTTTTACTAGAAGAGCCAACAAAAGATCGCTCATAAGATTTATACAAATTCTCTAAGGCGACCTTCACCTTATCATGCATCTCATCAATTTTTGCTTTATCATCATAAATTTGTTCAAAACAGAACTTTACATAGTTCAACTTCTTTGTAGGATCCAATGCAACCGCAATCAATGCCATCATATTAACTTTATCCAAACTCCCATAATACTTGTCAAACTTCTCTTTCATTTTTAAACCCATAGCTTGAAGCTTTGGGTCTAAAGAATTCGCCGCATTATTCAAATACTTGTACAACTTAGCTATCTCCTCAAAATAATGATTTAAAGTAACATATGAACTACCCGACATCCTTTTGGTTGCATCATAAAACCGTCTCAGAAATTTAGAAATAATGATGGCATTTTCCCAATCTTTATCTTCAGGAGGATCATTGTCAATTTCCCTTAAGAAATATAAATCTTCTTCTTCCATTCTTTTAAAAGCTTTCTGGCGGTGTCTAGCATCATATAAGTGGAGTTCCATCTAATGGCAACATCAAGACAGACCGAACCATTGTATACAATCCTCTCACTCTCAATGCAACCTTTGAATGTCTTAGCTCTAACCGGAGAACTCTTTACATACCTAACTATGTTTCGGATGCGTGCAATAGAATCACGCACCTCATTCAATCCGTCTCTTACTATCAAGTTAAGTATATGAGTAGTGCATCTCACATGTAAAGCATCGCCATTCAAAATCAAAAATCATTCTTCTGAAAATTTTTCTTTCAAATAACTAACAGCCACATCATTTGAACTTGCATTATCCATTGTTATTGTGAACACCTTCTTTTCTATTCCCTAATCATAAATGCATTTCCCCCACCATTTTACCAATCTCCTTACCCTTGTGATTATGCATCATCACAAAATTGATTATTATTTTTTGCAACTGCTAATTTTCATCAATATAATGTGCAGTAAGACACAAATAGTTCAAATTTTGAATGGAACTCCACATATCCATTGTGAGTGCAATCCTAGATTTAAGCTTACCAAAGTAAGTTTTCAAACAAGTCCTTTCACTCAAATATAACTTCATACAAGCTCTTGCCATTGTAAATCGTGAAAGATAATGGAAAAGAGGTTGCAATTCAGTAACAAAATCCCGAAAACCAACACGCTCAACCATGGAAAATGGCTGCTCATCAATAATAATCATTCGAGCAAGCATATGCCTACAACATTATTGATCAAAACTTCCATGTCGTTAAGACACTATCACTAGTAGTGTTTTCCCCAACCTCGCCAACTACACTTTTGTCACGTGATGCAAACAACATTTGCTTTTTATCTATGCGAGAATATTTTTTGCACTTTCTCAAATGCTTCCACATAGTAGAGGTTCCATGATCAACATTATACACATAATCCATCCCGCAATGAATGCACTTCACCTTAACTGTTTTCTGTGTTTCCTCATCTATAATTCTCGAAAAATGATCCCAACAATCTAATTGATTAGCTCGCTTTTTACCCGAAACAGTATGAGAATTAGGTACCCTCACCTTGTTTGTCGCGCCCATGGTTGCAGATTCCACTTCATCAGCTCCATGGAATGGCAATTCCATGAGTGGACTCATTTCATCATGTCCCTCTACTTCCATTGATATGTTTTTGTCTTGATCCATTGACTGAAAACTGAAAATATATATATAGGATTCTACAAAGTTGAAGTATGAGGAATGCTCAAGAAAGACATGCTTACAATGCATCTTTGGTGTCAAATAATGCATGTTGTTGCCGCTTTTCTATCTCTGGATTAGGCATTCTATTGATATATCCTATCTGATTTAACTGAGAATTAAAGCCCTTTTGTGTTATAGTGGCCGGTATATATAAGTGTTGCGTTGAACGCAAGATATTAAGAACCTTTCAACTCAGACATCTTAGCAACATAAATTAGTTACCATTCACCATGGGAGCTTGCATGATTTCATCAAGGAGAAAGTTCATAAATTTGAGAGTGAGAAGGTGTTGTACTTCTTCACTAGGAAAATATGGTAGTCACTATTTGGTTAATCTAAATTATTTTATGTGCAACTGAATATGAAATGCAAATTCTTTTGCAAGATTTCTCTGATGGTCTCTACGGGCAAATACAAGAATTGAAAACTGATGCTGAAAGTTCTGAAAGGGCCTTAGTGGTAAGTTTGGACTCTTAGTGTAATGCTTTGGCTTTGGTACATTGCTAAACATTATCTTAGATGTCGGTCTTTACATAGGAACTCAGGGAACAAACTGAATTGGAAAAGATGGAACTTTTATCCCAAATACAGAATCTTCAAAAGGAAATTTCATGCTTATCCTCATCCACCTTGGTGAAAGAAAGGGAGAGTATGAGGAAAGATCTGAATAAAACAAAGTTGAAGTTGAAAGAGACTGAATTCAAGTTGAGGAATGCTGTCCAAGAAAAGACTAAGCTTGAGGTGTCATGCGAATTAAATGAGAAGTTGGAATTATATGGAATAAAAATGTGGTATTGAAGTGGAAACGACTCATGACGTATGAAAATGATGAGTAGCCAATTACAGCATAATGCATTCTAACTAAAGCATTGACAAAGATATCTCATGTTGGATGAAGATTTAAGGACAGAAATAATACTAGTGTGAAAAAAGAATAAAAAATGACTAATGTTACCTGATGGACAGCACAATCATAATGGCTTGGATCCCAGAAAACATAACAGAAGCACTCACACTTATCGGTTTGGACTTCAAAAAGAGGTGCTCTGCAATATAATTAACTCATCCGTCAAATTATATTTAACTTAGTCAAAATAAAAACATTCTTAGGTAATCATGCAATAATTAGAAACACCAGCTAAGTGATTATTGTGAAACATGTCATTTTTTAATATTTTAAGTACAAGCTAGATATCACTACAAATGAGTGCAGTCACCAGACATCAAGTGAGTTGCTACTACCACCATTGCGCTCAGTTCCAAAGCCATGGCTAATGGAATACAAATTGATGCAGGAGGTTTTCCCATGACAGAGTTATTGATTTTGTAATCTATTTAGGTAGTATGTGTGATAATATTAGTTTCAATAAGTGGTAACACAAGGCATGCCACTCCCAATGAAGTCAATGGCAAATCTAAAATGAATTTAATGTCCTGTCAAGGGATGAGATTAGATCAGTAACCGTAGTACAAATATTTTGTAGAACAGTTCGTTATGTAATCTTATTCTAGGTTGTTGAAAGCATAGACCTGGGTTCTTTTTGGCTTCTTTTGGGCGAACATCTTATGCTATCTTGTACATCTCCATCTTTGTCAAATGGTATCACAATCACAACAATTGTTATTTAAAAGAAACCAAGACAAAACAAAGGCTAAAACTGAGAATTTTTGTAGCTTCAATAGAAAATCGATATTCTAAAAGTACAGAGATAAAACTCATTATTTAAAACAATAAGCTGTTGTTATACTAGGGTTATAGAGTTAACCAGAAAATCGATATTCTAAATATAGCTTCTGTAAAACTCATTATTTAAAACAATAAGCTGTTGTTATACTAGGGTTATAGAGTTAACCAGAAAATCGATATTCTAAATATAGCTTATGTATTGATCCAAATGTGACAAGATGAGAGACAAATTGGTATTATTTTTAGCTTGCTCATGCTTCAAAGAATCTAACAATGCAGGGGAATAAACATCTAAACAACCAAAGAAACAACAAGAGCTTTCAAAACTCTCCAGCACTTTTTAATTGCAGAAAGAAGATGTCATCCAAATAACAGAAACAGTTATAGAGAAGCTCCATTTCAGGTAAAGAGAGAGGTAAACCTTGGAGCAGATTTGTCGGGCGTCGAGCAAAGGAGGACCCAACAGCAAGGGCAGCAGTGGCTTTGTAGGGGAGGGCAGCGCAGGCGAGGTGCTGCAGCAGGGGGCTCGGTGGGACGCGGCGACGTCGAGTCGACGCAGATCAGCACAGTAGTGGCTTCGACAGGCTGCTGGTATCACGGCTAGTGAGGGCGGCAAGGATCAACGCAGCTTCAGCTGGTGTCAGCGAGCAGAGCAGGGGGGCGTCATTCGAGCTGTGGTAGATCGGCAGCAGGGGAGATTTGCGGACGCGAGATTTACTGGTCAAGGGCGTCGGCGAGGCAACAGCAGCAGGTGGAATGAGGCGATCAAACGGAGGTGGCGTCGGTGCGAGCTCGGCGGGGGTCAGCGGCTCAGCGAAGCTTCAGATGACCGGCGGAATGGCGGCAGTGGTGCGAGCGCGAGGGGTGTGACGAGAGCGGCAGAGGCGGTGTCGATGCTTGGGTGCTTCGCGATTTCAGGAGGTAAAGATAGAAAGGAAAGGAGAAAGACACATATTAGGTTTTGCTCGTGCGTTTTGGGGGCTTCAAACCGATTCCCAAACCGGTCCAGTCGATCCGGTTCCCGGGTGGGTAATCCCTTGGAACCGGTTCCCAGACCGGTTCAAACAGGGTTTGATATTTGGGAACTGGTTCCCAGACCGGTTTCAACCGAAACCGGTTCCCGACCCTATTTTCCGGGTGGGCCGATCCAGGAACCGGGTTGACCCGGACCGGTTGCACACCCCTAGTCAGATGAACTTGGCATTGGTGGTGATGATGCAGATGATGGACCAGAGGACGTTGGTGAACACCATCTTGATGAGGGAGTTTTTACGTCTGACAAAACTCCTACTCCAGTTCATGACAAACATAGGATGGATAAAACTCTAAATAGTAAGAGGAGAAGGATGAGTGAATCATTTGGCATTGCTAGCACCTGCAAAGCCTTACAAGAGATGATCAAAAGCAGGGCTAGTCAATCTGTGAGTGGTTCCATCAACTCACAAGTCACATCACCACCTACAGACCCATACTTCGTATCTATTGTGATTGATCTCCTACTTGCCATTCCTACGTTGGAGCCGGATCTTTACAACACAGCAGTGAAACGAGCCTGCGTTAATGCCACATAGAGGGAAGCTTTTATCAAAACCCCAGCTGACATAAGATATGGGCTTCTCCAATATCTTTAGTGGATGTTAGGAATTGTATAGAGTTTTAGTAGACTATGTTTTTTATGTTGCTGGTTGTCATTTTGTTGTTGAAGATATTGATGTTGAGACTATGTTTTTTATGTTGTTGGTTTGGATATGATGGATTGTGATGGATTGTTGAATTTTTATATTTGGTTTGCTTTCATTCTATTACTTACGTTATTGGTTTCTATTGTTTTTTATTTTTATTTTTACATGTATCTATATTGATTTTCTTGTATTTGTGTGATGACATAAGTACTATGGAAGATGAATCAAATAGTGTGTCTAATGAAGAAGTAGCAGCAGTTGAATGTTATATGGATGAGTTTGATATTGACCTAACAATAGGATGGTTATCTCTGGTTACTTTTGATAAGTCTTTGCTTACAAGAGAGCCTATTAGGGATAGTAAATTATTAGGAGCCAAATGGATAAGGGAAATTGTTTATGGACATTCATATAGGATATATGAAGCATTCAGGTTAGAGAGACATGTTTTTCTTAACCTATGTGATTTAATGAAGGCAAGAGGCTGGCTGAAAGATACTCGATATGTAAGGGTAGATGAACAAGTTGGGATTTTCTTATCTATGGTTGTTCAACAAAAACTCCAATAGAGATTTATGTGAGAGATTTCAACGTTCAGGACCAACAATCAGTAAGTTTTTTACTCTGGTATTGAAAGCATTTCTCGAATTATCGAAAGAAATTATCAGGCCGCCTTCTTTTGATATTGTTCCAGAGGAGAATTTTCTTGATCCTAACCATGGACGTTACTTTAAGGTATGATTTTTATATCAATTTTATATTATTAAAATATATATAGCCGATAATATTGTCTAATGCTATACTTTCATAAAATCACAAGACTACATTGGTGCTATTGATGACACCCACGTTAATACATCTGTCCCTATATCGAAACAAATCCCATTTAGATGCAGGAAAGGGACTACCACTCAAAATGTGATCTGTGCCTATTTGTTTGATATGAGATTTACTTTCGTATATGCTGGGTGGGAAGGATCTGCCAATGATTGTCGGGTTCTTTCAACAGCACTCGAAACTCCTCGATTGCAATTTTCTCGACCACCACCAGGTATTTGCTTTGTTATATCAAGTGATTTTCTTTATAATTGTATAGCTATTGCATATCATAACAAATTTATGTATATATTATTGTAGGAAAATATTATGTAGTAGATTCTGGTTATGCAGCACTTCCAGGATTTTTAACTCCATTCAAAGGTAAACGATATCATTTGAATGATTATAGGGGTAGAACGAGACGGCCCAAATCAGCAAAAGAATTGTTCAACTATAAGCATTCTTCATTGAGAAATGTTATCGAGAGGTCATTTGGGGCATTAAAAAATCGCTTCCCAATTTTGAGACACATGCCTCCATTTTCAATTCGAAAGCAAGCATATATTGTAATCGCATGTTGTACTCTCCATAATTATATTCGTGACCAAGACAAGATGGACAGGAACTTTGCCTTATATGGAGATCCGGAGTTTCCATTTGGACCTACACAAGACGATGTTGTAGATGATACATTACGTGATGAGGCGGCTGAGATAAACATGATCAGGAAAAATATTGCAAATATGATGGCAAGGGATCACAATATGCAAGAGATTCCATGACTTTTTATTTCCAACTTTTGCGATGTGTTTGTAAACTATTATGAATACATTTCTATTAATAATATTAAGGTCATCCAATTATATCTCCATGAGCACAAATGCCATTGAATGTATCATAAATGTGGACAAACAAAAGAAAAGCAAATTGTAAGCTATTGTATAGTTGACACTTCAAGACCTACAAACCGCCATCCGAAGCTTGCATCCTATTCAAGAAAGAAAAAAAAGCAAAAGAGGAGAAGAAAAACATCTCCCTTCATCAAAATTAGCCAAAACCTTATAATCTTATGTGAAACACGAAAATGAAATAGTTTGTAATTTGGAAGAAGATGGGTAAAAAGTAGCATCAAGATGGGATGCATCAACAACTCAAAATGCAAGAGACCGAGGTCTTTACTAATTGTTTTAGGAGCATACTATGAACTAAATGCATAATGACAGCAAAGCCACGGCATGCATGCACCATTCCAATAGTTGGAAATTTCCAACCCCAACCCGACATCCATATCAAGATTACAAGACTAAAATCCCCAAGCCATGCATGCACTAGAATTACAATTTTTTTTTTTAAAGAGTAAAAACTTAGTCACAAGGAAATTACTACAAATTCAATATGCCTTGTGCTTTTTTTCGTAATATTTGCTATATCAAACATTAAAATTCACAAAAAGAAAATATATTAATCTAATAATATTTTGATCTTGTCAATTCTATGTAATATCTAATCTATTCTTTTTTCTTATTTATTTTTATTTAAAAAAAAAAATTGGAATAGAAATTTTGTACAGTTATCAAACAAATATCTATTCTTTTTCTGTTCCAAAATAGAAATTTTGTACGCTTATCAAACAGGTTTTTTTGCTTTCGAGAAATTGTCCCGGAACAAAATAGAAAAGAACTATTTCTGAAAAAAAAAAAAATTCCCCGAACGAAGCGTTGTCATGCCCAGCCTAAGTTTCCTACTACTGAAACATATGAAACACTTTCCATGTCCTTTTCCTCTTTATCAGTCATAGGACTCTACTTTGTATTTAACTTAAAATGGGCAGCAAGAGGAATATTAATTAACCTTGTTTATGTAAAATTTCTAAAGAATCTTCTCAATGTACTTCTCTTGCGATAGGAACATTTTCTTAGCATCTCTATTTCGGGTAACTCTAATGCCAAGAATTTTATTTGCTAAACCTAAGTCTTTCATGGCAAAAGATTCAATTGCTTCTTTAACAACTCAATTTTTGAAGCATTTATGTCAATAATCAATATATCATCAACATAAAGTAAGAGAATAATAAAATCATCATCAGAAATTTTTTGGATAGACATACAATTATCTGACAAAGTCTTTTTGTAGCCCTATTCCATCATAACTATACCACTATCTCAATGCTTACACATAGTCATCTTTCCCTTTTACTTTGAAAACCTCTTGTTGTTCCATATATATATATATATCTCTTCCTCCAAGTCACCATGTAGAAAGGCTGTCTTGACATTCATCTGCTCAATCTCCAAGTCCAGGCTAGCTGCCAAGCCTAGTACCACACAAATAGAAGACATTTTCACCACTAGAGAAAATATACCATCAAAGTCAATGTCGTTTTCTCTAACTGAATTTCTTAACAACCAATCTAACTTTATATCGTGGTTGTGAAGTCTATTCATCTTGTTTCAGCCTATACACTTATTCTTCAAAAAAAAAAAATCATTTAAGCAATTACACCAGTTCAAAAGTATGATTATCATAAAGTAACCACATTTCATTTTACATAGCATCAAGCCATTTACTTTTGCACTCATCTCTTCTATTGCTTTTACATAACACTCTAGTTCACCTGCATCAGTTAATAATGCATACTCATCTTTAGAATGTTTAGTGGAAGGTCGTCAGTCTTTAACAGATCTCAAAACTGGAATATCCGGTGGATCATCTAATAGAGCTTTTGGTTCAAGAATAATGTTATCTATTTCAACATGTTCAAGGACATGTCCATTATCTGGAATGTTCACTTACTGCTGCTCCTCATCGACCTGTGTAGAAATATGTGTGAGAGGAAATAGATCCAAGTCAACTAAGTCATCACTAACTTATAGCACTGAAATCATCTCTGATTTCTCAATATCATGTATTGTATGATCTTCCATAAACATAACATCTCTACTTCTTACAATTTTCTTCTTGACTAAACCATAAAATTTGTAACCAAACATATCATGTCCATAGTCAATAAATATGCATTGTCGTATTTCTGCATCAAGTTTAGATCTCTCATCTTTGGAGATATACAAGAATGCCTTGCACCCAAATGGTCATATGAAACATCTTTGTTTGTCCAAACTCTATTGGGAACATTAAATTCTAGAGAAACGCATGGAGTAAGATTTAGTACATGTGCAACAGTACTTAAAGCCTCACCCCAAAAGAATTTTAGCAATTTTGACTATGAAAGTAAACATCTTACCCTTTCAACTAGTGTCATATTCATTCTCTCAGCTAAGTCATTTAACTAAAGCGTTGTTGGAGGTGTCCTTTGATGTCAAATACCCTGTTGTTTGCAATATTCATCAAAATGTCCAATGTACTTTCTCTCGTTATCAGTTCGAATGTATTTCAACTTTTTTTCAATTTGTCTCTTTACTGAAGCTTGAACTGCTTAAAAGTATATAATACTTTATCTTTAGTTTTCAAGGTATAAACCTATATTTTTCTTAAAAAATTATCTATGAAAATACTAAAATAAAGAGGTTTTGTCTTCATAAGACCACAAATATCTTAATGCACTAAATCAAGCTTGAAGGAAGGAAGTCTTTGAATGCAACTCTATTTTGTTTTCTTGCTAAACAGCGAGCACACCTCTTCAACTTTAAACTTTTCATGCCTGAAAAAAACTTTCTTCTTGGCCAATATTGACAAACCCTTCTCACTAATGTAACTGAGTCTCTTGTGCCATAACTCAGCTTTCTCTTCGCTGTCTCGTACATTAATTTTGTCTTTGGACAACTTTGTCTGCATAATGTACAACGAAAAATATTTTTCACCTCTAGTCATAACTAAAGAACTTTTGGTAAGCTTTCATCAACCATCATTGAAATTGCTGCAATACCCCTCATCATCCAGCTTGCCTATGGATATCACATTCAAATAAATATCAGGTATATGCTTAACATTATTCAATACTAATCTCGTGTCATTACTGGTCTTTAAGCACACATTACCAATGCCTATAATTTTAGCCAGCCCATTGTTTCTCATTTTCACAAATCCAAAGACACTTGGCATGTATGATGTAAAGAACTCCCTACGAGATGTAGCATAAATGGATGCACCACTATCAATTACCCAACTAGTTTCATGACATACAAGATTCACCGCATCACCATAAAAAAACAATGAGAAAATCTTATTTAAATGCAACAACACGATTGTTATCACTGTCATTATCACTTTTTTTTTTTTTTTTTACCTTTTTCTTTTTATTGATCCATTTTGAACTGATAGGAAAACCTTTAAATATGTCCTTTCTGATGGCAATAATGGCACTTAATATTAGCAAATCTATTGTATTTGCCTCTACTTTTATCTCTATTTCTCGGGTCTCGAGATTCACTTCTTGCCCTTTTCTTAACAACTAAGGCATCATCGTGTGAAGAGGATGATCCCCGTGTCTTTCTTCTCATCTCTTCATTAAAAATACTACTCTTGGTTAAATTCATGATAATCATACCATCCAAGGTAGAACTAGACAAAGACATTCGAAAAGTTTCCCACGAGTTCGACAAAGTACCAAATAATCATAACACTTGTATCTTATTATCAAATTTGATTCTCATCGCAGTTATTAGATTAATAATTCCTAGAAAAGAATTTAAATGATCATTCAAACAAGTATTATATTAATATTTTAAAGCCATCATCTGTTTTATTATAAATAACTTATTATTCCCAGTTTTTCATGCATATAATTGTTTGAGCTTATCCTTCAAATTGCGTACATATGTTTCCTCAATAATATTTTTCAAAAAATTATTGTCCACACACTTCCTAATATAACCACATACTTGACGATGAAATATAGATCATTCAACATCAGTTTTATTCTCTGGTTTCCCTTCAGCAAATACATGCATATAATAATCCTTTACATATAAAAAGTCTTCCATCTTTTCTTTCCAAATATGATAATTTGAACCATTCAATATAACTATAATCTCGTATTCGTTTCCATTGTTTAACACGAGGCAACAAAATCAAGCAATAACCAAAGCTCCGATACCATTTTGATAGGAGTACCCGACTCTTATAAAAATCTAATGGAAATCGATATAGTAAAGCAAAATAAATATCAAGCATGCAAACACAAGACGATTTTTTACATGAAAAACCTTCTCAATATGAAGAGATAAAAAAACCAGAGGACCGGAGTCCACCCAAAAATCTTCACTATCAACAAAATTGGTGAACAAAATTCTTCTTTAGTAAATACTAGAGGTATATAGCATCAAAGACCTCAAGAACATCATTATAACGATGCTTAAATATTATAAGAGATCAATGATAAATTTGACCAAAAACACAAGTTTTGATCAATTCACAAAAAAACCTAATATAGGGAACTTCAAACGAAAATCAAACCGTCTAGATTCAAGAAAAGTGCACCATGAACACATTGACAAAATTTCAATTGAATTGGATTACGAATCAACCTCCCATGCCAGCTTGATATAAATCAGACTAATCCCTAAACATCATATTTTCTGCTTTTTCTTTTTCTCTTGTTACTGCGTTTCTAATATCTTTTTTGTAGTTACCACTTAAAAGATAATGAAAAATCATATTTCTTTATATAACTTATTAGATAAACTTAAGCCCTTTTGAGCTTGCTATTTATTGGGCTTCCTTCACAATAGTGAACCCAACTAACACTTATTTCTCCATCATTAATGGCAAAAATATGTTATTTTCAAATACTAACACGCATTTTATATGTAAAAGGGAAACCTCTGTATCATTAGAGTCGAGACTCTCCAAGGACAACTCAAAAACATAGAATCTCCACTTGCTGCATAAAAAAAAAAAAAAAAAAAAAAAAAAAAAAAAAAAAAAAAAAAAAAAAAAAAAAAAGAGCTTATTTTTAAGCTCTTTTGGGCAAATTTGGAGAAATGATGGAGAACACGATGCGACTTGGCCCCCATTCACCTTGTAAAGCTAAGATCAGCATCAGAAGATAAAAAAAAAAGGTTAATAACGTTAATAATCCCTATAAATTTGATTAAATGTGTAATGTAATTCATGAATTATAACTCAATATATAATGTAATCTCTTTAGTCCATGAATTTTCAATTTGTTCATTCTACTCCCGAACTACTTGGGAAGAAGTGCCTCTGAAGCATTCGATTCATCTAATGAAAAATAATGTTCTACAATCGATTTAAGCACGAAAAAAGAACTAATGCCCCCATTCAGATATTTCAATTGAATTACCGATAAATAGAATTTTACGTGACTTATCTTGAACTATAATGAAATGAGAACATTAAATATTTTCATATATATTAAAAATCACAAATTATAATAAATAAATTGAAAGTTTAGGAATATCATTCAAATTGAATTACAATTTAAAAATCACTTCAAATACAAAAGGGAGCTACCATCTGTCGCGATTCGTACAATCTGACC
Organism: Eucalyptus cladocalyx; assembly: GCA_017140615.1. Taxonomy (NCBI): domain Eukaryota; kingdom Viridiplantae; phylum Streptophyta; class Magnoliopsida; order Myrtales; family Myrtaceae; genus Eucalyptus; species Eucalyptus cladocalyx. The sequence continues at coordinate 8,997,791 of CM029518.1, forward strand.
CTCGATTATAGTACAGTCCCCGCCTGTATTCGATGACTGCGGTGGACGCACTACCTATTGGACACGTCGCCAACCTCACGCCCCACGTGCTAAGACTACTTTCCTGGTCTAATCACGTGTCTTGCTCGATTTTAAGGGAAAACAAAAACAAAAAGACGAAGCATTTCTTTTTAAGCCCACGATACGTGGGTCATCTCTCCACCACGCCTTAATATTTTTAAACTATTGTCCACGGAGAGAATGTGTTAAAAAAAAAAAAGGGGAACAGCATCGGGCCTTAATACACGGTCCGGATTTTACCTTTCCTCCCCCTCGGGAGCGCATCCCGGGACAGGTGTCGCCCTCCCTTTTCCCCCCACCTTTCGCGTCCCTCTTTCCTCCACCAATATCCCCCACTAAACAAATGAATAAAATAATAAAAAAATAATGGGGAGGAAAAAAGGTTGGAGTATATTCTTCGTCACTCGTTACCCAATATAGCCATGATGAATGATAAATTAATTGACAAAATTAATTATGTGCGAGGCATATTTGGAGTGGGGAGGAGAGTGATGGACCCGCCACGAATCTCTGCGCGATCAACCATTATATTCATTGCCCCCACGCACCAATAATGCCGCCCGTTCTTCGTTAGGGAGGAGCTGGTGGCGAAATAAAAAGCAATTCGCGCGCATCGTGATGCTAATGCATCCATCATCACGCGCGAAAGCACGAACTTCCTTTTTTTGCCACAAATATCACATGACGCACGAGCTGCACCGGGCTTGATCCCACCTCGGGAAAGGAACCCTCTCACGCCTCGGTGAGGTCATGGCCTTGATGGCGCATCTCGTGTTATGGATATGGGATCATGCCGCCGAATATTTTCTCCTCTGTTGTAGCATTTTGAAATTTCATAAGAATTCGACCGGAGTTGATATCGTTGGGGAAATTCGAATTCGGGACCCTTTAATTTCGTTATATTGTGAAATTTGTTCAAATCGCTGTTGATGATTTTAAAAATTTAAATTATTGAATTAAATTTTCTGACATGAGGACAGATGTGGAAAATTTAACTTCATGTGAACGCTAGGATGAGGACAAAAGAAGGGGAAAGGATGGGGCGACGCATTGGGAAGTCGACACGTAATCCGTACAAAAGAGAGCCCCCACGTGGTCGCCCCACACGGCGGACTGGTCCCCAGCCCCCCGGAGAAAAAGCGAAAAGGACCGGATGCTTTTGTCCCCACATCCTCCCTCCTTTTTCTATGAAATATAAAAAAAATATATATATATATATATATGTATATCTATACTTATTTATTTATTTCGTTTTTTTTTTTGTGTGGCAAAAAAGTACAGAGAGATTTGCTTACTTGCTTCCTTCTAATTGGCTAGCACATGTTCTCCCGACACGCGTCCCGTCGACGCCAAAAGAGCGGGGCCCACGTGATCGCCCTTTCTCCCTTCCCTCTCGTCACCTTCGATCCCGACGCTCGCGGCAGCTGCTTTCCTTCTTTCCCGCTCGGCTTTCCAATGGTCAATGAAACCATAATTTAGCTCCAAAGCTTTCCTAGCCAAAGGTCTATGGTTTACCCAATGGGAGTCACGCGACTCGTGCCTGACTGCGTGGTTCTTAGGATAACCCGAGGCTTCGGTGGCAGAGCTGAGACTCGGCGTCCTGTGACCCGGTCGGATTGGTCGATCTCTCGATGCAATTGGCCGCGTTGAGGTATAGTTGTCGTCGTTCGGTTTGGATTATAATTACTTTGCAGAGAGGGGTCGATGGAGGATGTGGCCTATAGTAGTCATCATAAAGGCCACTTCCCCGCCCGAGGGGGCGCTCCGATTGGAGAGTTTTGCGTGGTCCCCGAGAGCCTCTCCGAGCGGACGTTTTCTTTCCCTTTTGGTCCACTGTTTTCTTTTTTTTTTTGTCCTTCTTCTGCTCGCCACCACTATTTTTTTTAGCCTTTTTCAGAGGAGAGAAGGGTAGTTTTATCTGTAGCTTTTCTAGTGACGCTCAACTATACATGCCTATCTCAAAAAAGAAGATTAAAAAAAGGAAATAGGAAAAGGAAAGGGTCGTGCATTTATCGGATGGAGTACGCCAAAATTGATTTTTGGGCCACCCAAAAGTCAATCACCAGAGCTTTGGCGAATTTAGCCTGAAGTTTTGACTTCACTACCCCTTTGACGAGTTAGCCCGATGCATTATTTGTCAAACAGAGATAGAGAGAGAGAGAGAGGTAGGTTTCAGTCCGTATTCAGATTGGGACCGGGTTAAGATTCGACTACAAAAATTTTAATCTAGCTTTAAACCATGTGTACCGTAAATGATGTTTTCGTTAATAAATTGAGAATTCGCTTTTCTGTAAAATAATCACAAAATTACGTTCTTGAGTTCACGCGAGGGGGTTCAACGAGCAATTTAATAGCCAAATGGAAAAAAAAAAAATGGGCAGATAGAAAGATGGGGAAAACCCTAAAGCTTTCCTAACATTCAACGTCACTCCAAGTACACAGCTCCTCGATTCTTGCTTCTAATTGTAGTCATGCTTATTCTTGCTTATAAAAGAACATCATTTTCCTCGAATAGAATCACCTAACTTTGCTAATCCGCCGGAAGTAGTAAATTGAACACGTAATCGATCCTTCTTCTTCTTCTTTTTTTTTTTTTTTTTTTTTTTAGCTGTTTACAAGGGGAATTATTGACCAAGAAGGGAGAAATATAAAGAAAATAGAAGGAATTAATACAAGGGATAAGATGAAAGATAATATTCGTGATAAGGCAACTAAAAGCCACCTCCCAAGAGGGAAAAAGGATAAGGCGGCGTCGGCGGACCGGCCTCTCCTCCGGCCACCGCCATTTCCGTAAAGTACCCGAATTGATTGCTCGCCACGCCGCCGTATCCACCCACGTCGTTGTAAGGTGGCGACAGGGCCATGTGCCTGCCGATCCCGTCATCGATCGAAGCCGAAGACGACGAGGTCGGAACCGCGGTGAAGTCGCAGAAGCGGCCGATGTCCAGATTCCCCTCGACCTCGGGCGAGGACATGACCCCGAAGTTGGTGCCCTCGTCGTCGTCCTCGCTCTTGATCGAGCTCGAGACCCCCATGCCCGACGAGGAGGAGGACGACACCGCGGCGGACGAGATCATGAGCCGCTGCCTCTTGTCGCCGCTCGCCACCGCCAACCGCTTGTTCCTGTCCCTCTCCCCCATCATCCGAGGCAGCAGCTCCGGGTCTTCGATGACCTTGTAGAGGAAGGCCATCATCTGCTGAGGGCGCCGCTCGGTCGCCTCCAGGCGCTTGCTCATGCCCCGAATCTCCTCCTCGAGGGCCCTCTGCTCTTGCCTCAGCCTCGCTATCTCGCTAGCGAGCTCCTCCTCGTCCATGTCGGCGTCGCTGCCGCCCTTCGACTGCGAGTAGGCGCCCTTGCTGTGCTTCCTCCGCACGATGTTCCTCAGCAGTTGCTTCTGGCCGCGGAGGAACCACTGGTTCGCGAACTCCCATCGGTCCGGATCGACCTTCCTGAAACCCTAGCAAAGATAAAAACCACACATCAAGAAATCAGTCCCGTCGCTGTACAACTCACAGCTTCAACAAGAATCAACACACTCTCCAAATAAATCCACGTATGCCCGACGGACAACGAGGATCGAACGATGGGGAGGAGGGCTTACATAGGTGTTGAGCTGGCGGACGAAGCTGGAGAAGTTGTTGTGCTTGAAGTAGGCGGGCAGCAGGCGCTGGGAGAAGTCCAGGGGTTCGACGACGATGAAGCTGTTGTTGGCCTTGCCCCAGGCGATGAGGTTGTCCGTCGCCTGGTCGCTCACCATCTGGTAGGTCTTCATGACGAACGGCGCGATGGCGTCGCCGTTGGCGGCCGCCGCCGCCGCCTCCATCCCATGCACGCTGGTATACATTTCTCAGAGACCCTGTCACGCTCTCTCTCTCTCTCTCTCTCTCTCTCTCTGGACTATAGCTCTTCTCGTGAAAATGGGGTTTGAGGAGAGAGTGCTTTTCTTGGGGTTGAGAGAGAAATGGCAAAAGCTGAGCTACCTTTTTCTCTTTGGAGAGGTTAAATTCAAAGGACAAGATGGACTTTGGATATATATATATATATATGGAGCAAAATAGGCAAGAGATGGGACTCGACAGTAGCCACCACCGAGGGGGGCTCGTAGCTAACGTGGCACCAATCGGGATGGGCAGTGATACTTGGAGAGGGGGAAGAGGGTGGGCCCCACCCCGCGCTCCCATTCATCATGTTACAGGTCAGAGCCCCGACAAGGTTTCTTAGATATTTGTGAGGGCAGGTGTGGTTCTTCCCCCACGCGCGGGACGGGAGTCGTTGATCTTAATCGTCGTCGACATCGTCAATTTTTAGAGAGGGGAAAAAGGAACTGAGAACGGTGGTCGACAGAATTGGAAAGTTTTATGAGAGCGCAAGCTTGTCGTGTTTACTTCTGTCACTGCTCGAGATTTCAAGGGTCCATCATGCTAAGGAGAAATTACAGTGTTTGGTATTCATCGATTATTCTGTTTCAGTATTTATCACGACATGATACCACTTGCCGTCGATGATTTTTTTTATAGCTTGATCAATCGACTCTCGAACTCCTCATGAGGGCTCTCGTTGATTGCGCTCTGCAATTATATTGTCAACCTTCTTCACCGACAACTTGTATCTCTTCAATCCCTTTGTTCATTGCTTTCATGACCAAACTCTGTTCATGTCGACCAAATCCTAGTTATCGATTGATTGATTGTAACTTGAAAATTGGTCATTTTTGGGTATAAACACTTCCACCTACTAAAGTCATCCTTGATGTGATAGGTCTTTTGCATTATCGACCATAATCATCTCTTTATACTAGTTTACTCTTTCTTAGGTTTAATATGCGATGGTCGGCATTTCTTGTGACGAGGATGCTTACCCATTCGCCAATGGCGATGTCCTTCGCGAAAATAATTACAAGTCGCATGTCGTAGGAGGCTCCTTAGAACTTCTGTGACCTACCATCCCCCTTCGTTAAAAGGAAAAAAAAAAAGGAGCCGAGGGGCGGAGCTTCCCATTTCCGATGCGGCTCCATTTTTCGCAATAAGAAAAACGAACGGTGTTGTCGCCCCAGCTAATACAGCTTTAGCGACGTGGAGATCTATCAGTAGCTGCGACCGGTAGCAACTCCCACGTTATCATTCCAAAACAAGACGTCGAAGAATATGATAATCGAAAGCAGAGGGGCGAAACCCGAGAATTCGAGTGTAAAGAAAGGTTTTTTTTTTTTTTTTCTATATACGGACATTGCTAATCCACATGTATTCCGATATCAGTGGGCATCTGGTTGGACCGTGGACATGCTGACTTTAGTAATAGGAAACTACCTTTTGTACTTGGAAGTTCAATGGGCGGGGGAATATATCTTTTAGTTTAATATGTGTTGATAGCGAAAAAAGGAAAAAGGGGAGTACTTTTGACGCGTGTAATCCCACCTTGTCAGCACCGAAATAGTAATTGATTTCATCACCGTGACGATATTATGCACGGAGATGATGCTGAGTGTCGTCTTGTGTACGCATCACGTGTTTTTTAATATTTGGACTAAACGTTTCTGGGTATTTTTCGAGTCGGTATTTGTATCGAAGGTGTCAAGTTCGATTCCGCACAATCCCCTTCATCCATTTATCGATTCCTTTCTTTAAATGCCTTGGATCTATAGAATCGTTTGTACATGGATCTCGCTAGGGGTGTGCAAAACGGACCCAAATCAAGAGTTGCCCGAACAAAACCAATCCGGTTGGTTGGGTTCGGCTTTTGGGAGTATTGGCTTGGTTTATAGTTCCTAAAAGTGGAACTGATGTTTAGGTAGTCCGATTTCCAGTTTCAAGAGAGAATCGGACCAACTACATATCTTTTCTTTATTATTTTTAGTTCTTCAAAAAAATAGTGGGTAATTTATTATATCCAAGGAAATAGGAGTCTGTAATTGGATAATAAGATATCTAGGGAAAAAAAATAGTAACTAGTTCAATTTGACCGGACTGGATCACTGATTCTTGATTCCCAATTTTGAGAACCAGAACATGTGTTAGAATGCACGTATAAATGAATTGTGTTAGAGAAATCCAATATCGGAGAATTGATGTAATGTATAACAGTTAATATATTATAATTGACCCATAACTCATTGACTTAAACTTTTAAGTAAAAATAAATATTAACAAGCTCAGATTTGGACTCTCTCTAGGCAATCGCTCTCCTTAGGTGAATGAATCAAACTTCTGATATGCGCTCCCAACAAATTGTAGCAGAGCCCATGGTTGCAATTTCCGGGCATGTGAACCTTATGGTGTGGCAACACAGGCCTAAAAGGATGCCTAAATTAAAAGGAAGCAAACCTAACATTGAACTCATACGTGAGGGAGAGATGATTATGATGTACATGTGAGTAAGTTGTATTAGAGAAATCCTACATCGAAGAATTGATGAGATGGAGAGTAGTTAATATATCATAGTTAGCTCATTACCCATTGATTTAAGCTTTTGAGTGAATGTGAGTCAACTGAATATATTGATGAGCTTGGATTTGAACTCCCTCTTAGATGATCTTCTTAGGTGAAGGTATCAGATTTCTATTGGGCTCTCTACCAATCACCCCTATGCCTCACACATCGAGATCTATGCTAGAGACATTCAGTATCAATTGGCCCTCACTTATGGGGAGTATTATTAGGATACAAAGTGCTAATAGTTTAGATATTTGGAGTACCCAATTGCGGATATATTTTAAGTAGGGTAAAAGTCACAGAAAAATCTCAAACTATGCTTACTATGACACATTTATTTTGAACTTTTTTCTTCTTCTTCTTCTTCTTCTTCTTCTTCTTCTTCTTCTTCTTTGTAATATCGAAAATCCCAAATTATACCTATCGCTAGGAGTGTGAAAAAAAAACCGAAACCGACTAAAGCTAGATCAAACCAATCCACAACTGATGAGTCTTGATTCCAATATTGGAACCAGCAAGTATTGGTTCGTTTCCAAATTCTAAGAGTGGAACCGCTTACTGAGATCGGACCATTACATACAAATATATATTTATATATAATTTTTTTAAAAAGTAAGTTTTAACATTTCATATCAAAATCCTAGTTTTTTCTTTGTTTCTCTTTGTTTATCGTCTCACTCATTTCATGACCTCACCTCCCTCTCTCCATCTTGTAGCCTCACCTTGGTGGCCTATAGCCTCGTCAATCCCTTTCTTACTCTTGCTTTGGGTTGCCTTTGATCACACTCACTCTTGATTGCCTCCAACCTTGTCGCTTGCTCTCAGGTCTCACGCCTTTTTCGAAGTGAGGATATTTCAATCGAAGATTGGACTGGCTATCCGGTTCCTAGCTAAGTCCATGGAACTAACAGGCAATTTTCAATTCCAATTTTTCAGAACTGACCTTTCGTAGGCAATTTTTTATTTTAAGGTGAGGGTGAGAATCACCCACCTTAGAACCGATCACCCTTATCCATTGTGGACACATTTATATTCAACTTTTCAATTAAAATAACATTGTTTTTATTTAACTTTAGTCAACATTATTTGCATTTGGGTTTGTAGGCAAATTTTTAACGAATCTCATTAACAAAACTTTGACGTAAGATGACGTGTAGGTATAAGTTTGAGATATTTTGTGTTATAAAAAAATTAGAATAAATGTGTCAAAATTAATATAATTGAGGATTTTTGGTTGCTATTGCCTTTTTAAGTATTATGAGAGCTCAATGTTACTATGAATATCATTTCAAAGGACGGGAGATTACATGGTTGCATTCGAACAGGAGACAAATTAAATGCTTCAAGAAACCTTTCCGCTTATTTACGTGCATGACTATAAGGAGGACAATTTTTTCGGTCAAAGAGAAGAAATCATGATTAGGACAACTTTTTCACAACCAACCAATGAGGAGTCGCCAAACAGTCTGGCTCACACGTGAGAACACCATTTCTTTTCTTTTTTCGTTTACATAATATGATGTCACTTTCAGTGGTAGACGGTAGGCCTAACACCTAGACCTAAACATGAAGCTAGAGCAATACTTAGCTCGCAAATCTCACTCCATAGAAGGCCTAAATAAATTGGTCCGTCGCATCAATACAATTGACCTTTATAACCGAGCATTTAAAATAGATTTTAATGAAGTTTGAAATTTAAATCTGAATTTGATTCAATTTCTTAATTCCAATATTTATCTTTGATTAGAAAAGCTTTTTAGTTGCTTCTTAATAAACTGTTTACTTTCTTTACACGCTTTGTTAGATTTCCGTAGAGAAGTTTTTGTTCAAGTTCAGCCGCCCTTTTACATCTCAACTTCAGCCGCCGTCGCTCTGCTCTGTTTGTCTTCTTCTTCTTTTTAATTTGTGAATTCATTTTTTCTTAATTTTTTAATACTAATTTTATTTTTTAACATCCCTTATTGCTAAATTCCTTGTCTCCTTCCTTAAATTCCACGTGGGATACAATGTTGGCGTTCAACAGTTAATTTCAGCATTTCCCTCTCTATTTTCATAAAAGAACCAATTCAAAAAAAAAAAAAGCATATATTTTAGGGGGCCGAGTTGGTGGACTAAATTTTCCTATAATTTTTGCTTTTCTATTTTGCTTTTATTTTAGACTCCATTTGTTTGGCAAAAAAGTAAATTATTTGAAAAATATTTTCTTAAAAATAATCATTTATATCACTTAAAATAATTAATCAATTCATTATTGATAATAATTTATGTCGAAATATTTTCATTGATTCATTTTTGTAACAAGTAATTGTTCTTAAGAAAATATTTTCTAAATCATTTTTTTTTCACGAAAATCTATTTTTTTGCAAAAAATATGAGAAATGTCTTCAAGGAAATTAATAATATTTTTATGATGTTTGGTTAAAATTTAAAAATGAACTGGAAATTATTTTCCATCATTTGGTAAGGAAAAGTCTGATTTGATTTTTCTAAATAGACAATACTATTTCAAGTGCTAGTGACTTGCACATGATAGTAGGAGAATCGTGTGTGGGCACTAGCGTCCTAGGTCAAGCCTTGATGGACCATGACTCAGGCGTAAAGGACTTGAGCACGAGCATAAGCATCAATTTAGGGTCCCAAGAACCTACTATTGATGCCCAACTCCCTAGTGCTCCATCTCAAGTCCATAGTGGCCAAGCCCAAAGACCTAGTGCCTATGCCTGAATCTCAGCACCCGAGCTTGGGTCCATAAAGGGTAAATGCAAGACCTCAATGCCTGTGTTTAGGTCCTTGGCACTTGAGCTCGAGCCTAGTCCTAGTACCTAGGTTCTAGGCTCAATGGATCTGAGCACAAACTTCAAGGACCCTAACACGAGTACTAGGAGTCTTGGATTTGGCCACGATAAACATGAGCCTGGGCGTCGAGGACTTAAGCAATGACATCGAGGTCTCGAGCTTGGCCTTGATTGACCTAGATCAAGTGTTGGGGATATGGGCATTGGTGTTGGGGTCTACGGCTCAGCCTTGATAGATTAAAGCGTGAGTGCCAAGAGCCTCAATCTCAATTAACATTGCCTTGGGCACCGGGGATGCAGGCATAAGTATCGATGTCTCAAGAACAAGCACCGAGGTTATGGGTCTCAGCCTCGATATACACTTGTTATTAAGGATCCAAACCGAAGCATCAATGCTCAAGATCTAGGCATGGATACTTGGATTTTGCACTTGGCCTTTGTTGAACCAGGCCAAGCCTCGATGGATATGGGTACTCATATTGGGGTCGTAGGCCCAATCTCATTGGACTCAACCTCGGGTGGCGAGACTCAATCCTGAAGGTCAGGGACTTTGGAAACTAACGTAGATATTCTTATGCACACGTGTAAAGTTTCAGATTTAAGCGTTGAATTGGAAAATGATTTCCAATTTATTAAAGAAAGAATAATTTTTCTGAAATTCAGTACAGATTTTCAGTTGATTAGGAAAATTTTCTTATGTCGACTAATTTTCTTACGGAGCCTTACTTACATTTTTCCATTCATTTTCCTTTTCTTGAGGTATAAAAGGAGAGCGTACACGCGTCTCCTAGATCCGGGACATGGACAGGGGAGATGAGAAGATTAGTACGACCCGAACCAGGGGGGATGCAATGGCAGAACGGAGGAGAGCGGTCCACGGTTCTCCCAACAGTGGCGCTGGCGCGCCTTGCATTTTGGACAGAGTACGCTCTCGTGCGTCGGCTCCTGGCTGAGACCATCGACCTCCCTTGTGTGTCGGCCATTGGCTCGGCCACGTGTAGGCCTCTCGCTTTTTTTCTTTATCGTAATTCGAATTAAATAGTTTTGTTTTTGGGTGCTACTGCTAGGGACGTGGGGAGCGATTGTAGGCCACGTGTAGGCCTCTCGCTCTCCAAGAGTCCGTGGTTGTCTTGTCTATATATGATAGGCCTCCACGCAATTTGTCGGCCGTTTCATAGTAAAATGTCGAGCTCATCCGTGGCGTGCGATGGTAAACTTTGTGCTTGCCCATATTCCCTCTTTCGATTATAACTTTGTTTGTAGCATGTTCAATATTTAAGAGAGTTGGGCGAAGCGGAAGTTAGAATGTCAGCTCGAGTAAAGCAAACATGACGCTAGGATCCAATGCCTCGGAAGCCTTAAGAGTCTCTTCTTTACTGTGTTTTATTGAAATGTCATAAATGATTCTCGTAGGTTGAGCGTCCTTTTCTAGGAAAATGTAGAATATGACAAAAAAAAAATATTAAAGGAGCGCGTGAAGAAACAAACTTAGGTTGGTCAGAAATTCGTGAGGGGGAAAAACTAGGGGTGTCCTCTCTTCATGTTCTTCTCCCATGTCGCTTTCAAGCATAGCATCGAGGCCTCACTATTGCAAGGCCTTCTTTGGCTACGGCTTCACTCGTCGCCTCGGCCTTCTCTCTGTCATCGACGGCAGAAGGAGGTCGTGGGGGAGGACGCTTCCGGTGCTTCCATAGCAAGATGCTCGAGAGCTCCATGTACGAGGGAGGGCAGCTGAGGATGTCTCCGGAGAGGATCAGGATGGCGGTGGGAGGGGAAAGGTTGGAGGATGTGTTCGGGAGGAGCCAGGAAGAGGAGATGTCGGTGTTTGAGGATGGTGCATTCCAAATTGCCAAGGGAAAGGGTGGCGGCAAGTTGGGGTTTGGAAGAGGGAAGAGTCTCGTGAGCCATGATTTCCTTGCCGGATCCGGCGAGGTGGAGCGTCTCGCCCGAGGTTGACGAAGTTCATGCTCATAGGAATCTAGCGAGGTCAAGTCTTATCAGCCTTGGGAGAGTTCGTCCCTTGCCCATGGCTGGTCATCGGCTGTTGTCGTGGCCCGACAATTGGCCAAGGGAGAAGGAAAAATGAAAAAATAAATAAAGAAAAGAAAGAATAGTTAAAATTTTGAATTGTTTTTCTAAAATTTATTGGGATGATCAGATAAGATTTTTCATATTAAATGACTGAAAATATTTTCCTATTCTTTTTGAAGTTTTAGTCAAACACCGTCGTTTTCCTGAAAAAGTTACTTTCTAAAAAATGTCTAATTTTTCACGAAATAAATAAAGTCCGAAGTCATTAAAATACATGTGTATTTTTACAATAATCATTAATGAAAATGGAATACTTCTCTTTTTCTTTTTTTGTTTTGATGAAAAAGAGAAGTAACATAACAATTCTATTGGCTTATAGGGCAAAAAGGACGATCGATGGAATGAAAAGAATGACCAAATAGGGAATGTCAATTCGGACCTCCAAAGAAAGGACCCAAAAAAAAAAAAAAAATGTGGACCCACTACTTTCTACTCTGACCGCTTGCTACATGAATTGCGACAACTGGAAAGACATGACCCAAGAGGATAGCTACCGCTTGCTTCTCGGTCACGACATGAGAATTGTCCGACCACCTAAAGCCGAATTGAAACCAATGCAATTCGAGAGTGTTTTTCTTTTTTAACTCCTATTTTTTTTTATTGGTTTTATTGACTTGGCTTAGGTTCGAAGGGAAAAGCGAAGTCCACTAATTCAACCACGTCTTGGTTCCTCCTTAGGAAGGACAACGATGTCTGGAGACTTCTTCATCATGTGCGACAAGGGCACGAGAAAGATGTGGTTTCCATGTCTAGTGGAATTCATTCTCGACCGTCGATTATATTTCATGACGAAGACTGTTAATGGTTATTACATTTACCATCACGCCACGAGTCTCATGCTAAGTCAATTAGAGAATGTCGGTGATTAGATTGTTTAGAAGTATGCAACCAAATGAGCCGGTTTTGGATAACCAAGTCGAAACTGTTCGAAGGTCCTAAAAAGATAGAGTTAATAGGGAAATTCTAAAATGAATGTGATTACCACGATCTCTTTGTCTCTACTATTAATTTACCCATTCGAGTTCATAATAGATCGATACTCTAGAAATTCAAGTCAACATGGAAAAATGGAACGCGTCCAAAAATGAAAACATAAACAATGGTACCATTCAGAAGTCGCGTTGCATGTGAATCTGCAGAATCTAGTTGTTGGAATTGTTGTTTTGAGTTGTTTATCAAACACACTTAACAACGACCATAATACTACTGGCTAATTGGAATAAAGTCAAGTATGGATATGAACATATGAGGAACTTGACAAAGATTAGAAGGGTCTCGATGTCATATGCGAGTGTGAATAGAGGAAGAAAATTTGGTACTGTTTTGACGGTCCAAATTGAGATCAAGTGTGGTGCTAGAAGATGCTGCTTGAAATGTCATCATCTCGGGGAGCATGAAAGGACTGGTATAAAGGGCAGTTAGAAAAGGGTTTTGATTGCGAGCCACTTTTGATTTTGCGTTCTCCGGATTTTGCTCAACGGCTGAGAGATCTATCTTGAACGTTAGTTCGGAGACAGGACAAACTACAAATCGAGCTCTACTTGTGCATCTTCCATTCGAGGACGCCCCAGATTTTAGTAAAGATTCTGGTCAGATCATGATTTAGGGTTTGCTTGTACAATGAGCTGAATAAAGATGAGTTTTGTGGTGTGGTGATGCCAAGATTAAGCAGGACTTAGGAACCTAACAAGGAGACCTCAAAGTTGCTGCTCATATAATACGGGAGGCGAACCATCAATTTGAGCTGAAACTTGAAAGGACCGCTCGAACATGAAATCACTGTATTTGGCATCGTAGAGAATCGAATTTGTGCTGTTGCACTTGATCCTATGTATCTAGCTTTAAATTTGTTTTTGAGATAAGTATATTAAAAATTCTAAAACTTGTTATGAAAGTGTAATCAAATCTTAAAATTTTCAAAAATTACAATTAAGTTTTAAAACTTGTCAAGAATGTGTAATTGAGTCCTAAAATTTTCAAAAAATGTAATCAAGTCCTAAAGCTTATCATGAAATTGCAACTGAGTCCTAAAATTTTCAAAAAATGCTATTAATAAAAAGACTTGATTTGATTAATTTGACAAGTTTTAGAACTTGATTGCACTTTCTGAAAGTTTTATGACTTGATTGCATATTTTGAAAATTTTAAGTTTCGATTGCACTTCTATGAAAAGTTTTAGGACTTAATAATTGGGGTGATTGTATGACTAAACCCTCAAGCCACGAGTAACAAGTGTCGACCCCATTAGGTTGCAAAAACTTTTTTTTTTTTTAAGTGATAAGTATATTGAAAGTCTTAAAACTTGTTAACAAAATATAATTTAGTTTTTAAATTTTCAAAAAGAGCAATTAAGTTTTTAAATTTGTCATAAAATGGCAATCGAGTTCTTAAACTTTCAAAAAGTACAGTCAAGTTCTAAAACTTTCAAAAAATGCAATCAAATCCTAAAATTTGTCAAATTAATCGAATCAAGTTCTTTTGTTCATAGCATTTTTTGAAAATTTTAGAATTCAATTGTACTTTCACGACAAGTTTTAAAATTTAATTGCAATTTTTGAAAGTTTTATGACTCAATTCCATCTTCGTGACAAGTTTTAAAACTTAATTCCAATTTTTGAAAATTTTAGGACTTAATTACACTTTCATAATCAGTTTTATGACTTTTAATGTACTTATCTAAAAAAAATTAAAGTTAGATACATAGGATCGTGTGCGACAAGACAAATTCGATTCTCTATGATGCCAAATACAATGATTTCATGCTTGAGCGGCCCTTTCGAGTTTCGGCTCAAATCGAGGATTCACCTACTATATTATATGAGAAGCATCTTTGAGTTCTCCTCGTTAAGTTCCTAAGTCCTGCTGAATCTTGGCATCACCACACCACAAAACTCATCTTCATTCAGCTCATTCTACAAGCAAACCCTAAATTATGATCTGATCAGAAACTTTACTAAAATCTGTGGCGTCCTCAAATGGAAGATGGACAAGTAGAACTCGATTTGCAGTTTGTCCAGTCTTCGAATTGAGGATCAAGACAGACCTCTCAGCCGTTGAGCAAAATCCAGAGAATGCAAAATCGAAAGTGGTTCGCAATCAAAACCCTTTTTCAACTCCCCTTTATGCCTGTCCTTTCATGCTTCCTGAGATCATGACATTTCAAGCAGCATCTTCTAGCGTCAAACTTTGGATCTCAATATGGACCGTCACACTCCATTCACACTTGCATATGGTGTCGAGACCCTTCTAAATCTTTTTCAATTTACTCGAATGTTCATATCGATACTTAACTTTATTCCGATTAGCTAGCAGTATTACGGTTGTCATTAAGTGCGTTTGATAAACAACTCGGAATAACAACTCTAACCACTGGATTCTGCGTATCCACGCGCAACGCAACTTTTGAACGATACCATTGTTTATGTTTTCTTTTTTGGACGCGCTCCATTTTTCCGTGTCGACTCGAGTTCTTGGTGTATCAACCTATTATGAACTCGAATGGATAAACTAATAATAAAGGCAAAGAGATCGGGTAATCATGTTCAAGTTAGTGACGTGAGATACTGAGCGGATGCTAGCACTTGGGGATGTTCTGTTATGGCCGTGCACTCGAAAACAAACATAGTGATTTCCTACTCACGTTTCGCTCGTAGTTGTAGCTACTGGTTGAGCTACCTGGATTCTTTGCTTCTCTGTTATTACCGTGTTAGTCGAAAACAAGCATTGTAAGTTTCTACTCACACTTTGCCTACAATTACAGCTAGTAGTCAAGTTACTTAGATTTCGCACCGATTCCCTGTTATCCAACGGACGTCCGTTGGGCCATTTTTTCCTTAACAACCATAACCCGACTCTTAACCAATTTGCGATTTGTGAATACTAAGGAACTTGTCGAAACCTAATTTCCCTCTGATGAAAGGCAATTACGCCATCATTCTTCCTTCATTCTCAGGCCCGTTGGTTGGCTGAACATGGGTGTGCTAGAGACAAGCGTACGTGGAAAGCCGAAAAGGACAAGAATGTACTAGAAAGGGAAAGGTATCCCGAAAGTCAGAAAGCGACGACTAAAGGCGAAATAATTTCGATCGATTTCCGCCGGATTGAGGCGTGGATTAGGATGTCTAATCGGTAGAAAAAGCTTCATTGGACTGAAATGATTTGGGGCTCGAGCCGACTTGGAGAATCTGCTGGATGCCACCCCCGTTGCAAATCTAGCAGCTATTCAGGATTAAAGTATCTCTTGATTAGGTTTAGGAGTGTCTAGAGTTCCTCGAATTGTCTTAGCATTAGAGGGTGATTTTGACTTGAAGGAACAGTCATTTGTACATTGCCATCTCATTTTTTTATTTTTTTTTTGTTCTTCTACATTGCCATCTCATTTCACGTAAGAGTCTATGGACCCTCCAAGTAGCTTCATTAATGTGGATTTATCTCCATATTCTAGAGAATCCTTCTATTATCTACATTCACACTTGGATCATGACGACAACAATTTCGAGAACATTAGTAGAAATTCATTGCCATCTCCCCATGAAATTAGATTGGACGACATAAAGGTTGATTAGATTTCTAGTTCCATTGTTGTATATAAGAATTGGACAGGCTTTCGTTTTAATTGTTGCAAACGTATGCATCGAGGATACATTTCTACAAATTCCCCCAAAATAAGCAAAGCAAAATGAACTATAAACACATAACCCTTGATCTTTAAAAGCTGAGCGAATTAAAGGACAAAGTCAAGTTTGCATGTGCCACGATGTCAACAATTTTGATGCAAAAGCTTGGATAGGTATAGAAAACAAGCAACTCTCGGATTATGTTCACAATCAATTGGGAGTACCTTGACACATTCAGGTGGTTAACATCTACAAAGAAACGAAAGACCAACAATGGTATATTTCACCGTGGATCGTCCTTCATAACGTGTCCCTCCAATCAGTTGGATCCACCTACATGATGTGGTACGACCCAAAGATTGTGATGTGACCATGATAACATAATCTCAGTCACCTCTAAAGAAGGGGACAAAAGTCATTGCACAACCATATTTGGAGGATTATTAGGTTATGTCCGGTCAATTGGACATTTATGAAATTTGGATTTATTTGATTAGAAATGGCGAATATCTTTTTATTATTATTATCATTAGATAAAACCCCCAAAAGTGTCGATTGATATGATGCCACAAAGTCTTGCTATTCCTAGCCACGGGATAGCTGAACCCAATTTCTTTAAGTTGTAGCGATTTGATTGGAGGAGGAATTTTGCTCGATACATCATACGGTGGTGAGTCACATCCACGAGTCCTAGACCCCGGTGAAGTGTCGAAACTTGCTTCGAAGTTGAAGATCAAGTAAATGTGTTTTGACATTGACAATAGAGAGGAAGGATGGGGTAGCAAGCAATCGGCAAGAAAGAGCCATGACTTATGTTAGCTTGGAGGTCAGGGTGAAACACAGTCGACGGCAGTTGGTCGTTGGACTGGGGGCAGCACGGTTTATGTCGCAGCTGACACGGCAAGGCGTCGATTCGGATTTAATTGTAAAACTCAAACAGTATAATTGATTATGCAAACGGTGATGTCATATGCTCATTAGATCTGTTCCTAAATGAATTGCAATTAACAAGGATTAAAGTTGTTCGAATGCCTTCTTGTGAGAAAATGTACTGCAATGTCCTGTGATGTGAAATCATAGAATGGTACTAATAAGTTTGGTGTGTTTATGTGTCCTTAAATGTTTTTCATATTTCCGAAGTGTTCACTTTAAATAATGGTAGAATATCAAACGGCGAGAAAAAAATATCTAATTCTAAATAAATACTAATTTTTTTCCTAATCACTCCAAGATATCACGTGGCGGCAATTCTAGACCAATCATGCCTTGCCAATTCAATCATTATCCAATGTTCGTTATTTGTTGCTAGGGCGGCACTTTTAGAGAAATCTATTATGAGGAACGCCGTCACCATGTCCCTTTCTAGGGGGTTACAAAGTTAATTCTCATTCAAAATGCTTAAGTTTGAACATACATAATAAAAGTTTCAAAACAAATAAGAACTTAAAAGGCTTGAGTAGGGGTGGGAAGCCAATTTGAAAGGACATTTCATCTTTGGGCTTTGACTACCCAATCAGCGATTTGGTTTGATTCACGGTTGCGATGGGCCCGATTAAGATCAGAGAAAAACCTTATTCGAGCCTGAGCCTCATTGATATAGCCTAATCAGTGCTTGACACCCCTCTTATCAGATTAGTGTGGTCTGATTTTAATTCCATGCACTTGTCAGATAGTGCTTGAAGGCGTATTATGGTTTCCAGAGGGGCAATTGCTTCGATTTGAGTTGCACACGACGCCCTCGCGTTCCTCCCGACTTCCCCGTCCAAGAGACCAGAACGATCATCGAATGACCGAGGGCTATGGCAACCTCCTTTTGTCCCCCTCCGAGGGTACGATCCATCTATGTTTACCTTTCAAAGCGCCCTGTTCCGACGGCCTCCAATTCCGAGACCGGCCGATCCGATGCTCCCCCTTTTCGTTTTGTTGTTGATGCCTGCTGAGTGATGTGCTCTTTCGTCCATGGGCTCTTTCTGTTTCCATCTCCTTGACTTGCTAATGTTTGGTACAAACCATCGGGTTCTCTTTTGTTCATGGGCCCGGGCATTAGGGTTGTGGACTCAGGCGCGGGAGTACGGTCCTGATGTTGGGGACCCCATGAACCAACGTTGGGAATTTTGTGCTTTAAGTATAAAGTTTCTGATTTAAGTGCCGAGTTTTAATCATATTATAGAAAAATTACTTTCAACTTGCTAATGATAAAATCATTTTTTTTTCTGAATTTAAATAAAAATATTCCATTGATTAAGAAAATATTTTGTATTGACTTATTTTCCTAAGCAATACGAATGTCAAAAACTAGGAAAACATGAAACAGACAGAGCTTTAGTTGCATTTTTTTTCCAGATATTTTCCTTTCCTCCTAGAATCGGGACGTGGACATTGTACAGGGAGATGAGAAGATTAGTACGACCCGAACAAGGGGGATGCAATTGCAAAATGGAGAAGAGTCCAACAATAGAGATAAACAATTTTAGGTTTCCCACATGTTTCACTTAGAACCTGTAACTAACCCGTTGAAACATATTCCTTATTTTTAGGAACTTAGAATCTATCCTGTATATCTTGAAACTTAGATCCTCTATCTCATTACAAGTTTCAGGATTGATTCCAAAGTCTACCAAGGTTCAACTTTAATCATTAATTGAATAATTGCAGTAAATTATTACCTATAATTGAACCTAGAACCTACCTGTTAGGGATTAATATGCGATGGTTGACATCTTTTATGATGGGCATGCTTTCCCATTAGCCAATGGCGATGTCCCTTGTGAAAATAATTATGAGTCGCATGTTGAAGAAGGCTCCTTGGAACTCCTGTGACCTACCATCCCCTTCATTGGAAAAAAAAAAAACGAGCCAAGGGGTGGAGTTTCTTATTTCTGATGACGACGCAACTCCATCTTTCGCATTAAGAAAAGCGGACGTTGTCACCCCTGCAACAAAAGCTTTAGCGACATAGAGATGGATCGGTAGCTACAACCGTTAGCTGTAAAAATTTTCGTAATGTGGCCTATATTTAGAGGTGAGCATGTTGAACCGCCCAAATTGGAAACCGCCTGGATCAAACCAAACCGGAGGGATTGGTCCATTTCTCGGTTCCATAAAAATGGAATCGGTGATTGTCGGTTTAGTTCCGGGTTCCAAGGAGAACTGGAGCAAAACCAGACCAATTGGAGCAACCCTTTTTTTAAAAAAATAGAAATAAAACTTAAAAATAGTAACAATTCTTGTGTTTTTCTTAATATATATTGCTAAGTAATTGGTTCCATGGGGTCAGTCTGGTTCGATTCCTTGTCCAAAGTCAGTCCATCTAGTTCCCGATCTCAAAAATTGGGAACCGATTCTCCCAATATGGTTTTCGATTCTTAGGTGGAACCGGATTGAACCAGGAATTGATCATCCCTACCTACATTAATTGATCTAGTAATTTATCATTTTACAAGGTTAGTCTAAAATAAAATAGAATTATTTTTAATTAATCTAATATGTGGCTAGCTAGTATGAGTCGAGTTGAACCTGACCCGTAATAAGAAGGCATGAAGGAAAACTCTATAAATAATGCTTAGGTCTCTCATCTAACCCTAACATTCACAATTATTCTCACAAATGAGTGTTTCCTAAGTGTTAAGGGT
Source organism: Eucalyptus cladocalyx (assembly GCA_017140615.1). Taxonomy (NCBI): domain Eukaryota; kingdom Viridiplantae; phylum Streptophyta; class Magnoliopsida; order Myrtales; family Myrtaceae; genus Eucalyptus; species Eucalyptus cladocalyx. The sequence goes on from CM029518.1 coordinate 9,017,414, forward strand.
GAGGGATCATCTCATTAAGTCAAATAATACAAAGGATTATAGAGGAAAAACACTTACGCTTAAATTGTCATGCTTTTGAATATTTGGAGTGAACAGTTCTGGGTATTTTTCGAGTCGGTATTTGTATCAAAGGTCTTGAGTTTGGTTCCGTACAATCCCTCTTCACCCATTTATCGGTTCCTTTCTTTATATGGCTTGGATATATATATATATATATAATGAGAAAATATTCAGTGGTATGTGCGCGCCATGTCATCCGCTGACCTGGTGCGCACATACCACTCATATATCGACACTGTCATGTGGGACCCGCTGGAAAATGAAAGGACTCGCTCTGCTCGGCTCAGCTCGCTGGCAAAAGAAAAGACAGGTCACGCACGCTCCTACCCAAAAGACCATTCTTTCTCCTCAATTGAATTTTCTACAATTCTCTCTCTCTCTCTCTCTCTCTCTCTCTCTCTCTCTCTCTCTCTCTCTCTCTCTCTCTCTCTCTCTCCTCATGGGAGAACAAACACAGAACGATCGAGACTTGCGTTTCCTTCTCTGCTTCTGCTTTTGCCTTCAACTCCAGCTTCGCCTCCTCAAAAGCCTCACCGTCTGGCACGTTGAAGCCTCACCAATTGCAGTCGGGTCTCGACCCCTCCATCTTCGATTGTTCCCGCGAAGATTGGGTACAAGGTTTATGTCCGCCTTCCTCCCCCAAAAGCCTCGCCAGTCATTTGATTTTGGCACGTTGGAGCCTCACCAGTTGCAGTCGGGTCTCGACCCCCTCCACCTCCGACTGTTCCCTCAGAGATCAAGTAGAAGGTTTGTGTCTGCCTTCCGCTTCGGCTCCACTCCATCCCTCAAACACCTCATCTGCCTCTGGCATCCTTCGTCTCCAGCATCTGCACGTCCTCCTCGTCTCGTCAGCCTCCGCTGAGAAGCCATTGGCCTTTGCCAGGAGGGAGGTAGCCTCGATCTAGTTCCCGAGTGGCACTAAGCTCCTCGCCGTTGACCGGGTGTTGGTCCGCTCAGTCACGAGGGAGATCTTGGACGGCGCGGAGAAGAAGGAGAGCCATGGGCTGGAGAAGGATTCCCGCCAGCCTCTGCAGCGAAGCCATCGGCCTCCGGCAGGAGGGAGGCGGCCTTAGTCTCGTTCCCGAGCGGCACTAGGCTCCTTACAGCTGACTGGGCGTTGTCCCTGACACTGGGTTGCTCGGTCGCGAGGGAGATCTCACGGACCTAGGTGGGGTCGACGACACGGAGAAGAAGGAAAGGCGCGGGTTGGAGAAGGATTCCCGCTTGCTATGGATCGGATGAGCAATAAACATTTTCCCATTGCCTCTCTCTTTGAATTTCAGTCGCACTTCGTTGACTCTCTTTCTGACTTGACACTCTTGTTCTGCTCGTGTCTATGCGTTTCTCTCTCGACCGGTGAGTTTCCGTCTTCCTCCCCTCTCATGAGATAGTTTCGGAATGCGCAGTCGAAATCCTGAATGGGTTGTTTCTGCATCTTGTTGGGTTGTTCAGTTGCAAGAGAATGCATAAGTTGCGAGGGAGCACGAAAGTGGATTCATTCGATCATCATCTGCTGCCAAGCCTCGTGTTTCTTTTCGTTTTTTTTTTTTGGTTTAATGGAACCTTGCAGCTTGCCTCGTCCAAAGAATCGATCTTTTTTCTTTGACATGAATATACTCTATGCTTGGGCGATCGCAAGAAAGTACCCTTTAAGCATGAGGCGAAAGATCACTTCGCTCTATGCTTGGGGGGTGGTTGCGTGTCAATGTGAGTTCGATTTTGGTATGCGTGGGAAGAGAAGTTATCAAATGGGGTTGATGTTGGTTCTATTTGTTGGCCAAAACTCTGCTGGACTATGCATTAGATAACTTACTCATTTTGGGAAAATCTTAACTGGGAAGTTGGTTAAGTGAGACTTGGTTGATTCATTTGTGGTGATTGGTTGAGTGAAGGTAAGCGATGTTAAAAGCTTAAACAATTTGGTGATGACACTGCCAGCATCATTTGGAAAATACTTCATAAAAGGGCTGAACGCATCTAATAGCGCCCAATAACTTCCACAAGAACTGGTTCACTCCATTTCAAAGCAAGAAGTTGTTGAAATAACCCTGCATCTCAGTTTTGAAGCAAAACGTTGTTTAGTGATAGTAGAATATCACGTCTCTGACAAAAGAAAAAGCACAGGTTACCTTAGAATATGGTACACAATGTGAGTTGAACTTCAAAATTACCACTTCCAAATTTGTCTAATCCATCAAAAACCGTGTTTACAACATTTTCTAGAGCCAACTGCATGCTTTCCATCAAAGCCAATTCTTGGAACAAGGTGATACAAACTTTAGGATTCAATCATAGAATAAAGCAACGAAAAATGAAAAACAATGAAAGGGGAAAACCCAATTTCTCTTCCTCCTCCCACCTAAGACAAATTTAGGTTTTGGTTAGAGATGTAAGATCTTAGTATGAACATATTTTCCAATTATGAGCCAACCAGTAAACCTTAAAGAGTTCAAATAATTATTTATTGGCCTTTTTTTTTGTTCTTTTGATTAAAACTGTAAGTTGAGTTTTGGAGATAAGTTATTGCGTATTATCTCATGTCCAATAACCTGCAATATGACAAAAGGGTAGCACGAAATTGGTAGAACCTAGGGTATTAACCCACTTTAGCATCATAAGCTCTCTCAAATACAGTAGGCTCCCATCCAATCTTTTCCTTTTATTATTGAAAAAAACAAAGGATAAAAGATTATAACCCCAACAATTCCCATAAACTCCTATAATAAAAGCCAAGTATGTTAAATGAACAATGTACTTGAAACCGGCTCTTTGCACTATTGCATTTGCAAATAGCCAAATTACTAGGAAAGAAACTCCATGAAGAATCTACAAACCAAACTTGAGCATGCATTGGAGGAGACAAGGGATTCTTGATCATTGAGATGATTTTTTCATATGCTTACACCCAAAAGTAGATTGTTGCATTGATCAATAATCAACATCATAATATGCCATCCTTTATTGTAGTAGAAGCAATGAACTATACAAGTCCTAAAAAATGTTTACAAATTGATCCAACTCTATGTAGAAGTGCATGCTCATAGCAAAAAATCCAAGAGCTACACATTGATCATATCCTATGTAGAGGTGCATGCTCATAGCAAAAAAACATAGGAGCTGCACATTAATCCTATCCTATGAAGAAGTGCATGCTCATAGCTAAAAAGAAATCCAAAAGCTGCATTGATTGACATTAGTTAACTATCTACACTTTCAAGAGAATTTATTTCATCATTTCGAAGTCAAAAATCCATGCTTCATCTTACCCATGTTTCATCATTAAGGCCAATTTTGCAAACAAACATAATGAGAATATTAAAATTACTTCATGCAAAAACAAGATAAGATAATTGATGAAATCATTTGGTCACATTAAACAAGTGTCATATCCATGCAAGGTGCCGCCTACGCATGAAAACGCTTTTCTCTTTCTCTTCTTCGTGGCGCCCTTGATCCAAGTATTTGGTACACCTTTTGGTCTTCTCTGAAGGGGATCAAATACTCAAATTCCATGATTTTCTACATATTCAGATTCATCACCTTCCCCCAAGAAATCAACATGATTTTTACCTATTAAAGATTGCATTTTGGTTGTGATTTGAGAACGAAGACACAACAAGACTGTAGTTACAAGCTCCTCTATTACATCATGATTGGCATTATCATTCATAACACTGAAAGCTAACTGCATCAACCTCTTCAAACGTAGTGTCTTTGATTTAAATACATTATGAGAGCTTTGTGCAACATCTTCACAATAAGTCCCATGTTTTGCAACTTTTGTCCACCTCTTCAAAATATATTGCGATGGAATACTTGTAACATTTGCAACATTTGTCAAGATGCATAAAACATGCCTACATAACCATCATTGCATTTCAAATAACTTGCAGCTATAAGAAATAGTAGAATCATTTGAACTAAAAATGCACAATATGCTTTCGTTCACTATTTCCAGTTCCCACAATATAAGTATGTAAAGGCCCATCAATTTCTGATCGAAGAACATGTTCAGATAAAATATACAAGAACTCAGAGGAGATGTGACTTCTATGACATATGTACAAAGTCAAGTGCACATTAATCTTCACGATTAAGAGGAGATGTGACATTCACAAGAATCTGTTCCCTTTCTTGTCTCAACAGACTTAGAGCCTTTACCTATAACTTAACAATAATAACTTTTATTATAGTGTATATCTATGGAAGAGTAAGCATAAGGATAGCATATGAGATAAGCACTAATATCATTTTCGAACTTAAATATCCATGCCTTGTTGATATTGCAAATGTTAGTGAACTCTTTAAGTAATTGAGACTAGGAAGCTTAGTCTTCTTCAGTTGCGATGTCCATCCCTAAATGCGCCACCATGTGAGGGATAGCCTGAGAAACATCCACGGCAAACAAGATTATGAATTTTTTAGTGCAAATGTAAGCAAATAAAATAAAATACATTGGAATATAGTAAAATCCAATATACAATCCAAAACTATTGTCAAATTAGTACTAATAAAAAAGAGTGGCAGTTCTCAACCTCAACTAATAATGAGGAATTTGAAAACTCATAACCCCAACATCTCTTGTGGCATTAAACAACTCTCGTTGCAAAAATCAATGGATCCTACAACCGGTATTGACGACATCCATTCATTATACTTCATGTCTAACTAACAATAAGCAAGTATCATTTCATAGGTTACAATTGAACCACGGGACGCACAAGCCCGTAACCATAAGTTGAGATAGACATGAGATTCCTCTCATAGCACAAAAAAGTAGGAAAGAGGCTACAACTAGGGGTGAGCGGTTCCAAGTTCCGGTTCGGTTCCGTCTGGAACCTGGAACCTACCATCAGGTACAGGTTCCTTATTTTTTTAGAACCTGAAACCTACCTGTCAAAACCAAGAACCTAGAACCTACCATGTCATAGGTTCCAAGGTCAATTCCAGATTCCAACCGATTCCTTTTTTTTTTTTCTTTTTCATTTTCAGATTTGAACTATACAACTATAATAGTATATAATTAGAAATTTCAAAACAAAGAGAATATTTGGACTAATTTCTACACACTAGCCAATCAAGATCAGTAAAGTTGCAAAATCTTTAACATTGTCCATAACCTAGAGAATGATGTTGACATCGACCCAAACAAATTCTACAATATGTGTATCTAGATGACATTGTCCACATACAAAAAATGGTACAATAGAATGAAAATGCAAATCCAAGCATTTTACAGAGTAACAACAAGCACTAGCAGCAAATTGGTCATGACCATCAAAAAAATAAATTGCCCATAAAAGAATGGCCTTGAAATCTCTACTGCTGCTAACATTAAAATCACATGGCAAACATTTAGAAAGAGAATATGAAAACTAGATGGTACCTTATTTTTCCTTCTTTCCTGTGCAAAAAGAAACACAAAAAGGGAGGGCAGCGTAGGCGAGGCTGGTGCAAGGAGGGCAGAATGAAAGTGTCAAGTCAAAGAGAGAGTCAACAAATAACCCAACAAGATGCAGAAACAACCCAACAAGAGTGTCAAGTCAGAAAGAGAGTTAACGAAGTGCGACTGAAATTTAAAGAGAGAAGTAATGGGAATATGATTCTTGCTCATCCGATCAACAACAAGCGGGAATCCTTCTCCAGCCCGCGCCTCTCCTTCTTCTCCGCACCGTCGACCCCACCCAAGTTCGCCGAGATCTCCCTCGTGACCGAGCAGCCCAGCATCAGGGACAACACTTGGTCAGTGGCAAGGAGCCTGGTGCCGCTCGGGAACGAGACCAAGGCCACCTCCTTCCTACTAAAGGTCGATGGCTTCATGGCGAAGGCCGACGGGAATCCTTCTCCAGCCCGCACCTCTCCTTCTTCTCCATGTCGTTCGAGATCTCCCTCGCGACAGAGCAGGCCAACGCCTAGTCAGCAGCAGGGAGCCTAGTGCCGCTCGGGAATGAGACCGAGGCTGCCTCCCTCTTGGCGAAGGCCAATGGCGTCTCAGTGGTGGTCGATGGGATGAGGAGGACGTGCATATGCCGAAGATGGAGGATGCCAAAGGCAAATGAGGCTTTTGGGGAGGGAGCCAAAGTTGGAGCCGGAGACAGACACAAACCTTTTGCTCGATCTCTGAGGGAATAGTCAAAGGTGGAGGGGGTCAGCACTCGAATGGGACCGGTGAGGCTCGACATGCTAGAAGCAAATGACCGGCAAGGCTTTTGGGGGAGGAAGGCGGAGCCGGAGCTGGAGCCGGAGGCAAACACAAACCTTATACCCAATCTTCGCGGGAATAATCAGAGGTGGAGAGGGGTCGAGACTTGACTGCAACTAGTGAGGCTTTGTCGTGCCAAAGGCAGATGACCGGCGAGGCTTTTGAGGAGGCAAAGCCAAAGCCGAAGGCGGAAGCGGAAGTAGAGAAGGAAATGCAGGTCTCAATTGTTCTATGTTTGTTATCCCGCGAGGAGAGAGAAAGTGAGAGAGAGAGAGAAAAAAAAATTGCAGAAAATTCCATTGAGGAGAGAATGTTCTTTTGGGCGGGAGCGTACGTGACCTATCTTTTCTTCTGCAAGCGAACTGAGCCGAGTTGAGCGAGTCCTTTCATTTTCCAGCAGGTCCCACATGACAAGTGTCGATATCTGAGTGGTATGTGTGCACCAGATCAACGGATGACGTGGTGCCCACATACCACTAAATATTTTCTCATATATATAATCATCTATATAAGGGCCTCATTAGGGGTGTGCAAAATGGATCACTCAAAATAGGAATTGTTTGAACTAGACCGAACTGTGTCGTTGAATCCAATTATCAGGAATGTCGGTCTCATTTCTAATTCCTAAAGTGAAATCGGTGTCTGAATGGTCCAATTCCCAATTTCGAGGTGAAATTGAACTAGATTGGATTAGACAGATTACTTATACTTTTATTATTATTTTTTATTTCTTCAAAAAAATTAGTGGGTTAAGTTTATTGTTTCCAAGGAAATATGTGCTTATTATTGGACAACAAGATATCTGGATAGAAACATGAAAAAAAAAAATAGTAACTGATTCCATTGGATTGGACCAAGTGTTAGCATGTACTTGTGAGTAAATTATGTTAGAAAAATCCCACATTAGAGAATTAGTGTGGTATAAAACAGTTAATATATTCCAATTGGAGCATAAATGTTTGGTTTAAGTTTTTTTAGTGAAGATGGGTTCAATTAAAAATATTAACGAACTTGGAATTAGGCTTCCTTTAGGCAATCTTCTTAGGTGAAGGTATTGGACTTTTACTACATGCTCTCAACAAATGGTAGTAGAATCCATGGTTGCAGTTTTTGGGCATGTAGGCCCATAAGTAAATTCATGCAGATGGATGCTTGAATTAAGGGGAAGCAAACTTAACACTAAACTCACAAGTGATGAGGAGATTGTTAGAATGCACTTGTGAGCGAGTTGTGTTACAGAAATCCCAAATTGGATAATTAATATGGTGTAGAGTAGTTAATATACCTTAATTGGCTTATAACTCATTGGCTTAAGTTTTAGAGTGAATGTGTGTCTAACTTAATATATTAACAAGCTCGGATTTGGGCTTCCCTTTGGCAATCTCCTTGGATGTAGGTATTAGATTTTTGCTGCGCTCCCAACATTGAGAATTGATCACCCCTAAGCCTCACCCATTACGATCTATGCTCAAGACATTAGGAAGCAAATCGGCCTTCGCTTGAGGGGAGTATTATTGGGATATAAAAGGTATTCCACGTCTAATGCTAATAGTTTAGATATTTGTAGTAACCAATTGTGGATAAATTTTAAGTTGGGTAAAAGTCACAAAAAAATCTTAAAACTATGCCTACTGTGGCACATTTATTTGAACTTTCTTTATAACATTGAAAATCCCAAATTATGTCCATCATTAGGAATTTGCAAAAGAATCGAAACCGACTGAAATTAAACCGAATTGGCCCATAAGTGATAGTTCTCAATTCCAATAATTGGAACTAGTGAGTGCTAGTTCATTTCTAGATTTTAAGTGTGGAACCGCCCATCCAAATCAAACTAATAGATACGAACATATATTTCTATATAATTTTTAAAAAATTTGAAGTTTTAACTTTTCATATCAAAATTCTAGTTTTTTCTTCATTTCTCTCTGTTTCTCATCTCACTCATCTCACAGCCTCACCTCCATCTCTCCATCTTGTGGCCTCATCAATCCCTTTCTCTCTCTCGCTCTAGATTGCCTTCAAGCTCGTCACTCCTCTATCACTCTCGCTCTCAATTGCCTTTAACCTGATCACTTGCCCTCAAGTTTCACACCTTTTTCCGAAGTGAGGACATTTCAACTGGGAACTAGACTAGCGATCTAGTTGCCAACTAGGTCAATAGAGCCAACAGGCAACTTCCATTTTCAATTTTTCGGAATCAATCTTTAGTGATCAATTCCAGTTTCAAGGTGAGAACCACCCACCTTAGAACTAATCACCCATATTTATTGTTACACATTCACCATCAACTTTTTTCTTGTGACATAAAAAATTACAAACTTGTATCAATGTGACACATTTACCCTCCATCATGATTTCGTTAGATAATTTTTCAATTAAAACAACGTCGTTTTTATTTCACATAAGTCAACATTATTTGCATTTAGGGTCCATGCATGCAAATTTTTAACGAATCTCATTAGCAAAACTTTGACGGAAGGTAAATATATTATATAATTATAAGTTTGAGATTTTTGGTGTTACTCAAAAAAGTTTAAGTTAAATGTAGCAAAGTGAATATAATTGAGGATCTTTGGTCGTGGTTGCCTTTTTAAGTATTATGAGAGCTAAATTTTATTATGAATATTATCTTGAAGGACGGGAGATTACATGGTTGCATTTGAACAGGAGACAAATTGAATGCTTCATGCAAGCCTATCCACTTATTTACATGCATGACTATAAGGAAAACAATTTTTTGGTCAAAGAGAAGAAATTATGATTAGGACAACATTTTCTTAACTACCCAATGATGAACGCCAAATAGTCTAGCTTACTAGTGAGAACACCTTTTTTTCCTTTCCTGATTACACAATATAATGTCACTTTCATTAGACACCATGCCTAAAATCTAGACCTAAACATGAAGAAGCCAATAACTCAAATCAAGCTATGCAAGAAACTTAACTCACAAATCTCGCTCAATATATGGCCTTAAAATAAATTTTGATGAAGTTTGAACATTAAATTTGAATTTGATTAGATTTCTTAATTCCAATACTTGTCTTCGATTAGAAAAGCTTTTTCAGTTTTGTCTTAATAAACTATTTACTTTCTTTACGCACTTTGTTAGATTTCCATAGAGGAGTTTTTGTTCAAAGTTAAGCCTGCCTTTTACATATCAATTTCTACCATCGCCACTCTCCTCTGTTTATCTGACAGAAAATAAGGAGGAATGGAGAGGGAGAATTTTCTATATATTGATATATTGTGGACAATTATAACAATCCATTTATGGTGTAAGAAATAAAAGAAAATTAGGAGATAATATACAAAGAATCATAATTTCTTATTCACTAATTCAATTACAAATCCACTGAATCAATTAGAATTGGTGCCACAGTTAGGATCTTCAATTATATTTTCAACACTCCCTCTCAAGCCGATGGCATAGATATGTCAAGGACACCTAGCTTGCTCAGCAAGTATGCATGTTGTCTCTGACATAGTGGCTTAGTGAAGATATTTGCTAGTTGATTGACAGTTCTAATTCCCTTTTGTTACAAGAACTCCCTTTGTGATCTTATCTCGAGTGAAATGACAATTAACTTCTATATGTTTTGCTCTTTCGTGAAATACTAGATTTGCCGCCAATTTGGACATAGCATTGTTTTCACAAAACAATTTAGTTGGTCAATTGACCTGTAATCCAAGGTCTAACAATAATAGTCATATTTAAGCTACTTCGCAGGTAGTTTTTACCATGGCTTGATACTCTAATTCAACTTATGACAATGATACAATTAACCGCTTCTTTGTTTTCCATGAGATTCACAAATCTCCCAATTTGATGTAGAAACGAGTAATAGATCTTCTAGTCATCGGGCAAGTAGCATAATATGCATCACAAAAGGCATGTTGCAGTCACAAGATAAGAAATCCAAGTCCTAGACACCCTTTCAGATATTTCACAACTTTTGGGGCTGCATTCATATGAGACTGTTTTGGACTGTTACGCATGAATTAGCAAGTATTTGCACTGCATAACATATATAAAGTCTTGTTATGATAAGATATATTAATTTCCCAACAAGTCACTGATATCTTGATGGATCATTGAACAATGGATCCTTAATAGATGAAGAGGGACTCATATCATGCTCATGAGTAGTCAACTTGCTATTCTCTTCAATCGGTATGATAGCTAGCTTACATCCTGACAATTTGCTTCTGAAATAATTTCTAGGATGAATTTCCCCTTGTTAAGACTGATACCTCTATCAGATTGAGCAATCTCAATACCAAAAAAATATTTGGGAGGTCCCCAAATCCTTGATATGAAAGGTAGAGTGCATATATACTTTGAAATTTACAACATGAGAGTTATTATTTCCAATCACAAGTATATCATTAACGTGTATCAATAAGTAAATTGATGAAGTACCCGCATTCTATATAAATATGGCATAGTCATGTTTAGAATGCTGAAATCCTACACTGTTTAGTGCAACATCTAGATGCTTATTTCAATCCATATAGGGATTTGCATAGATGAAATACCCACGACTCTCCCTGTTTGTGTAATCCCTATGAAAACTCCAAATATATATATATAATTTAGATCACCATGAAAAAAGGCATTGTGGACATCCATTTAGTGCAACGACCAATTGCGAATGGTGGCAATGGATAAGAAGGACCGGACAGTGACTTCTTTTGCAACGGGAGAAAATGTCTTGTGACAATCAAAACATTCTCTGTGTAAATCCCTTGGCCACCAATCAATCTTTGTAATTTTTAATAGAACCATCTGCCTTAAGCTTGATTTTATATACTTATTTACATCCAATCAGTCTTTGTGTGGGGGTAGTGGAACAATGTCCCAAGTATGGTTCTTCATTAGCACATTAAGTTCTGATTCAATTGCTCATTGCTATCAAGAATCTTGCGATGCTTCATGCCAAGAGGATGGTTCTTGTTCTTTTGAGAGAAGGCTAATGCAACACATGCATTCTAGTGACAGTTGATTAAAGGAGACATATGAGGAGACAAGATATTTTGTACCTGGAGAACGCAATGCTAAGCAAATGTAATCCTTAGTCCGTGTAAGTAGGCAAGTTTGTCATCTAGAACACCGGGTTGATCAACTACTATTTGTTAAGGTGCTGGAGAAGTTACTATATGGTCAAGTGAAGCCGTAGCTTTAGGAACTTCCTCAAATAATGCCTGGGATAATTCTGGGGACTCAACTTCAGATGATGCTAGAGAAGCACATGGCTCTTGTGGAATTGGCATGGATTGTTCGGGGCAACAAATAAGTATTGCAAAGCCATTGATAAGTCTTCTTCACATAGCAAAGGGCGATGGCCTTCTGATGACGGAGTTGTAGAAGATATCATATTTTTTAATGGGAATATATCCTCATAAAATATGACATCTCTGCTTATAAAGAAGTGCCCTATAGATATTTCCGTAACTCTATATCCTTCTGAAGTAGAGGGTATCCCATGAAGACACATTGAGTAGCACAATGACCCATTTTATCCATGGGACCCACATTTGTCGCATAACATAAACAACCAAATACTCAAAGGTGATTATTTTTTTGGTTGTTTGTTGTATAGCATCTCAAAAAGAGTTTTACCACCAAAGATTGTAGTTGGCATACGATTAATCAAATAAGTAGCTGTTACTACATACTCTCCCTAAAAAGCTTTAAGAATAGAGACTTGGTATTTTAATGCATGAGCTACTTTTAGGAGATGTTTAGGCTACATGAACTTTCATGAAGTATCCCATGTGAAGACAAAAACTTGATGCAATCAAAATTAAAGAATTCAGGCCCATTATCTATATAAATTCATTACACAGATTGATTGAATTGATTATTGACTAAAGAAATGAATTATGATAGATGAGAAAAAGTTTAACTTTTTGATTGCATGAGATAGGCCCAAGTGCCCCGTGTATAATCATTAAATATTGTAAAAAAGAAACGGAGCCATCATGATGAGTGCTATGATAAGGATCCTAGATATCCATATGAAGTAGTGAAAAAGGTTTGTCGGCTCAAGAAGTACTTATAGGAAAGGATGCCTGGGATTGTATAGCTAAAGGACATGCTGGACATTTACGATGTGGAAAACATGCACTATGACCCAATATTTGATGAAAAAAGAGATTTTTATTTCTATTGATAGCATTACACAAAATGCTTTTATTTAATTATTCTAAATCTCTTGGAGAATCAATTCAGAAATATAGTCTTTGTGCAACACTTCTCAAGTCCATCAGTTTGCCTGTCGAATGGTCTTAAAAGAAACAATTGTTAGAACTGAATATAACACAACATGAATTATCCATGCAAACTTTTGAAACATAGAGTAGGTTGATTTCAAAATCAAGAATGTATAGGACATTCTTGAGGACAAAGCTCGGACCAAGATGAACGGTTCTGATCTTGGTAACATGGATGAGGTTTTTATTTGAAAGACGTACTAATATGGGAGATTGTGATCCTTTATCCACACTAGAAAGTAAATTCTTATTGCAAATTATGGGGTCACTAGCTCCCGTATCAATTATCCATGCATCAATTGAAAAAGAATTCTCCTTGTGGAGAAAGGTACATGAGAACCCCGCGCTTTTGTCATTGGTTTTCTACTAATTCAAGATTTGGATAGTATCTTGATATTGATCCTGAGTAATTGTTTATTGTGCCCCATCAGTCCTTTTTGTGGAAACATGATAAGCTAGGGATTCTTTTTTTGTTTTTGTCAGTAGGCTTCCAATGCAGTTTCCAACATTTCTTAATAGTATGATGCAGGCATTTACAACAATCGTAATATTTATTTTTGAATTTACCATTTTGCCTACCGACCTTTCCTAATGACGTGGCCTGATGTGAGCCATAGGATCTCTTGTAAGTAGGAGTAGACGCGGCTTGATAAGGGCCCTCCGATCTGAGCAAGTTGATGGGCGATCTTGAGCCGTCCATCACCTTGTGCGATCTAGAGCCATCCACCACCGCATGTTGACCCCATCCGCTCGTCCCCATCTTCTGATCCAAGTTGTCCGTTGTCAAGCGATGATCCTAGCCATCCACGCGAAAACCCTAGGGTTCTTTACGATTCTTCTTCTTGTTGCAACAATAAAACCCATTTTTGGGTATCTGGCAACTTCAAGAGATTTGCCACCTCCTCCAATATCCTTCTCGCTGAAGCCAACACTAAAAGAAAGGGCCATGAGACTCATGCCTTCTCTACCTCAAGTGTGCTCAATTGTGACGAACTGATGATTTTCTTCTTGGATAGCCAACTAATATATGCGGCCAAGTGGCGGTGGAGGGTCCATCGCAAGAATCTTGGATTGAAACGTCAAATAGAACTCATTGAAGATGAATAAGAATCTTGTAGCTTTCTCTCTTTCTTTGATTTCCTTATACTACCTCAGTGTGCTCTCGAGTCCTTGTAGGCTTTCTTTGGCCTCATTGAGTTCATTCCATAAGGTAGAGAAGTGGTTGAAGAAAGCGATAACTAAGAGGTTCCCTTACTTCAACTCTATTAATGCTTAGGTGATTATGAAGAGTTTTGCTTGGTCTAGACGCCCATACATCTCTCGAATGCTATCCCAGAACCACTTCACCTCTTCAATTGGTGGGAGCTCAGCTGCGATGTTGAGGGTGAGATAGTCACCAATCCATGTATGCACTAACCGGTTGCATCTTTACCAGTGCCTCTAGTTGCGTTCATTGGCCGAGAAGAGGACAACTCTATTAAGGAAGCCATCCTTATCTTTGGTGATAGGCGCCTATTGGAGATCCCAAGTCCAAGTAGTACAATTGTTCGGTCGATGGGCTGGAGGTTAATAAGGTGAAGTTTTAGTCTGTTGGCCGACGAAATATAGAGGGGATCACTTGGTTCAGGGCGGCCGCTGCCGCCGATAAGGAAGGCATACAACATGAATCCGAGCAGAGAGGCCATGTAGGGATTTGTCCCTTGAACCAGCATGGATTCGAGTCTATGACCCGGATTTGGCTAACCTAAATCATCATTCGGGTCATTCTCATATGATAAAAGAACTAGCTAATTTTTGTTAGGCTAACTTGTAAAGCCCAACTAACTTGCTTCTCCATATGGATGTTGGGTCCACGCTTGTCCTAGCCTAGTGCCCCATTAGGCTTGGACAGGGTACCAATGAACTAGTTGAAAAAGTGGAAGGCCACTGAATGGGCTCTAGGATTTGGTCGAAAGTAGGAAATTGCTTTTAGACAGATGGTTATTCCTCTTCGGGTAGGATGGTAAACATTTGACGGCAATGGAGTTTGATTTTGGAGAGTCTCCTCTGTTGGGGAGCTCTCAATGTCCTTATCTTTTACCATGGTAAATATATATATATGAATTCCTAATTGCTTTGCTGGTTTGTTTTGTAGGATGAAGGACTATAGTAGCACCTTAGAAAAAAGACAAAGGTAGTTCTTGGAATTCGTGGAAGCTAGGCCAAGATAAAGGGCTGCTCTAACACCATAACATAAAATAAGGGAGAATGGAGAGGCGGAATTTTCTGTATATTGATGTATTGTGTAAAATTACAACGATCCACTTATAGTTTAAGAATGAAAAGGAAATTAGGTAATAATATACAAAGAATCATAATTTCCTCTTCACTAAATCCATTATAAATCCAATGAATCAATTAGAATTGACGCCATAGTCAGGATCTTCAATTATATCTTCAACATTGTCTTTCTTTCTTCTCCTTTTTTACGATTTCCATTTTTTCTTAATTTTTTAACTACAAAATTCATTTTCTTATTCCTTAAATTCTACATGGGATGCAAAGTTGGCATTGAACAACTAATATCAGCATTTCACTCTCTATTTTTCACCCAAAAAAAAAAAACAATTCAAAAAAGAAAGAAAAAAAGCATACATTTTAGGGGCCCAATTGTCCAAAAAAGAGAGTAGGTGGACTAAATTTTCCTATAATTTTTCTTTTCTTGTTTTACTTTTATTTTAGACTCCATTAGTTTTACAAAAAATATTTTCTTTAAAAAATGATTATTGCATTCATTCATTTTTATAAGCGATACAAATGATCATTTTAAGAAAATATTTCCAATCATTTATTTTTCATGAGACTCCGTTTATTTCGCGGAATATGTAAAAAATGTCTTCCATGAAATCATTTTTAGGAAAGTGAAAATATTTTTTGGTATTTGGCTAAAACCTAAAAATGAATTGGAAAATATTTTCTACCATTTAGTAAGGAAATTCTAATTTGATTTTTTTGAAAAGACATATACTATTCAGATGCTAGTGACTTGTGTATGGGCAATCAAAGAATTGAGTATTGGCACCAGGGTATTATGTTTAGCCTCAATGGACCTTGATCCAAGTATTGGGGACCTGGGCACGAGCACAAGCATCGATCCCGAGTCCACAAAAGTCAATCTCAATAACCTATTACCCATGCTCAAATCTCAACACCAAAGCTAGTCCCAAACCCTGGTGACTAGGCCTAGTCCCCAGCGAATCGAGCTTGAGTTGCCAAAGAGCAAACCTTGGTACATTAAGGCTAGGCTTAGGCACAACATTGAGGTTTCAGGCTTGGCATTGATGGACCCAAGCCTAACTCTCAATGGACTTAGGTGTTGTGCATCGAGATTCTAGACCACCTTAATGGATCCGAGCATAGATACCGAGGACCCAAGATGTCACGCCCCGATCCTCGAGCATGCACACATCCTTCTACTTGGTCGATTTTAAAATGTGATATCCTAGGACTAAGTATCGCCGACCCTTTCATTTATTAAGCACATGCGGAAACAGTTATAAATCCCCAAATAATAACACAATCGGATAGAAAAGTAAGGCCATATTTTTCATATTGAAAACCACAACCAAACCTTTATGCATGGCATAACTCAAAGTCTATTCACAAGACTATTCATAACATTCTAGATTTACACTATTCACATTTAGACAAGATTCACAAAAGATAATGGGATCTCAGTCCTCATTCGGGCGTACTCAAGATCATCCTGATCCTCTTACAACTCTTCTTCACTAAGCTCACATCCTTCAAGCTTTTCATCTTTTACCGGCTCATCATCCTCTTCTGATTCCTTCTTCACAGGCTCATCTACGGGCCAGAAATGTTGTCCCACAACCGGAATGGGACTACGTCTCAGCAAGTTCTATCCCACTAAGATAAATTTATTGCCCAATACACTACTCAGTTGCCTAAGCACAGCACGAGTCAGAGAACTTACATTTGCCTCAGTTCCAACTTGCAATTCAAGGTTATATACAGATGCTTCATAATAGTCAATTAAACATTCAATTAATTCACGACAACGGATCAAAGTATTGATCAATCGACCTAGTCGATTACATATCAGTCGGACCATTCCTAGGTCATTCATTTCATTCCATATAATCTCCAATAGTACACTTAGGTCTGCGCATGGTAACCATCCCCAGCCCAACTATTTCTATTCTTTTCTTCCCCAGAACAAAAAAAGAATAGAAACCCGTTTGATAACGGCAAGTTAGTTTTTTGTTCCCGGAACAAAAAGTTAGCCCGGAATGGTTTTGGAATAGAAATGAGAAGTAAAAAAGTTGCTTCTTATTCCGGAACAAGTTTAAGAAATAAGTGAATTTTTTTCTTTTATTCTTCTCTTGCTAATCGCCATTGACCGCCCTTGACCACCACCACGCCGCCGCCCCGCCGCGCCGCCGCCAACCGCCGCGCCGCCCGTCTCCCGGCCGACCGCCGCCGGTCACCGGAGGCCGATCGACCGTCGCCGCCGGTTGCCGCCGGCCGCCACCGGCCGCCGGAGGCGGACCGACTGCCGCGCGCTGGGTCGCCGCCGTCGTCGCGCCGGTCACCGTCACCGGCCGGGCGTCGCCTCCCACCGCCGCCATCTCCGGCCGCCGCCCGCCCGCTCGCCGGGCGCGCTGCCCGGCCCGCCAGCCCGCCACCGCCACGACGATCGGCCGCCGCCGGCCGCCGGGCTGGCGGTCGAAGGGCTTCAGCCGGCGGGCCGACGGTCGTCGTGGGCGGTGGCAGCCGGCGGGCCGGCGGCCGTGACCGGCGGGCGGGCGGCGGCGATCCGTCGGCAATAATAAAAAAATGAATAAATACAAAAAAGAAATTGTTACGTTACCAAACGCATTTCTATTCTTTTTCTATTCCAAGAGTAGAAATTTTGTGTCGTTACCAAACGGGTTCTTTTACTCATAAATTATTCCCCCTGGAGCGTAAATAGAAAAGAACCATTTCTGAAAAAAAAAAAAAACCTTCCCGGGAAACGTGCGTCATGCGCAGCCTTAGTCACAGAGCTCCATCAATGCTCTCGGGCGTCATTTTCGCCAAGGTGACATAAGTATCAGACAGTCTACGTGCGTTCTTTAAGGCGCCATTTTCGCATAGTGATCTCCCTAATCACCGAACCACACATGTTTATACTTCGTACTTGATCGGTCTCAGCCAATAGAATTCTCAGTTAGCTCTCACCACTTTCTCCACTTACAGCTCAACAAGGCATTACAAATGCTAACTAGCCATACTCGACCATCTACAAATCAATAATTCAATTTCACTCAATTTCAATCAATTTAGGGTAAATCCCTAAAATATTACAATTTATTTAATTCCATACAACGTAGAGCTCAAATAAATAAACGGACTACACCACAACAATCAGCACGAGATTTTGGTCGTTGGCCATCTCAACCTTAATTTTGGAAAAATAATTAATTAATTAATTAATTTCGAAAATTAAATAATTAATATTAAAATTTCAATTTAGCTCAAAATAAAGCCCGATTAAATAAACGGACTTCACCATGATCATTAGCATAATATTCTGGTCACTGGCCATCCCAGTTGAATTTTCGGAAAATAATTAATTAATTAATTAATTCCGAAAAATAATATTTAAATACCAAAAATTTCATTTAGGCCCGAATTGTCAAATTGAAGCCCAATTAGGGTCAGGGAAAAAATCCCAGGCTACCCTCAATAAATAGTAGACCACATCTACTTGCTAAATGCACACTCAATTTGTCTAATATGCATCACAATTGACTAATAAACAATAATCCATATTAATCTAACCACCTAAACCTAATTAATTAAAACTAAACAACCCTTATGTGTAATTTGTCAACTAAGCAAGGATTAGTGAGATTACTCATCGGAATCACGCGCAAATCGGATCAATCCGATGGGGACGGCGCGAGAAACAAAAAACTCCAAAGCACGGCTCAGGTTTGAGGCCTAGAAACGGCCCAAAGCGGGCCTTGAACAGTGCTGGAAACCCACTTTTCCAGCCACTATTCTTGGCTGGACGAAGCTTGTCCGGTGGCTGAGCTGGCAAGGCGAGGCCGGTGAAGGGTGAGGGGAGCTCCGGTGAGGCCAAACGAACGGAGCTCGACGGTGGCCGGAGGAGGTTGAACACGGCTGGACAGAGGTGAGGCAGAGGCGGCAGCTCCGCTAGATGGGGCAAACGACGCACGAGCATGAGGGGCGAGCAGCTGAGCGCGCAGCGTCACACGGGGAAGGATGACCGTGAGCGGCTGAGCTTGGGCAAACGACGGTGCTACTCGATCCCGTGCGTGCCGCTTTGCGTTTCTTTATGATGGTTCACACCAGTAAGAGGAGGGAGGGAGAGAGTTGGTTCCGCGAGAGAGATGAGGGAAGAAGAGAGAGAAGAGAGAGAATAAGGGTCCGTTCATTTCATGGAAAATTGACCATTTCCGGAAAATATTTTCCTGGAAGTCATTTTCCAGGAAAATGACAATATTTTCCGGTATTCGGCTAAAACTTGAAAATGTTTCGGAAAACATTTTTCGATGTTTGTCTAAAACTTGAAAATGTTTCGTGTTTTCCGATGTTCGGTAAAGAAAATATTTTCTAACCATTATGCTTGGGAATAGTTTAACACGGTCTTTGTTGTGAAGTTGCTTCCTTTTTCCCTCTAGGTGTTTTCTTGATCGATCAAAGATATGGGCTAAAAATCAATGCCTCAAGCCAATGGTGTTCAACTCAGAATGAACCCACTTGACAAAATTATTCTAGGAAACCAAACAACTGAACTTGGATTCATGTTTCGCATCTATTGCCATTTTAAAATAGAGTTTTTTGGCAAATAAACACTTTTGAATTAACTCTTGATTCTGCAGCATTCAGTAAACCAATATCTAGTATTAAATGAGAAGAGTACTTGGTCAACTAACTGGTTCTTAAACTTTTCCGGGTGTAACTTCTTGTCCGAGTGAAATGCATATGATACCTATGCATCCATTCCTGACCAAAACAATTAATTGCTTAAGAGATGAGTAGCTACATTCATCTTTTACTAATTCCATCAAATAAGCAGTCAATCTCACTCAAGGCCTCAAATGAGTGCTACCATTTTCGTTTCAGCTATTGAAGAACTATAGCTTTTTTAGTTAATTCTGTTTCTTACCCATGCTAAAGTAGTTCCAAAATCTTCCACAATATTTGTGGAACCCATCCTGGTAATCATTAGTGGAATATTAGCAAGTAAATAGCGGCGAATTCTCCATATGAATCCAGAAGAGCATCATAGATAAATTAGGCAAGCAGAGGGTCAATTACAAAACACTGCTATTTGACTACAGGTGTTAAATGTTTGAATCCAAAAGACAGTAATACCTACCCGGTTGACCTATGGATTTCATAAAGGCAAAAGCAATCCCGCTTTAAGCAACTCATTCAGTTCATACTATTTTGACCAGCAAACTCATTAGATCAAGCTATCAAAAATCTTGTGTTACCTCTGTTACCTTGAGACTTCTATCGAGCACCTTGCATAAAATTACACATCGGTGGAATTTTGGCAGCCATAATATGTCTACACACCTATCTCTTCATCTACTTTGCAATAGGTTGTCTAGCTAGAAATGCTTGTTGATGCAGTCAACAGAGCATCAAGGAAGACTTCTCGATCACCATCACAATCACGATCACCAACCATACACCCAGAGACAAGTATATCACTAATGATGATCTCCTTTGCTTAGAAATTTATCAACCCATACTTTGCGAAGAGTCGCACTCTTCACCATGAATGCTTTTCCAATTTTTTTTCATTTTCAATTAGATGGTCAAAAACTTATCCAAGGGTAATTTCATCGTATCCATCCACTTTCATCACCTCATTGTAGAGTTGAGAGTAATAGACTTGAGAGTGATCCACATCCGTATGAGCCAATGACTTAATTGCTGAGGCCATCTCTCCAAGTTGTGTTGAAAGTGCAACATACTTGTCATCATTGTTGGAACCTTTTCACCTTTTGTGAGACCTCTTTTCTAAATGCATAGTAGAGGAACATGTTTTCGAGCCCTTCATCAACTCATCGAAGTCATCGAAGTCATCACCTAAGTCGACAGGTGAGGAGTCAACTTCCGTTGCATTGATGTCCCTGAATTGCTTAGCAAAGCTTCCGGTGGCTATATCTCTCCCAACCACCACAGCCATCTCATCATACATGTCAATCATTTTATTCAAATACTTTCCATGAGAAGGATGGACCTGTAAATGCACAATATTCATTCAATTATTAGTTCCACGGTTAGATATGAAAAAGAAGCTATTAAGCAAACAACACTTGGGCTTCAAGCTATGACAAAAACACGTTTGAAGCCCTTCATTTGTTTGTTCTTTTAGTCATTTTCCCTTCACAATTATGCCTAGATAGAAATTGCATTGTTAATCCATCTTTGCAAAAGATGCAAGATCAATAAGATCTGAAGCACGAGGTTTCGAAAACGCCTATCAATGTCAGAATTAGCAACTCATTTGTGAACACCTAAATTGCAGAAGACAGGGTGCCTTCTTAGGCTCTCACCACCTAAATTGCAAAAGATAAAGAGAAAAGAAGCAAACTTTACCAACCTTAGTTGCATTCCAAATATACCCAACAATCAAAATCAAAATCGCAACAGCAAAAGACATTGAGAAAATTTCCAAACATATAAATTGCTAGTATGACAGTCAATATTAAATTATGCATTACACTTGTAACAAAAACATAAACGACACCAACACGATAACCTATGGCTTCAATGAAACAAGGGTGACTAACAAGTTAATAATTTGCTTCTTCTTTTTTTTTTTCAATCTAGCATGTTAGCAAACGCATTAAAGTTTAAAAATCTTGACTGAGATGGTTAGGAAATTATCCCTTATATGCTGAGTAAGTATATAAAGACACATAAAACTGCTTATGTGAAACATTGGCTAAAAGAATGTATTGAGCAAGTGATGAGAAAAATTACCGACACATATTGATCAAATTCATTTTTCCCAGTTATGACCATTTTCAACTTGTCATCCCAACTGAATCCACTCTTGCCACGCACAGTTTGAATCATCTTCCAATTGCTTTTGACTGTCTTCAAATGGTTCTCAACATGGTCGGGCTCACAACAAACACTAAACTTCTCATTTATTGTATTGACAACTCGAGTAATTGAAGAGGGTTTGAATGTACTTGAAGGCTTGTTTCCTTTACTAGCTTCATCAGCGAGAATTTCAAGTAAAACACGTTCCATAGGCTTCGACCATCTAAATTGCTTGACCTTCTCATCGTTTGCCTTACTTTTACTCATCATGATAACTACGTAACAATTTTAAACATTAGAATAAGAAAAAAATATGATGAAGATGGACACACAGTAAATATTAGAGATGATTATCATTAAAGAAGTGAAAAGCACATGTTCAAAATAAAGCACTCAAAAGAAATAAAAGTAAAACTATTGGCTTCTTCTAATATTTTGATAACTAATCCACATTGCATGTGCAATCCTATCCCTCTTTGATGCCCATATCCTATTTTCCTCCTTTTCCTCCCTTTGAGAAAGTTGGATTCTTGGATTTTCTCTTTGAGATTCCATTTGTCTATTCATCTCTTCCATGATAGAGTCATTGGGATCAGCTTTCATAATAAAATTGTGAATGATACAACAAGCTAAGAAACATCGACTTGTGTTCTAAATGACCAAAAAGGTTCTGAACCCAATACTCGAAAACGCTTCTTTAGAACTCTAAATGCTCTTTCAATAGTAGTTCTTAGAGATGAATGCCACAAATTGAATAGTTCCTTCTCGTTTTCAAGAGGGCAATCACTAAACTCCTTCAAATGGTATCTAACACCACGATAGGGAGAGATCATGCCATTTTGGATTCCATAACCAGCATCAGCAAGATAATATTTTCCTATAAGTTATAAATAAGTTTATTATCAAGTTACTAATCTCAATTCACATAATGTGTGTAAATTCAATTTTCTTACCTCTAGGAATGTTCAATCCATTTGGATTTGAAAGTGCATCAGACAAAATACGTGAATCATTAGATGTGCCTTCCCAACCAGCTAATACATAAGAAAATCTCAAGTCAAATGTAACGGCAGCTAATATATTTTGTGTTGTTCCATCCTTCCGACCACGAAATCTTCCTTGAATTTCAAGAGGAACCGATGCATGTACATGAGTTCCATCTATTGCTCCAAAACAATCCTAAAAAATAATCAATATAGTTACCAACCAAATACTAATGAAACTTCTCAAGCAATTTATAGACTTGTTTTTTCAAATTCCATACCTTAAAATATGGATAAAACCTTCGACTGTTACTTATCTCAGGAGGAGTGGAATTGCCTAGTTCTTTCACCACATGCTTGTATAATTTCAAAATCGCTTGCAGGACGATTTTGAAATATCTATGAACGGTGTCTATTGATCTATGAAATCTTCCCACAATGACTCTAAACCTCCAATTATGTCCAATGATATGACACAATACCATAACTTGCTCCATAATAGAAACATTTACAGTAGAACGCAACAAGTTACTTGCACCAAGTATCTTACAAAGGTCTAAAAAATCATTCAGCGTCATCCGTATTTGATCTACACAATGAGTATCACCACTATATAACACACGATCCATATATAACTCTCTCTCATAATCTCGATTCACATGAGGCTCTCTTAGTATGCGATTCTCCGAATGATCATAATCATCCATAACTAATGTGATAACTATCATAACCGCTGCAGCTGCACCCGTTACCACTACTTGAATTTTGTTATCCATCTATATTGGAACATAATAATCATGAAACACAAATTCATATGAAATACAAGAACAACAATACTAGAAGAACCAGAAAAATAGGGGACAACAGATGATTGTAAGAATGTATTACCTTACTTTGTCTGTGTCAATGTGGATGTCTAGCTTAATCAATTTCCCTTTGTAGATATCTGTAATGTTATCAAGTTTAAAGTGAGAAATATATCATCTTCAAAGAAATATGATTTAACTTATGTATTAATCATGCAAACGAGTATAGTTGCTAAAATATCCACCAATTCTCGAAATGTTAAAGTGAGAAGACATACGATCTTACTGATTATTCATAATATTATAGGACCCATCATCATATAAAGAATGAGAAAACCACACATGGCTGACACCACATGAAGGACATGTACATACACATGGCGAGAGCGACAAATCTTCAGTTTTTACTCAGCTAATCATTGTAAAGTTCTATTTAGAAATCATACATTACGGCTTACCATAATATGTACCCGATCATAATTATGACAGTATTATGTTAGTCTACAGATATAGGCATATATCCATGACCTTCATACGTTACGACTTACCATATTAGATACCCAATCATAGTTATGATAGTGCCATGTTGGAGTCTAGAGATATAGTTATAAATCCATGACCTTAAGTAAATTGAGTTTTTTCATAACCAACAATGTTATTTGAAAAACCCTTGTACAACACTTGGTCGCACAAGCTTTGCCATCCATTTGCTATGATGCAGTTCAATCTTCATGCATACTTCATGTCTCTGATATGCAAATATCATTGTTCAAATATGACATGTGGATGGGTAGACATAGGAAGTTAGGACTCATTCATCCACTTCTCTCTTTAGAAGACTGAAAATCTGTGATTAGCACAAGACCAATTGCTCAATGTCCCGCCATTAGTTTCCTAGGAAGAAAGCATCAACCTAGCGACTTGTAGTTGGTAAATCGCACCGAGCGACCAAAGCTAGAAGGAATAGACGGCGGGGGAGGATTCAATTGGGGGAAGAGGGAAGAGGGAGAGGGAGAGGAGGAGATACCTTTTGAATCTGCTCGGTGGTGATGTTGGTCGGGGGAAACGAGGGCAACACAGGGATCATCTGCGGAGGCTACTGCATCTTTGCTAGGTCTCGTCTTACTCCTCCTCCTCCTCCTCCCCAACGCGCATTCAATCGAAGGATCGATGGAATCCTCCCCCAAAAACCCTCTATACTTGCAAACAAGAGGAGAGAGATCTATGAGGACGCTTCAATCCGTGCATACACCGCTTAAAGACAACTACGCGTGGAAGAGTATGAACTGACCAGTAGTGAAGAGGAAGCAGAGCACGTCGCGGAGATCGAGCACCGCTGGATGAGGGGGAGGCTCCGCTGCTGCTAATCATCGGCGTCGAAGGAGGAGGACGAGATCAGAAACCCAGGGCTTCATGAGGGCGGAGATCCAGCACCGCCGGCCCCATCGCTACTAATCGTCGGCGTCGAAGGAGGAGGAGGACGAGATTAGAAGCCCTAGGTTTTGTGAGAAAGAGGGCAGAAATGGCAGATGAGTAATGAAAGATTGCTCGAGAGCGCGCGATGGGAAAAAGAGGAAATCATTTTCCACGATTTGATGGGGAAATTTTCCTTTGACCGGAAAACATTTTCCTTCACCATTTATTTTCCGCCATCCGAACACCGGAAATTCCGGAAAATATTTTCCCGGAAGTTATTTTCCACGCAAAACGAACGGAGCATAAGTGTTTGAAAAGTCAAAAAGAAAAGAAAATGGGAAAGCAAAGTGGAAGCCAGCGGTGAAGGGGGGGAAATTCGCATGAGGGAAAGGAAAAGAGAGAGAGAGAGAGAGAGAGAGAAAGAAAAAGAAAGAAAGAAAGAGGGAGAGAGAAAGGGGAAAAGGTGTTTGACTAAAAATGGAAAAGAAATGGGAAGTTCACAAAATAAAAGAATTTCCTCAAATAGGAAATTCTAATCCCAATTTCTTTTAAATAAGCTCATCGATTCTCAAAGGAATTTCAACTTAGAATTATTGGTCCCCACTTGCATTTTGCATCCAAATTCCCTCTTAAATTTCTTTCAAATAACTCCCCCAAAAATCAATTGATATTTCTTTTATTAAATTGATTATTTTTTTTATCCAAGAATCCCTCATGCTCCTCAATTTCTCCAACAAAATAATTCCCGGCTTCAATTGAACGAAATGGCCACACAACAACTTTTTCCCAAAAAGTGTCGAGTGTCAAAAAATCTTCTAAGACCGAGTCGACACTCCTAGAATTTATTGTGACATGACAGAAATTCCAATTTCTGAAATCGGACTTGAATTCATAGTTAATTTCACTTTGCGCATTTTTAGCGTGATCTAGGCTACCAGGTAACTTTCAGGCATTTTTAGTGCAACTGACTCGTGGTCGATTTTCTTCGAGCCACTATGAACCCACTCGACTCATTGGCAACTCTCGATTGTCGTGAAAATCTCAATGATCCAAATATGGACACATGGTCCCAAAACAATAGGAAAATCAGTCTAGTGCCGGTCGACGAGAATTTTCTAATTTAGTGGTGTCACCCACAATTAGTCACACATCTCGCCGAACCGCCTATCTCTAATTTCGAATCAATTTTATATTGTGCCATATTGACCTCTAAAGATAAGCACGGTCGAGAAGCCGATTCCTGGTCGAATTCTCGAGTCTATTTGCCTTAAAATCCTTAATGGCTTCCCCAGGTAGTCTAGTTATCTCGAGAGTGATCAGCTCTGAGAACAGCCCTATAGGCGCGTCAATGAAATACCCGATTTATTCAATAAAAAACGGAGTTGAAATTCTGGGATGTCACACAAGAATAGACACTAATGGGTCTTAAATCCGATCAAGACACCAAGCACCTAAGCCGAGCCTTGATGGACCTAGAGCAAGTGTTGGGGATACAGTCACGAATGCTAGGGCCTAGGGCTCGGCCTTAATGGATCGGGGCAGGAGCGCCAAGATCTCGAGCCTTGGCCTTGATTGACATTAGTTCGAGCACCATGAACCCAAGCATAGGCACTAGGGTCTTAAGCCTTGGGCTTGATATACACTAGCTTGGGCAACAAGGACCCAAGCTTGAGCATTGGTGCTCAAGACCTAAATATGGGTATCGGGATCCTACACTCGGTTTTTGTGGAACCAGGCCTAGCCTCAATGTATTTGAGCATAGGCTTCAGGCCCATGGGCTTGGCCTTAATGGACTCGGGCCCGGGGGTAGGGGAGCCGGTCCTTGAACGTCAAGGACCCTAGAAACCAACGCTAGGGTTCTTTTACCCAAATATAAAGTTATGTTTTAAGCGTGGAATTCTAATCATGTTATGGAAAAATGATTTTCAATTTGTTTAAAAGGAAATCATTTTCCTAAATTTAAACATAAATATTCAGTTAATTAGGAAAAAAATTATATTGACTTATTTTTCTAATAGATCTAAACGTTGAAAATGAAAAAAAACACGGAAAAAAGAAAAGAAAAGAAAAGAAAAGAAACCTTAGTTACCTTTTTTCCAATCCATTTCCTTTTCTTGAGGTATAAAAAGGAGAGTGTGCACGCGCCCGAAAGGTGCGTCCGAGACTGTGGTGCTGGCGCGCCTTGCATTTAGATTCGACCTTCGATATGCCTGGCCCCTTTCCCACCTCGCGTTTGGCCTAAGTGTGCTCTCTCGTGCGTTGGCTACTCTTACGTGTCGGCCCTTGGCTCGGTCACGTGTAGGCCCCAGCCCTTTTTCCATCGTAATTCGGATTGAATAATTTTGTTTTCGGGCGCTACAGCCAGGGACGTGGGGAGAAAAATATGAATAAACTCTCTCAACCGTTGAGCAAAATCCAGAGAAATGACAAAATCGAGATTGGCTCACAATCAAAAACCCTTTTCCAACCGCCCTTTACACCTGTCCTTTCATGCGCCCCGAAATCATGACAGTTCAATTTTCAAGCAGCATCTTCTAGCATCATACTTGGGATCTCAATTTAGACCGTCTTGGCAGTGCCAAATTTATTTTCTTGCTCCATTTACACTTCGCATGTGACATCGAGACCCTTCTAAATCTTTATCAATTTCCTCGAATACTCATTTAGCCAATAACGTTATGATCGTCCTTAAGTGCGTTTGATAAACAACTCAAAAACAACGATTCCAATTATTAGATTCTGCGAATTCACATGCGACATGACTTTTAAATGCGGTCATTGTTTATGCTTTCTTTTTTGGCTATGTTCCATTTTTCTATATCGACTTGAGTTTTTGAAGCATCAACCTATTATCAACTCATTTAGGTAAATTAATAATAAAGGCAAAGAGATGGTGTGTTTTTTGGAATTTTCCTGTTGGACTAATGGCCGTACATTCTCTCTTATCCATCTAACTTAATGATGTGAGATATTGAGTGGATACTAGCACTTGGGGATTTTCTGTCATGGCTGTGTACTTGAAAACAAACATAGTAAGTTCTTGCTCACATTTTGCTCGTAGTTGTAGCTACTAGCCGAGTTACCTAGATTCTTCGCTTCTCTGTTATTACCGTGTTAGTCAAAAGCAAGCATAATGAGTATCTATCTATTCATGATTTTTTGCTTACGATTGCAGCTAGTAGCCGAGCTACCAAGATTCTGCACCGATTCTCTGTTATCCATTAATTGTCGGTTGGGCCATTTTTTCCTTACCAACACAACCTGACCCTGAACTAATTCCTCATTTGTGAATACTTAAGGGACTTGTCGAAGCCTAATTTCCCTCTGATGAAAGGCGATTACACC
The DNA here is from genome assembly GCA_017140615.1 of Eucalyptus cladocalyx. NCBI lineage: Eukaryota > Viridiplantae > Streptophyta > Magnoliopsida > Myrtales > Myrtaceae > Eucalyptus > Eucalyptus cladocalyx. The sequence goes on from CM029518.1 coordinate 9,045,586, forward strand.
ATCATTCTTCTTTCATTCTCAGGAACATCGGTTGGTTTAACATGGATGTGCTCAAGACGGCGAATGTGGAAAGCCGAAAAGTACAAGAATGTATCAGAAAGGGCAAAAGAATCAAAAAATCAGAAAGTGACGAATAAAGGTGAAATAATTTCGATTGATTTCCGCCGGATTGAGACGTGGATTACGAAGTCCAATTGGTAAGGAAAAAAGCCTGATTGGACTGAAGTGATTTGTGGCTCGAGCCGACCTAGGAGAATCTGCTGGATGCCACCCCGGTTGCAAATCTAGAAGTAATTCGGATTAAAGCATCTCTTAATTAGGATTAGGAGGGTCTAGAGTTCCTCGTATTGTCTTAGAATTAGAGGGTGATTTTGACTTGAAGGAACAGTCGTTTGTACATTGCCATCTTATTTCGCCTAAGAGCCTATGAACCCACCAAGTAGCTTTATTAATTTGGGCATATCTTCATATTCTAGAGCACCCTTCTCCTATCCATATATCACAGTTGTATCATGACAATGATCATTTTGCAAACTTAAGTAGAATTCGTTGCCATCTTGTCGATCAAATTGGAGTGAAAGATATCAAGGTTGATTAGATTTCTAGTTCTATCACTATATATAAGAATTGGACAGGTTTTTGCTTCGACCGCTGCAAGCATACACATCAAACCTACGGTTTGAAAAATTCCCCCAAAGTAAGCAAAGCAAATTAAGAGTAAACACGTAACCGTTGATCTTTGACGGCTGAGCAAATTAAAGGACAACGTCAAGTTTGCATGTGGTGCAATCTTAACAATTTTGATGCAAAAGCTTGAATATGTAGACAAACACAAGCAAATCTCATATTATGTTCGTGATCCATTTGGAGTAATTTATGGATTCAAGTGGTGAGCATCTAAAAAGAAATGAAAGACCAACTAGGGTATATTCCATCATGGATCATTCTTTATTACTCGTCCCTCTAATCAAATCAAGGACACGACTCAAAGATTGTGATGTAACTGTGACAACATCAATCTCAATCGCCTTGGCGGACAAAAGTCATTGTGCGTGTACATTTGGAGAATTATTAGGTGATGTTTGGTCAATTGGACCTTTTATGAAATTTTGATTTTTCTGATTAGAAAAAGCGAATATCTTTATTCTTACCTTTACCAAAAAAAAAAAAAAAGCGAATATCTTAATTATTATTACTATTAATAGATAAAGCCCAAAAAAGTGTCGGTTGATGTGATGCCACAAAGGCCTGCTATTCCTAACCAAGCGATGGTTGAACCAAACTTCTTTAAGTAGCAGCGATCTTGATTGGAGGAGAAAAGTGGGCGAGGCCTGTGCGATACATCATACGGGTCACATCCACGAGTCCTAGACCCTGGTGATGTGTCGAAATTAGGTTCGAAGTTTTTTTTTTTTTTTTCAAATTAGGTTCGAAGTTGAAGATCAAGTAAATGCGTCTTGAAGTTGACAATAGAGAGGAAGGATGGTGTGGCAAGCAATTGGCAAGAAAGAGCCACGACTTATGTTAGCTTAGAGATTAGGGTGAAACACGGTCAATGGCGGTTGGTCATTGGACCAGGGGCACAGTTTTGTGTCGCAACTGATGGGGCAGTTTTTGATTATGCATCGATTCGAATTTAATTGTAAACTTAAAAGATGTAATAGGTAATTTAAACGGTGCCCTCTCACACTCATTAGATCTGTTCCTAAATGAATTGTGATCAACAAAGATTAACGGTGCTCGAAAATCTATTGCAACATTTTGTGACGTGAAATCATAGATTGGTTTGCTTCTCTTGTGATTGGACCGGCGGATTGAATTGTCAAGACCCATAAAAGAAAAATCTTCCTTGTAATTGGACTACTAATCCTCTTTTAGTTCTTTGGGATCTTATTTATTTGAAGGCCCAAGTATCTTATAATGAAGGTTTCACTTAAATTAATGAAAGGAGACTTTTTTTATGACAAAAAAATAATAATCATAAATTGGTATTAATAGGTTTGATGTGTTTATGTGTCCTTAAATGTCAAAATGCATATTTTTATATATCAAATTGTTCACTTTAAATTATGGTAGAATATTGAATGGCAAGAAGAAATATCTAATTCTAGATACTAAATTTTGTGGTAATTCTAAATCGATCATGCCAGCAAATTCAATCATCATCCAATTTTCATTATTTGTTGCTAGGGTGGCACTTTTAGGGAAAATCTTTTATGAGGAACGCCATCAACATAATGTCCCTTTTCTTTGGGCTATAAAGTTAATTCTCATTCAAAATGCTTAAATTTGATTCACGGTTGTGATGGGCTGGATTAAGATCAGAGAAAAACCTTATTCGATCCCGAGCCTCATTGATAAGCACACTTACGTCCCACCTCACTTGATCTATGCTCAACACCCTTCTTATCAGATCGGATCGGTTTGACTCCAACTCCATACACTCATCAAATCGCGCTCGAAGGAAGGGCAATTGCTTCGATTCGAGCTGCAAACTATGCGCTCGCGTCCCTCCTAAAATCGCCGGACCAAGAGACCAGAGCGATCATCGAATAACCCAGGGGCATGGCACCTTCCGTTCGTCCCCTCCGGGGCACGATGCGTCTATGTTCATCTTTCAAAGCGTCCTGTTCCAGCGGCCTCCAATTCCGAGACGAGTCGATCCGATGCTTCCCCTTTTTGTTTTGCCGTCGATGCCCACCGAGTGATGCTCTTTCGTTCACGGGCTCTTGCCGATTCCGTGTCCACCGACTTGCTAACGTTCGCAACAATCTATCGGGTGCTCTCGATGTCTTCGTTTACAGTAAATTTTGCGCAGGTGGGGCTAAAGAACCATGTACGGTCGAACGGAACTGGGCCTAGATTTAAACTGAGAGTCACTTTTGCGCAGAAGAGCTAAGTCAAGATGATCTTTCCTTTCAATTAGGCCCGTGAAATTGCTAAGAGTTGCCCGGTCTGATGGAATTATTCTCTATTAAATTTCCTTAATTATGTGCTTGGCAGATGCCTAAGGGGCACTCTTTTTAACGAAATCTTCAATTACCATTATCATCATCGTCAGATCTACTGATAGTGATAATTGTTATTAGGATGGTTGTCTTTGCAATCTTCTATTTTTATTTATTTCTAAGACTGAGTCCCTCAATAACGTTGAGATGGCCGAGTTGGTCTAAGGCGCCAGATTAAGGTTCTGGTCCGAAAGGGCGTGGGTTCAAATCCCACTCTCAACACTCAGGTTTTTTGCTTTTTATTTTTTAAATTTTCCTTTATCATTTATTTTTATTTTTTTCAAGCGTGCATGTGCTTAAAAATTCTACTTTTAATTTGGCTCGGCTTGGCTGAGCTTCTATATTTTATTTTATTTTTTTTGTCGGTGGCTGAGCTTCTAATAGATTAGTCTTTCACTGGTTGTGTTTTCCTTGAATGAAGCAACAACGCCACTAGCATAAATTTATATAGCTCGCCGATATGGCGAAGTTGGATGCTGTGGACAGACCTTCCGACCTCCAATGAGTCATCCAAGGCCAGGTCGGCTGGTCGCCGCCACTGCCGCCGCCGCTGCCGGCTGGCCGCCACCGCTGCTGTGCAGTCAAGGGGGAGAGGTTGGTAGCTATTAAAAAAGGCGAGGCCATCCGCGAAAAAGATTCTTGAATATTCATCACTCATCAGCAAAGCTGATTGATGCAGAATTTCTTTCTTTCTTTCCCCGCTTCGGGTCCTACCACTACCAGAGCCACCTTTCTCTTTTCGGTCTCCTTCTCATCGACCCACCAACGATTCCTTGCCTTTGAAAATAGGTTATTCGTGTGTCGGCGAGATCCATACAAAATAGGGTAAAGAAGATTCAAAACGATATGCATTTGATATGTCAGACGCATGTACAAAGTAAATCGCCCCCTCCGACGTGGCTTACGGTCTATTTTTTTAGCCCGCAAGCACCGTGTCCTTGATTCTGAACTACCCTTCAACATTGCGTTTGAACCGCAGTTGTCTACTAAATGGACAAATTGCTGGAGCAAGGCCAGCAGCGGATCGCAAAGCCTTTGACTCGACGTACGTGCCCATGGATGGACGGGTAGGTCTGAACAACCGCTGAAGATCTATAGATAGAGACTAAAGTCAAATTTACTCATGACTACCTTTCTAAAATCTCTCTCTCTCTCTCTCTCTCTCTCTCTTCTGTGCAGACTCCATTGCAAATCATCTCCTTCTGGGCCTCCTCTTCATTTCAGCCATGGTATGTACATACATTCTTTTGCTCTGATGTCCGTTTCGATCGTGTGTAATCATGGAAAAATTATGCGTTTTGGTTTTTTTGTGATCTGAGTTTCGAATCATGAGCAAAAGAGAGGGCGGTACATGTTGAAAAATGTGTTTTTTTCATTGGTGTTCTTGCAGTCTCTAACGACTTTGATGTTCCGATCACTGGTCAGGCTAGTGACGTCGCTCGTCGGTGACCCCGCCGCCTCTGTGACCACCATCCTGTACTACAGCGCCCTGCTGCCTCAGAGCGTCGTCCTGGAGAGGCTGGTCCGGCACGAGCTGCTCGACCGTGAGAATTACCTGTTCCATTTTCTCGTCAATTTCTTGAGGTGTTTTTGGTGATATAGGGGTTTTTGGGATTCGCTTGTTCTTTCTTTTCGGTCGATGCCCCTTGAAAGATTCATTTTCCTTGCCAGAGATGGATAGTACCCATTCATTAATTGGTGAATGTAGGGGTGATTGTAATTGGATCGTCATCTACGACGAACATTTTAATCTATTAACTCGAAATAAAATACCAGAATCGTGTCTCACAAAGTCGAATCTGCGTTCAAATAGGATAAAAGCTAAAGCTTTTTAGTTTATGTAACTCTCCAGTTTTATTTTCCGCATTGAGAAGTGATTGAAAAGTGCGAAAGATTACAAAAGGAAACTGGTTTTTCAAGTCCCAACTATTTCAAAAAAATCAAAAAAGGATTCCTGGATGGGCCCGCTAATTGGGCCTAAAAAATGAACCGATCCGATCCGATCAGTTCATGGGGTTCATGATCGACCCTGTTATGAAAAGCAACACCAGAGGCGATTAGAGATAAGCAGATCTCAAACAATCTTAATTTGCAGTCTTCCCCTAATCACCCACGCGGATCGATAGATGGTAGGGGTGATCGGTTTCGAAATATTGGACCACCCATTAAGGACCAATTCTAAAAAATTAAAATTAGGACCGCCCTTCGATTCCATGGAATGGATTGAAATGTCCTAGCAAACTTATGCAATTTATCTATTCAAAGCTGAGCAATTCACCTTCCTTTTATTATGATCCGTTCCACTACTTGACCCTTCTAGATCATCAAAGATGAGGATCGATTCGAGAGAGGCATCTGGATTGTGAGAATGTGGCTAGTCAAAAGTCACGATCGATGCTCCTTATTGATACTTAAATTTTGGCGATATGTTTAATCATTTATCGCATTAAAAAATTAGGGATTGATTTTATCCCTGAAAAAATATTAATTGCATAACTTATAGATTTATTTTGCATTTATTTATTGAACTGGTGGCGGATGGATTCGAATTGGTGATTCCGAACTTTAAATTGACAGTGAAATTAAACTCACAAAGCTCAAATTAAAGTTCATATCTTCGAGAAGGTTTTACTAAACTCACAAAGCAAGCAAATTAGCCCAAGTTCATATTTTCGAGAAGGTTTTACGAATTTATCTTTCAAATTTGAAAAACATTAAGAGAATATTCATTTTTTTTTTTTTTACAAAGGAAATCTGAAAGAGATATGGAAAAGAAAAAGCAATATTGCGTGCGGAAAATAAATCTCTGTGGATATTGATGGATATTGATTTGAAATGGAAATTGAAACCCTAATCCGCGTACGTCCACATTTTGAGAGAATAGATAGAGCGGAGGATCCGGTACAGAATAGAAACCGAAGTTCTTTCTGCTCTTTGGGTCCCAATTGTGAGATCGCTCCATCACCGCCTCCGAGATCCACTAGCCATCATTGTTGCTGCCAGACATCCACGCTGTACCTGCACCGCGACGGCCCCCTCTCGGCCGAGCTCTTCCCTTTCACTACAGCGAATCTCCTTCTGTTTTGCAGGTTCTCGAATGAGCAGCACCGAGTTTTTACCATGCTGTGAGCCGTGACATCGCTGCCGTTGTCGAGCAGAGACCAGTCAGTTTGGTGCCTTCCCGCAACAAAATCGTTCTCCATTTTGCAAGGTTCGCTGTGAGACTATCTCGGTGAACATCTGAGCATCCTCCTCACCGTCAGCCCACGCTTGTGCGTGGTCACCACCTCCATCGAGAAGTCCACCTAGTGAGTTGCTCCTTCCCTGGCCGAGAATTATTGAACCGGCAGGCTTCACCGAGCAGCCCGTACTGAGAGTCCCACCGTCGGTCCATACGTGACACCACCACCACCACGGATTCCCCATGGACGAAGCTACTGCCGTGCTGATCTCCATCCTCTAGCCTCACCGCAGGTCCGCAACTCAGATATTGAATCCTCCATTGACGCGATCTATTTGAGATTGTTTCTCTGATGGTTTCGCTTGAACGTTGGTATCTGAAGTCAAAGTTCTGCTCCTCAATCAAATTTGCCAGCATATGTTCGACAAGAAATTCTTAAAACTGAATCGGCATAGATTTGTCTCTGATTGTTGGATTATTTTGAGTGCACATTGATTGCTGACCACGATTTCAGTCAAATTTCGTTGTTGCCGAGATTGTATCTGCCCATATCTTTTCTGTTTTGTTTCCACCCTATGAAATCAAATTTCGTTGTTGCCGAGATTTAATCTGCCCATATATTTTTTGTTTTGCTTCCACCCTATGTTGGCGTGTCTTCCCGCTGCGTTCAATGTGGGTCGCCGAAGACGTCGGAGAGGAGACCGAGCTGCAAGTGAAGTCAAGCGTTCCTGACCCTCGTACTAGAAGATCCAGCGAGTTTCCCGCAACGAGCGACTTCGGTCGGGTCACATCAATTTGCGACATGTTTGGTTCCATACAATGGAGACCGATCCTGTGAAGTCCTGATTTCTATTGTTCCTATAGGATTCTTTTGGTCGGCAACTAGAGTTTCGACGTGGGTCACCTTCCCAACGACGTTGCTGCTAATCCATCGCAACGAGCTGCTCTTTGTACGGTGCCGATCACTCAACTGCTGCCCGGCGACACGTCTTGGTCCGCTGACCCACTCGCTATCGCTTGTGTCGCTGCCGAGGTTTGACCAGTTCTGAATCCACTGCTGGTCGAGTTTGCTTTGCTTTCCTCTTCATTGGATCCAACGAAGTCAACAGAATTCGTTGGGTCCAATTTGGATTATTTGCAGACTTCTTTAATTTTGTTGTGAAGAAACAAAGTTCCTGGAGCCAGAATTCATCGACGGTGGACGTCCATCATCATTATTCATCGCAAGCTAACCCACTACCGATCTACTACCCGTTAATTGTGGTTCACAGGTTGCCAAATTTGAAAGCTGATATTTGAATTAGAGCCCATTGTGACGATCCGCCGCTGAATGCAGCACGGTCTTCCAGTCCCAAGCGTTAGCTAACAAGTTTCCAATGTCCTCGGCGAGTCTCCCCAAAGGTTACGGGTTCGTGTCAGAGTTGCCATTGTCCCGTGGTTTGTGGTCCTATCCAGCCACCATCCAACGCGTTCTAACTTGGAAGTGTTATCTGCCTGATATTGAGAATCAGGTGAGAATTTTGATTAATTCGTTATTGTTGCCCAATCCATAGAATTGTGATGTTGTTTGAATATTTGATCAATATTGCCACATCCAAGAGATAAAAAAAGAAAAAAAAGAACTGGAATTAGGGCACTCTTTGCACGTTATTGCATATTATGATAAGATTGCATGCTTAATTTTATTTTCTAATTAATTATATAAGTTAGATAAAAAAATTTAGATAGATCACATTTTAGGTTTGGGATTACCAAGTTAAGATAATTAAGATTTGGCCTAACATAATTCTTAATATAAGTTAGATGATATCTTAACATGCATAAATAATTTTTGCATTTTTTTAATTTCGAATTTCATGTAAATTACCAAAAAAAATGTATTTAGAATAAATCAATTTCATTCTTTAGTAGAGACAGCCTTTTATTTATGTCATATAGGTAGATCATATTGCCATGTCATATCATTTCATGTTAAATCAATAGCATGTATTGCATGACTCTCATTAAACAAGTGAAAAAAAAAAAAAATTGCGTATTAATTAGAAATCATATCTAAGACTGTTGATGTGAATTCTGATATAACAATGCAGATGCTTTAGTTGCTATGAGGTAAGTCTTGCAATTTATTTATTGCTTTTCTTGAATGTTAAATTGGTGGTTTGCGCACCCGCATGAACACCTCACATGTTAGGTAGATAAATTAAAATCAATTCAAGCTGCTTGTAAAACATTTTTTTCAAAATAAAAGAAAAATGTACCAAAATGGCGTTAGAGAAATCTAGCGTAACCAAATCCCCGAACTCACAGTCTTTGGTTCGTAGAAATAAAATAATTCTACAATTATTTTACTTAGGTGTCTAATCGACCTTACGAAAATAAATTAAAAGCGACTCCTAGTTGAAAATCAATGACATGTTAAGAACTTGGAGCTAAGTCGCGAATTGGTATGGGCTTAGGAGAGCCCGGGCTAAGTAAGACTTAATAATCCATTAGCCTAATTTTAAATGGTACACCCGAAATTTTAGTCGCAACACTACTGTTAAATTGTGTGGAAGTAAAACCAAATAGTCAGATTGTCTCGTATGTTTTAATGACAAGAGCCACAAGGAATGTGAGAGAAGGAGCAAACTTGGAGAAGCCAACAAAGGGAAATTGCTATGGAATGTCGGCAGAAAATATAGTGAAGATGAATCTCTTCTTTAGAAATCTCAAACCTTCATATAATGGAGTCTTAAGAGTTTAGCATCTCCTACATTGTGTTGAGACTCGAAAGTGAATTAAGCAAAGGAAATTACTTGATACATGCAAAGACCAAATAGAAGGCTGATAATTATATAAAAATAGGGGGAAATTCCAAATAAGAACCTCAAGTAAGCTCATTTTTTCATATAAGGAGTAGAAGTGGACATTATTTCAAATGAATGACTAAAGTGCTTTCATTTTCTTAAATAAAGGCTTGAAGTGGATATTATTTCAAATAAAGGCTTAAAGTGGCTATATTAGTATCAAATAAGGGCATAAACTTACTATTTGGTAAATGGCAATTTCATCTTTTAATTTTTTTTCTTTTCTCTTTCTTTTTTTTTCTTTCCAAACTCAATCCCCAGCAATAGTGCCAAAAACTTGTTCAACATGTTCATCACATTTAGAATTTTCACAAACAAAGGCCCGATCCCTAAAGTAGGAAAATGGGTTCTTGTCCTCTGTAGGACATCATCGGGTTTTAGGATTTCTATTGAGATCATAGAAGTAATGTTGAGGGGGTCATGTCGCCTGAGGGGTTGGCACAGTCTTTCTCCTCAGCGGCGGACCAAGGCTGCTTCATCTTTGTGAATGCCATGTGTAGATAGAGAACGAGAGAGAAGCAAAGATGGGGACAAAATGACATGAGGTGGGGAACGGCTCGTGGAACAGGTCAAAGCTCCCTTCCTCATCGGCCGGGAACAGACTCCTAGAATTGCGCAACCACCTATCCCTCACCGCACCGCCTATTTATTAAGTCCTTGAAAGAGTACAAGTGACATACCACAAACACCAAGAAGAATGGCATCTTCTGACAGCTCCAGCCTAAGCCCAAGGAGGCGACGCTGAGCTTGAGCCCTCTCCCATCACCGCCTCCTAGGGGCCACCGTGAGGGACAACCCGATGCTGACTTGGGCGATAGCCCGGCTCAATAAGAATAAAGCGTTAGTGCGGACGAAGGCCATAAAGAGCGTCCCAAAGAAGAGAATAAAACCAGTCAATGTGACCATCTTACTGCGGCCGATCTTATCGGTGATCTGCTCAGCCATTGCTACTTCGATGAACGAGAAAAAATTCAACGTGGCGGCCTGTACATCAATGAACTACTAAAAGATCAGTTTTTCTTTTTTAATGAACGTGGGCCCCTCACTAAATGCTCTAACAACTAACAATAATAATTAAAAAGAAAACAAGAAAATATCATTCGTCAATCATAACAATATGAATGGAATCGAGATAGGAAGAGAATAACTCACAGAAACCCAAAAAATATGAGGGTCATTGCTGTGCCGCCAGAGCTTCCATGGCCCTCATATTTTTGGGTTTCTGTGAATTCTTCTCTTCTGTCTCGATTCCATTCATATTGTTATGACTGACGAATGATATTTTCTTGTTTTCTTTTTAATTCTTATTGTTAGTTGTTGGAGCATTTAGCGAGGTGCTCGCGTTCATTAAAAAATAAAAACGAATCTTTCAGCAGTTCATTGATGTATAGGCCCCCACATTGAATTTTTTCTTGTTCATTGGAGCAGTAATGGCCGGGTGAATCGCCAACAGGATCGGCCACCGCAAGACAATCGCATTGACGGGTTTTATTCTCTTCTTTGGGACACTCTTTATGGCCTTTGCCCGCACTAACGCTTTAATCCTGTCGGGCCGGGCTATCGCCCAGGTCAACATCGGGTTGTCCCTCACAGTGGCCCCTAGGAGGCGGCAACGAGAGAGGGCTCGAGCTCGGGCTAGAGCTGGAGCATCGCCTCCTTGGGCTCGGGCTAGAGCTACTGAAAGATGTCATTCTTCTTGGTGTTTGTGGTGTGTCGCTTGTACTATGCCGGGGACTTAATAAATAGGCAGCGAGGGATAGGTGGTTGCGCAATTCTGGGAGTCCATTCACGACCAACGAGGAAGAGAGCTTTGACCTGTTCCACGAGCCGTTCCCCACCTCACGTCATTTCATCCCCACACTTTGCTTCCCTCTCGTTCTCTATCTACACCTGGCATTCACGAAGATGAAGCAAGCCTCGTTCGCCACTGAGGAGAAAGACCATGCCAACTCCTCAGGCGACATGGTCCCCTCAGCGTTACTTCTATGATCTCAATAGAAATCCTAAAACCCGATGATGTCCTCTGGAGGACGAGAACCCATTTAGAATTTTTTATTTAAAAATCAAAATTTTGATTATTTTTATTTTAAATTTCCTTTTTTCTTTCTATTTTTTCTTTCCCCCTTATTCTTCTTTGGTTGGTCCACAGCAACGGCCAAGGCCAAAGGCAAGCTCGACGTTCGTTGGCCTCAGGCCTTGCTAGATTGGTGAGTCAAAGGGTCATGTTCGCCAGAAAATTCGGCAAACATTTCTTGAAATTGTTTTTCATAAAATGAATCAACCTTAGATTAAGAATGAAGAAAAATATTTCTTTTTTTAAGAATTCTTGCGAGTATTTAATTAAGTGGATATGCAATGGGTAGTTATTAAGGACGTACAAATTGAATGATTATATGCTGAAGAGAATTTGTCAGATTTGGTAGTAGAGGAGAAAATTCAGTGGGTGGGTGGTTTTTTATTTTTTTTATTTTTCCTCACTATTTGAGTGGGTGGTTTTTTAAAGTGGAGGCAATGGCAAAGAAGATAGTGGGTGATTCATGAATGTGTCTGATTAGTGATTACTCAATTAACCTTTATTTAGTTGAGCAATCACTAACCTTTATTTTTCGAAAAAAAAAAAAAAAGCCATTATTTGTACCATTCTTCTTTAAAAGATGAACCGGACCAGACTTCTTTTAGTGGGTAACATTTGAGTTGGCCAAATATGGTAGGTGCAAAAAATAAAAATGACCGATGCTCTTTGCCATTTTTTTTCTTTTTTAAAGTTTCTTCGATAGAAGGAAATAATCAACGAAAAATGAAATGGAGTTATGGTTCAACTTTCGATGTGTTCGATTTTCATGCCTTATATTTGGTGTATTATGCTATGTTGTATTATTCTATGGCAAATTAGGTTTGGTGTGCTGCACTCAAAAATTAAAGATTTCGAAATAGTTTTAAAGTCCAAAATAAAATTTTAATGAACTTTTTGTATATCTAAGAATCATGAAAAGTATCAAAACGGAAGAACCAAAACAAAGCAAAGTATCTTCAGATAGCCTTGATTTTTACTCGCTTTTGCTTCTTAATATATATATATATATATATTTCGGTTCTGCTCTACTCTACGCCTACACTACACTCACTCTCGGACTTTTGCCTGCCTCTTTACAGGCGTGGGAGTCGAAACTCACTCCCGAAACTTACGCGTCCCCATCCCATCCCCCTCGAGAAGGTGGGGATTTGACCCCCACCTCCCCCCCTTTCACGTTGAAAAAGTGACCACTGCGCGAATCCCAGTGGTTTCCTATTAATAGTTTGCTTGATGCAACAAAAGCCCTAAAATTTAATGCGCAATAGATGTGAATTAATTGAAATCATTTAATCAAGCGTGCCTTTTTTTCAATTGTCATGTCTGATTTAGGATTTAAATTATCTGTGCTCCATCTGCCAATAAAAGAAGCCAAAACAATTAAATTTTTAATTAAAGACCAAAAGTTGACTAAAAGCCCGCTAAATTAGGCGCAAAGATGTGCGGTCCAGCTGAGGAGATCCCTTTCCCGTCTCGATTCCGCCATCCTTTTTACGGTTCCAACTTCCACCACCCACATCACCGTCACGATCTCCATCGTCATCCACTCCCCATTTGACCCGCAAAGTCCCCACATCCAACGGCAACCATCCCTTTCTCTCTACCCGAGATGGCCTTTCGTCCTTTTCCCGTACTACCCTTTTTCTTTACCAAGAAAATGACGCAAATCATCCGTGAAATTTTCTCTAATATACAATGTAATCAATGAATTCTTAAATTATTTATTATGGTCTCTAAAATTTTGATATCTATTCAATTTAGTCTTTGAAATATATAAAGATTTTTAATGTTGTCCATAAACCTGAAATAATGAAAGGACAACATGGGATATTTTCATATATTTCATGAATTAAGTTGAATATGTATTAAGAGTTCTGAAATTTTATTAAATAAATTAAGATTTTATGGATTATATTACATATCGTAAAAGTTCAAGATCATTTATGTCGTCATCTTTTCTTTTTTCTTTTTTATATAAAGCCCCCTTCAGCTTTTGTTTTCATCTTAGCAAGAGATCACGTTAGAAACTTCAAGCAAAAATCAACAAAATTTTCACATAGAGGCTAAGTATCAAATTAGAACGACCAAAGAGTTTAGAATCACGTCAGAATCAAAATGATATATTTTGGATTGCATTAACATACTTTCCCAAAGCATTAGACTCGATTTGGATGCTGTCTCAACAACAATATTCTCTAGAAATAAGACACTCATGGAAATCATTATTTAAGGTAATAAAAGATTTGAAAAATATTTTCATCGAAAACATATTGTCAATAATGAAGACATCGTATATAAATTAATTATTTCAATAACCACAAGCGATCATTTTAAGAAAATATTTTTTAAATTATTCACTTTTGCGGAACAAATAGAGCCTAATAACCTAAGAATTTTTTCTATATTTGACACTGATAATTTTTCTTTTATTTTGGTAAAGGCACTGATAATTTTTTATTGACCACAGATCCTTCCAAAAAAATTAAGAACGTGGGGGGGATGGGGGGCGAGGTCATCATTGTAACTTCCACCTCCGCTCGCCGTCCCACTAACTGAGTTGAGCACAGTTTTTTTTTTGAAAAAGCGCGCTTACTGACCCATCCCCTCTCTCTCTCTCTCTAACAGATAGAGAGAGACGTTACCGTGCATTCTCAGTCTCTCTCTCTCTCTCTTCCATGGCCGAACTCGATCTGCATCGCCGGAGCATGCTGCATTGCTGAGTCGCTCCCGCCCCGACTCGCCCCGACTCGGTGATCGTCGCTCGCAGAGGAGACGAGCCCCGCGCCGCCGCCGCCGGAACGATACTGGACGGCTTGCTCGGTCGCGGCTTCGCCGCCAAGTGGTGACCTCCTCAGATCCCTTCCTTCTCTCCGGTTTTTCTCTTTTGCGCGTGCTGTTGTTGCTCCGCGCGTCGTGGCCGCGGTGCCGTTTCGGTTGGTGTTCGGGGGCCGTGACTTTTTGCCCCGGTGCTTGTTTTGGCAGCAAATCGCTGGTCAAGCTGACGAGGTCGAGGATCGATGTCATACGGAGGAAGCGGCAGGCGACGCAGAAGTTCCTCAAGAAAGACATGGCCGACCTCCTCGCCAATGGCCTCGACATCAATGCGTATGGACGGGTAATTGACTCCTATAAATTGCTCTCCGCGATTTTCGGTCCTTTTGCGTGGTCTGATTTGGAGTAGCTCTGTTTCCGTTTTGTTTATGATGTGACAGTCCCAGTAAAGAAAGACGGTGTGAATGTGGCGAGGAGGTGGCTGTGTTTGCAGATTTTTGGAAAAAAATTGAATCTTTTTTGGAACTTCTTTGCTTTTGTAAATGGAAGGGAAAAATCGAATAACTAATGTTCAGTTATTTTGAGTTACAGAAGTGCAACGATGCAGTTGCATTTAGGGATAGAATTAGGAGAATGTAAAATGGACAATGGTTGATTTTAGGGGTGAGCATCGGTCCACGGTTTGACCCTGGACCGACTCTGGACCAGTCCAACCCTGTCGGTCCTAGTTTGGTTTTCAGAGAGACTGGGTCAATCCCTGGTTCTAGAATTCCTAGACCAGCACTGTGCGAATCGGTCATCGATCAGAGTTCTGAGTCGGTCTAATCCGGATTAACCCTAAATAAATATACATAACATATTATTTATAATTTTTTATATAGAGAAAATATTAAAATAAACGGTGTCAACAATATTAAACAACTATTTAGTAAGAAATTCAAGTAATTTTACATTATTCTTTAATAACTTAGATTTTTAATATATTTTATATCGTCAATAGTTATAATTTACAAAAGAGAAAAATATTTGTGAGAGGAGTTCTCACAGCGTCCAAAAAGGTATAAACAACTCCTCACAGTACCCTCCTCTAGTATTCATTCACTTCTATCTTATTTGTCCTCTTAGTCTTCAATTTGCCAAAATCGAAAGAAACAACTTCTCCTTTCGTCACTCGACACTCGTCTCACTCGCTTTAAGTCACTCGTGCCACTTGCCTTCTTAGTTGACCTCGCTCATCATCAAATCCATTGGGTCGATATAATCATCGGTTGCCCTTTCAAAGAGTACAAAAAATGAAATAAAAAATTATCGGTTAGTCATAAGTTAACATTGAAATCGGACCGAACTCATTGGTTCCGTCCGATCCTCAATCGTTTTTTTAAAGAGTACAAAAATGAAATAAAAAATGATTGGTTGATCCCGGGTTGACCCTGGAACCGAACCGAACCCATTGGGTTGGTCTGGTCCTCGATCCCAAGCTCAATAGGATTGGTCATCGGTCCAAAAATTAAGGACTAACACTGTGCAAGTTGGTGGATAGGTATAAAATCAATCCAAACTACTTGCCAAAAAATCATTGTTAAAATGAATAAGATTAGGTACCAAAATGACACTAATTTGTCAATTAGTGTAATTAAGTCTCTAACCATTGATTCTCTAGTTACGTAAAAAGTGAAACACACTCCAATGCCTCACTTGGTTTCTAGCTGACCTCAGCAAGCTAATAGCAACTTATTTTGTGCAAAATTCCTAAAAAATATCCCGATATCACGCAGAGTATGGGCTTGAAAGAGCCCGTGCCTAATCAAGGGCTATAAGCTCATCCTTTAGGCAATACCCCTAAACCCATTCCCTTCCCCTGAGGGGTAGGTTGCAACAATCACATTTAGAATTTCACAAACAAAGGCCCGATCCCTGAAGCAGGAAAGTGGGTTCTCGTCCTCCAAATGACATCATCAGGTTTTAGGATTTCTATTGAGATTATAGAAGTAATGCTAAGGGGGCCATGTCACCTGAGGGGTTGGCACAGTCTTTCTCCTCAGTGGCGGACCAGGGCTGCTTCATCTTCGTGAACACCAGGTGTGGACAAAGAATGAGAGAGAAGCAAAGTGTGGGGACAAAATGACATGAGGTGGGGAACGGCTCATGGAACAAGTCAAAGCTCCCTTCCTCGTCGGCCTCGAACGGACTTTCGGAATTGTGCAACCACCTATCCCTTGCCGCCTATTTATTAAGTTTCCGAAAGAGTACAAGCGACACACCATAAACACCAAGAAGAATGGCATCTTCTGACAGCTCTAGCTTGAGCCCAAGGAGGCGATGCTCCAGCTCCAGCCCGAGCCCAAGCCTGAGCCCGTCGCCACCTCCTAGGGGCCACCGTGAAGGACAACCCAATGCTGACCTGGGCGATAGCCCGGCCCAATAGGAATAAAGCATTAGTGCGGGCAAAGGCCATAAAGAGCGTCCCAAAGAAGAGAATAAAACCCGTCAATGCGACCGCCTTGCGGTAGCTGATCCCGTCGGTGATCTACCCAGCCATTGCTGCTCCGTTGAACAAGAAAAAGTTCAATGTGGCGGCTTGTACATCAATGAATTGCTAAAAGATCCGTTTTTCTTTTTTAATGAATGCGGGCGTTTCGCTAAATGCTCCAATAATTAACAATAAGAATTAAAAATAAAACAAGAAAATATCATTTGTCAGTCATAACAATATGAATGAAATCGAGACATGAAGAAAAGAACTTATAGAAACCCAAAAATATGAGGGCCATGGAAGCTTTGGCGGCATAGCAATGGCCGTCAATGCGACCATCTTGCGGCAGCCAATCCTATCGGCGATCCGCGCGGCCATTGCTATGCTGCCAGAGCTTCGATGGCTCTCATATTTTTGGGTTTCTATGAGTTCTTTTCTTCCTGTCTCAATTCCATTCATATTGTTATGACTGACAAATGATATTTTCTTGTTTTATTTTTAATTCTTATTGTTAGTTGTTGGAGCATTTAGCGAGGCACCCATGTTCATTAAAAAAGAAAAATGGATTTTTTAGCAGTTCATTGATGTACAGGCTGCCACGTTGAATTTTTTCTCATTCATCGAAGCAGGCAGATTGCCAACAGGATTGGCCGTCGCAAGACAGTCGCATTGACGGGTTTTATTCTCTTCTTTGGGACGCTCTTTATGGCCTTCGCTCTCACTAACGCTTTATTCCTGTCGGGCCAAGCTATTGCTCGGTCAGCATCGGGTTGTCCCTCACGCTGGCCTTAGGAGGCAGCGACAAGAGAGGGCTCGGGCTCAAGCTGGAGCTGGAGCGTCGCCTCCTTGGGCTCAGGCTGGAGTTGCTGGAAGATGCCATTCTTCTTGGTGTTTGTGGTGTGTCACCTGTACTTTGTTAGGGACTTAATAAATAGGCGGCGATGGATAGGTGGTTGCGCAATTCCATGAGTCCATTCGCGGCCGACGAGAAATGGAGCTTTGACCTGTTCCACAAGCTGTTCCCCACCACACATCATTTCGTCCCCACGCTTTGCTTCTCTCTTGTTCTCTGTCTACACCTAGCGTTCACGAAGATGAAGCAACCTGGTCTGCAGATGAGGAGAAAGACCGTGCCAACCCCTCAGGCGACATAGCCCCCTCAGCGTTACTTTTATGATTTCAACCTAATACCGATGATGTCCTCTGGAGGACAAGAACCCATTTAGAATTTTTTATTTAAGAATCAAAATTTTTATTATTTTTATTTTAAATTTCTTTTTTCTTTCCCTCCTTCTTCTTCTTTTGTTGGTCCATAGCAACGACCAGCAACCGGCCAAAGGCAAGTCGACGTTCGTTGGCCTTGGACCTTGCTAGATTGGTGAGTCAAAGGGTCATGTTTGCCGGAAAATCTGGCAAACATTTTTTGAAAATTGTTTTTCATAAAATGAATCAATCTTAGATTAAGAACGAAGAAAAATGTTTCTTTTTTTAAAGAATTTTAGCGAGTATTTAATTAAGTGGATAAGCAGTGGGTAGTTATTAAGGATGTGCAAATTGAATGATTATATGCTAAAGAGAATTTGTCATATTTGGTAGTAGAGGAGAAAATTCAGTGTGTGGGTGTTTTTTTTTTTTTTTTTTTTTTTCTCACTATTTGAGTGGGTGGTTATTGAAAGTGGAGCAATGACAAGGGAAAATGTCATAAATAGTCCATGAACTTTCATCTAATGTTCAATTTCATTCTTGAGCTTTCGATTTGCTCAATTTGGTCCTTGAATTTTCATCTAATGTTCAATTTCATCCTTGAACTTTCGATTTGCTTAATTTGGTCCCTAAACTTTTATCTAATGTTCAATCTAGTCCCTAACTATTTAAAAATTGACCAATTTCCATTTTTTTTAAAATACCAAACTGTTTTTTTATTAAAAAAAACCCAGTTAGGTATTTCTTTTTTGTATATACAAATTACTTGAATAATGTACCACATTTATGCAAAGTAATAAAGATCAATATTTCTTTCCTTTCTCCATCTTAAAAACAAATGGAAAATTGGACACTAATAATAAACAAAGGTAAATCTTGCATTTTGATTTCTTTTTTGTATATGTAAATTACTTGAATAATGTACAAAAGCCCATCAATCGATTTTTCCCTTTTCAGTGAAGGCCATAAAAAAAAATCGATTGATGGGTTTTTGTACATTATTCAAGTAATTTGCATATATAAAAAAGAAATTAAAATACAAGATTCACCTTTATTTATTATTATTGTCCCTTTTCTATTTGTTTTTAAGATGGAGAAATGAAAGAAATATTAACATTTATTACTTTGCATAAATGTGGTATTTTTTGACAAAAAAAAACCATTTCGGTATTTTTATTTATTTATAAAAAAAACAGTTTGGTATTAAAAAAAAAAAGGGAAATTGGTCAATTTTCAAATAGTTAGGGACTAAATGGAACATTAGATGAAAGTTCAAGGACTAAATTGAGCAAATCACAAGCTCATGGATGAAATTGAATATTATATGAAAGTTCATGGATCAAATTGAGCAAATTGAAAGCTCGGGGATGAAATTGAACATTAGATGAAAGTTCAAAACCGTTTGTGACATTTTCCCCAATGGGAAAGAAGGTAGTGGGTGATTCATGAATGTGTCTGATTAGTGATTACTCAACTATCCTTTATTTAGTTAAGCAATCACTGACCTTTATTTTTCGAATAAAAAAAAACCATTATTTGTACCATTCTTCTTAAAAGATGAACCAGACTGGACTTCTTTTAGTGGGTAACGTTTGAGTTGGCCAAATATGGTAGGTGCAAAAAATTAAAATGTTTGATGCTCTTTACCACTTTTTCTTTTTTAAAGTTTATTCAATAGAGGGAAATAATCAATGAAAAACGAAATGGAGTTATGGTTCAACTTTTGCTGTGTTCGATTTTCATGCCTTATATTTTGATGTATTATGCCGTGTTGTATTATTCGATGGCAAATTAGGTTTGGTGTGCTGCACTCAAAAACTAAAGATTTCGAAATAGTTTTAAAGTCCAAAATATAATTTTAATGAACTTTTTATATATCTAAGAATCATGAAAAATATCGAAACGGAAGAACCAAAATAAAGCAAACAAAGCAAAGCACCTTCAAATAGCTTTGATTTTTACTTGCTTTCGCTTATTAATAGTTTGCTTGATCCAGCAAAAGCCTTAAAATTTAATGTGCAATAAATGTGAATTAATTGAAATCATTTAATCAAGTGTGCCTTTTTCTCAATTGTCATGTCTGATTTAGGATTTAAATCATTTGTGCTCCATCTCCCAATAAAAGAAGCCAAAACAATTAAATTTTTAATTAAAGACCAAAAGTTGACTAAAAGCCCGCAAAATTAGGCGCAAAGATGTGCGGTCCAGCCGAGGAGATCCCTTTCCCGTCCCGATTCCGACATCATTTTTACGGTTCCACCACCCTCATCACCGTCACGATCTCCACAGTCGTCCACTCCCCATTTGACCCGGAAAGTCCCCACATCCAACGGCAACCATCCCTTTCTCTCTACCCGAAATGGCCTTTCGTCCTTTTCCCGTACTACCCTTCTGCCCTTTCTCTTTACAAGGAAAATGACGCAAAATTTTTCTCTAATATACAAGATAATCAATGAATTTTTAAATTATTTATTATGGTCTCTAAAATTTTGATATCTATTTAATTCAGTCCTTGAAATATATAAAGATGTTTAATGTTGTCCATAAACTTAAATTAATGAAAGGACAACATGAGATATTTTCATATATTTCATGATCTAAATTAAACATATATTAAAAGTTCTGAAATTTTATTAAATAAATTAAGAGTTCATGAATTATATTATACATTAAGTCAAATCAGAATCATTTGTGTCATCATCCTTTTTTTTTATATGAAGCCCCCCTTCAGCTTTTGTTTTCATCTTGGCAAGAGATCATGTCATAAACTTCAAGTGAAAATCAACTAAGATTACATTAAATTTCCACATAGAGGCTAAGTATCAAATTAAAATGACCAAAGATTTCAGAATCACGTCAAAATCGGAATGATATATTTTGGATTGTATTAACATACTTTCCCAAAGCATTGATCTCGATTTGGATGTTGTTCTAACAAGAATATTCTCTAGAAATAAGACTCATGAAAATCATTATTTAAGGTAATAAAAGATTTGAAAAATATTTTCATAAAAGTAATACCTCATATCACTTAGAAAATGAATAAATGAAAAATATTTTTATCAAAAACATATTATCAATAATGAAGAAATTCTATATAAATTAATTATTTCAATAGCCACGAGCAGTCATTTTAAGAAAATATTTTAAAATTATTTCATTTTTGTGGAACAAAAAGAGCTTAATAATGAACCATCGCCTACGATGGCCAATTGGATAAATCTTTCCCATGATCCTTTCTGTAGGAGAGAGAGTTCGAATCCCGCTGGCCGCACGGAATCTTAAGTGCGATGTCGGGGTGGTGGGTTCTCCGCTAGCGTTGCGCCAGGGTTTACCACCGTTATCCCGGGTTTGTCGGGCTGTCCGTGTTGGTACGGTGTGCGGGTTCCTTAGGTCATAAAAAAAAAAAAAAAAAAGCTTAATAATGACCTAAGATTTTTTCTATATTTGACAATGATAATTTTTTGATTGACCACATATCCTTCCAAAAAAAATTAAGAACGTGGGGGGGGCGAGGTCATTATCGTAACTTCGACCTCTGCTCGCCGTACCACTCACTAAGTTGAGTCCAGTTTTTTTTTAAAAGGCGTGCTCACGTTACCGTGCATTCTCAGTCTCTCTGTCTCTCTTCCATGGCCGAACTCGATCTGCATCGACGGAGCATGCTGCATTGCTGAGTCGCTCCCGCGCCCCGCGTCGACTCGCCCCGACTCGCCCCGACTCAGTGATCATCGCTCGCCGAGGAGACGAGCCCCGCGCCGCCACCGCCGGAACGATGCTGGGCGGCTTGCTCGGTCGCGGCTTCGCCGCCAAGTGGTGAGCTCCTCAGATCTCTTCCTTCTGTCCGGTTTTTCTCTTTCGCGCGTGCTTTGTGGGGGAAAGCTGTTGTTACTCCGTGCGTCGTGGCCGCGGTGCCGTTTCGGTTGGTGTTCGGGGGCCGTGACTTTTTTTGCCCCGGTGCTTGTTTTGGCAGCAAATCGCTGATCAAGCTGACGAGGTCGAGGATCGATGTCATACGGAGGAAGCGGCAGGCGACGCAGAAGTTCCTGAAGAAAGACATGGCCGATCTCCTCGGCAATGGCCTCGACATCAACGCTTTTGGCCGGGTAATTGACTCCTATAATTTGCTTTACGTGATTTTCGGTCCTTTTGCGTGGTCTGATTTGGACTAGCTCTGTTTCTATTTTGTTTATGATGTGATAATCCCCAGTAAAGAAAGACGGTGTGAATGTGGCGAGGAGGTGGCTATGTTTGCAGATTTTTGGAAAAAAATTGAATCTTTTTTGGAACTTCTTTGCTTTTGTAAATGGAAGGGAAAAATCGAATGACTATCATGTTAAGTTGTTTTGAGTTACAGAAGTGCAACGATGCAGTTGCATTTAGGGGTAGAATTAGGAGAATGTAAAATGGACAACAGTTGATTTTGCCATAGTTCTTGAGTGGATGTCGATGGCTTTTCGTATTGTGCTTAACATTGGTGTATTCGGTAGCTCTGACTTAAATAAGTAATCTCTGTGGTGATTGCTGGGGCAGGCTGAAGGACTTCTGGTCGAATTGACGCTCTCGTCATGCTATGATGATGTCGATCGGTTTTGCGAGGTCTTGTTGAAGCAAATGTTGACAATGAAAAAGCAGAGGTATGACCTTCAACTCCAAGGATATTGCCCTACGTTAGCAAGTAATTCATGGAAAAATTTCCTTATTTTTTGAGAATAATTGCAGTCCATAGCTCTTTAACTCAACTACTCTTACTTTCCCGTGGAATAGAGACGCGGCTCTTTTCAATTGTGAGGACATATGATGAAGTAGAGTCTGGAGAATTTTAAATCCCCATTTGCTAATCATCTCCCGTAAATAAACTTGGTCCCCAAATCCTCATGTTGGTATCTGCAACCATGTCACTTAGTACATAGACTGCAACAATTAGGTTGCTCCAGTCTCGTGGAACGCGCGAGTGATAAATGACATCAGTTAGGGATGCTCATGAGCAACTGCCGTTGCCATGTAGCAAGTCACTGATGCATCTGTGCAGATGCTGTTGTTCTTTCCGAAGCAAGCATTCTGATGAACGACCACACCTTTAAGAAGTTCGTGGCATATGAAATTTGCATTTTTTGTTTTTTTCCAGGTATTGCATTGCAGTTTCTATTGGTGTTTGGCTGCGAAAGACTACTTTCTCCTCTGTCTATTTCTTCCTAGTTGTTAAACATCTCTGTTGAGATTTTTTATTTTTTTTAATATCAACTGAAACTCTAGAAAGAAAAGCACAAGACAAAAAGGGTGACGATTTCCATGTCAAATCTTACCACTGGGATACCGACAATAAAAACCTTATTGTTATTAGTTAAATGTTTTGTCATGAAGTACCTGGCTATAAACTCCGCTAGAGCTTTAGCGTGTTGCTTCTTACTCTTCTGACCAAATACCGTTCTTGCTGTTCTACACTAGACTGAAGCATTTTTAGCTAAGATAATTTTTCATTTATTGCATTGTTCCTTTCAGTGGATGCCCAGAGGAATGTCGAGAGGCTGTATCCTCCCTGATGTTTGCTGCTGCAAGATTTTCTGATTTGCCAGAGTTGCGCGACCTTAGGGATAGATTCCAAGAGAGATATGGAAATTCCTTGGACTGTTTCATAGATCAAGAGGTACACCCCCTACCTCAGATAATGCTTGCTAAGCTATTAATGTGCAGCTTTGCTATATTACTAATTACCTGAAATACTCTCAGTTTTCCAATAAATTAGCCGGAAAGCCTTCTACACTGGAAAAGAAAGTTAAGCTAATGCAAGACATAGCATCAGAGTTTTCGATAAGGTGGGATGCAAGAGCTTTTGAAAAGAGAATGTCCAGAAACTCTTCGACTGTCCAGGTACGCTCTTGCACTTTTGTTGTATTCAAGTGTTAGACTATCCTTACATGAAAAGCTAAGACGTATTCTCCAAGTGCATCTATTCATATCCTGACTCTGTTTGTGTGTCTTGCAGGAGCAACCAAAAGATCACGGACTTCTTTCCCATGCCACTGATTACTCTAAATTAACGAATGCCAAGTATATACCTTCGAAAGGAGATAAGCTGAATTTCCCTGCAAAGCAAAGTTTTGAAGAAGTGGATGAAGGGCAGAGGTTCCGTAATAACATGGGAGCCAATGGCTTTAGAAGAAATGACCTCAATCCTCAACCAAAGCTTGAATCAACTGGTAACAAGTGGAATGAGTTTGAGGACGTTATCTCGAGGAAAGATGATCATGATACCCAACAAGGAAGGCCTGGTCTGGCCTCTTATAAACCTGAGGAGGGTAGTAGCTTGAAACAAGTTAAATCTGGTGCTTCATCTCATGAAAGACGACATAAGGACACTAACGGTACTCAACGAGGAAGGCTTGGTCACAGCTCTTATAAAACTGAGGAGGATAGTAGCCCAAAACCAATAAAATCTCATGAAACAGGATATAAAGACACCGCTGGTGGATTGAAGTACCAGAACAGAAGGGAGAGAACTGTCCTAGAAAGGGAGCAAGGGGATGGTTCACTTCACTGGAAACAAGGCACGCTGCCTAGTTCTGCTGGAACTTACATAAAGACCAATGTTAAGGATGCCCCATCTGCTAATGACAATAATGGCAATGAAGACCATGCTGCTAACTCATTGAGGAAGGCAAGGAGAGGAGATATAGAAAGGTCCTATTGCAAAAGTCCTCTGCCACCTCCTTATGTTAAGCCTCCTTATGTTAAGCCAAATGTTAAACCCCTGAAGGATGGCAAGTACGGGTCCAAATCGGAGTCTGTTTTTGAAGGCTCGAAAATTCCAAAATCAAGTGTAAATTCTATACCAATTTT
The DNA here is from genome assembly GCA_017140615.1 of Eucalyptus cladocalyx. Classification (NCBI taxonomy): domain Eukaryota; kingdom Viridiplantae; phylum Streptophyta; class Magnoliopsida; order Myrtales; family Myrtaceae; genus Eucalyptus; species Eucalyptus cladocalyx. The sequence goes on from CM029518.1 coordinate 9,069,980, forward strand.
CAATGGTCACAAAATTCCTTTGAAAAATTATGTCTAATGGTTTGATTGAAAGAAATTTCTTCGAAAGGATGTCAACAGACAATGTGGCATGAAGAAGTATTTAAAAGAGATCATTTGATCAAGAAGTGAAAGGAATTTGAATTTGAAATTCCAAAATCTGAAGCTACTCTCAATTACTTGAGAAATTTCTTCGAAAGGATGTCAACAGCTAATGTAGCATGAAGAAGTATTTAAAGGAGATTGTTCAATCAAGAAGTGAAAGGGAATTTGAATTTGAAATTTCAAAATCTGAAGCTACTCTCATTTACCTGTCTTTGTCTATGAGCATTACAAGGTGTGATCAAGAGAGAAAACACAAAAAAAAGTGTCTTGGTGAGTTAGAGAAATCTAACACTAAGTGTTTGTACTTATAAGTTGTAATCTTCTATTGATCTTATAGTAAAATCCAGTCAGTAGGCTGTCAGCATGAAAGGATGAATGTAGGTTTGATTTAAGTTGAACTATTATAAAACTCGTGTATAATTTTTTTTCCCTTAACTCTATTTATTTTAAGTCTATTGCACTTACTGTCTTAGAAATCTGGTGTTTCTCAAGACTATTTCTATTCCTCATTCATACTTAGCTAGCAATTTAATTCTACTCAATAATTGTTTGGTAAAATTTATTTAGGCACCCATTCATCCCATAGGTGTTAGAACTAGCTACTTCAGTTTGCAAGTTTGGTGACTATATTTTCTATATTGGACTTGGTCTCTTCAAGTTGTTTGAATGCCGATTGTAGTCTCGTCATATTTCGATTACTCCATGAAAAACTTGGACGATTGCGGCATCCCGGATTATAAGTGTTGGAGTAGGGATTATTTAGTGACCTGTCAAAATATCCAACACTAAGTTGTGTAAAAGAATTACCCACCTAACACTCTGTGCTTACATGTCCTCCACCATAAAAATTACATGTCATACTCTGAATTTTCGTGGTTGAAACACTTACGTTATCTAGTTTTTTGTTGAACGCTTCAAATTGTGCAGTAATTACAACGAAAGCTTATACTTCATGAACTCTATTAGCTTTTGGCATTAGTAGGCCATTGATAGCTATTTTATGCCATTTACTCCAATAGGTTGTAAGAGTTCTTGCTGTAGTTGCATCAATTATAGAACGGAGATTTATAATGGATCAATTATAAAAAGTTTGTACTTGCATCCATACGGGTAATCCATGATGTGAGAATCTCCTAAGAAACTCCTTGAATCTTTTCCATACTTCATACAATGATTCATTATCCCTCTACATAAAATTAGTATGCATTTTTGCGAACTTTGCAGCTAGAAAGAACTTACCAAGAATTTTTTAGCCATATCATTCCATGTAGTGATCAATCCTACGGGAAAATAAGAGAGCCAACCCTTAACCTTATCTCTAAGGGAAAATAGAAATAATCTTAATCTAATAGCATCATCTATGACTCCATTATATTTAGTTGTGTCACAGATTTCAAGAAAAACATCGATATGGGCATTTGGATCATCACTTGATAGCCCACTAAATTGCATTGATTATTGAATGATCTGAATGAGTGATGGTTTAATCTCAAAGTTATTTACTTGAATTGCAGGTCCTCTAATGCTTGATGGTTGGCACAACATAATCTCTCAAGTGTCTATATTGATTTTCATTTTCACCATCTTTTGCCATCTTCTTAGCATGATTTCTTTGTTTAATTAGTCACCTTTTAAATATATGTTCGATTTCTGGATCAAATTCAAAAAGTTTCCATTATTGGCTACGTGTCATACACCAATCTATACCCTAGAAAAAATAAAATGAAAATTAAACAAACAATCTCTGGCAATGGTGCCAAAAACTTGTTCAACGTGTTAACTGCATTTAGAATTTCACAAACAAATGCCCAATCCCTAAAGTAGGAAATCTGCTATCTACTTAAAAGAGACATGAGACTTAATAGTGACTAACGAAGTTGGAGGCTAGAAGCGATCGACAGTGATGGAGGGAGCAACGAGGTTGGAGGCGATCAAGAGCGAGAGTGAGAGATTAACTCATGAGGCCGGAGGCCATTGAGAGCGAGAGTGAGAGAGGGAGGCAACGCCGTGAGATAAGTGAGACGAGAGACGAAAGGGAAACTTGGATTTTGATATGCAAATTTAAAACGTAAAAATTAAAATTATATATATGTTGGTCTGCAATTCCATACTTTGAATTGGACCGATACTCACTAACTCTAGTAAATTGAAACTAGGAACTAAATCGATCCCCATTGGAATAACCTGTTTTGGGCCAATCCTGTCTTGTCCCAAGTGTTTTTTGATTCTTTTGCCACACCCCTAACAAATAGAGGCATCTATGTCTCATAAAAATACACTCAATCCTATCTCCTATATGGAATTTGCCCCCTTGACATTTTTAAAGGCGCCTAAACTCATGTTAGGAGATAATCGAGAGGTTTTATAAAACTAACAAATTCTAGATTTTAAAACTATTATTCAAGTCACTTATCATATTCATCTTATCTATTTCTTAACGATCTCTATAGGAAATACAAATTTTTTCAGTACAAGATCAATTCAATACTTCTTTGCAGTCAACGTGAGATTGGAAACTAATTTCAAAATACTTGTAGACAATCCAAAATAAGTGACAATCAGTCCAATCACTATAAATGAGCTAAATATAGAGATGATCTGAATTTTTTAACATATTTAAGCTAGCCTTGTTTCATTGAAATGACTAATTTCAAAAATATTTTTCATAAAATGATTACTTTCGTTGCTTGAAATACTTAGTTAATTAAAAAAAAATACTATTGGTAACAATTTATATGTAAACATTTTCATGAGCAATGAAAATATTTTTCATTTGTTCATTTTTGTAAGTAATATAAACGATTATTTTTTGGAAAAATATTTTTCAAATAATTCATTTTCTATGAAAAAAGCCTTAACTTAATTTAGATTTGAGAAATTACAACATATCCCTTTGCAATAATAGATGAATGATTAGCATATCATTCATAGGCGATCTTTTGTTTTAGGAAAAAAAATGGTCGGATAAGTTGTTGATCAACTGCAAAGGGGAGGAATCAAACAAACAATAAAAATGAAAATAGAAATCCAACATTAGAAAAAATGTTGAAACAGTCCAAAAATATATAATCTAAGTAGGTGGAAAGTCAGTTATTTCTCCAACTTTCCAAAAGCTGACATAACTGTTCTTTCGGGACTTGGTCTTGCCTAGGTTGTTGTCTTGCTACGGAAGGAAAAATTACTGAAAAACAGTTCGAACTTTATTTAAATTACATTAAAATGCAATTGGTTCAGAAAGATTCTTCGTGGTCGACGGTTTTTCTTCCCCTGGTTGGGCAGAGAAATCGATATACTCCACCACCTGAGCAACTAAAATATAAATAAACTAAAATGCCCTATTAATAGAAGAATTAGTTATTTTACTTTTCTGGAAACGTGGTCATTGGAAAATTAATGCATCCCAGCCTGGTGGATAAAAAAAAATTATTGGTGTAAGAATATATATATGAGTTAGCTAGGTTCTCATCGCTACTATAATTTCAACTGTATTTCAGAATAAATTATTCATGTTAGGTTATGTTCATTTCATAAAAAAAAAAAAAAAAAGATGTGGTATTTTTTGAAAAACATTTTTCGAGATGTCATTTTTCAATAAAACAACAATATTTTTCGGTGTTTGGTAAAAATTTATAAATAAACTAAAAAATATTTGTTGTCATTCGGTATGGAAAATTTGATTTGATTTTTCTTCCATGCGCTCCTTTTAAGAATTTTTTATTTAGAAAATCAAAATTTTGATTATTTTTATTTTAAATTTCCTTTTTCTTTCTATTTTTTTCCTCCTCCTTCTTCTTCTTGGTTGGTCCACGGTGACGGCCAGCAACGGCCAAAGGCAAGGTTTACGTTCGTTGGCCTCGGGCCTTGCTAGATTGGTGAGTCAAAGGGTCACGTTCGCCAAAAAATTCGGCAAACATTTCTTGAAAATTGTTTTTCATAAAACGAATTAGCCTTAGATTAATAACGAAGAAAAATGTTTCTTTTTTAAAGAATTTTTGCGAGTATTTAATTAAGTGGATATGCAGTGTGTAGTTATTAAGGACGTGCAAATTAAATGATTATATGCTGAAGAGAAATTGTCAGATTTGGCAGTAGAGGAGAAAATTCAGTGGGTGGGTGGTTTTTTTTTTTTTTTTCTTTTTCCTCACTATTTGAGCGGGTAGTTATTGAAAATGGAGCAATAGCAAAGAAGGTAGTGGGTGATTCATGAATGTGTCTGATTAGTGATTACTCAACTAACCCTTATTTAGTTGAGCAATCACTAACCTTTATTTTTCAAAAAAGAAAACCATTATTTGTACCATTCTTCTTTAAAAAATGAACCGGACCGGACTTCTTTTAGTGGGTAACGTTTGAGTTGGCCAAATATGGTGGGTGCAAAAGATAAAAATGGCCAATGCTCTTTGCCACTTTTCCTTTTTTAAAGTTTCTTCGATAGAGGGAAATAATCAAATGAAAAACGAAATGAAGTTATGGTTCAACTTTCGCTGTATTTGATTTTCATGCCTTATATTTTGGTGTATTATGCCGTGCTGTATTATTCGATGGCAAATTAGGTTTGGTGTGCTACACTCAAAGACTAAATCTTTCGAAATAGTTTTAAAGTTCAAAAAAATATTTTAAGGAACTTTTTATATATTTTAGAATCATGAAAAATATCGAAACGGAAGAACCAAAACAAAGCAAAGCATCTTCAAATTGTTTTGATATTTCCTCGCTTTCACTTATTAATGGTTTGCCTGATTTAGCAAAACCCTAAAATTTAATGCGCAAACGTGGATAGATGTGAATGAATTGAAATCATTTAATCAAGCGTGTCTTTTTGTAAATTGCCATGTCTGATTTAGGATTTAAATTATCTGTGCTCCATCTCCCAATAAAAGAAGCCAAAACAATTAATTTTTTAATAAAGACCGAAAGTTGACTAAAAGCCCGCTAAATTAGGCGCAATGATGTGCGGTCCAGCTGAGGAGATCCCTTTCCCGTCCCGATTCCGCCATCCTTTTTACGGTTCCACCACCCACCGTCACCGTCACGATCTCCATCGTCATCCACTCCCCACTTGACCCGCCGAAGTCCCCACATCCAACGGCAACCGTCCTTTCTCTCTACCCGAAATGGCCTTTCGTCCTTTTCCCGTACTACCCTTCTGCCCCTTTTCTTTACGGAGAAAATGACGCAAATGATCTGTGAAATTTTCTCTAATATACAATGTAATCAATGAATTTTTAAATTATTTATTATGGTCTCTAAAATTTTGATATATATTCAATTCAATCCTTGAAATATATAAAGATATTTAATGTTGTCCATAAACTTGAATTAATGAAAGAACAACATGTGATATTTTTATATAATTCGAGATCTAAATTGAATATGTATCAAGGGTTTTAGAATTTTATTAAACAAATTAAGAGTTCATGGATTATATTATATATTAAGCCAAAGTTTAGGATCATTTTTGTCGTCATCTTTTTTTTTTTTTTGAAGCCCCCCTTCTGCTTTTGTTTTCATCTTGGCAAGAGATCATGTTAGAAACTTCAAGCAAAAAAATCAACTAAGATTACATTATTTTTCAACATAGAGGCTAAGTATCAAATTAGAACGACTAAAGAATTTATAATGACATCAGAATCGGAATGATATATTTTGGATTATATTAACATACTTTCCCAAAGCATTAGACTCGATTTGGATGTTGTCCCAACAATAATATTCTCTAGAAATAAGACATTCATGGAAATCATTATTTAAGGTAATAAAAGATTTGAAAATTATTTTCATAAAAATTATCTTATATCACTTACGAAAATGAATAAACAAAAAATATTTTCATGTAAAACATATTGTCAATAATGAAGACATTCTATATCAATTAATTATTTCAATAGTCACAGGCAGTCATTTTAAGAAAATATTTTTAAAATTATTCATTTTTGCGGAACAAAAAGAGTTTAATAATGACCTAAGATTTTTTCTATATTTGACAATGATAATTTTTGATTGACCACATATCCTTCCAAAAAAAAAAATTAAGAACGTAGGGGACGAGGTCATTATCGTAACTTCCATCTCCGCTCGCCGTCCCACTCACTGAGTTGAGCCCAGTTTTTTTTTTTGGAAAAAGCGTGCTTACTGGCCCATCCCCTCTCTCTCCTCTCTCTCTCTCTCTCTCTCTAACAGTTAGAGAGAGAGACGTTACCGTGCATTCTCAGTCTCTCTCTCTCTCTCTTCCATGGCCGAACTCGATCTGCATCGCCGGAGCATGCTGCATTGCTGAGTCGCTCCAGCCCCGACTCGCCCCGACTCGGTGATCGTCGCTCGCCGAGGAGACGAGCCCCGCGCCGCCGCCGCCGCCGCCGCCGGAACGATGCTGGACGGCTTGCTCGGTCGCGGCTTCGCCGCCAAGTGGTTAGCTCCTCAGATCTCTTTCTTCTCTCGGATTTTTCTCTTTCGCGCGTGCTGTGTAGGGAAAGCTGTTGTTGCTCCGCGCGTCGCGGCCGCGGTGCCGTTTCGGTTGGTGTTCGGGGGCCGTGACTTTTTGTCTGGTGCTTGTTTTGGCAGCAAATCGCTGATCAAGCTGACGAGGTCGAGGATCGATGTCATACGGAGGAAGCGGCAGGCGACGCAGAAGTTCCTGAAGAAAGACATGGCCGATCTCCTCGCCAATGGCCTCGACATCAATGCGTATGGACGGGTAATTGACTCCTATAAATTGCTCTCCGCGATTTTCGGTCCTTTTGCGTGGTCTGATTTGGAGTGGCTCTGTTTCTGTTTTGTTTATGATGTGATGGTCCCCAGTAAAGAAAGACGGTGTGAATGTGGCGAGGAGGTGGCTATGTTTGCAGATTTTTGGAAAAAAATTGAATCTTTTTTGGAACTTCTTTGCTTTTGTAAATGGAAGGGAAAAATCGAATTACTATCATGTTCAGTTGTTTTGAGTTACAGAAGTGCAACGATGCAGTTGCATTTAGGGATAGAATTAGGAGAATGTAAAATGGACAACGGTTGATTTTGCCATAGTTCTTGAGTGGATGTTGATGGCTTTTGGTATTGTGCTTAACGTTGGTATATTCGGTAGCTCCAACTTAAACAAGTAATCTCTGTGGTGAATGGTGGGGCAGGCTGAAGGACTTCTGGTCGAATTGACGCTCTCGTCATGCTATGATTATGTTGATCTGTGTTGCCAGTTCTTGTTGAAGCAAATGTCGACAATGCAAAAGCAGAGGTATGACCTTCAACTCCAAGGATATTGCCCTACGTTAGCTAGTAATTCATGTAAAAATTTCCATCTTTTTTGAGAAGATTTGCAGTCCATAGCTTTTTAACTCAAGTACTTTTAGGGCCTGTTTGTTAAAAACAATTTCGGTTCCCGTTTATTTTGTTCCAGGGAACGAAAAAAGAATAGAAACTGTTAAGTAAAAATTTTGTTCCTGAGATTAGATTTTGGAACAGAAAGTAGTTTCTTGTTTGGGAACAATTTCTAGAATCAATTTTTCTTTCTGTTTTCTTCTTCTTCTTCCTTTAGGCCGGTGGCCGGCCTTGGCCATGGCCGGCGCTGGCGACCGGCCAGACAAGGGCCGGCAACCTTGCCAGAGTATTGCCGGCCCCCGAGACGCTGAGCCTCACTGTGGCCACACAACGCGAGGTTGAGGCTTGCTGGGGCTAGGCTGGTCCGGCGAGCTTGCCGGACATCGCCTAGCCAGTTGCTAGCGACCAGCCAAAGAGAAAAAAAAAGAGAGGAAAAAATAAAAAAAAAATAAAAAAAATTATAAGAAATAAAAAAATTAATAATTTTACCAAATGTATTTTTATCCTGGGAATAGAAATTTTGATAAGTTACAAAGCGGTCTTTTGTTCAGAAATTGTTCCCGAGAATAGAAATAAAAAAAAATCATTTCTCATAAAAAATTGTTCTCCGAAATATAATGGTTACCAAACACGCCCTTACTTTCCTGTGGAATAGAGACGCAGCTCTTTTCAATTGTGAGGACTTATGATGAAGTAGAGTCTGGAAAATTTTAAATCCCCATTTGCTAATCATCTCCCGTAAATAAACTTGGTCCCCAAATCCTCATGTTGGTATCTGCAACCATGTCACTTAGTACATAGACTGCAACAATTAAGTTGCTCCAGTCTCGTGGAACGTGCGAGTGATAAATGACATCAGTTAGGGATGCTCATGAGCAACTGCCATTGCCATGTAGCATGTCACTGATGCGTCTGTGCAGATTTTGTTGCTCTTTCCGAAGCAAGCATTCTGATGAACAACCACACCTTTAAGAAGTTCGTGGCATATGAAATTTGCATTTTTTGTTTTTTTCCAGGTATTGCATTGCAGTTTCTATTGGTGTTTGGCTGCGAAAGACTACTTTCTCCTGTGTGTTTCTTCCTAGCTGTTAAACATCTCTGTTGAGAACTTTTTTTTTTAATATCAACTGAAACTCTAGAAAGAAAAGCACAAGACAAAAAGGGGGACGATTTCCATGATGTCGAATCTTACCACTGGGATACCGACAATAAAAACCTTATTGTTATTAGTTAAATGTTTTGTCAGGAAGTACCTGGCTATAAACTCAACTAGAGCTTTAGCGTGTTGCTTCTTACTCTTCTGACCAAATACTGTTATTGCTGTTCTACACTAGACTGAAGTATTGTTAGCTAAGATAAATGAAATTTATCGCATTGTTCCTTTCAGTGAATGCCCAGAGGAATGTCGAGAGGCTGTATCCTCCCTGATGTTTGCTGCTGCAAGATTTTCTGATTTGCCAGAGTTGCGCGACCTTAGGGATAGTTTCCAAGAGAGATATGGAAATTCCTTGGACTGTTTCATAAATCAAGAGGTACCCCCTACCTCAGATAATGCTTGCTAAGCTATTAATGTGCAGCTTTGCTATATTACTAATTACCTGAAATATTCTCAGTTTTCCAATAAATTAGCCGGAAAGCCTTCTACACTGGAAAAGAAAGTTAAGCTAATGCAAGGCATAGCATCAGAGTTTTCGATAAGGTGGGATGCAAGAGCTTTTGAACAGAGAATGTCCAGAAACTCTTCGACTGTCCAGGTATGCTCTTGCACTTTTGTTGTATTCGAGTGTTAGACTATCCTTAAATGAAAAGCTAAGACGTAATCTCCAAGTGCATCTATTCATATCCTGACTCTGTTTGTGTCTTGCAGGAGCAACCCAAAGATCACGGACTTCTTTCCCATGCCACTGATTACTCTAATCTAACGAATGCCAGGTATGTACCTTTGAAAGGAGATAAGCTGAATTTCCCTCCAAAGCAAAGTTTTGAAGAAGTGGATGAAGGGCAGAGGTTCCGTAATAACATGGGAGCCAATGGCTTTAGAAGAAATGACCTCAATCCTCAACCAAAGCTTGAATCAACTGGCAACAAGTGGAATGAGTTTGAGGACGTTATCTCGAGGAAAGATGATCATGATACCCAACAAGGAAGGCCTGGTCTCGCCTCTTATAAAGCTGAGGAGGGTGCTAGCTTGAAACAAGTTAAATCTGGTGCTTCATCTCATGAAAGACGACATAAGGACACTAATGGTACTCAACGAGGAAGGCTTGGTCACAGCTCTTATAAAATTGAGGAGGATGGTAGCCCAAAACCAATAAAATCTCATGAAACAGGATATAAAGACACTGCTGGTGGATTGAAGTACCAGAACAGAAGGGAGAGAACTGTCCTAGAAAGGGAGCACGGGGATGGTTCACTTCACTGGAAACAAGGCACACTGCCTAGTTCTGCTGGAACCTTCATAAAGACCAATGTTAAGGATGCCCCATCTGCTAATGACAATAATGGCAATGAAGACTATGCTGCTAACTCATTGAGGAAGGCCAGGAGAGAAGATATAGAAAGGTCCTACTGCAAAAGTCCTCTGCCACCTCCTTATGTTAAGCCAAATGCTAAACCCCTGAAGGATGGCAAGTACGGGTCCAAATCGGAGTCTGTTTTTGAAGGCTCAAAAATTCCTTCGGCACCTAAAAGCGAAATTCCTGGTCCATTTATTGAGAAACTCCATTTAGGTTCATATTGTCCTGATGATGAGAGAAAGGAAGTTGGGCCTGGAAGAATGACAAGTCGTGATGATAATAAACAGTTCCCTTACCAAGATGACATGCCTGGTTATCCTGTCCCAAAACCAAAATCATCAAGGAGGAAACATTCAAAATCACGATCTGCTCATGACGAGATTGATTATGAGGATGCTCGTACTGGAAGATCATCAAGAAGTAGGAGAAAAGATGATCCAAGACGTGGCCTGCAGATACTGTTTGATGATGAGCCTGGCCAGAAAGATGAGGAGGAGAGGATCATTGACAAGCTGTTGATGCACTACAGCAAGAAACCTTCTGCCTATGAACCTGGAAAAGTGAGAAGAAAGAGTAGAAGCCGTCGTGCCCATGGTTCAGGTGGATCCCCAGTTGATAATAGCAGGCCTAAGTACGACGACGATCCGGAAGTCATTTCACTTCCTCCACGATCAGTTTCCCTCCCACGTGAACAAAGAACAGCCCCAGTGGAACCAGCCAAGGCTTTTGCTCGTGCTGCTTCATTTCAGCCAGAGAGGCCCAACCTGGCTCGGCATGTGCACCCAAACTTGCCAGATTGTGATGATTTGGCAGCTAGAATTGCAGCCTTGAGAGGAAGTTAATCGGATCCATGGGCAGAATGATACTCTCTACTATGACACACTGTCTCGGATACATCAGCACATTGATCCTCTCTACTAACTGTCCCATGGTGCAAAGACTTCCTCCGCCTGCATTGTCTCCCAGTGTGTTCTGCCTTCTCATGAAGATATCATTTGCAATTTTACACGCCAAGCACCATCCAGCAAAGTGCGTACCGCAAGATTGTTTATCACATCGGATTGTACTTCGTCTAAGAACATTTGCGTTTGCATTTGCATTTGCAAGAGGCAAAACTCACCTTTCTCCTTAGTGGCCTACCGTTCAGTTATTCCACAAACCCGATTGTCAAGGGAATGTATTAGTGTTTCCTGAGGATTTCATGATACATACAGGATAGATGTAGGATCGATTGTGCCAGTGTTGCTACTGTACCGGAGTTTAACACTTTAAAAAGCGAGCTCGGTAGTCTTCGATTTTTTTTTTTTACTTCGGGCAGTACATAGCACGAGTTGACAAAGGTAGTGCTGGGCGATGCTATTGTCAGTTGTTCTTATTTCTGTCGTCGTCGTATGAGGTCGCTAGCCCTATCCCTGCTGTCGTTTTGTGTGGTGTTTTGACCAGTTGGAACGAAGGGCGTACATAAGTAAAACACCGTGCTGTCGGAGTCAGACAAAAACCCCAGTGAAAATAAGGGTCAGAAGCAGAAGCCCTCTCTCAAGCGAAGCGCCTAAACATTCCAGAGGCCCAATGCCCATGTAATGTAAAGATTCGCTTCCCCATACCCCTGTTTTCCCATTCTTTCGAGGTCCCAGCCACCACTTTCCCGCCAAAACCAGCTCCTTATATCACCATACCCTCGATAAAATCTCTTCTTTCTTCAAAAAGGCATCCAAATTACTCTCTACACTCGTGCGCATACTCTATAGAGAGAGAGAGAGAGAGAGAGAGAGATGAAGGGAACGTCGAAGGTCATTATGGGAGCAACGCTGGTGATGGCAGGCAGCCTCGCCATCGTGCTGGGCCTCGTCCTGGTTCTTCTCGCCGAGCTCTACTGCTCCCTTCTGCTTCGCCGGCGCAGGCTCCAGAAGACCGCCGCCACCTCGGACGCCCCCGTCTCCGCCCCTCCCGCCGCTAGCCCCTTCGCCGACCCTCCGCTGCGCACTTCTCCTCTCGGCAGCTTCTACGCGCAGGGCGTCCTCGATGCCCCCCGCAGCCTCCTGTTCCCCGCGCTTTCCCACGACGCCGGCCAAACGGAGCTGAAGACGAAGCTGAGCCCCCGCCAAATCGGTCTCGCCGCCGCCGCCGCTTCTTCCCCGAATTTCGCCTCCGTCGGCGTGACGCAGCACGTTCAGAACTTTCCCGTGCGTGGGAGTTGTAACTACGGGAATGCGCTCGAACATTTGGTTTACATATCGAACCCCATCTACGACGACGACGGGAACCGCCCGAATCGGCTAGCGAGCACTCCGTTCGAGACTCCGGACTCGTCGCCATCGAGGTTAGAGGCCGGGGCTTCTTCCAGCGGCGACGACGACGACGACGGCAACGACATAGAAGCGGCGGCCGAACCATCATCCAGACAAAGTCCCGCCACCCCGCCATTGACCCCGATGAAGAAACTCCCCGCTCAGGCCTGCTCTGTTCCATTGAGAGATGCAGGGTCTCTGTGCACATCAGGGAGCGAATCTCATTCCCGTAGCAACAATGGCCTCTCGTTCTCATCCGCGGGAACCCCATCTACTTCTCCTTCATGGTAGTCTAGTTTCAGTTTAGTTTAGGTCACTGCATTTTCTGCAAACAAGACATGTAGAAATCCGCAAGAAAATCTGCTCTGTTCTCCAACCTTCTGGAGTTGGGTGCCATGTGCATCAGCAAAGTGATGGTCAATGGAGGGTGGGTTTTCGCTACTTTCTTTCTTTTGCAGGCATGATGCACATTGGGCTCGCCCACCTAAGCCACGCCTGTACTGACTGAAACTGCTCTGTTTTCTTTTCCTTGTTGCGATTGTTTCCTCCTTTTCTTTTTCATTTGTGGATATCTCCTCCATAAATCAGCAGAGGGGCAGTTGCTTTTCACTTTACACTTTTTTGTTTTCGGTCTGACATGGCGCGGGTGTGGTTTGGAAAGCTGGGCGGTACGTCGTCCAGCTTCTTCTTACATCTCAGCAGAGCTGAGGAAGCAGGCTTTCTTGTCCATTGCTGGTTGGCCTGTGTTGGGATTACGAGAGCTGGCATGTGAACTGCCCGTGGAGATGAAAAAGGGCAAATTGGGCTTAAAAAACAAGTGAAAACGTCTCTGTTTTTCATGGTTTTGTTGGTTTCCAATTCACTGATTTCGAGAAACGGAACTTTGTCCTGCCCGCGAGGCTTTTGTCCCCTGCGATAATGATGGGTTCCCCCTCTTTGGATTCCAACTGCTCCCCGCATCGGCCATGATCTTTGGTATCCATTGGCTTGTTTGAATAATGTTTGGGACCAGCGCTTGCAAATTTGCTCACAAAATAAGGTCATATGCTAATTGCATGTGCACGTTCAAATGAGACAAGCAATCATTCTTGAACACTTTTTCCTTATGTAGACGGAAGTATTCGTGAATTTATAAAAGAAAGTGGCAATTTCGTCAATCGATTTTCTACGATTACAAAATGCGAATAGCTGTATTAACCTAGAGTCTAGTTTGATCATAAGGGTATTTATGGATTCGAGGTTTACCTCTCGAAAAAGGCTTTTTGCAGTCCATTTCTCGTACTTAAAACAAGAGAATAGAACTCCTTTTGTTTAGAAAATGCAGTTTCAATAAAAAAAAAGAAGAAGAGGAAATCATTAGAAAATGGAGTTGACTCTGTGATTTGACCGAGGTCATTAGCTGTTTCTCATGTAAATATTTGCAACATCTATCTCTCAGAGTCGGAGCCTTTCATTTAATCAGTTGCCTTCCCAGGTCCAAGTTGGCCATTGATTTGCTAGAGAATTCCTAGAGATACTCATATAAAATATTTTATAATTTTTTATTAAATCTAGAAACTATTTTTTTATTTTGAAATTTCAGAAGAGACAATTTTGTTTTGTGTAGAAGAAGAGCGATGAGTTAAGGGCAAGTCGGATTGGCCACTAAATGAAGTGATTTAAAAACTTTTTCCGATGAAGAGTGAGTTGCGGTTCGGAGGTGCTTCCATTTTTTTCAAGCAGAGAAATAAGTATTCTTGCTTCATCACTTATTCATTGTGATTTTCTAATTTTTTTTTAAAGTGAATATATATACCTAAGAGATAGTGTTTATTTCTCCGTATGGATAGCAATTATCCACATGCAAAAGCAAGATCGAACATATTAATTATTAGTACTTTGTCCAAGTAAATATAAAGAGAAACTAGAGTTCATACATGATGAGTGCATTATCCATTTGATTTGTAATAAGTTATGAGTGAGCATGGATCTTGGGTAAAATTGAGTGCCAAATTGGACTGATCCTAAAAATTGATTCTGTTTTTGGTTCCGGGATTCCTCGATCTGGTTTCTGATTTCAAATTTTGTGGAATCAATACTATTCGGTGAGGTTCCCAATTTCCACGTAAGAACTTAATTGAACCAAACTAGGAATTGTATAATTGAAGAACCAAATCGGGTACTAAAGAATTGGACTAGGAACTAGAGAACTCCTTAAACTAGTAGTTTCTATGGATCTTTTCACCAATTTCCATACTAGTGATATCAAACTTTTAGAATTTGAAACATCATTTTATTACTAATGTTATTCAATACGTTCTTCCGATACTAGGCTTAGTTTTAAACTTGCTATGGTGTTGGTGGAAAATATGTACCCATTAGAATCCACTTGCAACACACACACATATATTGCAGGAGAAATCCAGTATACTTTGCACTTTAGGGTGCGAATGGTAACACTTCTTGACTGGAGAAGAGTTTTTTTTTTTTTCATAAATGTTTCTTTTCTATTTCTATTATGGGGAACAATTTCTGTGTAAAAAAACCCATTTATAACTACACAAAATTTTTACTCTAGAAATAGAAAAAAAATAGAAATGGGTTTGGTAAAAAACAATTTCTTTTTATATTTTTATTTTTATTTTTGTTGGCCGATCGCCGTTGGACGCGCCACGGGCGGCGGTGGATAACGGGGGCGGCGGCGGTGGCGGGCGGGGGGCGGTCGGTGGCGGCAAAGAGATTAATAAAAGAAAAAAAAAATTCACTTATTTCTGAAACTTATTCTCGGGAACAAGAATCAACTTTTTTTTACTTCTCATTTCTATTCCAAAATCATTCATGAGCTAACTTTTTGTTCCCGGGAACAAAAAACTAACTTGCCGTTATCAAACGGGTTTTTATTCTTTTTTTGTTCCAAGGAAGAAAATAATAGAAATTCTTAGGCTGGGGAATGTTACCATGCGCAACCTTAAAAACCTCAAATTAGCTAATCACTATTTTTTTTACATGTGTTTCTCTTGAATCAACCTCTTTCATTTACTTTACATGATGGCATAATATCACTTTTGTTAGGTTTGACAAATTAGTACACTTATAAATGGTTCCGTTTGGGATTCCTATTGATGAAATTCTATATATCCGTTTGGGATAGGTAGTCTTGTTGATGGAACTCTATCTATTCAAGTGGAACCTGGACTTGTCCTAGAATCACTCACCCCTATGGAAAATGTTGTTAGAACACAAATATCTCTCATTGTATAACTATAATCAGCACTAGTTATGCATTAGTTATATGAGACTAGTAACTTTTCCACAAGGTAAAATTACTATTTGCAATCACTTATTTATTGTCACTCACTATCGGTAATACAATAGTAGCACGAAATAGAGATTTTCAATCTAAAACTCATAATCAAATTTTAAGCACCGAGCTTTCAAAGCAGCATTGTTCTTATTTCTCATGAGTTCCATAAACCTTTTCACGTGAAGCAGAATGTGATACAGTTGAGTTGTAAGAAAAGGTTCTGTTCAGTGAAATTTTGTGTACATGTGAAGAGTATTCACGAGTCATGGTCTGAATGATGTTCCATCTTCAACATTGCCAATTACGTGCGCCGCATCTATTCTCAACAATTACCTTTCTGAGAACATAAAGCAAGATGTGAGCAAAGGATAAATTTGTGATTTCAGCAATGGTGGCACATATAGGGTATATGGAAAATTGAAGATTATTGCTATAGCAACGCTGACGGTAACAAACAACAATATAAACCTCTATACAGACACGTGCACTTGTTATGTCCAACATTAGAAAAAAAGTTGTGCGAACCATTAGTTTGTTGGCGCCCGTGGAAACTCAGGGCGATGCTGACCTTGGACAACTTCATGTGCCTGAAAAGTAAGTAGAGGATTCCTTCAGACACCGACGCCCCCACAAGTATGAGGAGGATCTTCCATGGTAACCTTAGGTTTGATAGCCAATCATTGAATATCGCCATCTTTACTAGAGCAAACAAAGTCCTGAGCAAGTTCTCCTTAAAAAGTTTCAAATTAAAGATTATTGCAAAGACGCGAGAAGCAGCAAAAAGCTTATTTTTTCACTCATGTGTAACTCATGCGGGCGTTGGTGTGAGATGGCATGTAGAGTGGAGAAGACACTGCACTACTAAAGATATTCAGAGAACTCTACTATTATTAGGCGTGTCAAAGTTGCAATTGCATGTTTTCTTTAACTGATATTATGTATCTGTGACGATCTAAATAAATTATAGTATTTTCAAATGATTCTTTCATTTTCTTCCAATCACTATGTACCTATTAGACACTTACTCTAGTAAAAGTAAACGCTTCACTGAGGTGTCTGTATATTTGGTCACCAAAATGACCACAATGCAAGAAAAGGAAAGGAAAGAAGTAGATGGAAAGTATTGTGGATCATTTTCCCTCCCTTGCGAACAAACAACAGCCCCATTGGAGCCGGCCAAGGTGTTCACTCGTGCTGCTTCATCGGAAGCATTATACTTTCTTCTACGACACACTGTCCTGGGTTGCATCAGCAAAGTGACACTCTGTACCCGACGCTGTCCCCTGGGGTGCAAAGACTCTCTGCCTGCCCCGCCACGACATTGTCCTCAACACGTTGGATTGTGCTTGCCTAGCGCTTGTCTTAAGACACTTTGCATTTGCAAAAGGCAAGCTCCCTTTTCTCCCTAGTGGCCTACTGATTAGTTATCCACAAACACGATTATCGACGGCATGACGCAGCATGTTCAGAACTTTTCTGTGCAAGAAGCTATGACTTCGGTAATGCATCTGAATATCTGGTGTCCATATCGAACCCTATCTACCACAATGACGTGAACCGCCCCAATAGACCAGTGAACACTCTGTTCGAGACTCCCAACTAGTTGCCGTCGAGGTTAGAGGCCAGGGCCTCTTCCGGCGACGATGACAACTATTAAGAGATAATTATTTTTCTAATAATCAAAAATAAAAAGGGTTATATATATATATATATATATATATATATATATATATATATATATATATATATATATATATATGCATGCTCATATGTGCTTAACCCTACTTATAACTAAGTTACTATTTTACCCTTATTACTCATAATATTTCTTATCATTCACTCTCAAGTTGGGATATAGATATCAAATAAACCCAACTTGTTACATAAGACGCTCACTCTATCCCCCCGTAAGATTTCGTAAAAATGTATGCGGTGTTTGGATGGCCATAATCTTGAATTGTAGTCATTTACCTAACGCTCCCTTCAAATATTTGATAATTCGAAATACAACATCCCAATGAGTGGTACGAGGAGAACTCATGAATTGACTTACTACACTAACCACGAAGGATATATCAAGTTTTATGATAGTAAGATAATTTAGGCTGCGCATGATAAAATTTCTAAAACAGAAATTGATTTCTGGCCAGAATTCAATTTCTTAATTTCTATTCCCCGGACAAGTTTCTGAGCAAAGAAACCCCTTTGATAACGACTCAAAATTTCTATTTCTAAAACAGAAATCCGTTTGATAACGAACACAATTTCTTTTTCTAGGAATATAAATTGATTAGATAACAACATAGGAAATCCTCAAATACAAAATAATAATACATTACAAAAGTTGAAAATACAATTTCATGAAATTTCCGGCATATTATTATCATTTGCCATTTTATTAGTAATTGTTTTCCTAAGCGTATTTATTTGGTTTCCCTCCTCGGTCAATGTATCGTTTGCGAGCTCATCCTGCATAGGTTCAGACAAGTACTGCGAAAGCATGAATATGAGTGCCATTAATGGCGCCTATACAGCCTTGTCATTTTATCAAAAATTAGTATTATACAAGATTATCAACAAAATAAAATTAATGGTGTAAAGGAATATATGTGAATTCCACCTTAAAGTAATGTTTATGGTTAGGAACCAATCGGGGGAAAGTCGGCTTATTTTGATTCTCGAATTGAATCAGTCCAGTTGCTCATCCATAATTTCTTTATTATTGCTCAATGAACCTTTAATGGCCCTTGCATATAGCAAAGAGAGATTCTCTTGAATCTCTTGCCTTTGAATTAAAATTCAAGATTGTGTAACAATCTAATTATTTTGATTTTGCAAGAATTTTGAATCCGTAAAAAAATAAGGTTAAATTTCTAGGCACGTTTTTTATTTATCTATTATGTAAGAATTTTTTCTTCAACTAGCCATGCGCGTGCCTTTTCTAGGAGGAAAGAACCCCATTGTTTTTAAGTAAGCATTTAAAAACTTTGGTCGTTTTTGAAAATTGGGGACCCATTCGATTGCCTTTCATCCTAAAGAGGAAGTTATAAAAAAAATTGAAAAAAAATACAAAAAAATCACGAGCAAAATAAGAAAAAGAAAATTAGCAATAATTTGTGAAGTTGTGGTTATGAGTGAATTAAGTTAGCAAGAAAGCGCAAGATTCTTTATATGGTTTGATTTCGTTTTTGATTTCTATTTTAAACCGAAAAGTTAAAAATTTCAACTTCTCGATTTCTTCAATTTCTCTATTTCGAAATAGAAATCTGTTTCAAAAATAGAGAAATCAAATTACATTACTAAATGGATTGCTTTCAAACCTGTTCGGGAACAGAGAAAAACAGAGAAATCGAGAAACATAAATTTTATCATGCGCGACCTTAACTTACAAACTAACCTTCGATACTTTGCTGGATCATGTAGTAATTCTCCATGTTCTGCATCAAGTTTCATATTGGGATCCATGGGGGTATCGGTTGGCTTTACTCCAAGAAATCCAACCTCACCAAGGATGTCCAATACATACTTTTGTTGCGATAAATTGATACCGGCATGTGAATAGGATACTTCAATACCAAGAAAGTATCGAAGACATCCACAGATCTTTAGTACTGAATTCTTTATGCAAAAATTGCTTAAGTTTTTGAATACCACCTAAATCATTGCCAGTAATGATGATATCATCCACATATACAATTAGAAGGATACAGCTAGTTGAAGACATAGAGCTGAAAACTGAATGATCTACCTAACACCGCTTTAATTCGAATTTGATAACTATATCAATATATCTACCAAACCAAGCATGAGGAGATTGTTTAAGTCTATACAAAGTTTTGCGTAAACGACATACCACATTCTCCCCCTGAGCAATAAACCTAGGCGGTTGCTCCATGTAGACCTTCTTAGCCAGATCACCATGTAAAAAGGCATTTTTCACATCCAATTGATAAAGCATCCAGCCAAATTGCACAACCAATGAAATAAAGACATGGACAGAGAGAATTTTGGCCACGGGAGAGAAGGTGTCATTATAGTCAATACCATAAGTTTGAGTATATCCCTTTGCAACTAATTGTGCCTTCAATCGATCAAGAGTACCATCCGGGTGAACTTTAATTGTGAAAACCCAATGACAACCAACATGTTGCTTATCAGTAGGTAAGGAAGTAAGCTCCCAAGTTTTGTTCTGAATTAGTGCCTGGATTTCATCTTCCATGGCACGACGCCAACCTGGATGAGCAAGAGCTTTAGCAACACTACTAGGCACAGAAACAAAAGACAACGACGAGACAAAGGCAGAGAAGGTAGGAGATAAACAATCATATGACACAAACTTTGAAATAGGATGATGCATACTAACACAATCAGAAAGACCAGAATATGGAGAATAACGATTAATAGGATGACCAACACAAGAATGTGTACCTTTTCGAGATGCAATGGGCGGATCAGGATCAAAGGCTAGCATTGCAGCTGATGGGGGAACATATGAATCGGGTGTTGATGAAGGCTGCATTGTCATAGTTGGAAATGTACTTCGTCAATGATAGGTGCGGTCAACAAATTGAAATTTTCTAGAGGTAGCTGGAGAGATGGAAGGTAGTGGAAGCATTGGTAGGACACAATCATCACTATCACCATGTGTCTGTGGAACATTCTGAGAAGAAAAATATGACTGATCTTCAAAGAACGTCACATCTGTAGACACGAACATACGACGGCGAGTAGGACAATAACATTTGTATCCCTTTTGAGTTCGAGAGTATCTCACAAAGACACATTTTTCAACACGAGGATCTAGTTTATCAAGACCTGGAGTAAGATTATGTACAAAACAAATCAGATCCTGAAAAACACGACGAGAAGAGGAAAATGTCACTGAACAATTTAGTTCTTTGGTCAATGAGCTAACATAAATCAAATTATAAGCAAATTTTGATAGGTGAAGGATAGATGATAAAGAAAGAGAGGGACTCAAATGAGCAATTCCCATACCAATAACCGGAGACTGTTGCTAATGTAACTGAATTTGATAATGAAGGAGATGTAAAGTGAAAAGAAGACAGTAGGTTAGAGTTACCAATCATGTGATTGATAGCTCCAGAGTCTATAACCCAAGAATCAGACGATATAGACAACAAACACGATGAACTACCTTTAGAGGTTTGTGCTAGAGTTACAGTAGGAGCTGAAGATCTTGTCACTTGTTGGGAGCGAACCAATGTATCATACTCAGCACGTGTTAATGTAACCGGATCGCCTGTCTTAAGAACTTGAGTTGAACTTGGTGGAGCCATTGAGAGAGGACTAAGAGAAACCTCAACCCCTACATAAGCAATAAGAGGTGGTTTGAGCTCTAAATGAAGTGTATAGCAATAAGCTTCTGTATGTATGGCTCTTTGACAAAGATGGCAATAGCAAGAACCACGACTATTCCCAGAATTGATTGTACCACGAGTGTCAATTCCCCCTTCCTGTTCCACGACTTCCACCATGAACAACATTGCGTCCACGACCTCGACCTTCACGTCCACTAGAACCACGATAAAGCATAGCACCAATCTCCACCGCTTGCATGGAAGAACTCTTCTTAGGAATTGTAGAACAGAGAGCCTAGGAGAAGACTTCATCTACTGTGGGAAGAGAACTCTGAGATGTAATATGCTGACGAAGAGATGAATACTTAGGCCCTAATGACTTGAGATATAATATTACCCTCAAATCCTTTTGGCGCTTAGCTAGAACATCTGGATCATTCGAGGCATGAAGATAAGTATCCAATCGTTAGCAGAGAGTGGTGAACCGAGCATAATGATCAAACAAATATTGATCTCTACGCTGAATATCAAATAACTTTTACCACGTGTCACATACTCGCATCATATTATTTTGCCCCGAATGGAGTAATGCGCACTTATCCCAAACTACTTTAGCGGAGTCACATTGAATAAAGTGAGGAATGACCTTAGGGTCCATGCTATTCCATAATAGGGTTCGAATCATCACATCTCCTATAATCCAATCGGTAGCTTTACTCGTGTCAGACATTATTGTAGACGTGAGATAGTTCAGTTGTTTAGTGGCAATAAGATAGACCTTGACCACTTTAGACTAGGATGGATAATTAGTTCCATCTAACTTGACAGATGTTCATTGAAAATGACCAAAATGAGATCCAGAAGCTGATCCAGAAGTCACCATTAGTGAATAAAGAATGATTGAGCCCAAGAAATGAACTTCACGGTTGCCAATACTAATTCCAATAATTCAATCAAATACACACAAAAAAAAAAAAAAACCGAAAAGAAAGGTTTCAATCGAATCACCATACAAATCACCAAAGCACTAGTATACTTATTCTCAATATTCCCATTGATTCAATGCAATATCACTTTCAAGTGCGAAACAACAACTCTATCCTCTGTAATAACTATCAAATCTATATTCCACAATGGCCACTTCTAAAATTTTGTGTAGTACAAATAATAAAGTGGGTTATTGTCAACCACCAGAAAATATCCCATCATTTGTCGTTTCTAGAAGCCTTTCCAACACTCCATAGCTAGCACAAAATTTTAACAATAATAATTAAGATAACATAAAGCATCTCATCATTCACCGTGCGCATCTAAACCTTAGGAAGAGGCGATGCACCAATTTCTTCTGTTTCCTCCTCCTCCTTCTTATTACCTCTAGGGTTTTACAAAGAGCTAGGCTTCTAGTTGTAGTAGCAGTAATGCGCACTTCCCGGCTGGTGCACCAATTTCCAATGGTAGCTTCAAATTCAACCTCCTGAGCCACACGGAGTGCATCGATTTCCGAAAAAGAGAAACAAAAGAAAGTGGATTTACTTGATGTGGCTATTGATCGGCGATTCTGGGATAAGCAAATCCAACTTCCTCTCCCGATTCACTCGCAACGAGTTCTGCCTCGAGTCCAAATCCATTATTGGTGTCGAATCCATGCTCAATGACTAAGCCATTCGAAAAAGTCCGTTGGTTCAAGCTCCATAGTTTCAGAAGTTACGCCAAGTATTTGTGAGCGCAATCAAGTCGCGCAAGTAGTGCGAGCAACGCGAGCTGCATGAGCAAGCCGCACAAAGAAGTGAGAGAAAGGAAGAGGGACGCTCGAGGGCGGGGGGGCGTTCAACAGTGAGCGGTGATGACAGCCAATTATTCCGGCGAGTCGATGGCGGCGGTGGCTGCTCCGTCATCTAGGGTTAAGCCCTCGGTTCTGATACTATGTGGAGAGATAATTATTTTTCTAATAATAAAAAATAAAAAGGGTTACAAATATATATATATATATATAGGCTTATATGTGCTTAACTCTATTCATTACTAAATTACTATTTTACCCTCCTTACTTATAATATTTCTCAACAACAACAAAGGCATAAAAGAGGCAGAACCATCATCCGGACGAAGTCCCGTCACCCCTCCATTGACCCCCATGAAGAAACTCCCCGCTCAGGGCTGCTCTGTTCCAATGACAGATGCAGGGTCTCCGTGCACATCGCATCGGGGAGCGATTCTCATCTGCATAGCGACAATGGCCTCTCGTTCTCATCCACAGGAAATTCATGTGCGTCTCCTTCATGGAAGTCTAGTTCAGTTTAGTTCAATACATTTTCTGCAAAATGCTATGTAGAAATCTGCAAGAAAATCTGCTCGGTTCTCCAACCTCTTGGAATCCGGTGTCCTGTGCATCAGCAAAGTGATGGTCAATGGAGGGTGGGTATTCGCTACTTTCTTTCTTTTGCAGGCATGCACATTGGGCTCGACCACCTAAGCCCCTTTGTACTGACAACACTAACTGAAAACGTCCTGATTTTCTTTTGTTCTGCTGATACCTTTTCTGATAAATCAGCAGAGGGCAGTGCTTTTACTTTTCTTTCGTTTTGGTCCGATATGGGTGGTGGGCTTTTTGGAAAGCTGGCGGTACGTCGTCCAGCTCCTTCTTCCCTTGGCAGAGGCAGGATAGGAAGCAGGCTTTTTCCTTGTCCAATGCTGGCTGGCCCGTGTTGGGATTACGAGAGTTGGCATGTGAAACTGCCCATGGAATTGAAAAGAAGAACAAATTGGCGCTAAAAAAACGAAGTAAAAACGTCTCTGCTTTTCATGGTTTTGTTGGTTCCAACGCACTGATGTCGAGAAACGGAACTGGAGCCACCCGCGAGGCTTTTGTCCTCTGCCATAACGATTTCAGTCCTCTCTTCGGATTCCAACTGCTCCCCGCATCGACCATGTTTTTGCGGATCCATTGGTTTATTCGAGCGATGATTGGGACCATCGCTTGCACATTTGCTAACAAATTAACGTGTTGTGCGGATATACAAGTAAAATAAGTGGATCAATACCCAAATATTCAATAAGCCTGTACCACTATATTCTAGGAAGTCTTTCTGATCAATCCTTATGTTTCTCAGTATTCCATTTACTCCTGCGTGCACTATTGTCTTCTAAAGAAACTCCTTTTCTTTTCCCCGTGTAAACAAAAAGCCCCTTGACGATGAAAAGTAATTTGTAGTTCATTCTTTACACGTATTAATAACTTTTGTTCACGTAGAAAAATCCGTACCCGGTACTTCATAGCTTATTCATTGTGAAAATTTTGACTTGAAAGAAATGTCAATATATATAACTAAGAGTTGACTAGTACTATTATTGTGCATTAGTAACTTTTCATTAGGAATAAAAACAGTAGCGATGCCTTTTAGTTCTCCGTCTGGATACTAATTATCCATACAAAAATGTCAGGTTGAACATATTAGTTTTTAGTGATTTCTCCATGTATAATTAGTACTAGTATATGAGGCTAGTAACTCTTCACTCCTTTCCCAAATCAGTGTAAAAAGCAACAGGAATCCCTCCACAAGCAGCTTAAAAATGCCCGAAAAACGTTAGCCACAATGATCATTTTTGGAGCAACATTTCTTATTGCTTACGAGTTTTCATAACCTTTTCCACATGAAGGAGAATGTGATACAATTGAAATGGTAAGCAAAGGATTTTGTCCGGTGAAGTACTGTGTACATATGAAAGTATTCACGAGCCAGGGTCTGAATGAGATTCCATCTTCAACATCGACAACCACAAGAGGTACATCCACCACAGCCACTCGCAGCAATTTCCTTACTGAGAACACAAGAACAGGAGTTATGCAAAGGGTAAATTTGTAGCATTTCAGCAAAGATGGCACATATAGGATATATGGTAGATTCCAAACATAACAATAGCAAGAATGCAAAACCTTACAAACCATATATCTGGCAGTCTAAGGGCTTGTTTGATAACCATTTTATTTTTCTCTTTTTCTGTTCTTTTGTTCTTTGAAACAGAAGAAGAATAGAATTCCGTTTAGTAACATCAACTAATTTTTCTATTTCTCGGAATAAAAAAATGGCCGGATAATAGATTTGGAATAGAAACAAGAAGTTAAAAAAATCTATTTATTTGTTCTTGGGAATAGAAATGGAAAAAACTATTTCTGAATAGAGATTGTTCTTAGAAATAGAAAGGTTACCAGGAACAAATGTTATGCACTCATTATGATAGTTCACTGTTGAACCCACTAACTTAGGAGTTATTTGTCATCAATAGTTATCTCATAATAACTTTAACGAACCCATCTTCTCAGTAATAGAATCATGGAGGCAAAATACGTACAGAGAGCAAGCACTGGAATCACCCCGAGCAACAAAATAAGCTTCTTCGACTTTCTTGTCTCTGCAGCTTCATTCCAGTCGGTCGTGAAGGAGTAGCTTTTGCAACTCTCTTCGCTGCACAAAGTTGTATGTACAGTATATTGAAGCTTATTGGGGCTAAGGGAAAATTCTCAATAGATAAATCAGTCAGACCATGCATTCCGACAAAAGTAGGGCTACATCTGGAGCATGGTTATCTTATGCAATACTTTTGAACAAATTCAACATTTAGGGATAAAAAGGAGGGGAAGAACTTTGATAAGCCGGAAATTGCTTATATCTAAACTTCCAGCTTTCAGTTTTATCGGGGAATATATGGATGCAGAAAAACTAACTGCAAGACATTTGAGGTTGGCAATTCCTATCCACTTGATAAACACCCCATCCTAATTGATAAATGTATCCAGTTTCGCAGGAGCAGCAAGCTCAGCCAGCCAAAATAAAACGTTTGCCTTGTCAAATTGAAAAATTAACATTTAAAGCCATGAAATTACCTATCTCATAGAAAAGCTCATTGACATTCTGTGCAGTCT
The DNA here is from genome assembly GCA_017140615.1 of Eucalyptus cladocalyx. Classification (NCBI taxonomy): domain Eukaryota; kingdom Viridiplantae; phylum Streptophyta; class Magnoliopsida; order Myrtales; family Myrtaceae; genus Eucalyptus; species Eucalyptus cladocalyx. The sequence continues at coordinate 9,095,719 of CM029518.1, forward strand.
TTGCTGAAGTTTCAAGAAAAGACAAACCATTTTCCTTAGCATATTGCTCGCCTTCCTGAAATATAGATGTCACTTGAGTAATCACTGATGTTGAGAGAAATAAGATATCGCATGCATGACATCAGGAAAGGAGCTTGCAGTTACATCCATCTCAGTTATAAAGTCGCATGCACTTCATAACTTCATTTTTAAGAGACAGAAAACTCCATAAATAAAAGTAGAAGCTTTTTTTGGTCAAAGCACAGAGGAGGTATGCAAGGCTCAAAAGTCTGTTAGGTGGGCTGAGAAATGATATTCTGATAAAGCCAAGGAACTGTGAAAGTCTACACATAGTCACTGAGGATTGAGAGCACTAGGGAGGTTCCTTTTGATTTAAGCTGAAGGTGCTGATGAAGAAAAAGATTTTTAAGAATGCCAAAGTCATTGATGGGAGTCAAAACTTCCATGAGCATCAGCAATAGAATATGATTTGATCGGTTTTTACAGCAGGCATACTGGAAGGTAGTGATTGGCTTCTTACACTAAAAAAAATGACACTTGCCACTGCCAGTAGTGGGATTCGACTGTAACAGATTGAAAATCTTATCTTCTCTTATCTAAGATAAAGACGCTAGGTGCATTTAGACAACTATGGTAAGCCAAAAATATGTCATCCTCTATGCTGAAAATGAATGCAGCCTTCACTGCCAGGAAAATGCAAAGGAAAGAAGAGTAGTTTCATTAATATTTTGGGTGCTGCCACCGAAAAAATAAAAAGTGCCAGAAATTTTTATGTTGCATCACTTTGTTTCCTTCTCAAAGAAGTCTATGCCTAAAGTAAAGATGGTTGGACATTCAACGTACCTCACTCAGCACTTGCCTTTTCTGCTCCAGGTCTGCCTTGTTCGCCACCAAGAACATTATTAACTTGGGATTCCCTGCTGTCATATTAGCACCAAGATTATTCACAAAACACTACCGTAAAATTTACAACAACTACTAAAACACATTCACCAGCTACAACAATATAGAAAATATCTTTGAGGTCTTATTTCTCACTGATCTTGTTTAGTTTGAGTTGCAATATCTGCCGCATGGTTGGCATGATATAGTGTTAATAGAAACAGAACGCATAAACTTCTACAGACTAATGAAATTATACGTTGAACTTGTTTGCAAGTGCACCATTAATCTGATATAGGAAAATCAAGTCATTCGAAAGGAAATGATTCAATGGCATCCCAACACACATTGTCTAAGACACCTCTTCAAAGTACTATTTACTAAATGAATATGCTTCTTGTGCATAGTCACTAAAGGATAAAAAGTACAGATGCAACCACTAATGGACTCAACTTCAAAGCATAGTAAAAAGGAAGATGCATGGTTTATAAAGTGAATATTGAAATGAATGAAGCCCGCTGAAGATTGGAAACGAAAACAGAAATCTAAGGCCTAACTACTTTAACATAAGGAAAAGAAAACCTATGAAGTTTTAACTGCAGCTTAGAGAATCATATGATTTAAATCATCCAGTATTTTGACCCTATATACAAGCAGCAACCTTCTCTCCAATTGTTGGAAAAAAGAAAAAAAGAAAAAGAGACAATACAAAGAGCTCAAATAAATTTTTTAATGTTACCTTGTCTCTGCAGTTCTAGAACCCATTTTTTGGCCCGTTGAAATGAGTCCTGAAGCCATGGAAAAAGAACTTGAATTGGTTAAGATGATCTCTTACTGCTACCAGTTAACAAAAAGGGTATCAGGGGAGAATAAGTTCTACAATAAGCCTTTCCACTTGAGGTACTTCATTGAAACAAATATATGAGCACCATCTCCTAAGTACTATAATGTTCAATCCAGGACTTCCACAAACTTTGTTTATATGCTTCATCACCGTTATTCTATGATAAGTTATCTTCACCAGAAAACATAAAGATATCAAACTGCCTCTAAGCAGATCACGTAATTACATGGCATTCAGCAATATCAAAGCAAAACCTTGAATATAAGTCATTCTAAAACCTAAATAATAGAACCCTGCTTCCATCCCTCTAAACAAAAGTATAAAACACTTGCATTAATTGTTGTATCAAACTTGAGACATTAATACCATGCTAGTGAGGTCATAGACAACGACAGCTGCAGCAGCACCTCGATAGTACATTGGAGCCAAGCTGTGATATCTTTCCTGTCCGGCCGTATCCCATATATCAAACTTCACAGTTGCTTCGTTCAGGGACAAGACCTGAGTAAAGAAGGCTGCGCCGATAGTGGATTCCTGCAACTCACTCCAGTCAGAGGCTGCAGATGCAGCAATTTTTTTGAAGCGTGGTGGAACAGATGTAATGTACCTGGTACTCGTGGAATTGGCCCTTGACAAATCTCAGCACCAGACTTGTTTTTCCAGCTCCCATGTCCCCAAGAAGTACCTACGACAAGAGTCACGTACCTCCGTTAATCCAGAACTTTTCTCCCATTTTTCGCATTGTCATTGAATAAGCAGAAGTCAATGCTTATTTCCAGCAAGGAGTTCAATGCATATATAAGAAAGAGATTCAAGCAAGCTCTTCTCAGAGCCATCTTTCTTACCAGGCGAAATTCCGACAAGTAGTAATCCAACATTGATATTATGAAAAGCTGCATTCTACTAGGCATAAATAAACACCCAATTCAAATAACAAATTGCTAGCAAGCACATTCCTTTTGGGGTTGCAGTCGACAAATTTTCATCCACGGAACTTATACTCCAAGAATTGGCTTCCTATCCAAGCAATCCGCCATGCAGTATTATGCGGCACCTCGAGCTTAATCAAGAATCATTCGACAAGCTCAATATCATCACCGATCGCAAATATTTCGGGAGTTTTCTCCAAAAAATCACACCCTATGCAAGATACAGCAGCAGCACACTCGATTGATGCAAAATCCCCACTCCCTAAATTCATAACTCGAGAGAGAATCATCGACACACTTGCAGACCGAAAAAACAAGAAAAGGGAAAGACATACCCACCAGCTTGGCTTGTATGTTCTTGTTCCCTGCTCGGGCCATCCCTCTCTTCCTCGATCCAATCTCTCTCTCGTTTTCTCCCTCTCCCTCCCTCCCCCTCTCTCCCTCTCTCTCTCTCTCTCTCTCTCTCTCTCTCTCTTAATCCCACACCCACCACAAACACCCGCTCAGGCACGAACCAAAGAAACCCAAATTGGAGAACTCCAGAAAGCGGAGACTTCCAGCTCGAATTTGAAAAAGAAAGGGCGATCGGGAACGAGGAGAGCCCGTGAAGGAACCCCAAAAAAGGCGTCCCCTTTTTCTTGGTTTATTTTGAATGGCAAGGAAACGAAAAGCCGTGGGACAAGAAAGCGAGACCGGCAACGAAAGATAACGAAGGGAGCACTAATGGGGCATTAGCGATCAGACCAGCAGCGGAGATTTTGCTAAATCCACGCAAGCTCGAGCGAGAGGAAGAGATGGGCGTGGCAACAGCAGTTCGAACGCACGACTGGTAGTTTACCGTTGACTAGTAAGTTGGGTGTCCTGTCTGTCGGGCTTGCCGCTATTCTTGGCTTTTAGTCCTGTTGTTGGGAGCAAAAATGCGTACTTTTTTTTTTTTTTTCTGTCCACGTCATTGGTTCGGCGCGCTCACTGGATTAGATTGGTGACGGGAGGTGTCGCGTGAGGCGCACGCGAGAAAAATTTAGATGGCCGTTAGTAGTTTATGCTCTTATTTGAAATTTCCTAATTATTAATTCACCATCCATCGATTTCAAGAGCAGGGTTTTCTCTGTTTTGGTCGCCAAGCGAGATGTTGACATTGTGACGTTGTGATGTGAGGGGGACCTTCCATCTTGAGATTTGCAGGTTCATAGCCATAGGGAATTAAGGACGTGTTTAATTCAGTTTTTCCCATTGACACTGGTCTCCCAAAGTCTTTTAGGGAAATGATGAAATGCTTTGAGTAGCTTTCGATCAAATACTGATAGTAGGAATGCTAAACATCCAAAGCCATCCAGCATTCTAAAGTAGATTTACGGAATGCTAAAATTAGGATTCAAATCTTTTTTCCTACCAAAAGTACCCTCATTAATTATTTTAGTTTTTCAATTTTGCCCCTTCCGGAACTATTCATCTTTTTTTGTCTGATTCTTTAGTTTAGCTAGCGGTGAGAAATTGGCGAAGGGCCAAGCGAAAGGCTAACGAGGGATGTGCAACTTATGTGACCATTGCCAAAGGTTGCCTAGGATTGGGCAACTGTTGCTTAGGTCTCGCAACCCTAACTAGAGGTTGCCTGAGGTCATTATCAATACCAGATCTGGCTCATTGGAGGCATTAGCCTTTGCCGACTCTGAAAAAGGGTTTTGAGTTTTTTTATTTATTTATAAAAACATATATATAAATGTAACCAAAACCCATTGCAAAAGTTTTTTTTATCAAACACTATTTGAATCCGAAATAATTTTGTAAAAAATTTTCGCCAAACATAATTTGCATTTCCACAATAGGCTTTGGATTTGAACATTTACTTTACATTCCAAAGTTGAACCAAATCCACTTTCAGCTCCTTCTGTAGCTAATCACTTAAGTCCTTATTAGTTTATTTTCCAAAATGGTGAACTTAAATTTGCTAACTAAAAAACCATCGGCCGTTGGACCGGCTTTGACCAAGCTATCGAGTACCTAATTTGTTGTCCAGACGTGCCCATCGAAAAAAAATATTCGTCTTCGGGCAAGGCGGGCTAGGCTCGGCCCAATCCGGCTGGGCTTGACCCTAGGATCGTGCTTAATCCACCTAGAAGAATCTCGATCCATGCAGAGATGAAAACTGTTTTTGTGAGCTCAGTCAAATTGCAAATCAATGGATAACGATTGGCCTAACCCAGGCGCCGAAGTGGATTCTGGCTCTACGCATGCCTATATCAGTCCCCAGATATGGCGCCTCTCTTACTCTAATGCGGGAAAGTTACCGGTTCGCATTTCAGAATCTCCAATTGGTTTGCAAGAGCTCATAACTAGCATTCGACAAGTTGTCGGCACCAACCAAGATCGTGAACCGTGAACCTTTACATCGATCGGAGTAGGTCGAGAGAGAAAATGAAAAAAAGACAAATGGACTAGATTGAGACATCTTACCTCGCAACATTCATCATTGAGGTGGTAAAGAAAAAAAGGCGAGATGACGACGATGACGACGACGACGACGACGACGACGACGACGACGACTGATGAATTCACTTTCATGCCCCCCTACACATCGTCTTTCGATGTTTCTTTATACACGACCGAGACATACATGTAGAGTCATTGCGCGCTTCTTCTTTTCCACACGTACTCCGCGATATGGAGCCTGCACCGGAAAGACCCCGCGTGGCCCGTGGGCGAGCACACGCACCGCCTCATCACGCCGCCCCTGCTGCCGGCCTCAGGCGCCGCCTCCCTAGCCTGCACGCCTGCCTCCGCTGTCGAACTGACGCCCGTCACCACCGGCAAGACCTGCCATCTCGAACGCTGAGCCGGGTCCCCGAGGGGGGAAACCGGAACGTTTGGGTGGCACATATCGGCAACGCAAAGCCTTAGCAGCCAACGAGCCAGCAAAGAATCTCTGTTGTTATATGGGAGGGGAGGGGGTGGAGAAAGGGGATCGGAAAGAAACGAATATGTGCGGTTGCGGAATGATGTAGCGGCAGAAGAAAGCGAACGAATGAGAATGGGCGCTAGGTAAAGTTTCGGAATCAAGTGCTTTAGTTTCGTCCATCTTCTCCTATGATTCCCGGGAGGATTCTGCTGCTTTCTTTTGGCATTTCAACGAAGGGTGGTGAGAGGCCAGCGAGTCACATCTAAGGAAGCGATGCTCGCCCAATAACAACTTGATCAAACGCATCTCAGTTTTTGCCTTGACTTGAAAGATCTTAGTTCGAACACTTGAGATAGTGAGCGCCCACCGTCTTCGGACAAGGGCTCCGATACGAGGTCGATTTCTGTCGCGGATGATTTTGTATAAAGATTCGTTTTAATACGAGGCCCAAATATGAACCGGAGTTAATGTTTGCATTACATGGTAGTCGTGTCGATTGGTTTTTACTTCATGCTTCAAAATTTGGATACCGTGCATTGTTAACTCGCCGAGGTTTGATGTCCCTGATCGCTAATGGGCAGCTCAGTGGACCAAAAACCACTTCTCGAGAGAATGTTTTTAGTCTTCCCGACATCGAATGGTGCCAAACTGAAGGATCAAAGGACAACGATTCCTGGTTTGAACTAGTTTTCGGCACAAGCACAACTTAAATGGGTGATGGGTTCTCTCCCAAACGCAATCCTTAAAACCTGAGTTCAGTTCCTCCTTTCGGGTTTTTCCGATTCTGATCGGACTCAAAACTTCGATAAAACGACGACAACGGGAGTATTCCCGAATCTCTTGATTCACACGGCTGAAATACATCGAGATCAGCGCAGCTCAGCATCCATCCGCTTACGACGTTTGTACGACACCACCATCTCCAGAACACCCAAGAAAACATTGCCCTTTTTCGTGGAGAAACCAAACCCGAAATTGGCTTCGACCACCTACTTTGACTCGATCGTCTTGTCGCGATCGGGCTATTCGCAATGAAACGAAGGCGAAGTTAAGGTGGGTTCCGCCCGTTCTCAGCTGAAATTCCACCCCATCTGAAGTCTTCTGATGCGGAAATGGTTATGGGATTGCTTATCCCGTCACGACTTCCTGATGAGTTTGTCCGATCCACGAGAGACGCTCGACGTGTTCTAGAACCTGGAGAAACGCGAGGGGAAGGTTCGAGGTTTTGCCGGACGGAACTCTCGAGGAAGACGCGGGTTGAAATGTTGACCAGAATAAACAAAAGCTGAAGAGTCGCTCGGTTCCCACCATCGGTCAAAATCGAAACGCCAATTCGCCACGAGGCAGCGCAGGAGTCGCCATCGTCTCCCGAGGGGGCCGGCCCGAGTCAAAGAATAGATGCCGCCACCTCCGCCATCGCTAGTCAAAAATTGAAAACTCAGCGTTCCCGACGTGTTTCTTCTCTCTCTCTCTCGACTTTCCAGGAAAATGCAAATTGACCCACCTTGCTTGCATTCATATAAGGCACTTTCAAGATCCTGAACCGGCGTCCACGCAAATCCTCCCATCCCACCACTCTCTTTTTCCCCGTTTCGCTTCTCAGTTCCGATCTCCGTCCAGGTCTCGCGATTCTTCTGCTTTTGGAGCGTTTTTTTTTCGCAAAGATGAACGCCGTGAGATCGTGCTTCATACCAGTCATTGTCGGGTTCATGTTCTTGACCCTTCTTCAGCTCGGCTACGGACAGTCCATGGTCCCGTCGCCCGCGCCGGAAGGTCCTTCCAACGATGGTACGCGTAAGCACCCTTTTCTCTCCCTATTCTTTCTTTCATGATAGAGTTCTTTGATTTCGAGATCAGTCGACCGATCGTGCCTTATCTTGCTTCTCTCTCTTGAATGCAGGGATGGCGATTGATCAAGGAATTGCGTACACCCTCCTGTTAGTTGCCCTAGCGGTCACATATCTCTTTCACTAGCTCCTCTTAGGTGCGGCCATTCATTCGATCTGACCATCCGAGCCGATTCTTTGGGTTGGTTTCTTCCCCTGCGATGGACGGACCTCCATTAGGTCCAATTCGCAGCGTGTTGTGACCCATTTTGGGGGTGCTCTGTAGTCCTTGTAATTAAAGCTATGTCTTTTGAGAAATTAAATTATCCATCCATTTTTTGCTAATTCCAATATTGCTGGTTGATTTATCCTATGGTCAAGTGCTTATCGAATAGTGGCAATGTGCACGTGTTTGAGAAGAACATTGGTGGCGCTAATCAATCGATCTACTGCCTCCTCTCCTGCCACACGTAGTTTGCTTTAGGAAAACATTTAGAATACACGATGAATACACGATGCAATCTCAATCACAAAAAAGGAAAAGAAGATGTGAATATTAATCGTAAAAGAGAGTCCATAAAATGAAAATTGGGTTTTGGCTTATCAAATTGTTGAAGGTAAGCATTTTTTATATGAAGTTTATCCCCCGCAACAATTTGCCAGGTCTCTGTAATGAATTTATGTATCTCATTTGTCATTGTTTAACAAGTTCTCTTCCAACCATAGATGCCGGATTTATCTATCTGCTCGACCATTTTTGTTGAAAGAGCTGGTAGGGATTTAACATATTTGGAAATTCCAAAAAAGCTGTTGAAAGAATTATAGTTACCATTGAGGTCGCCTCACATGTGATGGCCACCTCGATCACGAGATAAGGGAAATGAAAATGAACATCACTTACAAAGCAAAGGGTGCGAAATAGAAAATCGATAACTTTATTATTTGAATTGCTCGAGATAACCTTTTCATGTAAATTTCCTATAACTTGCAATAACCTCCTGGACCTCCAAAGCTAATCATGTAGCCAGAATAAAATATAGTACGGCGATGGTTAATCAAATCATAAACATTGGATCTGTCCACCCACGTCGTCGTCTTATCCGGAGGTAGGGATTTGCCATCCGATCGAACCCAGTGGAGTCGTCGAAAGACGGTAGCATGGTCGATTATACCATCAGGCCTGTGGCCACTTCCCATCGGTGGACAGAATCCATTGCTTCCAGCCATGCCAATTCCTCCCCAAGCTGTGTGTAGTGAGCCGTTGCGCAAATACCGGAATAGTTCCTTTGGCCAGTAGCCTACTTTAATTGCTTTGTCGGTTAAAAGCAACCACCAATTCCCAGTAATTTTATCCTAATTAGAAATAAATATTGATGGTAAGTGCTAGTAATGCAAAAAATGCATAAATTATTAACACTAGTTTATTTAATAACGATATTGAAATATGCTTGGTATTAGGTGACATGATAATTATATAACATGGATGATTATATGCTTATACGAATAACTTTCAGTAGGGTAGAATGATGTGGAAAGTTTCTAAATTTAAAGAACACAACTATTAGTCTCTAATATATTTGAGCAAAAATCATTATCTTAAGAACCTTGAAAAGATCAGACATACCTGCCGGATATGGATTACAAGCTCATATTGACTTCCACCATAAGTTGAAGTAGGACCTACTGGATTACCAATAATTAATCCCCTATCCACCTGGACAAAACCCGGACATAGTACATTGTAGCACCCATTGTGATGGCCATCACCTTATGAGGACAATGCTTTGGTCAATAAATTTCAAATTATGGTTCTGTTAAAAATTAACTATTATCGTCATAGCTCACCTGTCCAATATGTGAACGTCCGAGAAAGAGTATCGCCAAATAATTGCGGAGAAACCTAAGAAAATAAGAGAATTTCCTCTTAGATCATTTCACCACATATTGAACTTCTTGTGTTAAAAAAAACAGAAGAGAAAAAACGATGACATTGACTTACTGAAAAAATCACTTACCATCCAACCAAATGCGATCATGCTAACATGCTCCGGGGGACCAGTTTCAATCCATATATTATGTGCACTGAATTGGTCATGAGCAACCGTTAGATTGTAGACCGTCACATCTCCACCTCCTCCATATTTAATATTTTCTATCATGTTGTCTTTTAGAGATACCACCTACAATCGATAACTTGTAACTTAGATTGCTAGAAAGTGAAGGAAAACTAAATAATCTCTTGCTCACCTATGCCTACCGGTCTTACTTTAAAAGATGTATTGATTTTCTTTTTGTACACAAATCATGAAAACAACATATTTTGAGATTGTCATAAGTGGACATTTGACATGTGGTCCCATGAAATTCATACGTACATAATCTCATTAAAAGATTTGAATAAAAAATCACTAATGATATCATGATATGCATGCGAGCATGAGAAAGAGGGATAGTACATGTTGATTTGAAAAAACAGTATTTTGTCTCATGGCCGCAACGGACGGTATCCTGGGCAAGGATCTTGCCCTTATCAGATCTTCTTTTGTTACTCGACGAATGGGTACTGTTCCAATCGGGCAAGGTTCTTCCAACCCAAATCCAATCGATTTTGCATTTGGAGAAGTTTGGTGCAAGCTAGTGACATGCAGATTTGGTTTTGTCTACAAGAAGAAAAACCTGATTATAGAAGTATCAAGTAGACCATTTCACCTAAATTATCCGATGTTGGTCCGGATATTTATCGGTTGATTTAGGAGACAATGATAAAATCTTTACCTGAACCTTGTGATCCTTCAGTAGAGGATGATCGAGTGCCGGTTGTTTATTTATATCAACACAGTCAATTGTGTCTCCTTCTTTAGTCTTGATAAAATCAAACACAGTTAGTCATTCGTCGAGTAGCAATCATACTTCAAAGATTAACGTGATAGATTGTAATATCTTCATGAAATTCAAATGAGACTATTGCAGAAAAAAGGTTTGGAGAAAAATTACCAAAAAGGTCTTGATGGATGGCTTGTTCATAGTCTTGACCTGTCTTTCCAAGTCTAAATCATCCTCTTCGGAAATATATGCCATTTCACACAGAGAAAGACTGAAGAAAAGGAGCAGCAACGGCGCAAATTCCACATTCACTTTCATGGTGACAAAAAAGAAGCGTGAAGTGAGGCCCTCCAGCGGTTAGCTACGCTTGTTTATATATTGCGGGAACTTTTCGTCTATAATAAACTACCGAGCGTCTTAGTCCAGTGGTAAAAAGGTTGTCCATTCTTCTACGAGGTCATAAGTTTGAGCAAAGTAACTAGATTTGAAAGATGGTAAACGATGGATGTTTTTTATTCCAAAGATGTTAAAATATAAATGTTTGAGAGACAAGAAAATTGTCTGTAAATAATGCGTGCTAACCACCATCCTAAAAAAAAGGCATGTTTGCCACTTGTCATGCATAATTACTGCCATAACCAATGTTATTCTCAATGACCCGAATAAAAAAAAATTGACCATTAAAGATAAAGACAATTCAGGTATGGCAGGAAATTAGAGCATCGGAATATGAAAGCTTTTTCGTAAAATGGTGCATGGTTGCCATTTTGAAAAGAGTATATGTTAGCCATTTGTTTGCAAACTCCTTCCACGTTCACCGCATGCATAACTAGTTTTGACTCTTTTGAGGCCTATCTATCATCCAAGACTAAAAGTGTTAAGTAATAAAGGGAACAAATTTAAAATGCAAATGAAAGTAAAAGGACAAAAGAGAGAAATAGAAATTGAAAGAAGAAAGTAAAGAAAATGTATGACCCAAGGCATTTCCATGTGGGGATGGATCCAAAATAAACTCCTTAGGGCGGCTGGGTTGGCCGACAATATATTATGAAAAACTTTTCTTTAATCCAAATGATTACAAATTTCAAGTATTTAGAGAAAGGTTTCTAAAGATTTGATCTATTTCAAAAGTGAACTGTGATTCCTTTGAAATAACACAATGATTTAACTTAAAAAGAAAAAAGAAAATATTCGAGTAAGTTTCGAAAGTGCCGAAAATTTAAGGAATCATGGATGTCAGAGATTCAATTTTCGTTTAATCTTCTGGCTCTTCTTCAGCTTAGCTATGGACAGTCCATGGCTCCATTGCCAGCGCCAGAAGGTCCTTCCTACGATGGTACGCCGAAGCATCCTTTTCTCTCTCCCTGTTCTTTAAACATAGGAATTATTTTTCATTCACAACAGAGTTCTTCGATTTCGAGATCAGTCGACCGATCCTGCCTTATTTTGCTTATCTCTCTCTTGAATGCGGGGAAGGCGATTGATCAAGGAATTGCGTACGTCCTCCTGTTAGTTGCCCTTGCGATCACATATCTCTTTCACTAGATCCTCTTTTGTGGGGGTGATTCATTCGATCCGACTATCCGAGCCGATTCTTTGGTTGGTTTCTTCCCTGCGATGGACGGACCTCCATTAGGTTGAATTCGCAGTGTGTCGTGACTGATTTTTGGGTGCGCTCCGTACAACCTTATAGTTAAAGTTATGTCTTGCGAGAAATTAGACTCTCCAGTCAATTTTTGCCAATTCCATATTGCAGTATTGTCCATTTCACCGACCGTAGGTGAATTACGCAGGGATCGCACGTGAATTGCACGTGCGATGAACATGCAATTTTCTGATGGACCATGATATTTTGATGATGATAATGATCAGAGTCGCCCAAATCTTCCATAATTTGTTCTTGCCTTAGGCAGGGCGCAGAACAGGCGAGGGATAGTGCGTTTCTGTGGTGGCGAGAAGCCACGTGGGAGCGGCGATGAGTGTCAACGGGGCGGTGAAAAGTGGCCACGAGCAATGATGACTGAGCTCGGTAATGATGGGATTCATGAGGTTTTTGCGAGGCACGCTTAATTGAGATTCGGATTGCTTGACATTCTCGGCCACTAGATCGGGGACAGTTGGAGAATGAGGTGAGCATGATATGAGTAGGCGGAATTATCCATTAAAGATTGGTTCTTAAAAATTCAAACTGAGACTCGCCCGTGGGTTCCATGAATTTACCTATTCTGGTCCGGTTCCTGTGTGAGTCAATGGCCTACAAAGCTTGTTCAGCCATATACTCGGATTGAATTGGGACCCATCGATTTTGATTAAGGATTTAAAACTATAGGGCGGAATAAATAGACAATACTCATTAGTTAAAAACTTTATTTCTTCGAATGTCATGGTGTGATTTTTTTAAGGTTTCTTGACACCGAAACGTGTGGAAAATTAGATTCCACGTTAAAAGTCATAATCTCCATAAAAGTTAAAATATTAATCATTCGATTCATCTTTTTCAACGTCAATCATAAGTATGGCTAAGAAAAAGCCTAATTATAATCTTAAAATGAGCCGTTGGCTCTTATCAACATCTCCAGTTGGTTCTCTAATTCATTTGTGTTTGTTTATTTGTTTTGGTTGAGAAAGTAAGTAAATAGATTATGAAAAAAGAAAATAAAATAGAGTAAGAAGGTTAATCTTATTACACACCCATGAGACAAAATTAGTCAATAAAGCCAAATAAATACAAATACATATCTATTTGGTCAAAAAACTACAATATAATTAAATAATTGATATGTAATTTATTTTTCTTAATATGTATATACCGGTGTAGTCTGGTCTGGGTGAGTGGACAGGTGGTTCCATGCCTAGAGCAGAGAATTAGACAGATACTCACCAGTCCCACTAAATTGGAACTAGGAACCGAACCGGCTCTCATGGGAAATGCCGGTTCTAGTCTAGTCCAATTCGGTTTCTAGCGGTCTAGGTATTTCCCAATTCTTTTGCACATCCCTAATTAAAGATGTATTGATCAAAAACTAAATAAGAATTATATTAAGAGTCTTGCAGTTCTTAGCGAGATCATCAAGGTGCAATTGAAATCTTTTTCATTTGTACAACTCAAAATAAAGAACTCCATATGATAAATCAAACAAGAAAATATTAGGTGATCCCGGATTGCCTAGTTAGTGTAGTCTCCAACCACTTATGAAGCACCATGTGAAGATGTAGGACCGCTAGAGAATAGGGGGACTTCTTCTCTTCCGAAACAATTTTTTTGTTCTCCCCCTATCACTCCACCTACACACTCTAGCTTGCACACACTAGCATGCACACATTTATTTCATGAGAAAATAATAGGTGGATCCAACCTTCCACCTTAGTAGTGAGACATGTCACTTATTACGCGTTACGTGGCTGGTCGAATCCACCCTGTCACAATTCTTTGAACTCCCTATTTTTCTCTTCTATGAAGCACCGACACTCTCCAAGAGCCTTTGTGTCGTGTCAGACACTTCAATATGTGTCCCACGCTCTCCGACACTCAATCCACATGTGTCAGAAAATTTAACACCTAATCAACTTTCTCAATACTCTCCAACACTCAAGTCGGAATTCTGACATACAAGTTTCCGACACGTGATTCCAATATCGAGATCAATTTTAAAAATTCAATAAATTAGAGGTCATTATATATATGCGTGTGTGTGTGTGTGTGTGAAAAAAATAAAATACAATAATAAAAATAATAAATGGAGAAAGAAGAAAAATATAATCTTCTCTTCTGACTCTTACTTCTCGTAATACACAATTCACCCCTTAAGTTTTTTTTCTCTTCTTCCAACATATCTAACATGTAAGTCAAGAATATTGGTCGCTTGTTTTTTCTCCAAGTTTCATGAATTATTGAAATAGAGTTGAATTTGTCAAATTGAAACAATGAATAATATTAATAAATGGCGAATTAATTTTTTTAGCGTATATTTATTATATGCTTTTTTAATTATTTATTTATTTATGAATTGGATTCAAATTAATTTGATTGAAATAATCATAAAAATGATAATTTATTATAAAAAAAATATTTTTAAGATACAATGTATCCCAACGTGTCGGAATTCTCTGTTTTTTTAGAAATGACGTGTCATGTCGTGTTGTATCGTGTCATATCGCGTGTCACGTGCCAGTGTCGGAAAAATAAAAATCTTTGTTTCTTTGCCGTTTACTGACAAAATCCGTCCTACTTTTCTCTCTCACTGTCCCTCATCTTCACAACAACTCTACTTTTCTCTCTCACGCTCTCTCTCGCTCCCTCCGCTCTGCTCTATCACTCCAGCCCTCTTCACGAACCCTCCATGCCTCTGATACCGAGCATGCCTCCACCTTCGCCATCACATCCCAAAGCCTTATTGGCGGCTTTGATTTGTCATCTGCGTCCAACCAGCCCGAGTTAGGGGTTTTCTCCTCTATCGTGAAGTGAACTATCTGTCTTCATCTTCACATGACCCCTCTTCGCTTCATGACCTCTACCATTTTTTATACAAATTTTTTTCTTCTCATTTTCTCAGAAATTTCAAGGAACGAGGACGTAGTGTCTATTTCTGTGACCAAACAAGCAGCCGCCTCCTCCTCGAGGAGCCCATCGGCGACTCTAGCTTTGTGCCCCCAATTTGTGGTCTAAGTCCGCTGACCCCTTTTCTCCCATTACTATCATACCACTGCTTCTGCCTCTGCCTTACCTCCCGCAAGCCCATTGGCGGCTCCGATTTGTGTTATGTGCTCAACGAGCTCAAGTCAGCATTTTACCCCTCTTTGACGATTATATGCTAACGAGCTCGAAACAAAGGAGGACATCGGCTTTAATAGTGTCAAATTCAAAATCTGCACATGATGAACAATGCTTTATGGATTTATGTTTGTTTGATGGGCATCTGAGTAGTTATTTTTTGCGGGATTGAGATTTTTGTTTACTAATGATATATTCCCATAGCTGGCTAATTAGTATTGTGGTTTCAATTTGGCTATGCTTCGATAACCTTGATAATTTCTCATTTTTCAAAAATAAAACAACTATGAACAGTTGTTGAGAGGCATGGGTCTAAGAGCAAGAATAGATAATGGAGATATATTAGATGAATGATGAATAAAAATGTTCATATATATGTTTGAATAAGTGTGCAAAAAAGAAAAGGTTAGGATTGTCTTGTTAATTTTGAACATCCTCAATTAATTTAAGTTGAGATTAGTATCAAATTCGAGTTCATTTATGTGTCTTCTCACCCTTTTGTTGAACAACCGTTTCTATGAATTTCTTATGAGACATTGTTATAGATCAATCCCTGTAATTGTTCGAATCCGACATGTATTGATGTACAATATATACTAGCAATCGTTGCACTAACCATGGGGTGAATTTTATTTTATTATATATTTCATGGTTGTCAAGAATGAATCTGAACATATATTGTTTGCCTTGTATTATGTTGTTTGTCTACTGAATGGAGACAGTCAAGACATCTTGAGAGAGGAACAACGAGCAAAGTTATTTCCATTGTTGAAAGCCCTCAATTTTGGAGCCAATGCCAAGAGGTGTTGCAAGTTTTTAAACCATTATTTTGGAGTTTATTGCTTGTCTCGTACTACGAATTCAGCAACTTGATACTTGTATGAAGTGATGGAGAGGGTAAAAGAATCTCTGAAGATGCTTTTTTGACAGTAATGATGGCGAAATGAGCATAATAGCATATATATTTGCAACATGCTGAAAGCCTAAAGTTACTTTGGGAAATGCAATTGTGTTTGGTAAATAATTTCAGCATTTTGAAGGCAAGTTGAAAGCTGAAAGCCGGCTTCAAAGTTGAACCAAACAGTCCAGCATTTCCTCAAGGGGGCTTTACTATGACAACCAAACGCAGCCATATAAGCTTTACTATGACATGGGAGTTGAAGTAATCTATCAAGTGCATGCAGTTGCAGCTTCTCTTAGTATGTCCTACCTTTTAAGTGACAATTTTCACGAGTAAATAAATGAAAGACGGAGTCAATTATGCGCTATAAATGATGGTCGCTGAAGAAGAACAAGAAGCTTTCATGAAGCAAGTGCTATAATACCGCAAAAGAGCGTCAAACTTGTTCATGTGTGCAGCAAAAACAATGTTGAAAGAATCTCAGATTTTTCTCTTTCGACCCTCTATTCCGGCGTCCAACATCTCCACATGGCATTCATGAGTGGTCAAAGACCACGCTGACTTGGCGGTTCGATCACCCAATATTTTCTCCAAAATCACAGCAAATAAACCTCCGGAATGCTAAGCCTTGCACCACGTGGGGCAGTCATCCTAGAGTCTTCCCTTTTATTCATCATTCCTCTTCCTCTTAATTATTCATGCACTTCGGCGGAGAGGTTAATTTCACCTCCAGAAGTTGCAATACAGATGAGGACAATAGAATTAATTTGAAAACCCAAAAAAGGAAAAAAAGAAAAAGAAAAAACCACAACAAGAATTAATATATTGCGAACCTTCACTGGATGGCAGGGGTGCCCGTGTATGACCACCGGTCTCGGAGGTCTGAACAGCTTTAGCAGCCACCCCATAATTTTGAGAAAAGTATTTAAAAGGTCTTTAAACCTTTTGTATTTGTGTCACTTTAGTTGTAAGTCTTTTTTTAGTGTCAATTTGTCATAAACATTTTTACATTGTGCCAATTCAATCATTTCCAAATAATTTTTGGCCAAATTTTATTGATTGGACGTTGACTGACAAACGTAATATAATTGGCGCTAATATGGATAACTTTTTAATAATATTTTAAAAAAATTTCACCAAGGTCGAGGTCGACCTTGAGCCCTCGCTAGTGGCCGAGAGGGTGGCCTAGCGCTAGACTAGCGAGGGTCAAGCCTTGCCCGCCATAGGTGAGGCTAACCGAACTCGTTGGCCACTGGCGAGGCTTGAGCCCTCACTAGTAGTGCTTGCCAGTGGCCGTGAGGGCGAGCCTCACTAGCTTGAGGCCAGCTCAAGGCAGCCTAGGCCTTGAGGGTGGCCTTGCCGCCCAGCGCGAGGCTGCCCTAATGGCAAAGCCTTGCCGACCATCGCTTTTGGCCAGTCATTGGCATTGCCTCTAGCCGGTCCCCGGCTTGAGGAAAGAGGAGAAGAAGGAAAAAAATAAAAATAAAAAGATAAAAAAATATTAAAATATTAAAATATTATTAAAAGTTGTTTATATCAACGCCGATCGTGCCACGTCAGCCGACCGACACCTAGCCAAAATTAATCAGAAATGACTTAATTGGCACCAAAGTAAAAATATTTAGGACTAAATTGACACAAAAAAAAAAGGTTTATGACTTTTTTTAATACTTTTCCCCATAATTCCTCCAAAGGTGGAGCAGCCAGGATGATCAAGGCGATCTTCCAGGGCGTCGTTTGAGCGTGCAGGTTTGAGCGTTTAAATAGAGGCTCGAGAGAAGCGGGCAGTGGAGGCAGTTCAGAAGAAGGGCAGCAGACTAGGGAAAAAGAAAGAGAGCATTGCGTAGCGAAGGCGTTATGGAGGTGTGGAATGCGTCGGAACCTTCTCAGCCTTGTTAACGCAAGAACTACTTTTGGTCACTCGCGTCTCAATATGTTTCATTGGATGATTCTTGCACCATCCCTTCCTTCTGCACATACACATATCTTGCCAATCCATGTTCGGATGTTCAATATTAGCGCATGCTCACGACCATCATTCTAAAATCTCTCTCTCTCTCTCTCTCTCTCTCTCTCTCTGAGCAGACTCCATTACTAAACATCTCTTTCTGCGCCTGCTCTCCATTCCAGCCATGGTACGTGCACGCATTCTTTACTCTGGTGTCCGTTTCAATCGTGTACGATCATGGAAAAAGATGTCATCAGCTCACTGAGCTTTTTGCACAGTTGATGGGTTTTTGGTTTTTGTAATCGAAATCCGAATCACGCGTGCAAGAGAGGCCGGCACATGTTGAAAAATGTGTTCTTTAATTGATGTTTTTTTTTTTTTTTGCAGTCTCCAACGACTTTTATGTTCCGATCACTAGTTAGGCTAGTGACGTCGCTTATCGATGGGCCCACCACCTCCGTTTCCACATTCTTGTACTACAGCTCCCTGCTGCCGCAGAGCGTCATCCTCGAGAGGCTGGTCCGGCACAAGCTGCTCGACCATGCATTTTCTCATCTATTTCTTGAGGTGTTTTTGGTGATGTAGGGTTTTTGGATCTGCTTGTCCTTACTTTTCGGTTGATGCGTGCCCCTTCAAAGATTCAGTTTCCATGTTAGAGATGGATAGTTCTCATTCATTAATTGGTAAATGCATCATCAATTCTAACAAGGTGATCAGCCATGATGAACATTTTAATTTACTACCTCGAAATCAAATATCAAAGTCGTATATCGCAAAGTCAAATTGACTTTTAAATGGAATAAAAGATAGAAGCTTTTAGTTTTCGTAATTCTTGAGCTTTATTTTCATTTAGCAGGAAGAGTTGCCGAACGGTATATTGACTTACTTATAGCATATGATTGTGAAGAGACCATATATAGCAAATTCTATCTTTTACCATGATTTACTTTTTGAAGTGATGAAAAAGCGCGATTTTACCTAAGATTACAAAAGGAAACTGCTTATTCAAGGCCCAACTATTTCAAAAAAAGAAAAAAGTAGAAAAGGGTTCCTGAATGGGCCCCCTAATTGGGCCCAAATGATGAACCGACCCCATCAGGGTTTCTAGATGGGCCCGCTAATTGGGCCTAAATGACGAACCGACTCGATCAGTTCATGGGGTTCATGATCGACCCTGCAATGAGAAGCAGCACCGCAAGGAGATTAGAGATGAAAAGATCTCAAACCATCTTAATTTGCATTTTTCCTCTAATCATCTACGCTAATTGACAGATAGGGCCGGGTCGGGCTGGGCCAACACTTTTTTTTTTTTTTACACCCCTGGCTAAAACCCATCAGTAAAACCTTCTCTCTAGAAATTAGCTATATATGCCCCCATCACATGAAGCATTGAGATAATTATCCAAAAAGTGATAAATTTATTGTACAATAGTCAATTCATACATAAATCTTTCAATTGTGTCGGTTTTATCTTAAACCTTTAAATAATTTATCAATATAGTCTTTTTTAACCAATTTTGACCGAAGTTTATTTCTTAACACTTTAGTAATGGATATTATTTCTTTGACAAAAAAAAAAACAAACAAAAAAAAAAAAACATAGATGTCAGTCATTAGCAGGGTCAAAACATAGCACTCCACAATAAGCATTGAGTATTTGAATATCCCCCTTTTTTTTGAGGTTGATGACACATATGATAACCATTTTGTTTCTTTATTTTTTAATTTTTCTATTCCTTGGAACATGTTAGTAATACAATTACATTTTTCTATTTCTTGAACAAATTTTTACTCCAAAAATAGGTCTGGAACATAAATCAGAAGTTAAATTTTTTAACTTTTCTATTTCTTAAACAAAAGTGGGAAATAAAAACTCTCATCATCATTTACTCTCATCACCACTCGTCGACCACCCACCATTGGTCGTTAGCCATTAGTCGTCGCCAAAAATTCGATGGCTCACCACTAGATGTCGGTCGTTGAAGTCCACCATGTCGCCCGCTCATCGAAAGCTAGTCACTTGCCGTTGGCCTCTCACCATTGCCTACTTGAAGCTAGGAAGATGGTTGCCCACCGCCTATCATCAAGTGGGAAAAATTATGTATTGTTATCAAATGAATATCTAGCCTAGGAGTAGAGATTTTATATTGTTATCAAACACATATTTTTGCTTAGAAACTCGTCCGAATAATAGAAATAGAAAAATCATTTTCTAGTTAAAAATTGATTTTTGGAATAGAACAATTATTATTTGCGCCCCAAGTGTTCAAATCTAAGATCTATAGATATGGTGAATATATATAAAGAAATATTTATGCAGAAACCAAATCAAATAGTATATCTAGTAAGTAAATGCATGATTTAATCTCTCATGGGCAACACATAAGAAGTAATTTTTTCAAAAATTATCCGCACCCTTTTGGATCGTCAGGCTAATTAGATTAGTCAAATTGACTGACGGCCTTTCTAATAAATCATAAAGAAACACGTGCATGAAAATCTAAGTACTGAATTTCAAGTAATTGTCATTCTTAGTGCTGAAAAAGAAAATAAAATATTATTCGATAATAGCCGAATATAGAGTATTGATGACATTACCTTCTTGCCTAATTAGGAACCGTGAATATTTCTTGTAGATTTTAGGATCTGAGTAATGCAATGGACGATATTTGAATGCCTTTAATCAATTAATTAACCGCATATTGACCTAGCAAATTAAGTGATTTGCGTAATTTTTAATCGAAAACCATTTAAACACATTTCTTGTCTCATTGGACCTTCAATCACATCTCTTTTCTTACACATTCGGAAACATTATACCACGCTCTTTTGCTAATTAGTTATAAAAATGATGGGAATTAGTTCAGGCATTTATTGAAAGATCCCTAATTCAAGTAGTGCTAGACATGTGTAAATGTTACACCGGAAAATGCCTGGTGGCCAAGCAAAAATAATTATTTCTGAACGATTTGCTTCAAGTGTCGGACAACTCTCGGCCCACTCGATAGGGCATGCATGTTCAATGCTAGCAACTGATGTAGGTTAGAGAAATAGGAGTCAGGACCAATTATGGGGTTAGAATTGGGAATTATTACAAATGATGGGGTAGACTTTGAATATTTGGAGGAGTTGCTTCCCCACCTATCAAGATGATGGGTTGGATAGCATTTTCTTTTGAGTTTCCACCATGCACTAAGGGTTTGAGGACCAATTCAGGCTCACTTTCCAGTTCAACTTCCACGTTGAGTTCTTTGTATACAACTTTACATTTATTGAGATTTTAGTAGAATTAGTCCTTTCAATTCCGTCTGCCCCTTTGATTTCTTATCATTTCCATTCCTAGTAGTTCAACTTCAATTTCTCTTCATTTGACCTAAATCTAAAATCCGATCAAATTGTGATTGGATTTGAACCAAGCACTGGGCTCTTTAAAGGCTCATGGACCCGATGGACTAAATGGGCTTTTTTATCAACAGTCTTGGGAGGATATTAAGCTGGATTTGTTTCAGCTAGTGCACAATTTCTTCGAAACAGGTTTCATTGACCCCCTCCTTAATAGAACGCATATTTCCTCGATACCAAAAGTAAAAAAAACCCATAAAATATAGGCCAATTCAGACCTATTAGTTTGTGCAATGTCAGCTACAAAATTATCTCAAAAGTCATGGCAAATAGACTAAAGATTTGGCTTCCAGAGATTATAGAACCTAAATAGAGTGCCTTCATTCAAGGGAGGCAAATTCAAGATAATATCTTAATAGTTCAGGAAGTCTTGCATCAATTGAGAATAACAAAAAGGAAGAAAACATTTCAGGCGATATTGAAGTTGAATATGCAGAAAACCTATGACAGAATCGAATGGGACTTTTTGAGAGATTGTATGCTGAAAATGGGTTTCTGTGAGCGATGGATATCTCTAATCATGCAATGTGTTTTGATAGTGTCCCTAAGTGTGAAGATAAATTGGGAGCCTACTCCATACTTCACCCCTTCAAGGGAAATTAGACAAGGTGATCCTCTCTCTCCATATTTATTTATCATAATGGTTAATGTTTCGATTGGGATGATGAACAAAACCCTCGAAGATGGAGGCATTAAGGGTATAAAGCTAAATAGGTTCTGCCCTACACTGTCTCATTTACTCTTTGCTAATGATGCCATATTTTCCTTGAACGGGACTATTGTAGAATGCCAAAATCTAGCAAATATTCTTAACCAGTATTGTTTTGCATCGGGCCAAGCAGTTAATTTAAACAAATTAGGGGTATGTTTCAATAGCAATTGTCCGTTATCTCTGAAAAGGAACTTAGCACAGCAACTTAGAGTCCCAATAATAGAAAAAAATAGGAAAATATCTTGGCATACCAACAAAACGGGGTCACTCAAAGAAGGAGATGTTTGCTCGGATTCTAGCAAGAGTAAACTCGGAGTTAGAAGGATGGAAAGAAAAATTACTATCCAAAGCAAGGAAAGAAATTCTGATAAAGAGCGTTGTACAAGCTCTCATGCATTATGCGATGTCAGTTTTTAAATTGCCTATCTCCATTTGCAAAGCTATAGAAAAAAGAATTGCTTCTTTTTGGTGGCAAAAAAAAAAACGATTCAAAAAGGGGCTTGCATTGGAAAAATTGGGGAACACTAAAAACTAGAAAAGATGAGAGAGGTTTGGGGTTCAAAGATCTGAGAAATTTTAACCGAGCAATGCTCAGCAAGCAAGCTTGGCAATTAGCCAAAACACCTTCTGCCTTGTGGAGTAGAATATTGAAACGTATTTACTTTCCAAATGGAGATTTGTGGAAGGCAAGAAAAGGGCAGCGACCGTCTTGGGGATGGCAAAGCATTTTAATGGGGAGAGAAGCCATAGAATCAGAGGTTAAATGGTTTGTAGGGGATGGCAAGTCTATCAACATAAGAGAAGATAAATGGCTAAAGTCTAGAGTGCTTGGAGGCCCAATTAACCAAAATGAACCAGTTATGGTGGCAGAACTTATCAATGAAGACTCGCGGGTATGGAAGGAAAGTTTAATTCTAAATATTTTTGAAGAACAAGTAGCGAACGAGATACTTGTGACACCCATTAGCCCGACTCCAAAAGATGATTGTCTAGTTTGGATTGGTAATAAATCAAGGATATACACTATGAAGAGTGGGTACAATATGACCTATTCTAACGCCACAAGAACAAAACAAAACAAGGTTTGATCAATGGCTAATGGAAGTTTTCGAAAGAAGTGACATATTACCTGAAAGAGAACAAATTGCTGCTATGCTGTGGAACATTTGGAAGTCCCGAAATGATTTTATTTTTCGAGGTAAGCCTCCACAACCAACGACTCTTGTAGATCTGGCACTAGCTCAACAAAAAAACTTCAGTAGATGGCAGAATCAGAAAGGGCAAAAACCCACAAATTGAAACCTATCGATTAGATGGACGCCATTGGAAAAAGACGAGATGAAGCTGAATGTCGACGCCTCATGGTCTCCGGGCAAATTCTTAGGCTTGGCTGTTGGTATATTGCAAGACCCGTCGGGGATCATGGCCGATGGCTTTGCAGTACAGATCCGGGTGCTTTCTCCCCAGCAAGCAGAAGCCCTAGCTCTACTGCAAGGATTGAAGCACTTGAGTCGAAGTGAAGCTACACACGTGGGCACAGGCACCGGTGAAAGCTGCATATGGGTGATAGAAAGCGACAGTTCAAGTCTAGTGGAAGCTGTGATGGGCCGGGCCGAACCTTCATGGGACTTAAAGGAAATTGTGGAACAGTGCAAAGAAGAGCTATGCCTTATTAAATCAGCAAGGGTCGTATCAACAACAGTTGAATATAGTCCACGCGACGCAAACCGAGCGGCAGATTGGCTAGCAAACTCTCACCGTTCCAAAAATCTTCCTGCAAATTGGGTGACTTTTCCTCCTCCCTCCCTTTCAGAAATTCTATGTTTAGAATTTTATCCATCATTGCCTTTTAAGGCTCATTTTGTTTCATGAATGAATGCAATATCTATTTTCGAGCAAAAAAAAAAAAAGCAAGCACGAATTTGTTCATGTCTACATCATCTTTAATCAGATTTATGATTGAATTGATACCAATACAATAGATTTAATACTTTTTCTCAAATTTTAGAAAGAAAGTGAAGATGATATGTATTTTAAAGGAAAAATGTAATTCTATTACTTTGTATATTCTTTGTTCCTGTATGCTCCTATTTATATGAAGACGATAGGCCTTGGTGTGCTAGTTGATGAAGTGGACGGACCGTGAACTCTCAATGAAAGGGTTCAATCAATCCTTTGAATGATTGATCGTATCTAAGTACGTAACTTTGATCCAGCATGCTTCCGGGTTGGAAAAATGTACAAAGAAACCTCCCACAAAAGGTCTGTCGTGAATGGAAGGAAAGAAACTGCTCATGTTGATTGCCTTTTGCTGTTGGGAGATATGGCAACCGCCCTTTTGATTGAAGAAACTCGAGTCTTGACCGGAAAATAAGGGTTGCTGCTTGTCGGAGAAAGAGCATGGAAGTCTATACTTATCAAAACTAACTCTGTTGCTGCAGTCATGGATATCAATGCTGCGAGTGGAAACGTCACCTGGAAAACGAAACGCAGACTGGAGGAGATGTGGTTTCAAGGTATCTTGTCCATTTTCTCCGGTCACTTCGATGAAACTGAACTCGAACAGCAAATGCCGGGCGTTTCGTGAACTCGAGCAAGGCAGTGAAAGGCCGCTTTAACCTTTTCTCATCGGTTCACTCTTCCTCGTTGAGGATGGAGAGGAGAAATTCAGAGGATTTTCTCTAGACGAGCAGGCCCTTTTGTTGCATATAATGTAAATAATGGAATGCATTACTAATTTGTTCCATGTGGTGCTGAATTGTTTTGATAATAACGATTGTCTTTACCTCCAGTATCTACCATGGCCACACGACCATCACAGATGTGATGGCCCCCATCTCGCAGCTATTAATTGTTAGGCTTTTCCTGTCTAATAGCGGCAAATACTACTTATTATAAAGGATGTGGAGAAGGAACAAAAGAAGACTCGGAAGTCTTCAAGTGATATGTTGGAAGTTGTAAATGATATGCAGATGTGGATGTCATCTAATAGCTTATCCGTGCTCATCATACCCATCTCAAAGTCCATGGGTCCTCAGATGCCTGTTCAAAATGTGCAATAGTTTAATGGCCCAAATGAAAAGAGTCTCAATAGTATACTGTCCATGTAATGCTAACCAAGTTGGGGATTTGATTGTAAAAGCTTATCATAGAGGAAGTCTACTTCCTAGTTGGCTATCTAAGCCTCCGACCCTTGTGAGATCTCTTATGTTTTGAATCTAGCTTTCCTTGTTTTTCTGAACGAAAGCATTGAATGAAAATAGTTTAAATTTCGACCGAAAAAGAAGAAGGGATAATAGTAATAATATAATAAACCCCGGTGAGATTCAATTTCGTCTTCTTTTCTACATTCTGTAATTCATGCTGATTAAAAAAAAAATGCTTTATGTAGGGCATCTTGAACAACCTTTCGGCCACAAAAAGGAGAAAAAAAGCTTTCATTCTTTTTTTCTTTCTTATAATTTTCTTGTGAAAGAGAGAAAAGCATCGCTTCTATTTAATTGCCATCATAGATTTGATGATATTACCGAAGTTTTTTTTCTCGAAACAATGGCTTTTAAATTGATACAGTAACACTGCAATTCAGGCTTTGCAAATCCCTCCCTCCTTCAAGAGCTTAAAGAGCTCGACGCGGAGTCTTCTCTCTCGCTTGAAGAGTTACTCTCTACCTGTTGGTAGCTTCACCGCTATTTCCAAAAACCCTAACCTAATCTCTATAACATTCCCCTTCAGCCATGGAAATAGTGAAATACGTCCTTCCATTTGGGTAGCTTTACCCACATTTTCCCCCCTCTAAAACCTTGGACTCCCGATAGTAACACATTCTAAAACCCTACATTTCTCCAATCCAATGTCAAATCTCTCCTCTTCCTTTTGGATCGATTCCTCCTTGAATGCTAGTATGTGCTCCTCTGGATTTCTCAGTGCGTTGCAATGTTGGTTACCATTTAGTCCAACTAGTTTTTTCCGGTTCCCTTGGCCTTATGTTGTGCGTATTGGGTTTCTAGGCTTCAGGAAGTGTGGTTTCATTTGTAATCTCCATTGCTAGAAGTGAAAAAGAAAAAAGAAAAAGAAAATTAGTAGTGCTGGAGTGATCAAGTGAATATGAGAACATAAAATGATTCTAGGAGACATATGGCTGCCCTTTGTAAAAGGTTAAGGCATTTGTGGTCGGAAAGTAAGAAAGTTGTTTTAGACTATGTAGCACTGACACGGACACGTGACACGTGACACGACACGACACGACACGACACGCCGACACGTCATTTCTTAAAAATAGAGAATTTCGACACGTTCCAACACGTTATATATTAAATATATTTTTATATATAAATGCATAAAAATAATAATAATAATAGCCTAGAATTAATTGACACGAAAAATATAAAATAATATCATTTATTATTTTAATTTGTTACAATAATACACAAAACTTAGAGGAAAAAAACATTGTTTAAAGAAAAATGCTGAAATGTTATTTTTAAATTTATTTATTTATCATATATAGCATTTTTTTTATTACTTCTTTCATAGTAAAAGACTTTTTTAAAAAATAAAACAATTCTAAAAAACAAAACTGAAAAAAAAAAAAAATTGACCCTGTGCATGTATATTTATAGCAATTTTATTACTTCTTTTATTACTTCTTTTATGTATATTTATATTTTGACCACTCAAGTATTAGAAATTTTAAAATTGACCCCGTGCGTGTCGGAATTGCGTGTCGGAATTCTAGACTCGCGTGTCAGAAAGAGTTGACCATGTGTTGGATTTTTCGACACTCGTTGACCGCATGTCGGAGCGTGTCGGGACGTGTCGGAGCGTGTCGGACACGTGTCGGAGTGTCGGACACGTGTCGGAGTGTCGGACACGACACGAAGGCTTCCGGAGAGTGTCGGTGCTTCATAGGTTTTAGATGTGATTCCCGAGGCAAAACTCATAGAATGTTAGCATAACTTATTGGGACGTCTTTATGGTAATCCCAATGTAAATTTCCAAGCCTTCCAATCAACTATGACAAAAGCATGGAAATCTACTCATGTTATTTGCAAACACTTGGAACCAGGTCTTTTCTCTTTTGAATTTTCTTCTACTCAAGAAAAGGACAAAATCCTTAACTCTGGCCCATGGTCTTTCTCGAGCAATCTGTTAGTGCTTAAGCCTTGGGAACTGAGTACCCCTCCACATTGTATTACCTTTGATTTGTGCGCCTTCTAGATGCAAATCCATGGTTTACCTATAAAAGGAAGGACAAAAGATGTCTTTAAAAAGGTTGCTAAGAACATCGGAGAAGTTTCTGAAGTTAAAATTGAAATGAAAGGATACACATCAATTGTAGTTGGTAAAGCCAAGGTCTCTTTATCCCTCTCAGCTCCATTGACTTATGGTATTATCTCCAGTTATCAAGGAAAGGAATATTGGTTGGATTTTAGGTATGAACAGCTTCCTCATTTTTGTTACTCATGCGGGAGGATTGGTCACTATGCAAAGAGCTGCGAAACAGTACATTTTGAGGAAGAATTCTACTCCAACAACAATAATATTCTCTTTAGCTCATGGCTAAAGGTTGAAACCAATGCAAATAACCCCTTTTTGAAGACTTTCTATGGGGGAAATTGCTGACGAAGATGGATTAGATGAGATGGTGCCAGAAATACTAGTGAACTCTGGATCATTAACTATAGTCGTATTGGATTCTCAAGATGAAAAGGGAAAAAGAAAACTAAAGGAAGGAGATTACAACTATCACAGCGATTTACAAGGACCATAGGCTGTCTCCCCCCCAATAGTGGATCCTCCATGATTCCTAGAGCTCCCTTCATCACAATATGTAGAGAAAAATCAAAAGGAGAGGCAGAGGAAAGCACATGGTAAGAACAGTAAAAAAGCTGGAGGAAACTGCTCCTATGATGCATTGAATATTGATGCGAATATGCCGGATGAGACCCATCTCTTGGAAACACCTGTCCTAGATGCTGTGGAACTGAAATTGTGGACTTTGATGGCTAGCCCTAACAAGCCACCAAGTGATTAATGAAAATTTTATGTTGAAACTGTCAGGGATTGGGCACTCCCTTGACAGTCCAAGCTTTGAGAGCCATTGTGGCTCATGATAGGCCCGAATTGGCTATCTTAATGGAAACCAAGAATCAAGAAGTATTTATTCAAAGAGTGCGACGAAGGCTAAAGTTCCGACACTGTTTTGTAGTAAATCCATGTGGGATTGCGGGGGGTTTGGCTATTATGTGGAATGATGAAGTCACAATCAAGGTAAATTTAGCCTCCAATGATTTTCTTGATGTAATTTATGAGGACTCCAATAATAGATGCCATTTCAAAATTACTTTCGTTCATGCTCCTGCTATATATCAGGACAAAATTGCGTTATGGGAGAAATTAAAAAGCTTAAACTCTCAAATGTCTTGCCGTGGGGCATGCCTAGGGGATTTCAATGAAATTCTATACCATTGGGAGAAGGTGAGAATATGGATGGCAGAGCATTATTGAAGAAATACATTTAGAGACTTCTTAAATGAGTGTGGCTTGATGGATATGGAGAGCATGGGGTGTGCATTTACCTAGGCTAACAATAGGGAAGGAGAGGAGTATGTGAAAAAAAAAGAGGCTAGATAGAGTGATTTGTAATTTTGAATGGAGAATTATGTACCCAGAAGTTGAAGCTTTTGCGTTGGAAGCCATTGGTTCATATCACAAACCTTTGCTTCTCTCCCTTTCAACTAAAAATATCAAGCAAAAGAAGGAGTATAAATTTGAAGCGTTTTGGGCAGAAAATGATGAATGTGGGAAATTAGTAAAAAAAGGTGTGGATTTCTTCCATATGGGAATATTTAAATCTAGCAAATAAATTGAAAGTTGTATCTTCTATGCTACAAAAATGGAGTAGAGAGGCTTTTCCAAACAACCTCAAAATGATTAATGCTTTAAAGGAGGAATTCTAGCACTTGATCAACAGTCATAATCCACAGTCCGAAAGGGAGAGAATTCAAGAATTAACTAAACAAATTGAAGGTTTTTGGAGAAAGAGGAGATGTATTGAGACATAAGGTCGAGAATCAATTGGCTAAAATTGGGGATAAAAATACTAAATATTTTCATGCTATGACAATTCAAAGAAGGTAGCAAAATAGAATTTCAACCTTGAAAAATACTGAAGATGCATGGGTTCATGATCCAAGGTTGTTGAAAGAGATGTGAAGTTCTTTGGAAATCTATACAAGTCAGTAAGGCCTTAGGATCTCGATCCAGTTATACAATAGTGCCCTGTTCTTGTAACGGAAGAAATGAATCAAAAGCTTATTGAAGAAATCTCAACGGAAGAAGTGAGGCAAGTAGTATTCCATATGGGTCCCTTGAAAGCTCTGAGGCCAGATGAATGGTCAATTCTATCAAAAGTATCGGGAGGACATCAAACAAGATGTATTTCTAGATGTGAGGAGATTTTTTGACTCGAGATACCTTAACCCTGAACTTAACAGATTCCACATCTCCTT